>OY754981.1:24721631-25951631 GCA_963576475.1 Molanna angustata | reverse complement strand
TAATATATAAAATGTCTCGCTGCGCGGCACTCTTGTTGTTCTGATGTATAGTTAATTTTATGAAGCAATAGTTTAAATTTAAAAAAATTCAAAATTATTTTTCTGTGATATATAAATGCAAGAAATTTTCTGCCTCTTCTGAACAGGCTCAGCCTAGTTCGGTGGTTTATAAAAAAAACGTTATATATTATTTTCAAATTTTATTTTATTGTATTTTTTACTTATATTTATTGTTTGTATTAAGTAGCATATACTTTGGTTAGTAAAAATAATAAATATAATTAAATTAATGGAGCACTTGGAGCCTCTCAAATACTAATGCGTCTAGAGTCTCCCTAGTGCTAAGTTACTGATTATGCTTAAAAAATCTTGTGTCTATACATAAATGAAATGCAACATTTCGTATAAGAAAAATAATATTTTTCAATAAATGAATCAAGCTTTTATTAAAACTAGTGATCGTTTAAAACTAGTGATAAAAAAATATCATGCATGTATTCTTCATCAATTTGTATCTACTAAGTGTTATTTGCACATTTCAATGTTGATTTGTTTTTGTATCATTTATATTGTAGTGAGAACACGCACTACATAGTAATAGAACAATGAAACATTTTTTTACAAGAAAAAGTACCTAAGTCGACTCACCTTTGAATATCATGATATTAATATGTCCTTATTTTAATTGCAACAAAAATTTAAGAAAAAAAGGGATAGCCAGTAAGAAACGAGGAAGAAAGGAAACAGGGAGGAGGATTGTATTTGTGTGTGTATGAAAAATGCATATACCTATAGGTATATGCATTTTTCTTTAACAAAGACTGTATTTGAATTTTTCATTATTTGTTTGACATTACGCGTTTGACATTGGCAGTATCCGTAGGTATAATTTTTTTTAATTTTTATATTTTATTTAAATATTACAGCAAATTCAATTTTAACAATATATCATAGACCAATTTTGTTTGCGAATATAACATTATCTTTTTAAGCTGCACAGTGTAAAACAATTGATATTTAAAATTTAGTGGGTAGTCAAAATTCAGAAGAAAAAGGACAAAAATAGGGAAAGGAAGGTTGTGGCATTCGCAGTCAAAAAGAACAATGCATAAATCAGCTACCGTAAACCTCTAAGGGTCTCAGAGATAGCATTTTTATATTTTATTTTAGTATGTTTAAAAATATCAACATTCTTAAAAAAACATTAGGTATATAATTATTATAAAAACATTACAAAAATTTATATTATAAATATTATACTCTTTGATTGGCTGTATGAAATTAAACTATCTATGGTTTGACGTGAAATACATTTTTAATAGAATGAATATATCCTTGTAAAAAGTACATAAACATCTCAGAACAGGTTTTCCTAGTGAGAAGTTGAACGAAAAATTTGATTGTCATTTATGTTTTTGTATAATAAATAGATTTTTCTTTAAACTTATATAGATTTTTCGTCTAAAAATCCTTTGATACCATAGAATTATTAGGTACAGAAGCCGCGTGTTATACAAATTTCGAATTCAAATGTATGACAAGTTTTTTTTACATGTGTGTGTAGTGTAAGGCGGTAGATCGGTAATCGAATCGGTAGGTGTACGTGTACTGCGTAGAAAAGAGATTTTACGTGTAGGTACTACTATGTGTTCTATGACATAGTAGTACCTACACATTTAATATTCTGACACATTTATATATGCAATTTCACACATCATTCACACAATATCTCACCATAATATGTAACCATTCCTAATGTATCTTAATATACTACAGTAACTTCAGCGACAACCTGTAATTGGCTTTATTATTAATCAAATCATCTTTATGTTATATAATTTATTATATTCTGTATGTTGTCCTCTAAATAAAATAAATAAATGACTGTATTGACGGCCGGGCGAGTGAAACTCCGGTGTTTCACCGTAGTTTTTGTTGTCATACTTTCATTGCGCTGACTAGGTATCTGTATCATATATAATCTAAGTTTGATACGTATTTATCACAATACTTCAGCGTCGTGTCTAGCAAATATCTAATTTTATTTTGAGATACAAGTAATGTTGTTATCTCTAATTTTATTTTAATATATTACTATTCCGTCACATTAAAACATAAATAATCAAAAAAAAATTATGCCTACAACACCTATTGAAGAAATAAGGAAGTCATGACTTCATTTACTTACTTCATAAATGTTTCAATATTATATTTCATCCTGTTGCAATTTGACTTGACGTTTTAAGCGATTATATATTGCTAAGAAGTTCATCTGTAAAATGAATATAAATTACATACGAATGAAAAAAGTGTTCAAACCTTCCACAGAGAAAAGATGGCTAATTTTTCATCCAAGACTAATGAATCATTCGCCACACTCGAAAATGTGCTAATATAATGTCTTTTTTTTCCATTAGTCTAGTGCGAACTATCTATACTTCATTTTCAATCGAATTAAGCAAAATATCAACAAAGCAACATTGTCATACGATTAACATCACAAGTCTCCAAAATGTCGCTACTTGTTATTGGTTATCTGTCAAAACCTTCATAGTTCTCTGACGTTCGGGGAATTTTGTTTTCTCAGCTTTTTACCCCCAAGGGGTGTTATTTGTAAAAAAGCGGTGAAATTGATAAAATTTAATGTTTTATGTGTGTATATTATGAAAACGATTTCTTTCATATCTTTATTTAGATATTTTTTTTATAAATCTAACAGTTAAGACGCATATATCCTTGGAATTGGAAACCATAAGTGTCCTCACATTTACTGGCTTTGGCCTTTTTACTCGAATCCAATTCGTTTAAAAATTTGGATAAGCGTTTCTGTTAATGGACATTCAAAAAATATAAAGTCTATTGTTTCATGTTCTGGGAAAAGGTTAATTTTTTTATTTTTTGTTATAATCTAAATATCACCGTTCAAGTAGGAAAAGTGTTCTAAACTTTCTATCAATTATGTAATGGAGAATTTAATGTTCTATTTGGTATAAATCCTATTGAGATGTTAAAACTTTTGTCAATAAAAATATCATTTGACTCCCGACAGGGAAAAAATCCAATGTTTGCGTATATGCAACTTTAAAAATATTCAATTTTTTTTTGGAATATTTATTTTTTTAATAAAATATAATACAATTTCATTTTGTACTTGCTTCGGCAGTACATATACTAAAATTGGAATTGGAACAATTTCATTTTCCCGCCAAACTGCAAAGAAGTTTTTTGGCAGAGCAGATTCTCTTTTTCACATAATAACTTAACTTATGTCAAAAATTAAAGAACCGAAACTAAAAGACTAAAAGAAAAAATACCGGAAAAAAAAATTTATAAACCTTACAAATAAACATTTTACCTATCAACCACCATCACTCAACAATAATAATGTTTCAGAGTATTTTTTTATAGTTACTTTTTTCGTCTCGTCAGACTTTAAAATATTGCTTGTTCTAATCGGCAATTTAAATTGCATTATTTTGTATGTTTACTTATTACTCAGTTTATTATTGAACGCAATATATTTAGATAAAAATCATTGTCGTTTTGTATCGTCTATTTACAAGGACAAAGAGAATGGTCAAGGTGACGATGTATATCTATAAAAATACAAATATATTTTTTGCAACAAATTAAATTTGTAAGAACTGAATTGAATTGAACTGAACTCGGGTTGAAATATTTCCCTTGAACTCTCTAGATTTTATTGTATTCGCTCACACGAATCTAATCGGCTTATATTTTTGACGAATCAACAAAGCGGGCTTAGATTAAATTTGAAATAGATTACGTTTTTTTCCTAATTCGATTTCTTACTGAAATGAAGTAAAACGACGGGGTTGTGGCCAACGCTCTCTATACTCATCGATACCATTTTCTTTTAATTTTTAAACTGAAAAATTACTTTATGTACAATTTTGTCAATAGATACTACTATTTCAAATTTTCAAAAACTGTTAAAAAAATATAATTTTAGTTGTTCGTTAGGTTTTCCCAGCATCCGAATTGTAATTCAATTCCTAAGAAAACTTTTTTAAAAAAAGTTTTTATTGCTTATGAATTTATTCGTATTAATTTCAACTTCGTAAAATTTTCACATGAGAATAAATATATAAGATAACGCTGAATACAAAATAAAACAATTATGGAATTTTAGCATAGGCAGTTGAAACGGCATTGCTTATATTATTAAAATAACGTATTAATATTTTAATCACAAGAATTTATTTACATAACTCACGTCGTTGTAAGAGAGAATCGACAACGACTGATGACTCCATCATGATTGTTTCATTCACGTCCATGCATCATCTGAGGCTCTTCTATTATTTTGACTCCATTTTCCAATTCTTCTACATTTTCTTTGACCGATCTCACTCATTTCAGCCTGGTATACTTGCTTTGTCAAACGTTTAAGTTTCATTGTATCTATGTGGCCAAACCGTGCATTTTCGTATCATACTCATTTCGTATCCAATCATAAAAAGTTACAGAGAATTGATTGTTAATCAAGCTTTAAATAAAACGAGTGGGTTGTGGCCAACACTAAACTCTCCACACCACAAATATTGACAATGAAATATTTTATTCATTCTAAATTTTACTACCAGGAATATAAATTTTCTAACGATAGTATATTTTCATGTTAAGATAGACAAACTATTAATGCCGTATAGTGAAGAATGCTTATGTTGTATGAAATATTATAAAAAAAGCAGATAAATTTTGTTTTAAAGAACTCGAGAGCATTTTCAAAATTTTGACACGTGATATCATATGAAGAAATTTATTGTTATTTATGGAAAGCTAATCAGTTCTATGTTCAAGCTCTTTACATTATAACATGAAATCAAATTACTGAACTTTTCCATACATAGAAATTTATCTAATTACATTTTTATTCATGCTAAATGTTACTATCAGGAATATAAATTTTCTTCCGATAGTTTATTTTTATGTTAAGATAGACAAACTATTAATGCAGTATAGTGAAGAATGCTTATGTTGTATGAAATATTTTAAAAAAAGCAGATAAATTTTGTTTTAAAGAACGCGAGAGCATTTTCCAAATTTTGACAGGTGATATCATATGAAGAATTTTTTTGTTATTTATGGAAAGCTAATCAGTTCTATGTTCAAGCTCTTTACATTATAACATGAAATCAAATTACTGAACTTTTCCATACATAGAAATTTATCTAATTACATTTTTATTCATACTAAATATTACTACCAGGAATATAAATTTTCTTCCGATAGTATATTTTTATATTAAGATAAACAATCTATTAATGCAGTATAGTGAATAATGCTTATGTTGTATGAAATATTTTAAAAAAAGCAGATAAATTTTGTTTTAAAGAACGCGAGAGCATTTTCAAAATTTTGACACGTGGTATCATATGAAGAAATTTTTTGTTATTTATGGAAAGCTAATCAGTTCTATGTTCAAGCTCTTTACGTTATAACATGAAATCAAATTACTGAACGTTTCCATACATAGAAATTTATCTAATTACATTTTTATTCATACTAAATGTTACTATGAGGAATATAAATTTTCTTCCGATAGTATATTTTTATGTTAAGATAGACAAACTATTAATGCAGTATAGTGAAGAATGCTTATGTTGTATGAAATATTTTAAAAAAGCAGATAAATTTTGTTTTAAAGAACGCAAGTGCATTTTCCAAATTTTGACAGGTGATATCATATGAAGAATATTTTTGTTATTTATGGAAAGCTTATCAGTTCTATGTTCAAGCTCTTCCCATTATAACATGAAATCAAATTACTGAACTTTTCCATACATAGAAATTTATCTAATTACATTTTTATTCATGCTAAATGTTACTATCAGGAATATAAATTTTCTTCCGATAGTTTATTTTTATGTTAAGATAGACAAACTATTAATGCAGTATAGTGAAGAATGCTTATGTTGTATGAAATATTTTAAAAAAAGCAGATAAATTTTGTTTTAAAGAACGCGAGAGCATTTTCCAAATTTTGACAGGTGATATCATATGAAGAATTTTTTTGTTATTTATGGAAAGCTAATCAGTTCTATGTTCAAGCTCTTTACATTATAACATGAAATCAAATTACTGAACTTTTCCATACATAGAAATTTATCTAATTGGGACACGTGGTATCATATGAAGAAATTTTTTGTTATTTATGGAAAGCTAATCAGTTCTATGTTCAAGCTCTTTACGTTATAACATGAAATCAAATTACTGAACGTTTCCATACATAGAAATTTATCTAATTACATTTTTATTCATACTAAATGTTACTATGAGGAATATAAATTTTCTTCCGATAGTATATTTTTATGTTAAGATAGACAAACTATTAATGCAGTATAGTGAAGAATGCTTATGTTGTATGAAATATTTTAAAAAAGCAGATAAATTTTGTTTTAAAGAACGCAAGTGCATTTTCCAAATTTTGACAGGTGATATCATATGAAGAATATTTTTGTTATTTATGGAAAGCTTATCAGTTCTATGTTCAAGCTCTTCCCATTATAACAGGAAATCAAATTACTGAACATTTCCATACATAGAAATTTATCTAATTACATTTTTATTCATACTAAATGTTACTACCAGGAATATAAATTTTCTTCCGATAGTATATTTTTATGTTAAGATAGACAAACTATTAATGCAGTATAGTGAAGAATGCTTATGTTGTATGAAATATTTTAAAAAAAGCAGATAAATTTTGTTTTAAAGAACGCGAGAGCAATTTCAAAATTTTGACACGTGATATCATATGAAGATTTTTTTTGTTATTTATGGAAAGCTAATCAGTTCTATGTTCAAGCTCTTTACATTATAACATGAAATCAAATTACTGAACGTTTCCATACATAGAAATTTATCTAATTACATTTTTATTCATACTAAATGTTACTATCAGGAATATAAATTTTCTTCCGATAGTATATTTTTATGTTAAGATAGACAAACTATTAATGCAGTATAGTGAAGAATGCTTATGTTGTATGAAATATTTTTAAAAAAGCAGATAAATTTTGTTTTAAAGAACGCAAGAGTATTTTCCAAATTTTGAAAGGTGATATCATATGAAGAATTTTTTTGTTATTTATGGAAAGCTAATCAGTTCTATGTTCAAGCTCTTTACATTATAACATGAAATCAAATTACTGAACTTTTCCATACATAGAAATTTATCTAATTACATTTTTATTCATACTAAATGTTACTACCAGGAATATAAATTTTCTTCCGATAGTATATTTTTATGTTAAGATAAACAAACTATTAATGCAGTATAGTGAAGAATGCTTATGTTGTATGAAATATTTTAAAAAAAGCAGATAAATTTTGATTTAAAGAACGCGAGAGCATTTTCAAAATTTTGACACGTGATATCATATGAAGATTTTTTTGTTATTTATGGAAAGCTAATCAGTTCTATGTTCAAGCTCTTTACATTATAACATGAAATCAAATTACTGAACGTTTCCATACATAGAAATTTATCTAATTACATTTTTATTCATACTAAATGTTACTATCAGGAATATAAATTTTCTTCCGATAGTATATTTTTATGTTAAGATAGACAAACTATTAATGCAGTATAGTGAAGAATGCTTATGTTGTATGAAATATTTTAAGAAAAGCAGATAAATTTTGTTTTAAAGAACGCGAGAGCATTTTCCAAATTTTGACAGGTGATATCATATGAAGAATTTTTTTGTTATTTATGGAAAGCTAATCAGTTCTATGTTCAAGCTCTTTACATTATAACATGAAATCAAATTACTGAACTTTTCCATACATAGAAAATTATCTAATTACATTTTTATTCATACTAAATGTTACTACCAGGAATATAAATTTTCTTCCGATAGTATATTTTTATATTAAGATAAACAAACTATTAATGCAGTATAGTGAAGAATGCTTATGTTGTATGAAATATTTTAAAAAAAGCAGATAAATTTTGTTTTAAAGAACGCGAGAGCAATTTCAAAATTTTCACACGTGATATCATATGAAGATTTTTTTTGTTATTTATGGAAAGCTAATCAGTTCTATGTTCAAGCTCTTTACATTATAACATGAAATCAAATTACTGAACGTTTCCATACATAGAAATTTATCTAATTACATTTTTATTCATACTAAATGTTACTATCAGGAATATAAATTTTCTTCCGATAGTATATTTTTATGTTAGGATAGACAAACTATTAATGCAGTATAGGGAAGAATGCTTATGTTGTATGAAATATTTTAAAAAAAGCAGATAAATTTTGTTCTAAAGAACGCGAGAGCATTTTCCAAATTTTGACAGGTGATATCATATGAAGATTTTTTTTGTTATTTATGGAAAGCTAATCAGTTCTATGTTCAAGCTCTTTACATTATAACATGAAATCAAATTACTGAACTTTTCCATACATAGAAATTTATCTAATTACATTTTTATTCATACTAAATGTTACTATCAGGAATATAAATTTTCTTCCGATAGTATATTTTTATGTTAAGATAAACAAACTATTAATGCAGTATAGGGAAGAATGCTTATGTTGTATGAAATATTTTAAAAAAAGCAGATAAATTTTGTTCTAAAGAACGCGAGAGTATTTTCCAAATTTTGACAGGTGATATCATATGAAGATTTTTTTTGTTATTTATGGAAAGCTAATCAGTTCTATGTTCAAGCTCTTTACATTATAACATGAAATCAAATTACTGAACGTTTCCATACATAGAAATTTATCTAATTACATTTTTATTCATACTAAATGTTACTATCAGGAATATAAATTTTCTTCCGATAGTATATTTTTATGTTAAGATAGACAAACTATTAATGCAGTATAGTGAAGACTGCTTATGTTGTATGAAATTTTTTAAAAAAAGCAGATAAATTTTGTTTCTAAGAGCGTTAGAGCATTTTGACAATGTTGACACGTGATATCATATGAAGAAATTTTATGATATCTATGAAAAGCTAATCAGTTCTAAGTTCAAGCTATTAATATTCTTATATCAATATGAAATCAATGAACTGAACATTGCCAAATATAAAAAAATTCTCTTGTTACATATAAGTTTCATACAAATATCCATTAAATAAAATATAATTTTTGAAACCGTTGAATATTTTTCTTTTAACATTGACCAACTTTGAATACAATTTTATGAAGATTCTTGGTGTTGTATAAATAGTTGAAACCAAATTAAAATATCTCTAATTTCCAGGTCGTGAGAGCATTTTTTCAGTTTTAATAGATGAAATCATAAAGAAACATTGGGAAAAAATGAACCGTTGTCTATGGAAAACTAATCAGCTCTAAGTTTATGGACTTAACACATGTGATATCAATATGAAGTCAATCGGACTTATAGTTTGGGCTGCAGAGAGGACACAAAAAAAAAACAACGTAAATGATGAATTCATAGAGAAGAAATCAAAAGTTGTCTATGGAAAACTAATCAGCTCTAGGTCTTTGCACTTTACACATATGATGTTAATATGAAGTCGATCAGACTTATAGTTTGGGCTGTAGAGAGGACACAAAAAAGATAAATGCTACGGCGTACGGCGTACGGCGTACAGCGTATACGCCATACACACAAACACATCACGACGAAACTCATAGTGTGCATTCTCTACATGATACCCATTGAGAAATTGATGTAAAAAAAATACGCTTAAATTTTGCGAAATCATGACTCTCCCCTATTCCATAGTGTGGAGAGT
Organism: Molanna angustata; assembly: GCA_963576475.1. NCBI lineage: Eukaryota > Metazoa > Arthropoda > Insecta > Trichoptera > Molannidae > Molanna > Molanna angustata. Next base: position 25,941,877 of record OY754981.1, on the reverse strand, counting down.
AAAAAAATATGTATACTCAAATGAGATAATTGTGATATCTGTCCTGGTTCAAATATTTCGGAGTCACAATTTTCTTCTGCCTACACTACACCTTACCTTAACCTCTTTCCTCTTTATTCTTTTTATATTCCATTAATTTAATTGTCTATTGATCTTTTTTTTCATTCGGTTATCAAATCATCCAAATTAAAAATTTATAAAATTGAAGAAAAAATTCATATCATCGTATTTTACAAATATGAATATTGTAATTTTATTCGATTTTTGAATCGTGTAGTGCTTAGTACCGTGTAGTCTTAAAATTGTCAAAAAATCTATTGAATGAATGTTTTTTTTAATTCGACTGTCGAATGATTCGTGTTCGTAAATGAAAAAATAATAGAATAAATTACATTCAGAGAATTTTTCAGATATGAAATAAAAAATATCGAAATAAAATGATTTCATTCATTTTAGAATTGTTTTTTTTATCAATATTAAAAAAAAATCTTATAGTTTTGATTAGTTTGTCTATCGACCTCGGCGTATTCTTCAGGTACATTTAAATTTCATTCGATTTTTGAATCGTTTGTTCTTAAAATTGTAAAAAAATCGAATGTTTTTTTCTAATTCGGCTGTCAAATGATTTGTGAAATAAAAAAATATTAGAATAAATTACATCCAGAGTATGCATCAAATATATTTTTTTTCAATCTTTTTTTTGAATTGCTTGTTATCAAAATAAAATAAATAATACCTACTATTGGTTTTCGTTAGTCAGTCTATGGACCTCGGCATATTTTTCAGATACATTTATATTTCATTCGATTTTTAAATTGTTTGTTCTCAAAAATTTCAAAAAAAAAATTCTATAGGTTTTAGTTGGTTCGTCTATCGTCCTCGGCGGTTCTCCCTTCCGTTTTCGGTGAAAGGTCCCGCCCCGTGGGCCACTGTATAAAAGGTATGACTGCTTCTATCGACACACAAGTTCATCTTAGTCCATCAGACAAATAGATCGCAATGGTTTTCAAGGTAGGAGACCGCACCACACTCTTATTCTAACCCAACGAACGTTTGCGCGGGAAACTGAATTCAAATCTGTTTGAAAAATATTAGTGTTCGTTTTTTATTTACGAGTATTCGTGACGGGCGTTTGCGCGGGAAACAATATAAAATTGGTTTGAATTTTGAAAATCTAATTTGACGGTATAAAATAAACATTTATAAATGGAATTTAAGTTTCTTTTTTTTCGACACGTTGGCGTTAATATCCTGTTTTTGTGTAGAATAATGTAAAAATAAACGCTGTTTGTTTTTATGTAAAAAAAAATTAAACCAGAATCCCGTTACAAAAATCTTTATTCTGCATTTCTATTTATTCTCTCAGCCAATTTAATAAAAAAAAAACAAAAAAAAATCTCTCGAAGATAAAAGAAATATTAAAAAAATACTTATTGAATGGATAATTTCTTCCTTTTTTTAGAGGTTTTATCAAAATTCTCTTTCTCAATCATTGTAATATTTGTAAATAACAGCTTCTCTAATAATTTTAAGAAAATTTTCAACATGTTTTTATAGTTAATGATATATACTTTTTTATATCAAAAGTAATTGCATACGAAATTAAGAGTAAAATTTAACATAGCCTGCTCTCAGACTAAATTGGACCAAATTCTAACAATAAGATCAAATTAATATGCAAAAAATTCATTTTAAACAAATATTGTTTTTTTTCTTCTTTCTGTTTCTGTTTTATTTCTTTTAAATTTTTTTTTATATGTTGTTTTTGATACTAATTTTGTTCTGTTATGTTATCCAAATACTATTTCTATTGTCTTTGGATATAATATAACGTCACATTTTTAATTTTTCCATTGTTAGACGTTTCCAATCGATAACGAACGGTTTTACCTCATTATTCTGATTTACGTTTTATTTTTGTCATATGTTATATATTTACCTCAACAGAGTTCATTAACATTTAGATGAGATAACTTACGTAATTTATAGGATTTTCTTACATTATTGAGACCCATAATATTAAGTTTATACCTATTTTTTTATAATTTTATAAGGAAAATACGCACTTTTAATACCAAATAACAATCATTCAACTCTGGACTTTATGTAAGTATAATAAGTTGGTAACCATTGGTGGTTTTAACCATTGTTTACCTAGTATAATGTTCTAACGAAAACGAAATATTTCAGTTCTTAACCTTCGCCGCTGTGGTGGCTGTGGCCCGCGCTGGAATTATCGCCCAGCCAGCCTTGTCTTATGCCGCACCTGCCTACGCCGCCCACGCCTATGCTGCTCCAGCATATGCCGCCCCTGCATACGCTAAAGTTGCTGCCCCATTGGCCTACGCCGCTCCAGTCGCCAAGATCGCCGCCCCAGTAGCCTACGCCGCCCCAGCCTACGCCGCCAAGGTCGACGACTACGACCCCAACCCTCAATACAGCTTCGCCTACGACGTTCAGGACGGTCTCACCGGAGACTCCAAGAGCCAACATGAATCCCGGTCCGGAGATGTTGTCCAGGGATCATACTCCCTCGTCGATCCCGACGGTGTTAAGAGGACAGTGGAGTACACCGCTGACCCACACAATGGATTCAACGCCGTCGTCCACCGTGAACCTCTGGGACACGCCGTCAAGGTTGCCGCCCCTGTCGCCTACGCCGCACCCGTTGCCAAGATCGCCGCCCCAGTAGCCTACGCCGCTCCAGCTTATGCCGCCCCAGCTTACGCCAAGGTTGCTGCTCCTCTGGCCTACGCCGCCCCCGTTGCCAAGATTGCCGCTCCCCTGGCCTATGCCGCCCCCGCCTACTCCGCCTACCACCACTAAGAACTTTCAACCTGACTCCTTGAATGATGTCTTCGATTGATATTCGTTTTTGAATAACATCCGAAGGCTTTCTTCGCCTAATTTTAGTGTAAATAAATTAAGTATTTATATGAAAAACATACTTTTAATTTTACTCCATCCCGGTTTGAAACAACACTAACGTAAAAAATAAGAGATGGCAGTGTGTAATAGAGATGAAGTTGGAATTTCAAAGGAGAATCAGGAACTCAATACACCTACAGGGCTTACGGCTTATCATCGGCTGGTTTAAAACGTGATTACTTTATGCGCTTGCGTAATCAATAATGCCTTCCTAGTGAGTTCCTTTCAATCCAATTATTGATAGTTCTATAATATATTATAATTTATAATCATGAAAATCTATTCCTTTGAATATAAGCTAAAAAAAACAGCATCGCCATCTATGAAGTGACGAAGAAACTTTTTTGTAACGCCATCTATTGAAAAAATGGTTTGTAAACAATGACAGCAACACTCCGTGTATGTTTACATATAATGCAACAATAAAAATATTCGGTAATATTATGTGACAAAATTAAAAACAAATAGAATCTGATATAATTATCCCCAATCAGGCCTGAAGGGGGACAGTTTATGTAGACACGTGATGAAACCGACCTAGCAAAAAAAAAACAATTTGTCTTCTGTGCATCCACGTGATATTTCTAGATGTTTAGAGTAACATATTTACACACAACTTCAATAATACGATTGCAGTTATATTTTTGTATTAATGTAGAACAGTCTCATCTAAAGATTAATGTTGGATTTGATCGAGCGAAATATGCCTTGATGTCTTCAGTTTTTTTCATATTGTCTAATGTAAAACGCCTTGGTTTATGCAATTTGTATATCCGTAGCCCAAATGCTATCTGTTGATTAGACTAAAATGTTGTTATAGAATAGGGAATTCAAGTAATGCGTGACTTATTTGGAGTAAAAACGTTCGTAAATTAGAATCTTGATGGGTCGATGGCAGAGCGGTTAGCGCGCTGGGCTAGTATTCCAGTGGTCGCGAGTTCGAATCCTGCCTCGACCGATTTCGTTCACCTATAGCACAAGCATTTATGCTTAGTTTAGGGAATGTAGGAAGATGTATTGTAAAAATTGTAATAACATAATTTCCCACTATAACCATAGCAGTGGAGATTAAAAGTAGTACGTCATTTGTTGTCTATATTACATTATATTATTATATTAGTACTTCAATAAATGTATGTATTACAACGTAAGAGATACCTATTATATTAACTCATTCATTCATAAGTGTAAAATAAACAAGAGTAACTAACCATACAATTTAATGCAACCAACAATCTTCTAATTTAATTATATCAGTTTTATTCACTCGTTACCTTCTAAGTATAATTAAGATAGCCTTCTTGCTGTTAGGCGCCGACTTAGAATAGTGCTTCCAATTTTTAAACATCGTTTTCGGGTGTCCCGTAAGAGCCGGGTAATCGTAAATACAAAAGGCAAGAATAACATCGCACATAGTTCAGCAATGAGGTTCACCATCCTTTCTTGTGCCTTCAGGTGAGACGTGGTGTGTGGGATGCACGTATGTGTAGTGTTTCATTTTATAATGAGATGTACACCGGCATACTTGTCACTGGTTGTTACTCCACATTGTGGGATATGCCTCGATGGTATGAATAACTAAATGAAAAAAAACGATAAATAATATTAATAAATTAATAATAAATAAATAAATAAATAAATAAATAAATAAATAAATAAATAAATAAATAAATAAATAAATAAATAAATAAATAAATAAATAAATAAATAAATAAATAAATAAATAAATAAATAAATAAATAAATAAATAAATAAATAAATAAATAAATAAATAAATAAATAAATAAATAAATAAATAAATAAATAAATAAATAAATAAATAAATAAATAAATAAATAAATAAATAAATAAATAAATAAATAAATAAATAAATAAATAAATAAATAAATAAATAAATAAATAAATAAATAAATAAATAAATAAACAAACAAATAAATAGAGGTCTAATAATTCTACCCTTCGTGTTTTTTGTGACGGTCCTGTCTAAACATCTTCCCATTCATTCATCAGTTTCGTATTCATGTCCCATTTTTATCCTTCCTAGACACCTCAAACGTTATCGATCATTGTCTAATTTTACTCATAGAAGTTTATTTTCCCAAAATTCCAAAAATCCTTAAAAGGAGACCATGGGCAAATAGAAGAGGCATCGGCAGGCCCCAAAAAAGATGGACCGATGATATTGTCCGATGACGGCGGAGAGAAAATGGATGCAGATAGAATCAAACAAACAAAGGTGGAAGGAAATGAAAGAGGCGTATCTCCAGCAGTGGAGGAAAGAAGTCTGATAAAGAAGAAAAAGTTTATTTCAGGTAATCAATCTTCAACAAAAACTGGTTATCTTATATTTGTAGTATCTTCTGTACGTGCCATATCAGGTTCCCCTGACGCTTGAGCGTCAATCACTTGAGCGAAGGCTTCCTGGTCCTGTGCCATCCGGAACAACTCCTCCACAGTCCTTGACTCCATTTACGGATGTTACGCAGCCAAGATGTCTGCATTCTGCCATGTCCACGCCTTCCTTCAATCTTACATCAATCAGAAACAATTGGAGGACCTCATATGTATTTTGGCTCACGCAGGATATTTTATTTTTATTTGATTTTGTAAACATACAGTCTTAATACCAAATTATACATAAATATTACCAATTAAGTTTACAGAAATAATCAATTTTGTGTAAATTGTAATATCTGTTATAATATAGGAAAAGTAATGGAAAGGATATTAGGAATTGGACGGAAAGAGAAAGAGGAGAGCTTGCAAAACATTACTCACCAGAAGCCACAGAGGCATTCGGAGACTTAATTACTGATGATTTGAATCTAAAAATTGATGTATTACAGAGGTATTTATTCTTAAAGAACACATTGAAATTGTTACAAGTTCTGTCAATAAATGTATTCTATAAATAATTTATATGACCCAGATGTGAGATTTTGCGGATTTTAAGAGTTCTTTGCTTCTGTTAGCCCTTGTCAGAACAATTTTGCTCACTAAATCGATCCACGGTATGCGAATCATTCAAACGATTCATCTTTGTAATCTGTGTTCATTAAATTGGACGACTAATAGGAAAGTCATTGTAGCGGGTAAAGTCAGCTAGTACAATACATAATATCTGACGTATGATCAGCTGGGGCAACGTTTAGCTTCTCATAGCACCACCTCTTCGATTCTTCTTACTATACGTAGGTAGGTACTTGTATTATCAACAAATGACATGACAGTGATAGAAGATGATTACTTTATGAATGATATGTTATTATTTTAATACTTGTTCAGTAGCCGCATCGTACACTGCATCGTTTTAAATTTACATCGACATAAACATACTATATTTACAAATAACTAACGGTTTTAATCTGATTGTTAAAAAAATAGTTTAGAGAGTTCGAAGATAATAAGTTTAATTAAAAAAATACAATTTCTAAAAATAAGTATTTTATCTCAATATGTGATACGTTTCAGTATTATTCAATGTGTGTTGTATAAAAATTATATTCAATTGATGCGAATTTTATGTGATTTTATCCGAGTTAAGGTAATTTCTAATAATTTCAAAGTAAAAAATGTCTCAGCAGTTTTGTAAAATGGATCAATTAAGAGGTTATTTAGTATTTTAATAAATATTGTATTCATAGGTAAGTTTACATTTATCGATAGAAGAAATTATGTTTCATGTAAAATTGATGAATCTAGACGATATCTAGCATTTTTTTTATACATGTTGTATTCATAGTTACTTTACATTTATCGATAAAGACAATATAAGTATTCTTTTAAATAATTTTTTCTCTCCACATTGATTATTAATTAAAAATATATCTAATATTTTTATATTAAATATTTTATCCATGGGGATGTAAAATTGATTTAGACGATATCTAAATTATACTTTTTTTATATAAATTTTATGTACGCAAGTAACGACATTAAATTGATTATTAAGGACGATGTCTATGTACACAGAGTAAAGATAATTATACAGAGCTAACATAAGATTCAACTTTAGGCCAGGGGATTGGTAAATAAAGAGAGTTGAAACGGAGATATACCAAACACATTCAATATTTTCATATAAATCGGATATTATTGACACATTTATATAGCAGTAAAAGTATTTGTATTTCGAAATTTAAATCCCTTTGTTAAAAACATGTAATTTTTTATATAAGTGTTGAGTACTATATCAATTTTCATTTCGAACCATTCAGAAAATATTCAAATACGTTATATTGAGTGCCACCAAATACTGGTGGCGGTGTGAACCAAGAATTTTTTTGCTTTTGTCATGTCTATACATGATCGGTCTGTGTCTTTGTATTATTTTTAATAAATTTTATTCTCTTAGAAACGCAAAATAAATTAAGACAATATTTAGTATTTTTTAAATAAATATTATATTATGCATAATAAAAGGGGTACCTATTTCTCCACAGATTCGATTTATTACGATCAAACATTTTGCAAATACTATTAGGCATCAAAATAAAAAAAATACCTCCCTGCAACACACTTTTTTTAAACACTTTTTTTTAAATGAATTTTTTGAATACCTAAGCATATTTAGGTATGCTTATTCTAAAATTTCAATTCACTAGAGGAATGTTGATTTTCCTTATGTCCTACTTCTAGAAGTAATAATGTAAGTAAAATTGAGAAAAGTGTCACTTATGTATAATGTCTTTTATGGAAAAACCTGTCAGTGAATTGAATAACGTTATAAGTAACAATTAGGTACCTCCTTTTTAGAAACAAAAATGTATTGAAATAATAAATTACAAAAATAAAAATTGATAGATATGACATATGACACATTACAAAAATAAAAGTTAATAAAATGAAATATTACAAAAATTAAAATAGAAACAATAAGCACATATATAAAAATAATAATTATTATTTTATAATGGTGCCTGATATTAATAATTCAATATCAGGCACCGGCTTAGAATAGTGCTTCCACTCTTTTCTATTATTGTTTTCGAGTGTCCCGTAAGAGCCGGGTAATCGAAAATACAACAGGCAACAATAACATCTCACATAGTTCAGCAATGAGGTTCACCACCCATTCTGAATGAAGTGCCTTTTAGGTGAGACGAGACTGGTGTGTGGGTATACACAGATGTGTTGTGCTCCCTTTTATAAGGCAATCACACCCGCACACCTTTCGCTGGTTACCCCACTTTGTGGGATATGCCGTGATGGTATGTATGTATAATTCAATATTATTATTTTATTACTGTCGCAAAAAACTTCATCATCGGATATTTCATAAATATGTGTATTTGTATGTGTTTCTGTGATTGTACATTTATTCATGAAATTAATTATTTTTTGTATGCCATCTCAACTTGGGCTTGCTTTGTGGCGTGTATATCTTAATGTGCGCAGTAAATTTTATCATTTTCATAAGTGTTTCTATATTGTTTATAATTAAAAAAACTGCGAGCCACTAAGATAAATTAACGAGGTAAAAAGATTAGGTAGGTACATGGAATTGCTGTCAGTCGCTCTCATACGAGTGAAATAACAGCATCATACTATGGATAGCCACTGCATCAGATTTTTTAAACCTAACTCACAAAAGTTTAGTAAAAATCGGTGGGTTACGTTTGTTCGTAGTTATAAATTTAGAAAAGTAATTAAAATATGAAACAAAATAACTAAATTGTTATTTTTAACAAACTTTTGTAGGTTAGGTTTAAAAAATCTGGTGTGAAGACTAAGCTATCTTCATATTATAACGTTGAAAATAATCATATGTATGGAAAAATTACATAAAAGATATAGATGGAATAAAATAATAGTTCGTATATAAAAAATACAAAGTAACCATATAGACCAACCCTTTTATATCTCTATGCTGGCAAGCATGCAAACTTATCATTTTCTATCTGGGGGGCAAGTCCCGTCAAATAGTGGAATCAAAACCCCCATGATGACCCATAACAAATTCGGTTACATGCACCAAGAAGACTTATCATTTGGCCCTGAAAAAGGCTTTTGGTTTCATTTTTGGTAACTCGCATTTCGGTATAGCGTTCACTTTTTCATGAATATAATTATCTTATGGAGTTCTATAACATGTTAAGCCTCACTCACGACATGGCACAGAAGACTTAGGCAAAGTATGTACCTACGTCACAGAAAACTCTCCGTTTCTCTTTATTCGCCGTGGCTTATGAAAACAAGAAATTTACAGAAATTTCCCCCCCGGCTTAATTTATTAACAACCATTGGATATAATTATCTTATGGATATCTTAAGATATAGGACTCCATAAGATTATTATATCCATGAAGGGTTTTGATTCCACATTTTAACGGGACTTGACCCCCCCCCCTGTTATCCCAAATTTAAAAACCGTAAACTTGATTAATAACTATGCACGCTTGCCAACACAAAGGTACAAAAAGATTTGCAAATGGTCTATAGACAAATTACTTTTAATCAATACCTACTAAGTATTGAAGTCAGACATGACATTTGTTTGACAATCTGGTAAAAAAAAAAATGTAAAGTACTTTCGAAGTGTATCTTTTGCTCTTTCTTTCTTTCTTTCATTCGCTCAATCTGACAAGTTCCTGTTTATCTATAAAACAATTCAACCTTTGCAGCTGAGAATTATAACATTGATATTTTTTTCTATGTTTATTTCCATAATACATAAAATTAATACAAAGTAATTTAACTTAAATATTACAATGGAATTTATTATCTCACTAGACCCGTTCTGAGGTAATACTAACAATAATCACGCAATACATTTTTGTTACATAAATTGTCAATAAACTTTTAGGAATTAAAAGTATTGAAAGTACTTAAGTATAAACAACTAAACTCATAAAAACTTACATGTGTAGGAGGACGATGTGGGGATATGTGTAATAAAGGATGTATGAGGGAGTAAGAAAATATCTTTCCGAGTGGAAATATTATAACAAATGTCAATTCTCTTTCTAACTCTTCTCTCCCTATTTATCTCATATTTATACATACATACATACCATCACGCCATGTCCATTACGGGGTAGGCAGAGACAACCGAACGCCACTTTCTTCTATCTTGACATACAATATCTTGACATTTATTATTCAACATATTACTATCCTTCATAAAATGTTATCATATTTTATGATTGCTTGTTAACTACTCTCCATTTCGCCATTACGCAAATCTCATTTAATGTGATTATTATCATTCAAGAGTCAATTCTTCTTAAACCGAAATTTGTATGGCCAGGTCTATATTTTTCATGCACCTAGTAAGAAGTTCCTACTACCCAAACATTTTTTAAATAATCTTTGTAAAAATTTTATTTAGTGACGACCTCATTTCATACAATTTGTATGGTAGAATACAAGATATGTACGGGGACTCATATAGATACCTACTTATTCATACATGCATAAACGGCTTGATGGTATGGAGGCATGCCTCCATACCATCAAGCCGTTTATCTGAAATACATCTTTTGTTAAGAATGTACTTAGACCTATCACATCGTTACATGATAAATCCCTTATACCTACATGTACTCCACCTACATTGGTTAGTGGTTCAAGATATTGGTGCATACTTGTAACAATATTTTTAAATACCTATATAGGCGTTGAGTTCTGTACAAACTACAAATAACTGATCGGTCGGTAGTGAAGATATCTGCTCGGTTAGGTGCGGATGCAAATGGCTAATTGAAGTACTTATTTTCTTCTATTTCCTATATTGTATTTTTTTCTTATTCCATATAAGAAAAATATATTTTGATAAAAAATAAAACATTTTTTTCTAGCAATTGATGAATAATATATTACTTGTATATTTTAACTGTTTTTAAAAAATCTTATTTTATGACTTAATTCATGTAAATACCCATTGGAAACATATATAAAAGTAAACTGTTAGTTCTGTATGTCTATAACACGTTTTAGTTTGGTACGTCTTCTACATAATATATTATATACATACTATGAACATTGACATTGACAGTTGGATCGGTTTTTACGAGTACATGCAACTAGTGTAATAAAAAAAAACTATTGAAAGTGATTTAATGGTTGTGATAAGAAAACAAATATATCTTGAAGCGACGAAATAGTTTTTGTGTTAAAAATGAGAGTCGACGTAGATAGCATGCTGAAGAAGGCCGGAGACTTTGGCAAATACCAAATATTTTTAATGGTCCTCTTTTCCTTGGTGAATGTCTTCTCTGCCTTCCACTACTTCTCCCAGACCTTCATCAGCATCATACCCGAGCACTGGTGCAACACGACGGATGTTCAAAGTGTAGCGGCGACAAATACAGCCAAAGACGTGAGACTTTATCTGAAGCCGCTAGGTGACATTTCCTGCTCAAGATTCCAGTGGAACGATGCCAACTCTGCAAACATCTGGATGCTGTCGAACTGGACCAGTGGAGATTATAACTACGATGGATGGAGATCAGAGAAATGTGACACTGGGTGGATTTACAACTTACACAACGGATTTGACAGTATCGTTTCAGAGGTAAACTATTTTTTTCACAAATTAATTTAAAGATATAACTTTGTATTAACCACGTTTTTTGGTTGAAACGATGCGACCGGTTTCGGAACTAACCGTTCCCTCATCAGGCTAACTTTCAACTGAAACAGAATGTGACGACGCACACTGTAATATATTCACAATCTAGCGGAACTTTATTCAATGTATACTACTTTAATTTGTATCTCGGGATATACTGAATAGTTTTTTTTGAAACTTTCCCTTGATGTTCATAAATATATTATTTATGTGTGTACATAACTAAAATCTATCCAAATTAACAGAGTTTCATGTAAAAAATAAATGAAAATGACGATTCATTCTAGCTATATTTGCATAACTTGGGCGTATTTTTTTTTAAATAGCACAATAAGTTAGACATCTGAGATCTGAGCTACAGGTCTCGGGTTCGATTCTTGGTGGGTGGCGGTTTTTTCAATGTGATTTCAGGCTTGATTTGTGAGACGATAAACATCACAAGTCTTCAAAATATGGCAACTTGTTATATGATGTGTGTTAAATAAAATAAAATAAAATTAATACCTACATATACCTATATATATTTGACAGTTACCTAAGAGTCAGTATAAATAAAATAAACTATGTATTGCCGAGTTATTTATTATGAATTATGTTGGAACCAGTTCTGCGATTTTTTCCTCCATTTGGAATATTTCATATTTTATAATATTTTTAGTTTCTTTTACTTTAATAAAACGTTGAAGTCTAGAGAATCTGGTGGAATTGAGACAAGGATTTTCCCATATGACTGTGTTAATTCAATCGTGAACTAAGCGATGTGATAGATAACAAATTTTCATCACTGTATTCTGTGTAATCAGCGCCGAATTTCTGTTTTTAACGTCTCTGAGTTGAGCTACCGTCACATCTCCATTTCGAAATTAGTCGTAATGACCCGGCAGCTAATCCAGGCACTTCACTAAAGACTTTTTATTGTAATGAGCAAAATTATTTGATTATGAGGTCGAGCAGTGCTTGTAGCTGAATGTCGGCCGAGACGTCAGATACTATGATTGAACCTTGCGGAGGGTAGCACTCTGTTTTCTCTTTCTTGACAAGACTGTAAGCTGGATGTATATTTATATTTATACTCTTCAACTGCTGTCTCAGTATGTTAGATTGGTGTGTGTTCAATTTGACATTGACCATTAACGCCAAAGCTTCATTTGGAGAGAGTTTTGGATCTAGTACATAAAAAATCTCTTCTCGCTTTCTTTTATTTGAGAAGCTATGGAAGGAGATGCTGAAGCTACTTCTTTCACTAGATTGACAGCATCTTTTTTCCCGGACAATCTCAGACTAACTACGGTGGCAAGCACTAGTTCTTCTTGAGTTTTCGAAGATACTAACTCTCAGATTTATCTCTTTTAAACTTTTGAAGTACATATTTCGAATGACTTCTTAGGCCTAGATGATCTTATACAACAAAGCGAATCTGACAAGCTTGAAGTTGGTAGCATCTTAAGAAACTTAGGAGACAATTCCAACCATGCCTCATATTCAGCCAAAAATTTCAGTGAAATTCTTGTATTTTTTTCCTACTTCACAGTTATTTTGGCAATATGACTACTGACAAAGATTTTCAGTTCTCTAAGTGTGTTTTCCAGATAGACTAGTCTGTTTTCCTGCATTATGAAATTTGAAATGCACCTATTTCGATCTTTTTTGCTATTGAAAGCCATACTTCAAATATTTCGTTTTTCTTAATTTTAGGTATCCTTAAAGAAAATTAAAAAAAATTGTATGAGTGGGGCAAATATGGGCAGCTAAATTTTATTAAATCTTAAATAATAAATATCAAAGCAATTAAAAAAAATAATATCTCGTTGGATACCCTCAGATACTTTTTCTAAAATCAAAGCAAAGTCATACTTCTTCAAAAATATTAAAATTTTGACATATGCAAGCTTTGTAACTGGCCAAAAACATGAATATTTATTTCAGAATTTACCTTGTAAAGTAGCGATAGGTGTGAACTTTAATTATATGTGTGTATTTGTAAACTTATGTTAAAATAAACTCACTTTATACTGGATCAAAATGTCTCAAATTTTCGAACAAAATTACAGTCAGAATTACGGACTACGCAAGCGTCACTTGCCGGGGTTGCCATATGATAGCCAATGTTGTTCAATAGAAAACAAGTATCAAAACATATAGTCTAATTAATTAGCTACTGTGTCCATATTATATATTTTGATTTGCTTACTTGTGAAAATATTACAGTGTGCGACGTGCTTACAAGAAATCTATGGGGGCGGAGGTAGAGGTAGGGTGGGGGTACTTAGGGTTGGGTCTTGTGCAGGGTGGGTCCGATTGGCTGAAGGATTAGAAGTAAAAGGAAACATATTTAATAATATCAATATTTTGGAAAAAGTTTAATGAATTCCAAAGATAAAGATAATAAAATGGAAAACTCCGGCGTATACCAACTGACATGTGGAGACTGCTCTGCAGTCTACATAGGAAAAACAGGACGGAAATTTGAGACTAGAGTAAAAGAACATATTAGATGTATAAACAATGATAATTTTTCGGAATTCGCAGAACACTTAGTACTTAATGATCATCAATTGAATATGCAATCGGGAACAAAAATTTTACACGTCAACAAAGTTGGTCTCCGTCTTGATAATTTAGAGTCGCTAGAAATTAAAAAGTGTATTAATTCAAAACAGAACATAATAAACAATCAGTTAAATTTATCTTTCAGTCCATTATTAAATATGTTTCCTTTTACTTCTAATCCTTCAGCCAATCGGACCCACCCTGCACAAGACCAAACCCTAAGTACCCCCACCCTACCTCTACCTCCGCCCCCATAGATTTCTTGTAAGCACGTCGTCACATTCTGTTTCAGTTGAAAGTTAGCCTGATGAGGGAACGGTTAGTACCGAAACCGGTCGCATCGTTTCAACCAAAAAACGTGGTTAATACAAAGTTATATCTTTAAATTAATTTGTTAAATATGAACCACAAAGTTAACATTCAAACATTTGAAAATATTTTTTTCACTTTTATTGATATAGGCCAGGGCTGTGCAAATTTTTGGGATAAATGGCCAGTTTTAGAAATTCATGGTGAACAGCGTGCGGGCCGCAGAAGTAAAATACTAACATTCCTCATAACACATTATTAAAAATGATATATGTATTTTAATATTTTACTAGTGGGCCCGGGAGACACTGTCATGCTACAGTTCGCCTTCTATACATATATGTACATAGAATATAGACCGCATTTTATATTATTGTATTTTATCATTTAATTCCTCACAAACCTATGGGGGTATAGTGGGGAGTTATGATTTCGCAATTTTTAAGAATATTTTTTTATTGCAGATTATCAACTAGTATCATGCTGAGATTATATTCTGAAAGTATCATCACAATGTATCTGTGTGTGTGCTATGTACTATGTGCTGTATGCTTGTGCTATGTACTCGTACGGCGTTTTCATTTTACTTTATTGACTAATATAGACTAAAATACTCATTTTTTTCTTCTATTCAAATTTAACAAACTTGTATATCTAATACTCACTTAGATCCCATTAGATTTTGAAGGATATCTGAATAGTGCTTCTCAATTTTTGTAACTGTTAAAAATTTTCAAGTCACCCCAAGCTCAGAAAACTTATAATTTGAAAATTTTATATTCAACTAAGTAAAAAGGCACAGCTCTTTCATAAAATGGCACTGAATATAATGTTCTCATAATAAAATATTTAAATAAAAAAATAATTAAACAAAATAAATAGATGGGTCGATGGCAGAGTGGTTAGCGCGCTGGGGTAGTAATCCAGTGGTCGGGAGTTTCGAAAGGATTTCGTTCACCTATAGCACAAGTATTTATGCTTACTTTAGGGAACGTAGGAAGATGTATATGTACTTGTTAAACAAGGAAATATTCATTTTGTTAAAGAAAGAAACTCCGAAATTTCCGAAAATTTTCCATTCAAAATTATAATAATTCGAGTGATTTGTTAGTGAGGAGTTTAGCGTTGGCCACAACCCACTCGGTTTTTTTCGTACAATTGAGTGTGGTATATTATCTATAGATGGGTAATACTGATGTCAATAGATTTGCTCACACCGCCATCTATTGAATGATTACACAACTTAAAAATGAATAATTACGATCCTTTTATTCCTATAAAAAAGTCAAAAATTGGGGAAATATATATTTACAGATGTTGAAAAAAACCGTTGGAAAAAATTAAATACCTAACTAACTTACCAGTTACAAATTAATTATCATTTACATTTTGATGTTTCAATTTAGACATCTTATAATTAGAGATGCAAAAATAAACATTCCATAAATAATATCAAGATAATAACAACTGTCAATAATTTAATAATAGTAATATAGTACCTACATAATTAATCAATTTGTAATAACGACTTTTATATTGTTATGTTAATAAACAACGTGTTATTTATGAATTTCTAAGTGATAAAAAATCAAAGATTTAATTGGTAGATCTATTTTGAGCACGTAATATTATAGAAGGTTTGATATCTCAATATATACATGTAACAATACTACTATACCCTAATAAATTATATGGATAACCCTTAAACGTGCGTGACTTAAACGCAACTTTGTATTTGAGATGATAAATAGAATAATGTATTCAGTAACCATTAAGTTGCTTTTTTTTCAATGTCAGTTATATCAGGGCAGGTAAACCTATTGTTCTTTACTTTTTACTATAAAATATACGTATACATAGATCGTTTACTTAAAAACCGCGCGATTGGCTTGTTGGGAAACACTGCTCTATACAAAAAAAATATATTTATCGCTTTAGCGCTAAATCTAATGACTGAAAACATGATATATTAAAAACGCTTTATAAACTAATTAGTTATGTTGTGTAAGAAAGGGCAACAATTGCGTGGGTTACAAAGGGTTTATACGTGATTTAATCTTAAGAACAAACCTGAATTTACCAATCAACCACCATAGTAAATTCAATCAGTTACAGGAATAATTAACAAGAGAATACAAAATAAAATAAGAAATAAAAAATACAAATTAAGTATAAAAGCAAAAATAAAAATAAAACAAAATAAAAAATAATAATACACCAAATAGAGAAACTATGTTTGTTGGTTGTTTGTATGATATTTTTTAATAGGAGAACCAGGGAACAAAAAAAATAATGTCATAAAATATCGATAGAATATTCCATCTTCGTCTCTATCGAAATGTTAAAAATAATGTCATAAAATATCATTGATTACCGACAGGGAAAAAATCCAATTTTTGCGTATATGCAACTATAAAAATATTCTATATTTTAAATAATTTTTTACTGAATTTTAAAATTGTGGGACAAAAACTCATTAGAGAAAATGTTTAAAACACTTAAGAGTGTTTTGTATATTTGAAAATTTTTATTTCACATTGGGGTGTTTGAGTTGATATGCCCTCGTTACATAACATAATTTAAACAAAAGCATTTACAGTTTGTTTTAGACGTTTTGAAAACAAATAATTCCAAATAATCAAGCAGATAATAGCAGCATCCTTATTAAAAATTACTTCTCGAGCAAATCTTGCTTCTATAGTATGGAAAAATTGGTTAGTTGGAATAAATTGCCATTTATAAATAGATTCGCCACTTGAACGAAGTGGAAGGAAAATGGTAAATTATGATGGTTAAATGGCAGAGCGGTTAGAGCGATGGATTAGTAATCCTGTGGTCGTGAGCTCGACGTTCCTCGGGCCTCGACATCAAACAGTTCATTAAGTATTTATGCTTATTTTATTGAATGTTTCTAGTTTATACTTTCTTGTTTCTAGGACAGGTTCATTAATAAACTGTGGTATTAAGATGTGTGAATGCATGGATGAATTATTGTTAGTGTTCGAATGGGACATAAAAAGTATGAAAGCGAAGGATCAACGTACTGTATAAAGAATAAAGACGACCATACTGGATACAGCTCTGTAGGTACCATATTATATAGAAGACAAGATATCATACAAAATAAATAAAAAAACTGTATTTATATCAAGGATTGATATAAATCTATCGGTCGATACTACTTCAGTATATAAGGTCTTTGGTCGATACACTAAACTTGATTAGATTTCTTGATAAATATTGATTTATTTTTAATACAAATATATAAACCCAAATACTTGTTTGAAAGATTGGAATGGTCTAAATGTGTTCACAACTATGGCACGAGGCTTCTTATTGCTTATTCCTAGGCATAGAGGGGCAGCGTTTGAAGGTAGTTTCAAATACGCTGCAACAAAATGCTGCAATGAATTTTCTCCACCGCTAAAAGCAGTAGAAAAAATCCATATTTTTAAGGAGAATTGTCGAGCGATGCTTCTGACCCCGCAATCATAGTGTGAAGTATGTAAGAATTTGAGTATTTATGTGTGTGGGTGTGTATAAATAAATGTTCATTTATTTATTTTAAAATAACTTGTGACTTCACGTTATTTGGGTGGGTCGGAAGGGATTGCTTTATGGCAATAAATTGTGAACTTAATTGTATATAAATTAAATAACGGGATTGTGGTTTCTATTATGTTAACTGCTATCATTTTGTGAGATACTTACTTACCTTATTTAATAAGTAGTTATCATAATAGGTATACCTTATTATTTATTTGTATAACAATGACATTGACTTTGAACATTGCAGTTAACTACGTACACTATGTAAGTCATTATTTTGTTGAATAATGCATGTCATTGTATGGTTTACCTACATTTATTAGGTTTCATTAATACATGCCTTATGTTAACCTTTTCTCCACTTCAATGGATTAGATCATCAATTAGTATTATGTTGAGATTAAATTCTGAAAGTTTCATATCTGTGTGTGTGCTGTATACCATGTGTTATCCTACTTTATCAATTAAAGACTAAAGTACTCAAATGATTCTTTTCAAATTTTGCAAATTTGTATATCTAATACTCACTTAGTACCCATTAGTCAAATATTTTAAGTGATCCCAAGCTCAGAAAACTTATATGAACAAATTGACAAAAAGACACATCACTTTCATAAAATGGCATTGAAGAAATATCAAGTTTTCATAATACAATATTTTAATAAAAAAATATTGAACAAACTCATTTCATAAAAATGTCGAAATTTTCCATACAAAATTTGAATACTTTGTAGAGTGATTTAGTAGTGACTGTGATAGTATAGCGTTGGTCACAACCCACTCGTTTTTACATTTATTAATAGGTATCATGTAGACAGTGTAAACTGCGAGTCTTTTTTATGTGTACGGCGTACTATGAGATTTGAAGTTGAATTGACATTAGACTTTATTAGTATTGCTGTTGTGAAGCACCGGCTTAGAATAGTGCTTCCACTCTTTTCTATTATCGTAGTTTTCGGGCGTCCCGTGAAAGCCGGGTTATCGCAAATATAACAGCCAAATTAACATCTTATAAAGGTCAGCAATGAGGTTTACCATCCATTCTTTTTGTGTTACTTTTTTAGGTGAGACGAGACTAGTGTATAGGCATACGCGCATGTGTCGTGCATACTTTCATAAGGTAATGCACACCTGTCGCTGGTCACCCCATATTATGTTATATAAAAAAAGAAGGCAAAGGTGAAACTTGCCTTCTTGATATTTGTCCCTGAATACAGGTCTTTACCTTCTAGTTGAATTTTATTTTCATGTACACCATTCAATCAGAGTTCTCCTTTAAACATGTTTTTTTTTCAACAGCTGGATTGGGTATGTAGCGATTCTTGGAAACCAGTTCTTGGGCAGTCCATGTTCTTCATTGGATCCGTCATCGGAACCTTGATTCTTGGTGTTCTGTCCGACGTGATTGGAAGGCTTCCGGTTCTCTGCGTTGCCAATGCTCTGGCTTGCATCGGCAACATCGCGACTGTGCTCTCCCGATCTCTGCCAACCTTTGCCGCCTTCAGGTTCTTCTCTGGTCTTGCGACTGACAGCAATTTCGTCATGATGTACATCATCGGTAAGTTTTATTTCCCGAAGAATATAAATTTATTTTATGAATTTATTTGTTAACATTAGGTACACCAAAATCACCGAAAACATATATTTTATAAGATAGTAAGTTATCAACATAAACTGTGTTTAAATCCATGTTGAAAATGTGATATTTTAAGAACAATAGTGCCTTGTACATAAGTATAGCTTCGCTTTACATATTATTATGCTTTCGTGCGACTTCTGCCATGTTCAGGTTTCACTTTCATATGCAGTTGAAATGAAATCGCTAAGAAGAATTTGTAATAGAACGATGTATGACAGAGTAAAAAATGGGGATTCTAGGAAAAAATGTAAGATTAAGAGGGTGACTGCTGCCAACGTACCTATTTTTTCAATTTGATATACCATCATTATTACTAAACGAATAATTTTGAAAAAAATAACCTAGTTAGTTTGGATATTAATAAAGAGAAATGTACCTTAACTTTTTGATTATGTTCTGTATATATTCTTGTAGAAAAATAATAAGCATACCCCGATTTTGGACATTTATCTTAAATTTCTAAAAAAATATAAGGTATAGAGCAATTTTTTTTTTATAAATTAAAGAAGAACAAAATACCTGTAAAAATATGATATGACGTTGCATTAACGCATCAGGTTAAGTAAATAAACCAAAAAAACTTTTATTACGCAATGGCGCTGAATGGAAAATAAATGTTTTTTAGGTTTATTTACTAAACCTGAAGCATTAATGCAACGTCACATCATATTTTTCTAGATATTTTTGTCTTCTTTAATTTAAAAAAAATATATTACTCTACGCCTTATAGTTTATTAAAAATATATGATAAACGTTGAAAATCGGGGTATGCCATTATTTTCTACAAGAATTTATACAGAACATTATCAAAAAGTTAAGGTATATTTTTGTTTATTAATATCCAAACTATCTAAATTATTTTTTTCAAAACGATTTGATAAGAAATAATGATGGTATATCAAATTGAAAAATAGGTACGTTGGCAGCAGTCCCCCCCTTAAGAAAAATGTAATTAATAGAATGAAAGATAACACATTGAGATGGTTTGGGCACTTGGGAAGAATATATGAAGAACACCTGATGAAAAAAATATTCAAAGCAACATATATAAATACAAACGGAATAAGGCGCCCAAGAAAAGGATGACTCGACCATGTGAACGATATTCTGAAAGACAGAAATGTAAGAAGCGTGAACAACAGACGAACATGTATGAGACGATGCCTGTGATTGTCGACGAAGCGAAGGTAGAAAAATGTGGCGTTCTGTTCTCTTTGCTTACCCCGTATAGAACATGGCGTGATGGTATGTATGAATGCTTTACATATAAGATGTATTAAATAAAAATAAATATCTGTATCCTGTATGTACATCGCATGAAAGCCCTTTTTAAACGATCGTCCTATCCATGTCGTCATATTCACTTTATTTATCTTATCATATAATATGAAGGTATCATATCTATTACAAACTGCACTTAGTGATCTCATTTCTACATCATTTATTCTATGAACTTTATGCGTCTTTTACCACGTCCAAGTTTCACTGGCATACGTCAAAGTAAGCACTAAAATTGCATTATGTATGGCAATTTAGACTTTCTTTGAGATTCATCCATCGGACATTACTCGTCTATGTGCTCCGGTTATTCCAGCACTTGTCATAACTGTTCTTTCAAATATTCAATTTATGTTTTGTATTTCCATAGTGATGGAGTATGTGAGGCCCAGCATGAGAACGTTTGGACTAAATCTGTGCATTGGGGTCTTCTATTGCGTTGGTTGTGTTTTATGTCCTCTGATTGCCATTCAACTTGGATCGTGGAGACATTTCCTTCTTGCAACATCTGCGCCTATCTCACTTATCTGCTTGTACTATTTCGTGGTGAGTTTCTATACTTGCACCTTTTTAACCAACTTCAAAAAAAGAACAGTTTATCAGTTCCACGTATTTTTTTATAATTCTTTAACATACAGAGTCAATTGTGTACTACATTAACACATACGAGTTTTACACAGCACTACTACACCTACACTACACGTACAATTGGGTGCGGTGATTCTACCAACTTGAGACAACTGACCTCAATATTTCAAAACGAGTGGGTTGTGGCCAACGCTATTTTCCTCACTATCATTTCACTCCACAAAATAGTAATAATAATAAAGATGAACACCCTGCGCAAGTGGCGAGATTATTGCCGTATGGCAATTTCTTCCAACTAACCAGTGTTTCCAGCCCAGAGAAGCAATATTTGCGTGAGAAATTAATTTAAATCAATTTCTCCTCTGCTGGGAATCGAACCCAGGACGCCCGCACAGAAACCGAACGGCTTACCAACTGTACCAAAATTTCATAGAATGAGTTTTGTTTAAATATTTTATTATGAATACTTGATAATTCATCAATGCCATTTTATGATAGTAATGTACCTGTCTAGCAATTTTAAAATAACTAGTTGCATGTAACACATGAGATACAACTGTCGATAGCGATAGTATGTATAGTTGAAGAATAAGTACCAAACTATAAACCCATAAATACAAATTATTTAATATTTTAAGATATTTGGTTTTCTATACAACACATGTACCTATGTAGGTATGTATGTCAAGATAGGATAGTATGGAGGTCAGTCCTTTGATCCTACCCAGACTGTGAAAACAGCATGATGGTATGTATGTATGTTTGGAGATTAGTATCAAATTATTAAGTCTTCTTAGATATTGTGAGTAGGCTACTTCCATACAAATTGTATGAAACAATGTCGTCTCTAAATTCAATTTTTATTAAAATTGTTGAAAAAAATTTGCAATGTGTTAATACAATTTTTATATTTTTTATAGATAATTAAATTTTCTAGTTGGAGTGTTTCGGCTTTTTTCGTAATTTTTAAAAAAATTGGAAATATAGGCAGTTAAACTCATAAATTAATCATAAAAAAAATATTTTTCTTAATAAAAAAGGTTTGAGAAACCCTGGAATTTTTTTGAAAAAACATATTTGAGATTTTGTCTTTGTCTATATTTGTACCAATTTTCAGCGTTCTAGCTTTTATGGTTTCTGAGATATATGGAAAAATAAAGTAAAAATTCAAAAGTTGATAACCCCTGACTGAAACAAAAATTAAAAATTCTGAGTATAAGAGTTTTGTAGGCCTTTAACTGTTTATATATTCTGAAATTTTGAGCTTTGTAAATTGAGCGGATCGAAAGTTATAAGGGACACACACACACACAGACACACACACAGACACACGAAATGTTCTACTCTGAATTCTGAGTAAATCCGTGTATGGAACATATATGCTGCGTAGCCTCTAAGTTGGTGTTTTTTGACTTCAAAGTTGGAAAAGCCGTGAAAAAAGTAGACCTCTGCATACAATTCTCGCGTATCCTGGCTTGAAACATTGTCGATATCTTAAGAGAACAAATCGACAGTTGGACGAAATTGCAAAATTTGAAAAGAATCAAATGAGCACTTTAGTCTATAGTCGAAAATGTAGAATAAACACGTCGGCGTCGTACGTAGCACATAGCAGGTAACACATAGCACAGTTGAGATACTAGTTGATAATCTGCAATAAAAAAGCTTCAAAATTGTGAATTCATAACTCCCCACTATACTCCCTTGGTGTAGTGAAGAGTAAAGATATCTTGATATATAAAAATTTCATGTCAAGATCTTCGTACACACTAATTTCCGAAACCGCCCAACCATTTCAATGAAATTAATTAAATTAAATGAAATAAATCTATTCAAAGAACATACATCTTACAATTTTTCTACAGAATTCTTCAAAATAAACACATTAAAAGACAGAAGGACCTACTTTGATCAACTGTTACTGTATAAAATATGCAACAACTTATTGACTCCACAGATTTACTATAAACTATATCACTCCACGTACAAAACAGGCACATCCGTTTGAAAAATATATTTCATCTACCTACTTGTCATTCTCATTGTGTATTTTTTATCAATCGTATTTTTTCTCTTATTATTCTCTTATAATAAAATAAATAAATGAATAAAAGTGTGCTGGACCAGAGAAGACTCTGAATCGACTCTGTGTACCGCGACTCAGGCTGATACTTTTCTGTAAAATTTGCCATGAGACTCTAGAGAGATTTTTTATATGAAAGATGTAATTGATATGATTTTCATATATTTTATTTTATTTTATTATATATACGCCCTTAATAGGGCATTTACAATAAATACAAGATAAATACTACAATGTAGGCACAACAAAACAACAATAAGTGTAAATACAAAAGTAGTTAAAGGAAGGACAATATAAAACAACATAATACAACATAATAAAAGAAAATAGAGGTAAATGATAAAAAAACTAGACATAAAAGAAGAAGAAAAAATTAAAAAGTTTTACATATTCAATTTAAACAACAAAAATAAACAAAGCAAAGTAAAAATCAAAAAATATAATTTGCGCTAAGCATCCTTTTGAAACCATCTATAGTGTGTTCAAGATTACTACGAACAAGTGATGTATATAGGGTATTAAATGTATAAATAGATCTAAAATTTTTGACTGTTCTCAAAATATAACCAAGGCATTTTAAAGCTTTATTAGTTGTTTCAGTTATGTGAGAAATAAATGTAAGCCTCTCATCAAACAATATACCAAGATCCTTTATTGATGTTACTTTAGTTAAGTTATTGTTGTCCATTGTGTATTGAAAATTGATACTAGTTTTATTTCTACAGAATCTGATGAATTGACATTTAGTATGGTTTAGATATAAAAAATTCGAAGCACACCACTCGAGTAAATTGTTAAGATTTAGCTGTAACGCCATACAGTCGATTAAGTTCTCTATCGTTTTGTTAATTTTCAAGTCATCTGCAAAAAGTAAGAACTGAGCATCATGGAAAATATCAACAATATCATTAATAAACAAAACAAAAAAATAATAATGGACCCAAGTGAGAACCTTGTGGAACACCACTCTTTGCAATGAATTGAGTAGAGATATTGGTATACAATCTGAGAGTTTACGTGATAATAAATAACTGGAGAGCCATTTTAAAATACTCATTCCAATTCCAAACGAGTCAAGTTTTTTGAGTAATATGAGGTGTAAAACCCTGTCGAATATTACGCATTAGGCTTGTAAGACCAAAAGTCTTGATCTTGCTACCCTGGTCTTGGTCTGGACTGGAAGAATTTTGCTCGTCGCTACTCAAACATAACTGCTATCGCATTTATCTATATTTTTCTATCTATAATCTAATTTCCTATCGCATGACCGGTCTCCTTAACTATTGGTGTACGTATGAATAGATGTTATTGTTTGAACAATAACATCACATTATGTTAATTGATCGTTAGAAAAATGTTTTTTATGTGGAATGGAATGGTGCTTCCACTTTTTTCTATTATAATCGTTTTCTGGTGTTCCGTATGAGCCGGGTAATGGTAATCAATAATACATCTGGAAAAATAATATAACATTTACATACTTCAACGTCGAGGTTCACCACCCATTCTGAATACAGTGCCATTTTAGGTGAGAAGTCTGGTGTGTGGGTATACGACCATGTGTCGTGATTTGTTTTTATGGGGTGGTGCACACCCGCACACCTGACGCTGGTTACTCCACATTCCGTGATGGTATATTTGAATGAATGAAGGCATGATTAGATTCCACTGATTATCATATCATACTCTCCAATACCCCCTATTCAGTAACTATTGTAACTAAAATAGGAACGTTCTAAAATTGTAGATTTTAGATTAACGGTCTTATTTCAGCGTTATATAATATCAGCTTGGACTAAATGGAATGGGAACGTACCTATATTGGCCGGAACGTTCTTAAAAAGTTACTGAATCAGACGTATTATGAATAATTATGAAAATTATGAAATTTTCATCATTTTCATAATTATTCAAAATACGACTAATTCAGGAACTTTTTAAGTACGTTCCGGCCAATATAGGTACGTTCCTATTCCATTTAATCCAAATTCATATTTTATAACGCTGTAATAAGACCGTAATTCCACAATTTTAGAATGTTCCCATTTTGGTTACAATAGTTACTGAATAGGGGGTAATCCAACTGTCGATTTGTTCAGGAGAACTTTGTTCTCTTAACATATAGACAATGTTTCAAGCCAGGATACGCGAGAATTGTATGCAGAGGTCTACTTTTTTCACGGCTTTTTCAACTTTGAAGTCAATAAACACCAACTTAGAGGCTACGCAGCATATATGTTCCATACACGGATTTACTCAGAATTCAGAGTAGAACATTTCGTGTTTCTGTGTGTGTGTGTCTGTGTGTGTGAGGGTGTGTTTCTGTGTGTGTGTGTGTGTCCCTTATAAATTTCGATCCGCTCAATTTACAAAGCCCAAAATTTCAGAATATATAAACAGTTAAAGGCCTACAAAACTTTTATACTCAGAATTTTGAATTTTTGTTTCAGTCAGGGGTTATCGAACTTTTGAATTTTCACTTTATTTTTCCATATATCTCAGAAACCACAAAAGCTAGAACGCTGAAAATTGGTACAAATATAGACAAATACAAAATCTCAAATCAGTTTTTTCAAAAAAATTCCAGGGTTTCTCAAACATTTTTCATTAAGAAAAATATTTTTTTTATGATTAATTTATGAGTTTAACTGCCTATATTTCCAATTTTTTTAAAAATTTCGAATAAAGCCGAAACACCCCAACTAGAAAATTTAATTTTCTATAAAAAATAGTACTATTGTAGAAGTATATAAAAATTGAATTTTTAAATATTTTTTTTTATAAAAATTGAATTTGAAATTGAGTAGAACATTTCGTGTGTCTGTGTGTGTGTCTGTGTGTGTGTGTCTGTGTGTGTGTCTGTGTTTGTGTCTGTGTGTGTGTCTGTGTGTGTGTGTGTGTGTGTGTGTGTGTGTGTGTGTGTGTGTGTGTGTGTGTGTGTGTGTGAGGGTGTGTGTGAGGGTGTGTGTGAGGGTGTGTGTGTCTGTGTGTGTGTGTCCGTCCCCCCCTTATAACTTTTGATCCGCTCAATTTACAGAGCCCAAAATTTCAGACTATATAAACAGTTATAGGCCTACAAAACTTTTATACTCAGAATTTTTAATTTTTGTTTCAGTCAGGGGTTATCAACTTTTGAATTTTTACTTTATTTTTCCATATATCTCAGAAATCATAAAAGCTAGAATGCTGAAAATTGTTACAAATATAGACAAATACAAAATCTCAAATTAGTTTTTTCAAAAAAATCCCAGGGTTTCTCAAACATTTTTTATTAAGAAAAATATTTTTTTATAATAAATTTATGAGTTCAACTGCCTATATTTCCAACTTTTTTAAAAATATCGAAAAAGCCGAAACACGCAGCACATCTCAATTTTTTTTTAACAATTTTTATAAAAATTAAATTTAGTGACGACATTGCTTCATACAATTTGTATGGCAGTCGCCTATACACAATATGTAAGGAGACTTAATAGTTTGATAGGTACTTAATCTCCAAACATACATACAGAACCATCATGCTGTTTTCATATTCCGGGTAGGAAAAGAGGACTGACCTCCATACTGTCCTATCTTGACATACATACCAACATATTTTAAAATTTTCAATAATTTGGATTTATGGGTTTATAGTTTGATTCTTATTCTTCAACTATACATACTATCGCTATCGACAGTTGGATCTCATGTGTTACATGCAACTAGTATAACTAAATATGTTTCAGTAACTAGGTAGGTACTCGAAAAAAAAATGCGCAGTTCCAATTGAATGGTTTCAAAACATTTGCACAGATGTTCATTTAAAATAGTCATCCTTAGGAATGTATAATCCAACTGTCGATTCGTTCATGAGAATTCAATATTCTGAATGAATCGACATTATTAAGCCAAGATGCGTGTACAAAGGAACATTTTGTATGGCGTAGTGGACTTTTTGCATGCTAATAACACCAAATAGAGGCCTCGCAGCATATATGTTCCCATACATGGATTTACTCAGAATTCAGAATAGAACATTTTATGTGTTTTTTGTGTCTGTGTCCCCCCCCCTCCTTTTAACTTTTGATCCGCTCAATTTACAGAGCCCGAAATTTCAGAATATATAAACAGTTATAGGTCTACAAAACTTTTATACTCAGAATTTTAAATTTTTGTTTCAGTCAGGGGTTATTAACTTTTAAAATTTTAGAAACCATAAAGGCTAGAACGAAAATTGGTATAAAAAACATAGAAAAATACAAAATCTCAAACTGTTTTTTTTTAAACTAGTTGCATGTAACACATGAGATCCAACTGTCGATAGCGATAGTATGTATAGTTGAAGAATAAGTACCAAACTATAAACCCATAAATACAAATTATTTAATATTTTAAGATATTTGGTTTTCTATACAACACATGTACCTATGTAGGTATGTATGTCAAGATAGGATAGAATTGAGGTCAGTCCTTTGATCCTACCCAGACTGTGAAAACAGCATGATGGTATGTATGTATGTTTGGAGATTAGTATCAAATTATTAAGTCTTCTTAGATATTGTGAGTAGGCTACTTCCATACAAATTGTATGAAACAATGTCGTCACTAAATTTTTATAAAAATTGTTGAAAAAAAATTGCAATGTGTTAATACAATTTTAATATTTTTTATAGAAAATTAAATTTTCTAGTTGGGGTGTTTCGGATTTTTCGATATTTTAAAAAAAATTGGAAATATATGATAAAATATTTTTCTGAATAAAAAATGTTTGAGAAACCCTGGAATTTTTTTATAAAAATTTATTTGAGATTATGTATTTGTCTATGTTTATACCAATTTTCAGCGTTCTAGCTTTTACGGTTTCTGAGATATATGGAAAAATAAATCAAAATTTCAAAAGTTGTTAACCCCTGACTGAAAAAAAATTCACAATTCTGAGTATTAAAGTTTTGTAGGCTTGTAATTTTTTATATATTTTAAAATTTTGGCTCTGTAAATTAAGCGGATCAAAAGTTATAAGGGGGGGACAGACAGACACACAGACACACACACAGACACACACACACACACAGACACACAGACACACACACACAGACACACACACACACACACACACACACACACACACACACACACACACACACACACACACACACACACACACACACATCTTGGATCTCATGTGTTACATGCAACTAGTAGATATCTTGAACGTTACGTGTATAAGTTTGGAAACCGCTGTTCTGTGTATGAATTTACATAATATCCTGTATAAATATGATTTGTGTAGGTACATAAAAATATGCAATTTATTACTAGTAAGTAAATGTATGAAATAATATTACTTGACGTTGGATCTATTTCACACACTATGGACAGGAAGTGAAATAATATGAGATACAAACAAAATTATTGTTTATAACATACAGACTAACAATCAGAACTATTATTTGTTACATTATGACATATATTTGTTTTATTTAAACATTCTTTTGAGTTTAATAATATATTCTTTTGATTTGTAATGAGGTTTTTTATTATATAATGTTTTTATACGTATGTACTAATATATGTACTGAATTTAACTAGAGCTTGGAAAACGCACTTATCATTTTACTAATGTCGGATGCGCTGTCAAAGTTGACATTAATCGTGATAATTTAAACGTTAAAAATAACAAATAGTGTTCAAAATCACAAAAGTAGATAAAAATATGTTGACATATATAATTTATTTGAAAAATCTGATCAAATGGCTTGAAAAATATGAATATATAATAAAATTATTCCTAAGCTCAAATTGTAATGGTGTTTATAAAATTTTTCCTGCGACTAATTTCTATTCAATTTATAAAACTCGCTCACGCGAGTCGCTATTATCGTTAAACACTAACTAAACCTAACTGAATATTGTAATAAAATGTAATAAAATACGACAGCGAAATAATAGTATGATGTGCATAGATGATGTGTACGTAAATCGATGATGTGTAAATAAATGTGTACGTTTGGATGGGTGGATGGCAGAGCGGTTAGCGCGCTGGGTTAGTAATCCAGTGGTCGCGAGTTCGAATCCTGCCTCGACCGATCTCGTTCACCTATAGGACAAGCATTTATGCTTAGTTTAGGGAACGTAGGAAGATGTATATGTACTTGTTTAACAAGGACATATTCATTTTTTTATTAAAAAAAAAAAAAAATCTCCATTCCCGTTGATTTTTTTGTAAATTTCCCGCATTCAATCACATTTTTCAAATAAATTAGTTTTCTCAACATATTATTTAAGTAATTGTATGATACTTACTATTTTTAATACGCGTTTAATATCAACTTTGACAGCTCTTCCAACATTGGTAAAATGAATAGTGCGTTTTCTAAGGTCTAGTCTAAATTTATCAAATTATACTTCACAACTACTTCGTTTTCTTGTGGAGATAGAGTCGAGACCCTGGACCAGGTGTTTTGAATGCTCAATCCTGACTGAACATGTTTTCATTATAAGTAGGTACTGTTCATACCCCAATTTCATCAACATATTGCATTTCCACACAGCAAAAATTCTTTGCCTTAATGGTTTTAATCTATAATGCGTATCTACACAACCTTAACCACAACTCCCAAAATAAACTATTAAACAGTTTAATTTGGCATAAATCTTCCTAATGATTTGATAGAAATCCATAGTGGATAATTATGTTATATTTTATTTATTTAGTGCAGTTTTAGAGCATGCCCCCAGTAACATATATTGTAAGAAATAATTGATTGAATTAATGCGTAGTACACCGATTCAAGTTCACTTATAGCTATAATATGTCTCAATTCTCTAAAAATATACGGTGCCACTATTTTTACGACCGAAATTAGCGGGAAAAGCGTTTTCCCGCCAAAAAGTGTCTATTTACACGTCAAATTTTCTTACGTCGTCTATGTTTTTAGGTCATTTATAACCACAGAAAGCCCAGATAAATCAAAATACAAAAATATTTACCTTTGTCATTTTCTCAATGGTCATAAAAATGCATCATGGAAACCAACTTGATGAAAAAATAAATAATATTGGCATCTTATTACATTTACTTAATTTTATAAATCATTTTTTCATCGTGATCCACAATTATAACAAAGTATAAACAAAGGTAAATATTTTTATAACTTGATTTATCTGCGTTTTCTGTGGTAATTTTTGGTTTTCGCCTATGGTTGAGTCGTGTAAATAGTCGTAGCCAAAAATATATGTCAATTTACGTAACTTTTTTTGACATTTTATTAATATTTTCATCCCACCTTAGAAATCAATCCAACCTAACACCCAAATAACATATAGAATCAACACCCTCAATAATATCACATATGCAGTCAATAAAATCTTTGCAATTTTGAATTTTAAGTGAATATTCTGCTGATGGCATCCCTTTGTTAGAGATACTGAAATTTACACATTTTGTCTTTTTTGTGTTCAGAGTAAGTAAATTAGAACCAAGTCATTTATTCACCTTAAGGATGTCTTTATTACATGTGTTGTAAGTCTGATCTCAAGAACGGGCATTAAAAATCAGTACAGTGTCATCAGCGAATGTGATTATTTCACCACTGACATTCAGATCACAAAAAAATATTGATGTATATTAGAAATAATACAGGACCTAGTACACTTACTTGAGGAACGCCATAATTGATTTTTGAGAAGTGCTACTGGATCCCTGAATCTCAACTAATTGTGTTCTGTCTTTTAAATAATTCTCAAAGCACAACAACGGTACTCTTTTGATTACTATTACGTACATATCATTTTGTTTCAACTGTGACTGAGTCATTATTTGACACGACTGCATCTTCGTCAATCGTCATTCGTTCTAATTCGTTATGATTTACAAAAGCATTCATTGGATATCGAACAATAATGTTACTCTAATAACTGAAATAAAATTATATTGAATTAAATAGAAAACATTTATTTTCAGTCAATTGTATATTTTAATAAGTGCGAATATACATATTAAAAAACACAATAAGAACAAAACAAGAAAACACAAAAATAACATGAAATGATGTGAGTGAGAGTAATGAAATGAATGATTTATGTAATAAATTGTAGAAACATGTATTTCATAGATTAGGTACCATCAATTTTTAAAAATACTTGATTGTATTTGATTAGTTTTTTGACAAAAATTTTATCAGTAAATTTGTTTGTAAAAAATATATTACGTTTTCAAACTTTGAATTGCATATTTTGAAAATGGTTGATATTAACAAATAAAAGTTATTCCATAAATAATTTTTATCCTCATTTCGAATATTTACATTGCAAATAATATGACGTACAGGATCATCTTAATCCAAATAAAAACAAAAGATTCGCGGTCATTGATTACTGATTACTTAAAACAAATATATTATATTATATAATTTTAGTAACTTTGGTAGGTTAACTCAATGATGACAAACGCATAAAAATCTGTATTTTTTCTGATAAGTTACTTTTTAATGACATATAGGTATTTATATGAGATGTTAAATTGTTTGGAATTGACATATCACAATAATAATTATTAAAATGTTCACGTATTTTGATAAAAACCCGTTATTTGATTCTGTAAAATTTAAGACATCGTACGAGTTGGTGCAGTGAACATCTACATAAAATTATTTTAAAAATCTACCCCCATGGTTCGTTTTTTGATGATGGCTATGTCGATTGTAAACCTGCTTGGGTAATTTACATTAAATTGAAACTAATCATTTATTATTTTTAAACAATGTGCCATAAAATATTGGCAAAATCGTTCGAAGTTACGATTATTATTATTTCCGATCATCTAAAAAACATTATTGTGCAAAACAATCGTTGCGATTATTGAATTTGATTGGCATAATTTATTATATGCCACATAAATTTTAATTTTACAATTATAATTAATTAACTAGAGCAATACAATCAAAACAATATAGAACATTTATATGATATATTATCTACCGACTTAATTATTTCAAAATTAATAAATGCAACTTGAAGGAAAAACAGACATGCAATTGCGAAACAATTAAGAAAGCAAATGATATTAAATATCTTTATGAATAATTATTGATGAAACTCTAAGATGGAAATCTCATGTTGAATACATAGATACTAAAATAAATTTCTCAATATTTCGACTTGTAGATGTTGGCCAAGATATAAGAACGTCGCAACATTCATCTGCTGTCATTGCTATATAATATTTTTTACAACCCCCCATCCACCACAATATTTAATAAAATTCTTTCTTTTCTTGCCAATTCACGGTCTACCTCTTCGATCTGCTTCGACTTGTTATCCCCATTCACACTACATACGTTTTAAGCACTTCCATTCAAATAAACTATGAAATGGCCAAAGCGATGAAGTTACGCCATCTCGATGCAAACAAATATTTAAAGGAAAACTAAAAAAAATCTATATTTACCAAATAGTTCCAGAACATTCTTTCGAAATCTTTCGGTTCTCTCTTCCTTATTTGTATTTTTTTCTATAGCGCTAAATTACCTTTTGAGACTTCACATTGCTCGGGAAACTTGGAAGAGATTCCCTTATAGTAATAAACCCACCTTTGTGTGCTTGATGTACACGGAGTATATAAATAAATACATATATAACAAACTGCCTTCGTCGGTACGTTGTTGAGAAAAGTGGAAAAAAAATCAGAATCTGGGAACAACAAAATGGCTGCTCGAAATATTGATCGATCGTTTATGCCATTAACATCCTGTCATTAAATATTGATAAGCTCTCTTTGCAAAATATGGAAAATGGAATACCAGAATTATCTGGATATCTATATATCCTGACACCAAAAGGAATAAATTACTACGGAGCAGTAAACGAGCTACTGCCAAATTTTGTTACTAGATATTATGATAAATAGAAACCATTAACGTATATATCATAATTAGGTAATTATTGATACTGTCAAGAACCTACGATAATTAACGATGATTGCTAAAAAACAAATTTTGAATATATAAACGAGGCGGTACCTACTATGTAACTAGACTTGTCAAGAAATGATCGTCTCACAAACCAACACTGAACCCTATTTTCTAATATCAAACTTCAGATAGTCAAACAATATCAAAATATATAGGGGTCCAGTATAAGCGAATTGAGATATGACTTGTTACAGTAAAAATGTAATCCTATGTCAAGCTATAGGGTATCACATTTTTATGACATATATTTTCATATCATTTTTGTAAAAATCAACAGATTTACATATGCGATTAGTCATCTTTGATATTATTTAGAGTTAATGATATGGTTGGTACGATTGAGCTTCATAAGCCTGGCGTTGTACTTCCTCTAACGTCTGGTGGGTCTGCTGGTGTCCCAGGGTTTCGTAAGCGTGCTGAGAGTTTTCGAAATGGTGCGGGTGCTCCTGGAAGTTGGCCACCTTCTCCCTGCGGACTGTCGCCTGAAATCCGTTATGGGCGTCAGCTGTGTAATCCACGGTCCTCTTATGACCGTCAGGCTCGACGACAGAATAGGATCCGCGGACTGTGTCTCCGTCCCTGACCTCCTGGTGGGACTTCTCGTCTCCTGTATGGTCGTCCTTGACGTCGTAGGAAAACTCGTACTTCGGGTGGGAGTGGTAGTCGACAGGTTCATGGTCTCCATGACCAAAGTCGGAGTAGGCCGAGAGGTCTTGGTGAGCCTGGGACAGGTCCAAAGCTTGGGAGGCCAGGTTCAAATGGTCGTGGCCGGAGTAGTGGCCTGCTGGCAAAACTCCAGCGTGGGCGCAGGCTGCGAGGGCAGCGAAGACAAACAACTGGAAGAAAGGGCAGAATTGTAGATTGTCGATTATTTTTAGAAAAATGCTTCATATGTTCTTACAAAAATAACATTTATTTATACAAAAAAAGCTGTTAAAATGCATATAACAATACATAGACAAGAGGATTAGAGGAAATAGGTACATAGACAAAAAACTGATTCCAAAAACAGCTACATTGAAAACAAAAACTATAAAAGAAAAACGATAAAATTAATTTTACATCTAATACAACACAAATTATGACTAAAAACACAGATTTCAAAATATTTCTTTACGTCAAATCACTTTTTGAAGTCTACGCCAAACAAACATTATATGCAACTCATTCGACGGATCGTAGGTATACTATGTTTGTATTGAAAAATAAAAAAAAAATACAATAAAATTTTAATTTGGGCCAATCATATTAGATTTGCTCAATTTTAAAAAAGATATTTAATCTTCATTGTGAAGTATTTACAGTAGTCAAATAAAATGCTAATACTTTCATACTTTGGGAATCTTACATACATACATACATACCATCACGCCGTGTCCCTTACGGGATAGGCAGAGAGAACCGAACGCCACATTTTTCTATCCTGGCACGCATCCCTCGCCTCGTCCACATTCATTCATCGTCTCATACATGTTCGTCTATTGCTCACACTTCTAACATCTCCTTCTTTCAGAATATCGTTCACATGGTCGTGCCATCCCTTTCTTGGGCGTCGCCGACCTCTCATTCCATTCCTTTCCGCTCTGTATAAATAGATGGAATCTTCCATCTATTTAGTAATAAGAAGTATACAGCACCAAGATTCATGCCTATGTAATTGTAAAACATATTTATTCAGGTCATTTACATCGTTATTATTCTCCTACAATTTATTTTTAAAGTAGTTCATGTTTGCTACATTGTACTTATTTTATTGTTTTACTGAAGCAGAGTAAATACAGATAAAATTGTAACACAAAGAATATAATTTATGAGACATTACAAGAGTAAATTTTAATTATGTAATCTATTTAGGTATACCTACTAAAATAGCTCTAACAACAAAGCAACTACGAAAATAACCAAAATGATTTCCTCCTACATTTTCCATAAAAAAAACTCTACGTTATAATCGAATTCGTGGAATTTTAACATATTTGGGCATCCATAGTCAAAATTCATTCGTTTATTCATACATACAATCACGGCATATCCCACAATGTAGGGGTTACCGGCGACAGGTGTGAGAGTGTGCAATGCATTATAAAAAGGGAGCACAACACGTCTCAGGGACTACATTAAAAATGGGTGGTTAACCTGATTGCTGAACTATGTGAAAAAAAAAATTTTTCAAATAAAATGAATATGTCCTTGTTAAACAAGTACATATACATCTTTCTACGTTCCCTAAAATAAGCAAATAAATGCTTGTGTACGAAATCGGTCGAGGCAGGATTCGAAATTGCGACCACTGGATTACTAGCCCAACGCGCTAACCGCTCTGCCATCGACCCATCCGACCCATTTTATTGTTGTATGTTGTTTTTTTTTGCGAATACCCGCCCCTTACGGGACGGGACACTCGAAAATGATAATAATAGAAAAGAATGGATGCACTATCCTGATTCGGTACCTCACAGCTAAGTCACTATTAAAAATATACTATTTTAAATATTGACCAATCAAAAAACACCGATTTCCACCATTGTCAGTATACCACATCGTAAAATTAATATGTCGATACCTCACTTTTAAACAGCAACAAGTCGAAAATGGCATTATCCTTTTCCAAATAATTACCATGTTATTTCTATTTTTTTTAATCATACAGCATTATTTTTTTTTTGATTTCCGTGGTAACACAGATTTTCGGACTTGTTGCCTTTTAAAACTCAGGTATCGATATAGAATTAAAAACCTTAATAAACAAAAAAAAGTTAATTTATAATATAATATTCGTAAAAAAAAAATTATACTAAATATATCAAATATTCATTTTAACATCCAGAATATCTCAACCAAACAAACAAACGGTTGATTATCGGGGATTTTGTAAGTTTTATAATAGCGATTCAGAATAGATTAGTAAAAATTATAAAGGACATAAAATAGTAGAAGATAGATCTGATGTAGGAAATGTTTGGCTTTTCACAAACTATTGACCATTGCAATATTGAGCCGTTCATCACTCGCGCTTTCAGAATAGGTCGCTTATGTAGACGTAACCGAATAGCAGAAATAATACATCAACTAGCTATTAATAATTAATTAATTGACGCGATAAATATAAAACCTATTATTATTATGAACCAATATCATTTTTAGAAAATATTATTTCAATTTATTATGATAATACAGTTGAAAGCTTGTTTATTTTGATCTATAAAATAATTTGCAATAAACTTATTGATCATTGATCCAATGGAAATCAGTAATCTATTATATATTAAAATGCATATGACGCTAAATCTAGTGGCTGAAAACTTGATATATTAAAACCGCCTAATGCACTATGAAGTTACGTGTTAGTAAGGGTAACTATGCGTGCGTTATAAAAGGTTTATACGTGATTTAAACTAAAGGAAACTCAAAATTTGTTGATTTTTTGCATTTTAAGAACAAACCTTACATGAAATTAAAAAAACTTTGTCGGTAATTCACTTTGATTTCATACACTCTTTAAGCACATGAAATGTTTATTTCTCTTCGACACACAGTTATGGAGTAATTTTAAAAAAATGCTGTAAAAAGGGATATTTTTTAGGGGAATTTAGACTGTATTTGAAATTGTATGACAAACATTCACTAGAGAAATGTTGAAAACACTTATTGTATATTTTCTAGAAACGCACTGTTTTACATATTTGAGGAATTCGATTTGAAATTGGGGTGTTTAGGTTTATATGTCCCCTTAATACGTGAAGGGAAAACTTCGTACCCCTTTTTATGCAAACTACATATACGCACGGTGGAGTTTGAGATTTGGCATAGTTAAACTTTATATGGAGTAGTGCGGAAAGTAAAAATTCAAAATGAAATTTCACAATAAACCATAGGTTATTCCACATTCATAGTGCCAAAGAAAAATACATATTCTACTGTGAAACAATAGAATGGTACTTAATAAATTGTTTACACGTTGCAATGTATGAAAAGAAAATTTTGTACTCCTTGATGAATACATGATGTTTTCTATCATAGATCTGCTATTCATTGAGTTGATAAAGATCAGATTTAGACTTAAGAAATCTTTGAGGTCAATCACTAACATTAAAAATTAATGAAAATTTCATACTAAACTTTAATTTTAAGGGGGGGACTGCTGCCAACGTACCTATTTTTCAATTTGATATACCATCATTATTTTTCATCAAATCATTTTGAAAACGAGTGGGTTGTGGCCAACACTAAACTCTCCACACCACAAATATTGACAATGAAATATTTTATTCATTCTAAATTTTACTACCAGGAATATAAATTTTCTAACGATAGTATATTTTCATGTTAAGATAGACAAACTATTAATGCCGTATAGTGAAGAATGCTTATGTTGTATGAAATATTATAAAAAAAGCAGATAAATTTTGTTTTAAAGAACGCGAGAGCATTTTCAAAATTTTGACACGTGATATCATATGAAGAAATTTTTTGTTATTTATGGAAAGCTAATCAGTTCTATGTTCAAGCTCTTTACATTATAACATGAAATCAAATTACTGAACTTTTCCATACATAGAAATTTATCTAATTACATTTTTATTCATACTAAATGTTACTATCAGGAATATAAATTTTCTTCCGATAGTATATTTTTATGTTAAGATAAACAAACTATTAATGCAGTATAGTGAAGAATACTTATGTTGTATGAAATATTTTAAAAAAAGCAGATAAATTTTGTTTTAAAGAACGCGAGAGCATTTTCAAAATTTTGACACGTGATATTATATGAAGAATTTTTTTGTTATTTATGGAAAGCTAATCAGTGCTATGTTCAAGCTCTTTACATTATAACATGAAATTAAATTACTGAACGTTTCCATACATAGAAATTTATCTAATTACATTTTTATTCATACTAAATGTTACTATCAGGAATATAAATTTTCTTCCGATAGTATATTTTTATGTTAAGATAGACAAACTATTAATGCAGTATAGGGAAGAATGCTTATGTTGTATGAAATATTTTAAAAAAAGCAGATAAATTTTGTTCTAAAGAACGCGAGAGCATTTTCCAAATTTTGACAGGTGATATCATATGAAGATTTTTTTTGTTATTTATGGAAAGCTAATCAGTTCTATGTTCAAGCTCTTTACATTATAACATGAAATCAAATTACTGAACTTTTCCATACATAGAAATTTATCTAATTACATTTTTATTCATACTAAATGTTACTATCAGGAATATAAATTTTCTTCCGATAGTATATTTTTATGTTAAGATAAACAAACTATTAATGCAGTATAGTGAAGAATGCTTATGTTGTATGAAATATTTTAAAAAAAGCAGATAAATTTTGTTCTAAAGAACGCGAGAGCATTTTCAAAATTTTGACACGTGATATCATATGAAGAAATTTTTTGTTATTTATGGAAAGCTAATCAGTTCTATGTTCAAGCTCTTTACATTATAACATGAAATCAAATTACTGAACGTTTCCATACATAGAAATTTATCTAATTACATTTTTATTCATACTAAATGTTACTATCAGGAATATAAATTTTCTTCCGATAGTATATTTTTATGTTAAGATAGACAAACTATTAATGCAGTATAGTGAAGACTGCTTATGTTGTATGAAATATTTTAAAAAAAGCAGATAAATTTTGTTTCAAAGAGCGTTAGAGCATTTTGACAATGTTGACACGTGATATCATATGAAGAAATTTTATGATATCTATGAAAAGCTAATCAGTTCTAAGTTCAAGCTATTAATATTCTTATATCAATATGAAATCAATGAACTGAACATTGCCAAATATAAAAAAATTCTCTTGTTACATATAAGTTTCATACAAATATCCATTAAATAAAATATAATTTTTGAAACCGTTGAATATTTTTCTTTTAACATTGACCAACTTTGAATACAATTTTATGAAGATTCTTGGTGTTATATAAATAGTTGAAACCAAATTAAAATATCTCTAATTTCCAGGTCGTGAGAGCATTTTTTCAGTTTTAATAGATGAAATCATAAAGAAACATTGGGAAAAAATGAACCGTTGTCTATGGAAAACTAATCAGCTCTAAGTTTATGGACTTAACACATGTGATATCAATATGAAGTCAATCGGACTTATAGTTTGGGCTGCAGAGAGGACACAAAAAAAAAACAACGTAAATGATGAATTCATAGAGAAGAAATCAAAAGTTGTCTATGGAAAACTAATCAGCTCTAGGTCTTTGCACTTTACACATATGATGTTAATATGAAGTCGATCAGACTTATAGTTTGGGCTGTAGAGAGGACACAAAAAAGATAAATGCTACGGCGTACGGCGTACGGCGTACAGCGTATACGCCATACACACAAACACATCACGACGAAACTCATAGTGTGCATTCTCTACATGATACCCATTGAGAAATTGATGTAAAAAAATACGCTTAAATTTTGCGAAATCATGACTCTCCCCTATTCCATAGTGTGGAGAGTAAAAAATTATTATTAGTTATTTAGATAGTTTGGGTATTAATAAAGAAAATTATATCTTTACTTTTTGATAATGTTCTGTATAAATTCTTGTAGAAAAATAATGGCATACCCCGATTTTCAACGTTTATCTTATATTTTTGATAAAATATAAGGCGTAGTTAAACATATTTTTTTAATTAAAGAATCAAAAATATCTAGAAAAATATGATGTGACGTTGCATTAATGCTTCAGGTTTAGTAAATAAACCTAAAAAAACAATTATTTTCCATTCAGCGCCATTGCGAAATATTTTTTTTGTTTATTAACTTAACCTGATGCATTAATGCAACGTTATATCGTATTTTTCCAGATATTTTGATCTTCTTTAATTTATAAAAAAATATAATGCTCTATACCTTATAGTTTTTTTAGAAATTTAAGATAAATGTCAAAAATCGGGGTATGCTTATTATTTTCCTACAAGAATATATACAGAACATAATTAAAAAGTTATAGTATATTTTTCTTTATTAATATCCAAACTAACTAGGTTTTTTTTTCAAAATGATTCGTTTTGTAGTAATGATGCAATTTCAAATTGAAAAAATAGGTACGTTGGCAGCAGTCACCCTATTAACAAATTTTTATGGTTCAATTGAGTACTGATTTATACATTTTTGAGATTACTACAAGGGTAGCCCCTCAATTCCAATGGCTTTTCAAACTTAAAAAAAATAATGAATTGTATGCGACTGAGTAAAACGTGTCTAACTTTATAAAAGATAATATTGTTGTAACATAATCAAAAATTCCTGTTCTCCCAAATATCCAACTGATTACTATCGATCACTGAAGTGGACATAAAAAAACAAACACAGAACATAATATCACTCGTATGTGGTATAACTCGTTTTTTTTCTTAACATGTTTCATGAAACCGTTTACGTATATAGAAATGATTGCACAACATTCGCCTTTCATTTAATTATCACGATTTATTATCACTAAACACTGTAATACATAATAACACAATAGATTTATCTGATCGATTTATAGAAATAACCAACCTTGGAAGCCATTGTACACTGTTTGAAGACTGAAGATGTGTGATGATCCAATTGCATCGTTCGCTTCTTTTTATATCATTTCCGCCAAAAATTGTTACTGTCTTTACCTGTATGTATTATTTTCTACGCAATGCTGAGTTCTTCGCTTGAACATATTCCCAAAATTTGCAATATTCATGAAAAATCTATATGACCAACTATCGCCATTCTCCGGAGAAATAAATTCGGGATCGTAAACCATCGACCGATGAAACTTATACTATTTTATATATTTAAGTAAATATACAGCAATACAAAACAATATTCTAATTCACACATATAGTAACCAGATGTGGTCTGAGGAAAGCATATGATCCATTGCCAAACACACATGGCAAAAATATGATCTCAGAAGAACCAGAGAAATACTCTCGTTCAGAAGAAACTCACTCGCCAGAGTCATATCAGTTACACTGGGTTATGGTACAGGACACTGCGTTATAGGAAAGCATGACAGAAGGATAGTGCTTGAGGCATAAGATTACTGCAGAGCATAAATAAATTAGTCCATGATATTTAGCGGATTGCGTCTTTACACTTCCTGTTGATCATATTTTTATGTTATTCTATTATTTTGAATGTGTAAGATTATTTTCTCATGCCAGTTGGGAGGTAACATTGTGGCACATTTTTAAACAATTCACATTGTTTTAAACCACTAGTTAAACCACTATTTGAACAGGTTTTAAGGTGACCGCTTTTACCTCATGACGTTGAGTTTATTTTCGCGATACTTACTAAAAAAATGTATTTTAGAATTAATAACTTATTTTTCCAATGGCGCTACAGCCAATATCGAGCCTTGCCCTCCTTTAACTTCAGTCTCCACCGCCCTCTATCCTCGGCCGTCGTCTTCCAAAAACATGATGTCTTACACCCGTATTCACAGACAAATATGAGTATTAAGGAGACCTCTTAGTAATCAGTCATGTACGATCCACTGCCTCTTCTAAACTTTTCCACTTATCTAGTTTTATCTTCAGATTTTTGCTGCCATCCACGACCAGTATGCCGGACAATGTCATCTGGCCTGCCCCCCCTAGACAACGTATCATTTAGCTAAAGAAAAGAAACAAGAAAACATTACTCAATATATGGAAGTGACAGTTGTCACGTGACTGGTAACTGTCACTTCCATACATTGAGTTATCTTTTCTTGAACTCAATGACACGCTGTCTAGGGGAGCTGAAGTCTCATTATATTTCTTTATTTGAAGTAATAGATCAATGTTGTTAAATGATATCTTATTTTTAAATAAATAGAAAAATTGAGGACTGAGGCCTCCTCAATCCTCATATTTGTTTATGAATACGGGTGTTAATTATTTTTTTAAATGAAATTCTACCATATTAATATCCATCTTATTATTTTTGCTGTAATATTAGAATAGTGAGGTCATCTTTCTACTTTTGATTGTTCTTCTTTCTTTTTTTTTTTTTTTTTAATAAGGCACAGCCACCAATAGAGGCGGATTTGTGCTGTACAATTTAGATCATAAAAGAAGAGTAAAAACAGAATTCCATTAGATCTCAGAGAAATAGGGGTTTACATTAAATGATTGCAAAAGGGAAGCATATGTACAAGCAATTAAAGAATTTACAATAAAACATTAAATGCGTCAGTCACCTTCTAATGGTCGAGTGAAAGGCTCCTACAATCAGCTATATCTTTATACCGGTGGTGGTGATGAATTTAGCGATTTCTAATATTACATGTCGTGAGCCAATCGCCAACAGATGCTCCATATTAAAGGGTCTTTCTATTTTCACCACTTCTCCGTACATACCTCTATCCGAGACCAACGGGCAGGCAAAGAACACATGGTTCAGTGTCTCGAGATCCTGACCGCACTCGCAGTATGGGCTGTTAACAACTCCTATTCTGAATAGATGAGGGGCTATTGAGCAATGTCCGATCCGCATTCTACATATAGTTGAGACGACACATTTGTTCAACTGATAAGCTGTATACCAAGGCTTTCTTGGAATCGTAGGTTGAATATCTTTATAAAATCTGCCTTTGTTCGAAGTCGGAGAGTTCCATTCCTTCTCCCACTCGTTCCAAGTTGTTCTTCTTTCTAGTGTTCTTTAAATTAGACGGCAGAGTACGTATTATATTTTAGGAATTACTTTTACATTCAATAGAATTTATATTTATTGCATCCTTATACAAAATTTATAACTAAATTACACACATTATTAGTGTGTA
This sequence comes from Molanna angustata, assembly GCA_963576475.1. Taxonomy (NCBI): domain Eukaryota; kingdom Metazoa; phylum Arthropoda; class Insecta; order Trichoptera; family Molannidae; genus Molanna; species Molanna angustata. The sequence goes on along the minus strand of OY754981.1, from coordinate 25,898,645 downwards.
TTTTATTTTAGAGCCCCTGGACAGCAATGTGCTAGTATAATAAATTGAAATGCCATTTCTTCCACAAGCCATAATACTTGTGCAACAATTACTTTGTATTAACCTCGTCTCATTGACTCACAGTTTGTGATCCCTGGACAATAACTCCATTCTCTCATTAAATTTATTGTTTTTCTTACCGTACGATATATCATGTAAGTGTAACGAGTAATTATTTCACAAAAAAACAATTCATTTAATTGTAAATTAAAACAATAGCCCATGTGTCATAATATCAACTTAATCAAAATAACAGCTGTTTATTTGGGTCTATGGGTGTTGTATGTGTTTTGGTAAAAAAATGGCAATTTGTTCCTCCCATATTAACCGGATGAGTTTACAATGGCAACATTCTTTTATAATAATGATAAACAAGCGTTGTTATACATTTATCTTATTTTTGAAACTTTTCCGGGAAATATTTTAAGTGTTTTGAAATATGATAAAATCATATTTCTAGTAATATTTTTCAACTTCGTCATATTTGCTTATTAAAGGAAACGTTTGAGGAATTATATATTTTTTTTGTGTCATACAACCGTACACAAAGAAATCATGACGAAACTCACAGTATGCACTCTCTGCATGACATCCATTAAGAAATTTATGTAAAAATAAATCACGGTATATCCCAGAAAGTGTAGTAACTAGCGATAGGTGTACGGGTGTACATTCATTACCATACAGGGGAAGGACGACATATGAGTGCATCCCAACACACCAGTTTCATCTCACCCAAAAAAGCAACATTCAGAATGGGTGGTGAACCTCTTTGATGAACTCTGTGTGATATTTTTTGGTTCTTATATTTTCAAATACCTACCCAGCTTCAAGCCACGGGCGTCCACTTCGATCTGTTGAACGTATTTTACTATCTATCCCTATTCATAGTTCTGAATTTTTTAGCTCTTCATTTGAAGTTCATAAGTCCTGATATTACGTAGTCTATCTCACTAAACATCTTCAAGAAAAGGCTTAAGCATAAATATTTATCTGACAACACCTAATTAAATCTTCCTCTCCTCTTCCTTTCCTTATCCTTTAGTTTTCCTATCAATGCTATGAATTGTTCTTATATGCTATCTTATTTTACTTTTTTTTACTTTTCTTCTGCTATCTTTATTTATTTTGTAATGTGATTAACTTCTTGCCATAGTACACATTGTTTTGTATATTTTACATTTACTCTGGTTGGTTGGAATAAATTGCCATTAGGCAATAAGCCCGCCAGTGTACTTATTATATGTACAGGAAGATTCATATAAATAAAAGAAAAAAAAATCTCTCAACTAATATGGGATTTAAAGCTTATCATTGCTTCGGAGCAAATCAGATGTAGGTAAGTATATAAGTAGCGCGCAACTAGCGAGTTTATTGCCATATGTCAATTTCTTCCAACTAACCAGTTTTTCCAGCCCAGCGAAGCAATATTTGCGTGAGAAATGAATTTAAATAAATTTCTCCTCTGCTGAGGATCAAACTCATCCGCCCGCACAGAAACCACACGGCTTACCAGCTGTGCCACGGATCTATACCGATTTAATTTAGAAATGTTGAATAGATGCAATTATCCAATAAAGTATTCAAATGTGTTTCGTTATTATTCTAAAACAATGAACCAATTCATGAATTATTTATTAACTTTTTATAATAATATTTTTATTTTACGACTGTAAGAAATTTCAATACGTAGGAATTATCATAGTAATAATATATAATGTAAATTGCGAGATCTTGGCCACTCTCTTTCTATATACCGATTATAATTAGATTTAAATAAATTAATGTAGGTATGTGTATTTATGACAATTTTACATGAATTCATATAAATTAATTACAATAATTTACGACCACCTTAACTGCATAAGAATAAGCAAGTAGGTACCTACATAATTTGTAATTATATAATGCAACGGTTATTTTTTTATCCATTTATTTATATAGGTATTACAAAAAAATAACTTACAAAATATATACGTTAATTACTTCTCTCTCAATAGGGTTGTATTACGGGAGTTATTTAAGAAAAATGTAAGAAAAAGTTGAGGTTCCGTAAGTAGTATTTTCGTAGTACGGGACCTTACCTTTTACTTATATTTTTCTCAAATAACTATTGTAATACGACCCAAAGGGTTAAAAAAATATAGGTATTCGAGAGAGGAGCACGGTATTTATACACAATATTACATATGTGTCAGACCGAACATTCGACTTCGGCTACCCTCGGCCACCTTCGGTCAAAAATACGTACCTTCGGCTGTCAAAAATTAGCCGAAGTTTTCTTTCAACCGCTAATAACAGTTAAAACTGAATTACTGAAAACTGATTACGGTTAAATTTCATTGCTTACTAAAGTGCACTGTAAATAGTGCAGTAGTGCATTTTTATGGTGTACATATTTATTGACTTAGGTACATATATTTCAAACAAAACAATAAATTATAAACTCAGTATTCCAGAACTTTAGAGCAATTCAAATTTTTTGACAGATTGATGCAATCATAAAACTAATCAGCTCTAAATTATTGCACTTTTCAATATGAAATTGATTATTTCTACTATTATTTTTAATTATTTTTCGTGATATCTATACAATTTTTGTATAGATATCACGAAATAAATATGTGTATGAAATACTTATTTGGTGGTTAATTTTATCCATTTTGAAGCGCATAATAAATTATTTGAAATATATTTTTACACTATATTTGAAATATATTTTACTCTATATTTGAAATATATTTTTACACTATATTTGAAATATATTTTTACACTATATTTGAAAGATGTTTTAGTTTACACGCTTTGCGTTAGTAACACACGGTTTTTTGTACTTACATAACTTCAATATTGATTGGTGAGAATAATTTTTCAATAATATTTATATTTATACGTGATCAATGTTCTAGTTAATAAATATTCATTCGTTCACACCATCACGGCATATCCCACAATGTGAGGTAACCAGCGATAGGTCTGCGGGAGTACATTACTTCACAAAAGGAAACGCGACACAAGATACCTAAATGTGGCCCTACATTCAGAATGGATAGTGAATGTTATGTTAGACGTTATTTTGTCTCTTGTCGAATATAAATTAAATAAAAAATATTTCATTTTAATAAATTAGAGTTTTATTCTAAATATAATACGTACATACACATACAAAATAAAAATCAACTCAAAAGGAACAAAATATAATACAACCAAAACAAATAAATCCTAAACGACTCGGAAACAACAAATATGGCGGTTTTTAGTGGTAGTATGACTGTGGGGCGCTGTAGGCAACTTTGGCAACCGGGGCGGCGGCGTAGGCGACAGGGGTGGCAATCTTGGCAACCGGTGCGGCGTAGGCGACAGGGGCGGCAACCTTGACGGCGTGTCCCAGAGGTTCACGGTGGACGACGGCGTTGAATCCGTTGTGTGGGTCGGCGGTGTACTCCACTGTCCTCTTGTAGCCATCGGCGTCGATCAGAGAGTACGATCCCTGGACGACGTCTCCGTCTCTGGACTCGTGTTGGCTCTTGGAGTCTCCGGTGAGACCGTCCTGGATGTCGTAGGCGAAGTTGTACTGGGGATGGGGGTCGTAGTCGGCGTCAACTTCGTATTTGGCCACTGGGGCGTAGGCTGGTTGGGCGATGAGACCTCCACGGGCTACAGCCACCACAGCGGCGAAGAACAGGAACTGCAACAATTGTATGTTCAGTTTTATTTTCAAATCGTTTTTAAATAAACCTTATCACTCAAAAACATATCAAGCAAATTTTTTTTTAAACAGAAGCCTTTTCGAAGAACTTTCAGATCATTGGGTTAATCTTGAACAATTACAATTAAATCGTGCATAAAGTAAGAAAATGTACGAATCTATATTAATTACACTTCCATTAATTTATTTATTTAACCGTCTAACAGTTTATTTAATATTTATCTAAAAAAAAGGTTGATACATGATATGTATAAATACTAGACAGACAACAAATGCGTTATCTAAAAGACTGTAATAGTAAACAAACGTATAAATTTTCTTGATTACATCCCTCAATACAACATATTTAATGACACAAAGGAAAATCTTCAAGAAAATAATGTCTCTGTCTATATTATTTATTTGCGATTGTCGTGTAATTAGAAAGGTATGGATTAAGAAATCGAAGAAGAAAAGATACAGAAGTAAACAAGAAATGTAAAATCCGACAAAGGATAGGTATTAAAAGTTGTGCTTGATGCAACGATATGAACTAACCCCAAGAAAAGGATTAGGTATAGATGAAGTATATTTTGATATTTTATATTCTAAATTTTAGTTGAACACTTTCGAGACAAATAATTCAAAAGTAATCAAATTTTCTAAATAATCCAATATTTTGAAAATCGCCCCTAATCAAAAAATGCAAGCGGTGAATTTTATTAAAATTCTGGGAATAAAACAAATCAAAACTGCACATAGAGTTTGATACACATAATAAGATAATTACTAAACCGAATGTTCTTTATATTATTGAGTTGACTGTGTACCTTGAATGCCATTTCGATGCTTTCACAGTGACCACAGAAAAGAACTGATGGATATTCAATTCAACAATCGCTATATTTATACCTGTTGTATCCTCAATCCTCCCCAAATCATTGTTTATAGTATTGATACTTCGCACAACGGCCATACAATGTCGAATGTTGTTTTGTAATTCATAAAAAGGGGCCAAGTTGTAACACACGCCAGAAGAGTGGACACAATGGTTTATTTGATCATATTTATAACTTGGTCATCATACTCTTAGAATCGTCGAGAATGTATAATTCGCACAATATAGAAACAACGTGAACTTTGCCATTTCTTTCGCAGAAAGTGAAAGAGACGAAGCACTCATGAGCGAGAGAGCCACGACATTTGATTCGGCCACTTTTATTAATTGGGCGTTATACTTTTGAGATACCCAGGTGTGGTATTGCAATTCGTCAAACCGCGTTGAACTTTGGCATTTCCTTCATAAAAAGATATCAAGTGAAAGTGTCAGTCGGAGATGGAGCTAGTGCGGTTGCATTGGCATTTCTTGTTAGTTGGTCGTTACAGTTTCAAGATTCCCAGGTGAGTCGGAGCCAATGGCCAATGAGGACCTTTCACTTTTTGCCGAAAATTGGAGCACTGGATATGTAGTTGATTCCGTCAGCAGGTGTTATGAGAACGGATAGGATATGAACCACCAGCCAGAATGCAATAAGGTATTACGACTCAGGATGTCGTTTGATTGACGTGGATTTATAGCTGACTTCCACGAGTTTGCTAATCGCTCTCCTTATGTCAGAATTGAAAATAAGTCTTGAATGTTTGTCGTGAATATATAACTATTTTATCATAGTTTATCAAAAGGTGATTGTATTTTGTAAAGTACTATCGAAGTTTGGCTAACTTTGAAACAATTAACACCTTCTGCCTGTACTGTTATGTATTCGAAAGAAAGATCTCGTACCTACTCTCGGAAAGATTCATCCAGAATTTGGTCTTCTTCTTATTTTTTTGTGTAATTAGTAAGAGAAAAATTTAATTCTTAATTCTTTGATTTGAATTATATTACAATAAACATACATATAGATCATCACGGCATAATCGCACAATAAGGGTCAAGCAATACAGTGCGAGTGGGCATTACCTTATAAAAAGAAGCACGGCACTTGCGCGTAGAGAGAGAGAGCGAGAGAGAGAGAGCGAGAGAGAGAGAGAGAGAGAGAGAGAGAGAGAGAGAGAGAGAGCGAGAGAGAGAGCGAGAGAGAGAGAGAGAGAGAGAGAGAGAGAGAGAGAGAGAGAGAGAGAGAGAGAGAGAATATAACTTATAATATATCAACATTCATCATATAATATTGCATCTAATTATACACAAAAACACGATTATTCCGTGATGTCTTTATATTACATATGTATTAACATAATTTGCATTTATACCTACATAATAACTTATTTTAATAACGTTATCATAGCTTCTATAGTATATAATATTATTATAATCTTAGATCGTATATGATTTTCACATTCATATATTTCATGGGCCTATAATTAGTTACTTGACTCCAATTTTAATTAGGCAACTATAATAATAACCTATAGTTTTATATCTCTTACATAACCAAAGTTTGTATTAATAGTTCTATATAAGTATTTAAATTTTGATGTTTATTATATTTTAATAAATGTTATCCATAAAATCTGTAATATTTAATATAACTGATTTTTGCATTAAATGTGGCCCTATTAGATAAGACGAGACTGGTGTGTGATATACACACATGTTTTGTGCTTCCTTTTATAAGGTATGTACACCCGCAAACCTGACGCTGACTATCCCACATAGTAAAATATGCCGTAGGGGAATGAATGAATAAATCGATAAATCTTAGATTTCTAAATTATTATTGAGTGATTTCAGAACCAGAAAAATGCCATTGTCTGAGATAATGAGTTGTAATATTTTTAGTTGACGAGGATGCCAAAGTCGTTTAATTTCGTTTTTTATGCGTTATATTTTTTAAATCTTTCAATAAATATATATTTTTTTTAATTTATTGGAGAAGATGACAGCTTATATTTAATACAAAAAATTACATTAAGAGAGCAAGGATATGACAGAGATACCACTTGTGAATTCCGGGAAATTAACATTAAAGTATCATAGAAAAAATGTAAAAAACACGAAACAAAAAAAGCTATCTTCTTCTTCGTGCCCTGAAGTTGGCGAACAATTCGCCGACGTCTCTGATGCCGGTCCACTGACTAATTTTGTGGAGCCATGACATCTGACGTCTTCCTAATTTGAAACGTCCGTCTATTTTGCCCTTCATAATTAGCTGGAGCAGCCTATACCTTTTGCCTTGCAAAATGTATACGTGTTAAAAAAAATACAAACCAGAAATCAGAAAAAAAGTGTAGTTACAAGGTGGAAAGTAAAAAATTAAATATTGGGTATTAGAGAAGCAACACCAAGGAAGAGATAAAAGGACACAGGAATAAAGGAGTAAACTGGAAAGGAAACTCCAGTAGTCAACATGTTTCACAACCGCATTCTGCATTGGGAAGAGTCTATACTTCTGATAATCTTAAGACCTGTAAATTTTATAATGTTCATCTTCTTCCTTGAGCCATTTCTTCACTGTTGGATGTAGGCCACTTCTAAGTAATTCTATTCGTCTTTTTTGTGCTTTTTGGACCCATCTTCCAGTCACGAGGACAATATCATCGGCCCACCTTTTCTGAGGCGAGTCTATTCCCCATTTCATATCCCATGGTCATAATTATGGTCTTTGTAATGCTACCGCTGAATAAATCCAAATTATTGAGTAGGTACGTCATTATAATATATATATATTTTTAAAGTAAGTAAAATTAAATGCAGAATATAAATTAGCTTGCACCACCCACTCCATTATATAAATTATTAACTTACAATACTATCTATTCATATTATCCAAATGTCGATTTGTTCAAGAGAATTTATTTCTCTTAACATATCGACAAAGTTTCAAACCAAGATACGCGAGATTTGTATGCCAGGTCTTGTCTATGACTATGAAGTCAAAAAACACCAACTTAGAGACTTCGCAGCAGATATGTTCCGTATATGGATTTACTCAGAATTCAGAATATAACATTTAGTGTCTGTGTGTTTCCTTTAACTTCTGATCCGCTGAATGCACAGAGCCTAAAATTTCTGAAAACATAGAAATTTATATGCCTACAAAACTTTTATACTCAGGATTTTGAATTTTTGTTAAAATCATGGGTTATCAATCTTTGAACTTTATTTTTTACAGTATTGTTACTTCTTATATTTAAAAAAAAATATATATATGAGGTGACAATACTGTCGCATAGATGTCTCCCCTGAATCACGACGGAATCATTATTTCTTTTTTAGCTTGTTTATGATTGTATTGCCTATTATTTTATATACATTTTTATATTCGACATTTATTTTCTATTACACATACATTATTCATTTCTCACGCAAATGAAAATACTAGTTAATTTGAAGAAATTGTCATATTATGGCAATAAACTCGCCACTTGCGCAGGGTGCAAGGATTTGTTTATTATTATTCAGTCTCTTCGCGGAGAACCCACAAAAATAAAACCAAACAACTGCTGATTTTTAATAATAAAAATATATGATAGGTAATAATAAAAAAATGATTTGTGTAATTGTTTAGTGGTAGGTACCTGTAGGAATATCCTGACAATTGTACATGTGTTGATTATTGCAGTTTTTTGTATGTTGTTGATAACGTATGGAGGTAGCTTTAGTATTTCTATATTTTTTGGAGTGTTTATTATTATTATTATTCAAAAGAGTACTGATTGTTTACCTAGAGCGGGGCATTCCGTGCATTGCAGTAAAAATTTTATTTCTAAATATATTTATAAATAAATATGATGTATATTATTACAATTCTATATTGCCTTCCTCTTCTTACTGATTTAAATAGTGACTTTGTTTTCTTTAGCAACATATCACATTATGTTTACATAAGGCCTTTTTGTTTTATGTAATCGTATATGTAAAACCATTTCAACCAAACCAACCGCTCTAGATTCTCAGCCATCTACAGATGATGTAAACCTTGATCTCAATATCAATCGGCGCTGCACCAATTATATATTTTTATCGCAACTTTACCAAATAATAAAACAATAAGCCAAAAATTCCACATACTACATACTTAACTCACACTCATACATCGGACATAATCGACTTTAACGAGTTCAGAATATGCGATAATCGAAATTATTTCGTGCTATTTTGTTTTTTTATAATAATGAATATGTCCCTGAAAAATACAAGTGCATTTTATATTTTTTTACGTTTCCATGGTGGTAGATAGATACGTATTATTTTTTACTTATATTTTCGTACATAATGTTATTGGGTTAATATTTTCATAATAATAATAAGCGCCGTTTCACCTCAATTATTAAAAAGCGCCTCTTGACCGAATGGTCTAATGAATGTGAAAGGGACAGCTTACAAAATGATACAAATAACAGTTCCATCCAAACCCTGGTTTCATGGAAAAAAAATGTCAAAAAGAGATGTTTCAAACATATGTAGAATGAGAATTGGTCACTGCTGCTTCATGATCGCAAACCACCTTTACAAAATACATATATAAGGGACAGTCCTTTGTATGATTGTGGAGAGGTGGAAACTTTGGATCACGTTTTCATGGAGTGTCCAATACATGATAAATTCGACTTTTATTCCTAGCTGCGTGTCCCTCTGCCTGTTAATATGTCGCATCTTCTCTCCCTAAATTCGTCTTAAGTTTACTCAATCATATCAAAATTCCTTAATTTAAATGAAATAAATCTTTAAGAGATATTATCATACAACAAATTGAAATCCTTATAAATATACACATATTCGTTTTGTCATGGCACAAATCACCCTCCTTATAGGGTGGGTTGCCTAATAAAAAAAATAAGCCCCGTTTATAAAGCGCCGTTTAGTGATACAAGATCACTCCTAGGGCGCTGTAGCTTATTTGTTGGCTACACGAAAAAAGGCAGTCTTAAGAAGTCTACCGAAGGTGTCAATGCTCTGAGCTCCACGGATGTCAAGGGGTAATTTATTCTACTTTAAAGACCCGTTCAAACGAAACCGCGATCATAGTAAGCCGCCTTATTGACTCTGTCCAATTCTTTTAAAGAGTCGGTACTCTGTGATCCAGATGATCTCAAGGTAAGCTGTCTTCCTGATGGAACATTCTTTTGGCACAGTTCTTAAATGTAGTATGGAGACAAGTTGTCCAAGACGTTGTCCAAAAGGTTACCAAGCAGATGTGGAGCTGAACCACAGACTCCAGATGGACTAAGAAAGTGCTGGAATGGCGACTTAGAACGGGCAAAAGAAGTGTTAGAAGGCCTCAAACAAGGTGGTCTGATGATATTAGACGAGTGGCTAGAGGCGGATGGATGCGATTTGCCCAAGATTGGGAGCTGTGGACGTCTCGGGGGGAGCCCTATATCCATTACTGGACGAAGTAAGGCTGAAGAAGGAGAAGAAGACCACCACGGTATACCAGAGACAGGTGTGCGGGTATGCAATACCTTACAAGGGAAGAACGACAGATGAATGCATCCCAACACACAAAAAGGTTTTTCAAACGAAATTTTAGTACCTACATAAAAAATAAACTTTGGCTCCGGACACTAAAACCTAAAAATTTGGCAAGAGGTACCATTAAAATGGACACCATGGAAAGAAGCAAATACCAACAAATCCCACAAAGAACCAAGAGCTGATGACTAGACAATAAATTATTCTCCTTAGAAATATCTTCTGCTCTACTGTTCCAGGTTTCTCCACAATTAATTAAAACGTATAAATTTTTCGTTGTAGGTTCCAGAGAGTGTTCAATGGCTGGTCAGCAAAGGTAAGGCTCGCGAAGCAGCTCGATGCTTCCAGAAAATCGCCAAGTGGAACGGAAAATCACTCAGCAAAAGTGAATTGGACCAGTTCATCGCCAGCGTCCAAGAGAATAATGAGAAGAAGGCGGGACTAGCGCAGACCTCTCTTTTCGGACTCTTTTACACACCAAGACTGAGGAGAAAAACATGCATATTGATCTTTAAATCGTAAGAACTCAATTATTAATTTATTTAGCTGTGAGGCACCGGCTTAGAATAGTGCTTCCACTATTTTCATCATAGTTTTTGGGTGTCCCGTAATTGTCGGATAATCGGAAATAAAACAGGCAAAATAAAATCTCACGTGATAAGGACCAAGGATCACCACCCATTATGAATGTTGCTTATTAAGGGGGCATATAGACTTCTTCTTCTTCTTGTGTCATATCAGGTCTCCCCGACGTTAACGACCACCATAGAGAAAGCCTCCCTGTCCTGTGCAGTGTGAAACATCTCCTCCACAGTTCTTATACCTGTCTATTCGCGGATGTTTCACAGCCAGGAAAGCTGCCTTCTTCTGACCCCTCTACGACCCTCAATCTTCCCCTTCATGACGAGCTGAAGGATGGCATACTTTTCACCTCACAGAATATGGCCGAAGTACAACACTTTACGGAGCTTAACATTGGTGAATAATTTTCTGTTGGTGTTGGCTCTACGTAGTACTTCAGTGTTACTGACCATGTCAGTCCACGATATTCTAAGCATTCTGCGGTGAGTCCACATTTCAAATGCTTTAAGGCATATAGACTTAAACACCCTAATTTGAAATCAAATTCCTCAAATATGTTAAACAGTGTGTTTCTAAAAAAATACTATAAGTAATTTCAACATTTCTATAGTGAATGTTCGTCACACAATTTTGAAAATTTTGAAATTCAGCATAAATTCCTATTAATGATTTATTAAAATTACTCCATAACTATGTGTCGTAGAGAAATAAATATTTTATGTGCTTAAAGAGTGCATAAAATCAAAGTGATTTGTTTTTAAAATGCAAAAATCAAGAAATTTTGGGTTTCTGATAATTTAAATCATGTATAGACCAAACCCTTTTTAACGCACGCGATAGTTATCCTTACCAACACGTAACTTCATAATGCATAAGGTGGTTTTAATATGTCATTTTTTCTGACACTATATTTAGCGTTATATGTCCTCTTAAGTCTAGTGTAGGAAACGGATAAGACATTTATTTATATATTTATTTATTTAATATTGCTTCTCAGGCAACTAACAGATACTATGTCAAATATTAATTTAACCCGCACCCAATAAAAAGTTGCCACATTCTGGAGACTTACGATATTAATAGTCTGAGATCCAGACTGAAAACACAATTAAAAACTGTGTCTCCACCGGGAATCGAACCCGGAACCTTTGGATCAGCAGGCAGATACTTAACCAACTGAGCCACGAAGGCCGACAAGTTTTATTATTCGAAATATTAATTTGAAATACGTCGTTAGTGTGCATATGTTTTACACTTCCTAAGATTTTTTTGTTTCACAAGCCTAGATCATAATATCACGTTGCAATGGATGCATGCAATGTATTTTTAGTCATCTCTATTTGATAATAATTATAGACTCTTTCTTGCACCCAGCGCTGAACGTTGAACAATTAATAAGATTATTAAATAAGGGTTCCGTACCAAACATCTTCTGCGCACCAGCGAAATGAAAATACTGCGATGCATAGCTGGCAAATGTCTTCGTGATAGAGTCAGAAATACAGAGATCCGAAGAATCTGCGAAGCTGAGGACATCGTAAGATGGGGGCGCGAAAGGAGAAGGTACTGGAACGGTCAGCCGCATGTCCGAAGATAGGATCCCAAAGATAGCCCGAGACAACGTACCGGAGGGGTCTCGACCACGAAGACGCCCACCAAAAAGATGGCGAAATAGTTGGCAATCCACATCACAGGAGGCTGAAAATGCAGCATAAAACAGACCCTGGGCCTAATGAAAGAAGAAGATTAAATAAGGGCTCATGATTCATAGAGAATCAAGTTTTAAAGTATATATTCTTTATCTCAGTCTCATTGATATAGTTTCCCGCAGATAAAATAAAAAATTCCATCGTGGAGGGTGGCAGTTTGCACATATACCAAATTTGCGCTCAGCCCACGTAATTCATAAGTTTTTTGCTAAAACCTATACACTCTTTCATATATTATGCTCTTCTATTATTAAAATCTCTTCTTACAGAATATTACTGTGCCCATGTCGTCCCATTTTTTTTGGGGTGAACCGTTTATTGTCCATCAGATTTTAATATTTTGTCATTTTTTCAATATTCATTCCAACATATAGCCGAACCTTCATTATGTTTAATAATAATAATGAACACTTCCTTGCACCCTGTGCAAGGGGCGAGTTTATTTCTATATGGCAATTCCTCCCAACGTACTAGTGTTTCAAGCCCAGAGAAGTAATATTTGCGTGAGAAATTAATTTAAATAAATTCCTCTTCTGCTGGGGATCAAATCCAGGACGTCCCCGCCACACAGAAACCAAACGGCTTATCAACTGTGCCATGGCGGTCGGCAAAATAGGGACATATGAAGGTCTCAGTCCATTACTGGATGAGAGGAGGCTGACACGATAATGACGAAGAAATGTTATATTTTACCTTTTTCTATTGAATTTTAAATAAAAACCCAATAAATTTAACATTGTTGAATGACCATTTTGATAAAAACAACATTAGGTATGCAGGTATGTTATTTAAGTATTTTGTTATTTCAGTATGGTTCTGACACTGTGCTACGATGCCATATCACGAAACATCAACGGTCTGGGATTGTCTCCGTTTTTGGTATTCAGTGCTTCGTCCCTGACAATACTTCCATCTTGCCTCATCATTCTGGCTTTGCAGGATAAGATAGGGAGGAAGGCCATGGCGTCATCTTCCTTATTGATAAGTGGACTCTTCACAGCCATAGCGGGCGTCCTTCTGGCTAGTTCGTCAAACGTCGGTGAGAAAACTCTTTTTGTTAAAAATTTTATGTTTATAGATCAGTAGGTACCTACTCAAAATTGAAAACTTTTTTTAAGACTGTTATAGGTACCTAAACCAACCTACCTGTTTTTTTCTTTGCCAAATACTTTGCAACAGATACCTACGAGTCGAGTAATAGAATTATAAGCCGGTTAAGATTAGGCTTCTATTATTCTTGATTCCACTTAACAAGATTAGGTATAAAATAAATATTCAACTTTTTATAACAGAATAAATTATTAATAGATGAATTATTATTTAACTACTCTATTATCAAGTATTCAGCAGGTATAATTAACACAGTTACTGAACTTTATCACGAGATCATCAAATATAATATAAATCAATGATTATAAATCTATAACTATTCCATCATTTACTCGACATGTAATCAGCGCTCTCAAATCTTTAAAATCTAATTTATTTTGTATAATCCATTCTATTGCATTCCCCATTCTCAACAATACTATAAATACCCAGTTTTTAATTGTGTTTTTAGTCTGAATCTGTAAGAATTTCCAGGACGTGGCAACTTGCTATGCGTGTTAAATGATTATTTGACTTAGTACATGTTGTAGCCCGATAAGTTATATAAAATAAACTTTGGGCTCCACTATGGTTGAATTTTCAATTTTTTTTGTAAACTTCATTGTAATGTTATTCTTCACCACATTGTATAACATGTTTTAATCTAACAAAATGTCAATATAAACCAAAATGTATATCAACACTCATACCAGCAAACGCTGTCTGTGTTGAATTTTTAAATAGGTAAATAAATAACAGTAATAATAATAAATTTAGTACACACATTATGCACAATTCGATAACAAACACTATTCAAACTTGATTCTGGCCAAAGGTCCTCCGGAGGTTACAAGATCGAGCCATCAAAGTAACAATAAGAGATACTTGAGACGTCCGTCTTCCATAGATCTTTTGAAAAAATATCGAAACATTTTCAGATCCATACGTAACAGTCGGCTTAGCAGCAGTTGGGAGATTCGGTGTGAACATCGCGTATAATTCTGGAGCTCAGTATGCTGCAGAACTGATACCGACATCAATCAGGGGTCAAGGAGTTGCTGCAGTTCATGTTGCAGGATATGCAGCCACATTCTTCAGCTCGTACATCCTTTATTTGGTAAGCTTATTAAAATATTGTACCACTTAACTAAATAGAACCACTTCTATTATAAACCAGAGAATTTCGAAAAGTCTTTCATCAATAATTATTGTAGATTTATAAAATTAAAAATACTTTTTTATTTTGTTCAATTAAATTTAATTGATTATTGACGCGTTTCGTGACACATCGTCATTACTCTGACGATGTGTCTTGCACGAAACGCGTCAATAATCAATTAAATTTAATAAAACTTTTTTTTTATTTCATATCGATCGACAAACTAAATATTCGTTCATTTTGTTTACAATAAAAACACCAACAATATCTTAAACAAAAGACTGGCTCCTACATATCACTTTACTTATGTGCGCCTTGCATAATAAATTGCTTATTTCTCATTTTTCTATTCAAATACTTTGTATTTTTCACAAACGTTTTGCATTGAAGTGATTTTTTATTATTATTCCGTACTTATAATTTGGAATATATCATTTTACAACAATTCAGCAAAGAGGAAAAGTTTGTATTTTATTAAACTTCTTTTTTATCTTTTCAGGGCAATTACTCTTTAGCCATACCTCCCTTGATACTTGGAGGACTACTGGTGATGTGCGCCATCCTTTGTCTGTTTCTGCCCGAAACCTTGGGCAGGGCACTGCCCGTAACATTGCAGGACGGTGAAGAATTCGGGGAAGGGGAGACGATATGGGAATTCGCTTTTTGCAAGACCAAGACTACATCTACGACTGCTTTAGTACCAAAGATTCGATAGACAAATTTAATGGTGGTATTACAGATGATTTATAAAGAAATGTTAAGTTAAAATATTATAACGTTTTAGAAAAAAAATACCCAATTTTAAAAAAATATCTACTCAGTTTCCGTTTCCTATACTAGTTGGCTGAAAATATTTCCTACATCTCATGTCTCCATCTGGCAAATGCCATTATTTCAACGAATTTTAACAGGATCCCGTTGAGTATGTTCAATGTTTTTTTTTCTGTATAAATTTTAAGAAAGTGAAGTAATTAGATACATAATTTCTGTAATTTTAATGATCATTTTTATTAGCAAATTTTAAGGTCACATTCGATATGAAAACAAATTCTATTTGAACAATTACGATATAATGATTTAACTGGATTATAGAGGCTTAGTTATCAGTTCACTTACCTCTAATGTATATAAAAAAGTACATTTTTTCGTATGGTCAGTTGGGTCCTATTTAAATTCTAAAAAAATATCATTTGACAGATGGAGAGGTATCGGATTGGGTTGTAATTGCCTTATAGCTCGACATAATATTATTTTGTAACATAAGACTATGGAAAGAAACAGTTTTGCTTAACGTTTCCTAATAAATCGTTTGTAATACCAACCTTAGTGTCAGAAAGTGCTGCGGAATTTGAATGAAGCCTCGTATGACAGAATTAACAGTACCAATATTGCGATTGGAATGCAATTTTTCTGAACCGCCACATTTTTTAGACCTGAAAAATTTTATGGAAAAATTTCTTCCAGAAAAGTCAAAATGGAAGGTCATTATTATTTTATATACTTACATAAGAATCGTGGATTCTTATCGTACACTCATATGAGTGGACCATTCAAATGTCTTCAGCGCTATTCTGTTACAGCTGACAATAAAGTATAATATTTTTCAGCCTCGTCAATGTGGAAATGTGATTTTTTTTAGTAATATGATAATATTTATACCTAAATAGCATTAATAAATTAAGGAGATTTTTTTATAAATAATGACACATATTTTTACACCGATATTATGTTCAAATATTATTAAAAAAGCATGTATGTACATTTTTTGACACATTCAAACATTTTTTTTTTCGTGGCTCAGTTGGTTAGGTATCTGACTGCTAATCCAAGGGTCCCGGGTTCGATTCCGGGCGGAGACACAGTTTTTAACTGTGTTTTCAGTCTGGATCTGTGAGACGATAAATATCATAAGTCTCCAGAATGTGGAAACTTGTTATTGGGTGCGTGTTAAATCAATATTTGACATAGTACCTATTAGTTGCCCGAGAAGTAATAAATAAATGAATAAATAAACTGAACAGAGCGTAAACCCGATTCAATATTTGTTTTTGATTCAATATTTTAATCATTTTATGTATGCCAATATCAGTTGCATTTTATTCCACGAAGATCAAACATATTATTGTGAAATAAAATGTCGGTAATATAAATGCTGTGGACAAAAAGGACACAGGGGCATGCAAAGCATGAGGATCATGATCCTTTAAAAGGGGACCAAATTTATAAACACAATATAAAAAAAATATTTTCATCAATCAAAAATCAATTTAATTAATAATAACAATAATATTTAAAAAAAATCTTGAAGTATAGACTTTTAGTAAATAAAAAAAAAAAAAATGGTGACATAATTTTTAATTTATTTTATTGTTTCCTCTATTTTGAGAATATTCATAACCTATGTATATATGTATGTAAGCTCATATCATAAAAAAATGTTAGAGGACTTCTTACTCTTCTTAGTTGTTTTTTTAATGAGGGCCCAGCTATGCCACTGAAACTGTATTGACTTTTTACTAACTAATAAATTATTATTTTATTTATAAACCTAATAATTTTTTTCTAATTTATTTTTATGTATATTGTACCTACACTAATGTGTTCATTCCATTCATTAAACTATTTGTAGTTTCCGTCAAACTTCTTTAGCCTTTTGGGGGGCGGTTTGCACATATACCGACCAAGAAAAAATACACAAATTTGCGATCTGCGCACCCACGTGACTGGCTCAAGTTGTACAATTTATATAATATGTATTCAACCTCAATAGGATAAACCAGTATAGAGGTTAAAAAAAGTCTATCGATTCGTTCAAGAGAATGAAATTCTATTGAAGAGGCAGTTTAAATCCAAGACGCGTGTACGAAGGAACATTTTGTATGGCGTAGTGGATTTTTTGCATGCTAATAACACCAACTAGAGGCCTCGCAGCATATATGTTCCCATACATGGATTTACTCAGAATTCGTAGTAGAACATTTTATGTGAGTTTTGTGTGTCTGTGTGTGTCCCCTTATAACTTTTGATCCGCTCAATTTACTGAGCCCAAATTTTCAGAATATATAAACAGTTATAGGTCTACAAAACTTTTATACTCAGAATTGTTAATTTTTGTTTTAGTCAGGGGTTATCAACTTTTGAATTTTTGGTTTATTTTTCCATATATCTCAGAAACCATAAAAGCTAGAACGCTGAAAATTGGTATAAACATAGACAAATACAAAATCTCAAATTGTTTTTTTTTTAAATTCCAGGGTTACTCAAACATTTTTTATTAAGAAAAATATTTTTTTTTATGATAAATTTGCCTATATTTCCAAATTTGCCTATATGAGTTTAACTGCCTATATTTCCAAATTTTTAAAAAATATCGAAAAGAGCCGAAACACTCCAACTAGATAATTTAATTTTCTATAAAAAATATGAACATTGTATTAGCACATCGAACAATTTTTATTTTGAACAATTTTTATAAAAATTGAATTTAATGACGACATTGCTTCATATAATTTGTCTGGCAGTCGCCTACACACAATATCTAAGAAGTGATACTAATCTCCAACCATACATTAGCACATCTCAATTTTTTTTAAACAATTTTTATAAAAATTGAATTTAATGACGACATTGCTTCATATAATTTGTCTGGCAATCGCCTACACACAATATCTAAGAAGTGATACTAATCTCCAACCATACATACATACCATCATGCTGTTTTCATATTCTGGGTAGGATCAAAGGACTGACCTCTATACTATCCTATCTTGACATACATACCTAGGTACATGTGTTGTATGGAAAACCAAATATTTTAAAATATTATATAATTTGTATTTACCTATGTGTTGATAGTTTGGTACTTATTCTTCAACTATACATACTATCGCTATCGACAGTTGGATCTCATGTGTTACATGCAACTAGTAATATTATGTATTATGTACATAGAATATCTATTCCAAATATATATGTTTATGTGATAAGTATATAATATATCAGCAAATTTCTTGAATATGTACGTCACATGGGCAACATGCGCTTATTTATGTTTTTTGCTTGGTTGGTATATGTGCAAACCACTCCACTCCACAATGAAAATGCTCTAGTTATTTACCGGAAAATCTACATAAGGACCTCCATACGTAATAAATTTCAGTTA
This sequence comes from Molanna angustata, assembly GCA_963576475.1. NCBI lineage: Eukaryota > Metazoa > Arthropoda > Insecta > Trichoptera > Molannidae > Molanna > Molanna angustata. The sequence goes on along the minus strand of OY754981.1, from coordinate 25,879,799 downwards.
TACGAATAAATAAATAAACACTTCGTTGCACCCTGCGCAAGTGGCGATTTTATTACCATATGACAATTTCTTCCAACTAAACAATGTTTCCAGCCTAGTGAAGCAATATTAGCGTGAGAAATTAATTAAAATAAATTTCTCCTCTGCTGGGGATCGAACCCAGGACGCCCGCACTGTACCACGGCGGTCGGCATTAAATATATTTAAAAAAAACAAAACAAAATTACGCATATCAGTTGAAAATAAATTAATAGATTTGTGTACAAAAAAATAAAAAGAAAGTTTCTGTCAGATTGAGCCCCATTTTGTTGAGCACTTGTAAGTAAGCGCCTACAAACATCGTCTTTGCTCTGACCAACACCGGTTAGGCGGTTTTGACCTGGAGTCGCCCGAAGGTTCTCTCTCGCAACGGTCTACCATCTAACGGCTAATGATTCTTACATCACGACAATTTCTGCCCAAGGTCCGGGGACTTTCCACAGGACGATGTTGAACTACGAGAGTTCGATAGTGGTCCCGAAGGTTTGTATTGCCAGAAACATATATACGCGCTCGTTACGATTGTATATATTCTACGTGTCCATTTCTTTTCACATTGGTGTTTTAAGCATCCATCTATTGGCCATTTTATAAACTACACGTTTAACATTTTTCAAATTTTAATTATTTAGTTATAATTAATTTGGTAGAATCTCATTATATATCAAAATTAATAACAATAATTTGTTTATGTTTCTGCATAATTTGATTTACTGTACCGCTAGTTAATTTGTCCTACGAGGACATTTTTATTATTAAAATTATTTATGATACTGTTAATATATCTCAAATCTAAGAAATATTGGCAGTAAACTAAAAAAAATATTATTATACTTACGAAACATTGGTATAGAGTTCGAGTTGAAAATGCTTGTAAAATATAAAATAAAAAAAAATATTTGGTATAAAAAAAATATTCCCGTGTCGCAAACCACTAGAAGTAATTTAATCATTTTCTGTTTAACCGACATGCTTATCAATTTGTGATGAGAGCGAGAATCGGAGAATATAAAAACGTTTTACCATAAAAGGAGTTGTTGTAGTTTCTCGATTTTCCCGAAATAACTATCAATTTTGACATTATAATAGTAATGTTGCAGAGTAAATAATCATAACATGACTACGAAATTAAAATATTAGATAAAACCATAAAATATATATTATAATAAACAATTCATTGCACCTGAGCAAGTGACGAGTTTATTGCCTTGTGGAAATTTCTTTCAGCTTATGTTTCCAGCTCAGAAAAGCGATATTTACGTGAAAATATAATTTAAATAAATATCTCCTGTGCTGGGGATCGAACCCAGGACGCCCGCACAGAATTCAAACGGCTTATCAACTGTGCCATCGTCAATCGTCATACCAGGGTTACCCACTCACAAAATATTTACCCCTAAACAAAAGTTCATATACCCCTAAAACTGTTATAATATATTTAACCATAAAATATTATTTTATGTACCATATCCATTTAAAATATTCAATATTTCGAATAATTACAGTTTCTTTTAAGGTTTCAACCATGTTTCAACATTTCAACGGCCGTTAGCGCGACCACACATCCCGATTTAGTATACGTCTGTCCGGAGGAAGAAGCGGTTACCTTCAAAAACTTCCGACCTAAAATACTCAAGTTCGTGGTTAGTACAAAGTTATTGTCTATATTATTATTTATATTATATAATTAATAAAAATATAAATCATTGTCATAGTAAGCTAATTAATTGACTATCCGATTCCTTTAACGTTATGTAAAGAATAGGCATGTCTGTGGTGATTCAAATGATTTCATTGTATATAATATATTTCAATAGTAAATTTTAGAGTTGTTGAAACGGTGAAATACCAATATCATTTTTGTTTTTATTCAGATTATTATTTTACAATGATTAAAAACTATATTTTGTTCCAAGTCAGATGCAATTGTGATTTTTTTGTAGAAATATAAAATAATAATCAATAAAGATTAATGAATAACGTTTAATGATTTCTTTGATTATTTATTTATGATAATAAAATATATTTATCAACAAATATGACGATGTGCCCCGCACAAAACGCGCCAATAAATGTATTTGATCTGTAGTAGAATTAAATTTAATTCTTTTAGAATTAAAACTAAGTTTTTCTTAAATAAATTAATATTAAATTTCACAGAAGTTTCGATTATCAAAATATATTTTTCCTTTATTCCAGAGTTATTTTCTTGTTAATGGTAACATTCATCGTAAAGTTGCCGTCAGTCAGTCGCTGTGCAAAATAGTTTTTGCTGTCGTTTTGTGTGGGTTTTATAGTTTATTTGATTAATTTATCAATATTGGACTAATATTTATAAAGTGTAGTATTCTACTTAGATTTTGACATGTCTCAGTCTTACTCCAACAGTAAGTTTGACCTTAATATACTCATTATTATGATTCATCTTCACGAATTAGGTTTGCCGGCTGCGCGGTTCACTTACCATAATAAGCAAATCAATCTGATATTCTAATCATTTTTGTAAATTTAAATACATTTTTGGTTTGATAATAGATTTGTTTATATTTCTATATAAAGAAATTGTACAATTTGCTTAGACATTGGTCTATTTAGATTTATCGTGTCAAATACGCCCAAATGTTACGATTTCCTGTATCCCCATTATAGTTATCTTTTAAATGGTTATCGTGTTGCACATTTATTTTAATTGTTAAATTATTGCATCGAATAAAATCAACGTAGATTAGATAAAAAAAATCTCAACGAAAATACCTAAAATTCAAATTTGTGTTTTGATACGCTAATATAATTAAAATATCTAGATAAATGATACATTACTTTGTAATGTAATTAAATACATTGATATAGTTCGCAAGAATCAGTTAATAATCTAGATACAGTTTTACCTCAATTGTATTGTTCTCATCATTTTGATTTTTATCAAATTGGCAATATTGACGAGGTTTTAATAAAATACATAGATTTGTATGCACTCACATATTATGTGACAGGAAAATAGAAACATTGACTAAAAGCTTGTATTAATTTTAAAAAAAAGTTTCATTTTTACAAGTTTTATATTTTTATTAGATTTGGATTGATTTTTAAAATTAAGTTTCTTTTTCTAAACATATATTTCACTATTTACTAAAGCGACTAACAGTCTTATTCATAATAACTTATGTTAGGTTTAAAACAGTTTATAACAACAGTACTGAAAATCTCTATTCATAATAACATATATTAGGCAATAATGCTATATAACGGCTAAATTACGCCTATATAAGATAAACATAGTCCCAAGTTGTTTTAACAGTGCAATATAAGAAGAATATAGGGACCGAACATTTTCGATAATTCCCGAATGTTGTCGATGGTCGCATTACATGTCTATTATTTTTGACATTTGTGAAACGACACAAATATTTGTTTTGTATTTCATTTTATGAATTAATAAAATAACAGATAATTATAAATACGAATAAACGTATTGTTTCGCATCTTAATATGACGTAACCACTGACAGATCATTTGAGAAGGCTATATTAACATTTCACATATTCACGATCGTGCCATCATTCCAAATGGCTTGCTATCACTCCAAAATGCGCTCGTTAATTTCAAAACCCGCACAGCCCAATTGGCCTGACACACCAAAATGGAATTCCATATGATCGACAAACTCCATAGTGCTGCGACAAACGGCGTGGCGCATCTGTCGGTACAGCATGCTCGTGAGCGGTACATTGCGCCATCTAATTGCGCTGAGCTGTTTGACTCTCGTGAATGCGAAAATACAACATTTTCTCTTTGATTTTTTCTTTTTATATATAAACAAACTGTTATGTAGCAGTTGTATAAAACTCATCATCATAATTATAACTCATTTTTTCTTGAAAATTAAAAAAAAATAGAAATAATTAATGCGAAAGCGCCGACCGCTTGTGTACCTATACTAATTTTGATGGCTCGATGGCGCGCCCGTGAGTGTGATGAAAATTTTAAAATGCTCCAAATGGAGCCGGTCCATATGGAGCGACGCAAAATGACACGATCGTGAATGGGCTGCTTAAGGTAACCCACTGTTTTTCATGTAAGTATCTAAATAATGATATTCACAAAATAAAACATGAAAATAAAGCCCAAACACTATAAGGAACATTGTAGGTATTTTTTTTTTTCAAAACATCGACAAATATCAAATCACTGGAGAAGCATGAATGAATTGCAAAATTGTCAGCTCAAACAGTAACGTAGCAACGTTGTTGTTACATTGCTAAACAAGTGTTATTATGAATAGTCAAGAATATAAGTGCTTATACTGTGTTTCAGCTATATAATGTTTGTACCACAGTATAAGGAAATGTTTTGAATAAGACTGTTAATATTTATATGATATGACAGTTAGACTGTTAGAATTTTATTGTTATGTTTACCATACTGTGGAACCTATTCTTGTAATTTACTGTCTTATATTGGTAGAATCGATAGAATGTACTAGAATCTATGTTCGCCTTGTAATGTCAGATGCTACACGTGATTTTGTTTTCTGAATACAATAAAAGTAAACCCTAATAATCCTGTAATTGGTGCATTTACAGTTTGGCTGTTTTTCTGATAATAATGGTATTTTAAAGAAGACAGTTCAGATGAGGACTATGAGGTGGTATATTTCAATGTTTAAGTAATTTAAAAAACAATTATTTGATGTGCAATGTCATAACTTTTTGAGCGCATATAATGTTGAGTAAATAAAATATTTTATTTTTTAATCTATTCAGGTATTTTATTCTATATTGTTTATCAGGCTACTAACATCATTATATTAAATATTAATTTAATACGCACTTAATAACAAGTAGCCACATTTTGGAGACTTAATATCTATCGTCTCACAGACCCAGAATGAAAAGACAATTTTACTATCACTTACCTGTTTTAGTAATGAACATTTTTTTTATATTTTAGAATATATTTTTGCGTCTCTGCCTCGCACCCAACGCGGAACTCCCCTGGTGTTAGGAGGTGATCCCAAGGGGAAGAATTTTCTCTACACAAATGGAAACTCCGTAATCATCAGAAATATTGACAACCCCGCCATCTCTGATATATATACGGAACATTCCTGCGCTGTTAATGTTGCCAAGTATTCACCTAGTGGCTTCTACATCGCTTCTGGAGGTAATTATTCATTTATTTTTTAACTAGTAACACACATTTTATTATATTTTGTAAGGGAATAAGCATGAAATATTGGCTATGGTATGGAATGGATATGGAATTAAATAAAATAGTCTATATAGAATTATTTATTACATTTCACTTTTTTTACACCACAAGTTATTTGATGTGACCTGTTTTAAAGCAAAAGCATCTTTCTCAGGATTTATGACAATTGAATATAGCGGCACGTGACAAAACGGTGTTGAGAGCGGGAGACAGTCCCGAGGAAGAAGCAGTCACTACGAAACAGTTTTTATCAAATAACTCATTTGTTGTGTTAAAAAAGTGAATTGTAATTAATAAAATTGTTAATAACATATAAGAAATATTAAAAAAAATGTTATCATTCATACTATCATGGCATACTCCACAACATAGTCTACGTCCATAGTCTACGTAAAAAATGTCTACGTCCGAAGGGCAGAGGGGGGAGCCGTGCTGCACATTCTCTCAACATCAGACCTTTCAAAAATCATGTAAGTACCTCTAATCCTCTCTTTCTTATCCTAATATTCCCCCTTACTCTTTTTTCCTCACTCTTTTTTCCTTTTTACTTTTGTGCTGTTATTGTTATCGGGGTCTCTTTATGCGTATGGAGATTGTATACTTCTAACATTCTCAGACTTAATATTGTCCTATATAATGCTTATATAATTCTTTTAGGGGCGAACTGAAGATATATTATCAGAACTGTAGGGGACTAAAAACCAAGACAGATGTTTTTAGAACAAATGTATTGTTGAATAATTATGACCTTATAGTATTAACTGAAACCTGGCTCAATGGTGGAGTATTCGACGCGGAACTGTTGGGAGATGAATACGTAATATACCGTAAAGATAGAAACCTTTTGCTGACTGGGAAAACCGATGGAGGTGGTGTCCTCGTGGCCGTTCTTCGAAAATACAATTGTTTACGTGAACCCAGTTGGGAAACTTGCGGAGAAAATTTGTTCGTTGGTGTGCTATTGGAACCTACAGCACAGACAAAAATCAAACTAGTTATTGGTGTAATCTATGTTCCCCCGTCATCACCCATAAGTATTTACGAATCATATTTTACCGTATTGTCAAACATTATCGTTGATACTCGACATGATGCTCATTTATGTCTGTTGGGCGACTTTAATGTACCTTCGATTGTATGGGCCGACGATCCGAGGGAGGCTGGTGTGGTAAGGCCGGTGTCCTACAGCGGTTCCGTTGCTCAATTACTCATAGAATTTGCATCTTTCCTTGATCTGAAGCAGTTTAATCGTGTTAACAATGGCAACAACAAAATACTTGACCTCATACTGTCGGATGTATGGTGCACTGTTATTCATTGCGACACGCCACTTGTACCGGAGGATCCGCACCATCCCTCGCTCCTGATTAGTGTCTCTTTACGAGCAGATGGTCATCTACAAACTAATAACATTCCCAAATATAACTTTTATAAAGCTGATTACACCGGTATAAACCATAAACTCCAAATGATCGACTGGGAATTATTATTTACGGGAAAATCTGTAGACGAGGCGGTGGATACTTTCCACAATGTATTACTGGATATCATTGATATTTTTGCCCCAAAGAAAAAGGCAAGATCTTTAAGTTATCCTGTCTGGTATTCGAACATAACCGTAACATTACTTAAAAATAAAAACAAAAGCTGGGCAAGATGGAAAACTTTTGGTCATCCCCATGATTATTCGCTGTTTTCTAAACAAAGGGCTCAACTAAAGCAAGCACAGAGCAGGGACCACAAATTATATATTTCAAGTCTAGAACAGTCGTTGAATAGGAATGTAAAACCATTTTTCTCGTACGTTAATAACATGAAAAAAACTGCCAGCTACCCTAAGAATATGTTCTACAGCGAGGTAAAATCTAATGATCCAGAAACTACTGCTAATTTATTCTGTTCATTTTTTGCATCTGTGTTTAACCCTCCCACTAACATGCACTCTCCAGCTGACGCGTGCGTGAACCCGGAGGTCAACTCAACTCTATCTAAGATTCATGTACTTAGTTCCGAGGTATATGCAAAACTTGTTAACTTAGATGTCAATAAGGGTGCGGGGCCTGACATGATTTCGCCAATGCTTCTTAAAAAATGCGCACCACATCTTACAAGACCTCTACGACTAATCTTTAACAAAAGCCTTGCTGAGGGTCGCTTCCCAAAACTATGGAAAATGGCGTATGTTACACCTATACATAAGTCGGGTTGTACATCTGATATACAGAACTACCGTCCTATATCGATCTTATCTCAATTTTCTAAAGTTTTTGAGTCTATTTTGAAGGATCGATTGTTCCATCATCTAAAGCCATGCCTACTTGATAATCAACACGGGTTTGTGAACAAAAGATCAACGGTTACAAATCTGCTTGAATATTCTGATTACTTGTTTGAGGCCTTGGACAAGCGGGTGCAGGTGGACTCAATTTACACGGATTTTAAAAAAGCTTTCGACAAGGTTGACCATGACTTGCTGATTAGGAAGTTGAGCTCTTACGGAATTCATGGTAGTCTGCTGCGTTGGGTTGAGTCTTACGTTAGTAACCGTTTGATGACTGTTGTCATGAATGGCTACAAGTCTAAATGCGTGGCCGTTACCTCGGGAGTTCCACAAGGGTCTGTTCTGGGACCCCTTCTTTTTACATTCTTCGTCAATGACATTGGTACATGCTTTAAAAATTCAGAATTTTTGCTGTTTGCCGACGATCTCAAAATTTATCGGCGAATACGTAATGAGGAGGACTGTATGGGGTTGGAGGACGATTTGAACAGACTCAGTAAATATTGCGATGCTAATAAGCTTCAACTTAATCTAAAGAAATGTAATTCCATTACATTTACAAAAAATAAAAATGTAATGAATCACATATATAAGATTGACGGAGTGGCTTTGGAACCGTTGCATAGTATTAGGGATCTAGGGGTTATTTTTGATTCAAAATTGCACTTTGACGAACATATACGGGAGGTTCTGATAAGTTGCAACAGGATTTTGGGCTTTATTCTTAGATCAACGAAAGAATTCAGTAATGTAAATTCCATATTGCTGCTATACAAATGCTTAATTCGCTCTAAATTAGAATATTGCTCTGCTGTTTGGAACCCCCTATATAGTAAGTACATTGACGAGATTGAGAAGCTGCAAAGAAAATTTTTCCGTATCGGTCAGCGTAGATTCCGTAACATCAGCGTAATGAATTTGCCAAGTCTGACACATAGGCGCGAGCTACTCGACGCATTGACGCTGCGCAAGATCTGTAACTCTGATTTTGATGCACCTGCTCTGTTGGCTAGGGTAAACTTCTGTATACCATCGTTGACTCGAATTCGCAATTACAGACAGTTCTATATGAACACTCCGACCAGTAATGCTGGTGTTAGAAGTCCCTTATACAGAGTCACTCACAATTTTAATAGTAAGTTTGGGAGTGTGGATGTCTTTGCCTCTTCCCTGAATGCGTTTAGGAGATCCATTAATCAAATACTTACTGATTGCTAACCTGCACTATCCTTAATACACCAAATCCTTTCCTCTTCCTTTCCCCGTGGTACTTACGATTTTTGTATTTTTTGTATTTTATGTTAGCTTTTAAGTTTTTAAATATTTTATTTTTCTTACATTTTGTTAATTATCTATGTTAGTTTTTAAGTTATAAAATTGTTTTTTTTTATGCTAAAATTGTATTCACCACTAATTGGGCAATTTGTGGAGAAATGATTACAGCGTTCATATCATTGTAATATACATGTACTCTTTGCCTGTTGGTGAGTCTTTGGGATAAATAAATAAATAAATAAATAGGGTAACCAGCAACAGGAATGCCGGTGTGAATATCTTATAAAAGGGAGCACAACAAATGCGTTTTGTCCCACACACACCATCACACACCAATTTTGTCTCACCTAAAAAGGCACAACATTCAAAATGGGTGGTGAACCTCATTGCTGAACTATGTGTGACTTTAATCTTGTCTGTTGTAATTTCGTTTACCTGACTCTTACGGGACACTCGAAAACAATAATAGAAAAAAGTGGAAGCACTATTCTAAGCCGGTGCCTAAATAATAAATGTTATAAAAATTAAAAAAATATTGACGGGTGTCAAATGTGTTTCATATTTTTACGATGAGTCATACCAAAGTGATGACAGATCATAATTTGTAGGTGTTTGATTTTCCAGATTCTTCTATGTGGTTCGTCTCTATTCATGTATACCTAATTAATTATTTACTATGAGTAGATTGGTTTGCTTCTAAGTATGTTTAACTCTGTTATCTAATATGTGATTTTTAATTTACCATTAAGAATACAATTTTAAGAAAGGTCAACGACTGAATGATGAGCACTGAGGCGTGATTCTCCATCTCAATCTTTCACTTTAATGTATATCTTGACAGAATGTCTCCTAACAAATAATACATATTTAAAGAAATAGCTGATTGTAAATATATACTCCATCGACATACTTAATTTGATATCATTTAACTGCCCATTACGTCACACCAGGAATCCACTACCATTTATGTTACCTATATTTAACACAAATTATTTACAGAATACATTTATCCACAGAACTTGTAACAATTTCAATGTGTTATTTAAGAATATAGACCTCTGTAATACGTCAATTTTTAGATTCAAATCATCATTAATTAAGTCCCTGAATGCCTCTGTGGCTTCTGGTGAGTAATGTTTTGCAAGCTCTCCTCTTTCTCTTTCCGTCCAATTCCTAATATCCTTTCCATTCTTTCCCCTATATTATAGCAGATATTACAATTTACACAAAATTGATTATTTCTGTAAACTTAATTGGTCCACTAATGGAGTGTTATATTACTAATGTATAATTTGTTATTAAGACTGTATGTTTACAAAATAAAATAAAATAAGAAGCTTCCTTACTAGCTTAAATCTTGTATCCTTGTATTCCATTTCGAGCAAACCAACATTTACTAAATATTAATTTAACATGCGCCCAATAACAACTAACCACGTTCAGAAGATTAATAATATTAACCGTCTCACAGGTCCTGAAAACACACTGATAAACTGTGTCCCAAACCTGGAATATTTCACTCTAAAGTCAGATATCTAAGTAACTAAGCCGCGAAGCACTACATAATACCAAAAAAACTAAATTTTATTTATCTAACACCCTGTGTAAGTGGCGAGTTTATTGCTAAATGGTAATTTCTTCCAACTAACCAGTATTACCAGCCCAGAGATATAACATTAAGCTTATATTTCATAGTCTGTGTGTCCCAGCAGGGCTACTCTTGAAGTTAATTAAGATTAGATTTAGACTTTAGACTAGAAATCTTTTAGATTCTATTACCGGAGAGTATCAGAGATATCCTTAGCTTGATAACATTCAAAAAACATCTGAAGTCACACTTTTTATCCACATAACCACAGACTCACGTCTTTTTCCCTTTGTCCCTCTATCCTTTTCCCTCTCATATCCCCATCCGATAAACTTAGTGTCTCTATATGGCAGCGGTCGGGGAACTTTTTTAACTAACCATTACCCCAAAATATTTTTGCGTAAGTCGATATTACCCCTTCCTCCCATTTTGAAAAGAAGACAATCAATGTATGTTTAAATAAACATTATTTATTGAATTAATTTACACGGAAAATAAAAAAAAGTTACATGAAAATAGTAAGTATGTAATAGACAACCAAAATAAAATTCTCAAATTGTATCAAAGAAAAATTCATTTTTACCCCATTTGGGGTAATTTACCCCGGTTCCCCGACCTCTGCTATATGGTGTAGTTTTATTTTTGTTTTTGTTCTTGTTTTTTATTTTTGTTTTTATATTTATTTTGTATTTTTAATTTCTTATTATTTTTTTATTTTGTATTCTCTTGTTAATTATTCCTGTAACTGATTGAATTTACTATGGTGGTTGACTGGTAGAAATTGCCTGCAGGCAATAAGTCCGCCACATTGTTTGTCACAATAAAAGATTTTAATTATTATTATTAAAATTAACTAACTAATAAATTGTATTAATTTATACAAAAAATAATGACAATTTCATACTAAACTTGAATCTTAAGGGGTAGATTAAGATTAGATTATGATGAAGTAATGATTTACACATTTTTCAGAGAAGATAAGAATGTATGAAGATCGTTTCATGAGTTTTTGATTATCCCCACTTCTATGCGTATAAATATTTGTTTGAACATCTCAATATTGTGAAAGTTTGTTGCTCGTTAATGAAATTTCAAATAAAATGTGTTTATTTAAAAATTGGTCCAACTAAATGGAATGCTGGAACATTCTATTGCATGGGATTAGATAGTCACACATTGGACAAGTTATAATGTCCAGTAAACATGGATCATTTGGCAGACGGCCAATCAGATTATTTCCTGCTCCACATTTGTGTATCCGAGCAGTCGCCAATATTTCACAACTATTTTCAACTTTCTATAATAACACTGCTCGACATTAAAATCACATCAATATTAAATAATTACATTATTGTTGTGTGTGAAACGTAAATTTAAATTTCTTTTTTTTGTCAGACCCATAATCAGATGAATTTATTTTGAATTCATTGGTAAATAGCAATTTCTTCCAACCTTTGCAATAGACTATTTTTTAAATAAATTTATTCTTCTACTGGGAATAAAACCCAAGACACCCATACAGAAGACAAATGACTTATGCTAAGATAGTCAATATATATTGTCGCAGGGGATTGGGAAAATGAATAATATCTCAATGAAAGCAATGTAGCAATATTTTTCACTTACAATAACAAACTGTTATTTATCTCATTATTTTATGTTTGAACTTTTGGGGGCGAGAGGCCTGTCCGCAAAATCTTTATATTCCTACTTTAAAGACTTGGGTCTCCCTACAGGTAAAATAAAAGAATTTTTGGTCAGGGTGGTAAAAGCAGCATTATCCGCTTTCTGTTGGGTTTGGTTGCGCAGGGGAGTGGAGTGTCAGTCGGAAGTTGGTGGGTGAGTGGTGAACGTGATTTGAGTCATAAAGGGGCCCCTTAATTCCGCATACATGGTCGCAAGCCCATGTGGCTCGCCTATTCTGACTGGTACTCTGGTCGCATGTGTTCACGGGCCTGAATTCGTAAATCCAGTGAAACCACGATTGCCTTTCTCTTTTGTATCTGTCTATCAGGTGGATTGTCGTGGTATATTGTAATTCATCAGTTCTGTTCAGGATTGTCCAAAATCGAATGAAGCATTTTTTGTAAAGTACTAAGTCAAATATTTTCCTGCGATCTGATACTTTTATTAAACGCAGAAGGGCATGATAATCTATTAATTCTCTAGGCATACACATTTAAGAATTAGCATACACCTTTGTATTATTTTGTAAACATTCATCATTCATTCATTATACTAAAACCACCTTTGAGCATTCACTTTCATTTTATTTTTAATATTCTTCTTTTTTTTTTTTTTTTTAAGTAGTTGTGGATAATTTACGTAGTAGAATTCCATTTTAAATTATATTAAAATAAAACAATTTGTTTTAGATTCTACGTGTATTTATAAGTTCGTCGATAGCTATTTCGCCTTGCTAGGGCATCTTCAAGACTAGGCTTCGCCTTGCTAGGGCATAGTCTTGAAGATGCCCTAGCAAGGCGAAATAGCTATCGACGAACTTATAAATACACGTAGAATCTAAAACAAATTGTTTTATTTTAATATAATTCTTCTTTTTCTTGCATTCTTTTCTTTTTTTTATAACATGTGTATGGAACTAAAATATCTACTTTTCTATTTTATCATACGTTGATCTGTTTTTCTTCTTAATGGTCTCATATTATGTGTGATCAGTATTCTAAAATATAATTATACTTTGTTGTATTTCAGATGTGTCAGGAAAGGTGCGAATCTGGGATACAGTGAACAAGGAGCATATATTAAAGAACGAATTCCAACCTCTTGGAGGAACAATCAAGGACATAGCATGGAGTGCCGACAATCAAAGGATGTGCGTCGTTGGAGACGGCAGAGAGAGGTAAATAAATATACATTCATACCATCATGCTGTGGCCCTGATAGCGGAATTCTAAATACTTCTATCCTGACAAACACCAGTTTCTCACATATGTGCACTATTATTCTGGCCTGTTCTTTTCTTATTGTTTGATTAATGTAATTGTGATATTTCTATCCCTGGTCAATGTCAACGTCCCATTCTTCCTCTTTCAGCTTTGTATATATTGTCTTTTAAAAAAGAAAAGTGAATAGTGCTTGTGCTGTAGGTAAATGAAATCAGTTAGGCAGGGTGGGATTCGAATTCTCCATCATTGGATCCCATCTATTACACAATGACCTTGCATACCTATATTTTATACATGATCAGCATAATAAAGGCCACAAGGGAAATTAACAACAGAATTAGTAGGATACAAATTGCTAATCACTCTGAAAGCATATCAGAGGGTTTTTTACTAATATAAGGATTTCTGTTATTTCTTTTTTTTGCAAAGGCAAGTGGGAGAAATTCGATCGATCAGAGTAAACATTCCTTATTGTTACTTAATGGCCAGTCTTCTTTCTGTGAGTATAGGTGGGTTGACTTCCTGATCATTCTTCATAGGTACTTCATTTCTGTGTTTTGATTGAGCAGTTGCTGGAAGGATTTTTCCGTTGGTGTCTCTACATAAGTTGATGTTTGGTTTAAACTCATTTTAATACCTTCATGGTTCAAACCCTTTCTTGAATATGTTGACTGCATTAATTTCTTTTCTCAGTCCTGTTCCTGTCCTGTTTCATTTTCAGCAGTATATTGTTTGTGTAGGCTCTTATATTTTTCCTCAGCATATGGTTGGTTTCTCTTCTAGCAGCTTCATAAGCTTGCCTTTAAGTCCTTATATCTCGCTCAAACAATGTTTTTCTTATTCTGTTTTTCTCATCTATTTTTTTTTTTGCATTATTCGTCAAACCCTACGTTTCTAGTTTGTCTGGATTTAGTACCTATGTCGGTTTCAGATGCAATTAGGACTGCATTCTTTACCTTTTCGCAATCATTTTCTAAGGCTTCTTGATCACCTCACCCAGTTAATTTGGCAGTTTCTCAGCGAGAGCGTTTTGGTATCTTTTCGACCTTCCTGTGTTTTCAGTGCTTCTATATTAAACTTTGGGAAAATGCAATTACAAGCTTGTAAATTCTTCACGAAAATAAGGAAACCTTGTGCTTCGGGCTTTAAAAATTATCATTAGCCACTAATATTATTGTACATATAGGTACTATAATTTACACACACACATTCAAACCATTCATACGGACACAATAATAAACAATTTATTTAAACCTTTCTCTAAAATGTGACAATGCGTCCGATACTATAACTTTTAAGGAACGTTCTGGCTAAAATAGGTGCGTTGCTATTCCACTTAGTCCAAGTTGATATTCTATAACGTGAGGATAGGAACGTTCCTATTTAGGAATATTTTTACTCCAAGTAAGACATAAATTAGTCCAATTCCCTATTCTATAACCAGATTTTAGTCGAATCACTGTTAAAACGTTCTAATTTTAGTTCACACGTAATTGGAAACGTTTATTTTTACAGCAGTCTGGGATATTTTATTTAAGTTAAAAATATCAGTTGTGTACGGAAAAAAATAAAAATGGATAATTTACACGTGTTGCATTATACAGAAAATAAAAACCAAAGAAGTGTTAGGTTACAGAAAACAAAAACCAAAGAAGTGTTAGGTTAAGCGTCATCATGGCTACATGACGTTACTTATGCATAGTCTGCGCCATAGAAAATTTGAGTTATAATAATTATCTACGGTGCACTAATTTCATAGATTTTAGTTTTAGGAATGTCAGTTACAGAATACGAAATTTAATTCAAATAACCTTCACTCGTAAATTTTCTAGCGCTCCTATTTAGTCCAAAATGTTACTGAATTGGATGTAATATGTCAATAGAATTTTATTTCATATTTCTTTTCAGCTCATTATACTATTTTACACCCTTTAATATTTTAATATGTTACCTTATACAGTTTTTGTATGCCTTCATTCTTAATTTTACTATACACTGTTTTAGATTTGGACATGTGTTCATGGCAGAAACTGGCACATCTGTAGGTGAAATAAGCGGACAAGCCAAGCCCCTGAATTCTGTGGACTTCCGTCCTGCAAGACCTTTTAGAGTTCTCACTGCGTCAGAGGATAACACCGTAGCTGTCTTCGAGGGTCCACCATTCAAATTCAAGTGTACCAAGCAGGTTTGTTTCTTACCTCAGTTAAATTTTATTTTATTATTATTAAAAATGAAAATGTAATATTTTCAAAAATATACAGTGATACCGATCGCCGTGACAGAGTGTGCTCAACGCCTATGTTCAGTGACGGGACACCTCACTGCAACACCAATGTCGCGGTGACATGTTAAAGATGGACACTCAACCAATAGGAACGCCGGGGCGGTTAACCAATCAGAGCCCGCCGGCGATCGACTGGTACCTGCTCGGCGACGGACCGGTGGGCCGGTTGAGATGAGACCGGTTTTCGCACCGGGTGTCAGTCAACAAGGAGGAGTCCGGACGACCAGGAGGAGGAGATTTTGGAGCGGTACGTGCGCACAGCGGTGGCAGTTGTTGTGGAGAAGTCGTCGGTGGTAGAGGAGGTTGTTGTTGTTGGAGAGAGGAGCGATACGTGCGCACAGCGGAGGCAGTATCAGAAAGACAGAGAGAAGAATACCGGAGGCGGAGACGACAAGAAAGTAAAGAGTAGTGATCAGTGATTTGGTGAAGAGACCTTTTGTTTAATTGAACGTTTGCGAACTGTTGATTTTCTTTTGTGTTATTCTGTTGTGGACGTCGAGGCTGACAAATTGTTCAAACTGTGAACTTTTATCTTTTAATATTTTTTTTATCTGGAGTTTTGTTGTTTCTTTGTGTTAATTCTTTGTGAAAGCTGAAATAAAATTGTGTGTGAACCTGAATTGGTGTTTGTTGGCGAACGCCCTCCCCCTTTTAAGCACCTCTTGACCGACCTCTAAGGAGGACCGGTATCAACAGAAATTCCATTCTTGTCTGTTGCTTTTGTCTTCCAGTTTGTTATTTGTAGATGGGTGGTGGCAGAGCAGTTAACGTGCTGGGTTAGTATTCCAGTGGTCGCGAGTTAAAATCCTGCCATGACCGATTTCGTTTACATACAGCACAAACATATGCTTGATTTAATGAGTGAATGAGGATGTATGTATATGTATTTATTACAAGAACATTCATTCTTTTTAAAAAAAAAAAAAAATAATGTGAATGTATTAATGAGTCCAGCCGTCCCAGTTCAGTTTGGGCCTTCCTAGGCTTCATCATCTAATTATGTGACCAGCCCATCTCAAGTTTATGGAACTGATCACATCGGGCTCTCCATACATGTTATACAGTTCTCTTTTGTATTGATGATGCCAACCATTATATATATATGGTTGGATAATTTATATAGCGCCGTTTTCGTGAAAACTCACCTCAAGGGCGATATTATGAACTATGGATTACTGTTCCGAGGATCCTTTCAAATGCTGCAATGGTTCCCTCTAAGGCTTTTTCACTCTTTTAATGATTATTTATATTTTACAGGAGCACACCAGATTTGTTCAAGCTGTGAGGTATTCTCCGAGTGGCAGTCTCTTTGCATCGGCCGGTTTTGATGGTAAAATATTCCTATACGATGGCACCAGCTCAGAACTCAAAGGAGAGGCAAGTATCTCAATGGCTTATAAAAGTATTATTCCATGTAGTATCTTAAGATTACTTTTGACACGTTTTTCCTTATCAGGTTGGCAGTCCAGCTCATAAAGGCGGAGTCTACGGAGTTGCGTGGTCCGCTGATGGCAAACAACTTCTCAGCTGTTCTGGCGACAAGACCTGCAGACTGTGGGATGTGGAGACCAGCCAGATGGTCAGTGAATTTGTCATGGGCACTTCTGTTGACGATCAGCAAGTATGTATTTGTCTTTATTTGTATTATTTAAGTAATGAAACTAATTTGAATTGAATACTTTTATGATCGCACATATGCAAACTTAGGATAATTTTATATTTTTTTATTCTAATAAGTACCTGTATTGCTGACCGGCATTGCATGGTGGTTATCCCTCTGGCTGCAGTTCCAGGGTCCTGGGTTCTATTCTCAGCAGAAGAAAAAATTATTTAAATGAATTTTGCTTCTCTGGACTGGAAACTCTTCCGTTGGTTGGAAGAAACTGCCATTAAACCTGTCGCATAGGGCTTAAAAAAGTTTTAAAATAAATAAGATGGCGGGACATAGCATAGAATAATGCAAAATTACACCTATAGTATGAAATGTGTACATTAAGATTAACAGACTACGCTGGTTGGGACATCTACTCCGTATGGATGATTTGAAACTCCCACATAGGGTGTTGTCTAATGACCCGACTGGCAGAAGCTTAGGTAGATTTAAAATACGATGGTTGTATGGTGTTGTCGCGGATTGCCCGGCTATGGAGCAGCTGAACTGGAAGGTGGCAGCCAACGATAGAGCAGTATGGAGAAGATTCTTGGAGTTAGCTAGGACCCATCAAGGGTTGTGACGCTGAGGATGATGATGATGAGTGTGAAATACCTATGTACTTAATCATTGCAAGCAGATTTATCATTTGTAATTATATTATTTCAAATGTTCAACATTTCAGGTGTCGTGTCTTTGGCAAGGTCCTCACCTCTTGACAGTTTCCTTGAGTGGCTTCATCAACTACTTGGATGTGAACAATCCATCGAAACCCCTGCGAATTGTCAAAGGACACAACAAACCCATCACTAAACTTGCTCTTACAGAAGATAGGAAAAATATTTACACAGCTAGTCACGACGGATGGGTGACTAAATGGGATGCTAATACAGGTATCGTATTAACTTCTTTAGAGTATTACACATTTTTTTATCGGCCTTTGTGGCTCAGTTGGTTATGTATTTGACTGCTGATCCAAAGGCCCCGGGTTCGATTCCCGGTGGAGACACAGTTTTTAATTTGTTCTCAGTCTGGGTCTGTGAGACGATTAATATCCACAATGTGGCAACTTGTTATTAGGTGTACCTATTTTAAATTAATATTTGACATAGTATCTGTTAGTTGCCCGAGAAGTTATAAATTAATTAATAAATAAATTAAAGTACTGTACTGAAATATCTCATTCAAATATACCACAAAAATAACCAACAAGGATGAAAATATTTTTTATGTATTACAAATATAATAAATAAATTTGGAATGGAAAAATAAAACCAAAGTTTTCAGTTCTACTAATTTAATGACACTGACTAGTTTCGGTCATCCAGTGACCATTTTCAAAGTCTGAAAAAACAAGAGGTGGTTGGTGTTTATATAATGGCCCTGAGTCAAATTGAAAACACTGTTCGTTATCGCCAAGCGCTATTTTTTTTTGTATGTGATTTGACGTTTGTTGTAGAAATTTTTTCTACAATAACAAACAACAAACGTCAAATCCCATACAAAAAAAAATTAGTGCTTGGCGATAACGAACAGCGTTTTCAATTTGACTTGGGGGCAATATCTGGTTAAGGGGTTTGCAACATTTTTTTTTTTTTGTTTATTTATTTATTTATTTTTTTTTTTATTTATATTTTTTTATTTATTTTTTTACTCTTTTTCCGTCAGTTCAATTAGTGTTGCTAGAAAGAACTGACAAAGAAAACTAGCAAACAAAGCGGAGCGTACAAATACAAAAAGAAATTAAATAATTTATATTGCAAAATTATATGTTGATAACTTCTTAGACTGAAATATTCAAAAAATGATCTGCCAAAACTAAGTTTAGTTTGTCGATCGACAATTCTTGATAGAACTCGATTGTATGTAGGTAGATATTTTATAAATATTAAAAAATACTTTCTAATAGTTATATTGTGTTTATTAGATTACCGACGCGTTTCGTGCAAGGCACATCGTCAGAATATACATTATTCTGACAATGTGCCTTGCACAAAACGCGTCTATAATCTAATAAATACAATAGAACTATTACCAAGTATTTTTTTATATTTATAACATATCTACATGATCTGCCAAAAGATAATTTCCAACTCAATATTATCTGAATATATAGAGCATGCAGTCATTTTTATATTTATAACATATCTACATGATCTGCCAAAAGATAATTTCCAACTCAATATTATCTGAATATATAGAGCATGCAGTCATTTTTATATTTATAACATATCTACATGATCTGCCAAAAGATAATTTCCAACTCAATATTATCTGAATATATAGAGCATGCAGTCATTTTTATATTTATAACATATCTACATGATCTGCCAAAAGATAATTTCCAACTCAATATTATCTGAATATATAGAGCATGCAGTCATTTTTATATTTATAACATATCTACATGATCTGCCAAAAGATAATTTCCAACTCAATATTATCTGAATATATAGAGCATGCAGTCATTTTTATATTTATAACATATCTACATGATCTGCCAAAAGATAATTTCCAACTCAATATTATCTGAATATATAGAGCATGCAGTCATTTTTATATTTATAACATATCTACATGATCTGCCAAAAGATAATTTCCAACTCAATATTATCTGAATATATAGAGCATGCAGTCATTTTTATATTTATAACATATCTACATGATCTGCCAAAAGATAATTTCCAACTCAATATTATCTGAATATATAGAGCATGCAGTCATTTTTATATTTATAACATATCTACATGATCTGCCAAAAGATAATTTCCAACTCAATATTATCTGAATATATAGAGCATGCAGTCATTTTTATATTTATAACATATCTACATGATCTGCCAAAAGATAAATTCCAACTCAATATTATCTGAATATATAGAGCATGCAGTCATTTTTATATTTATAACATATCTACATGATCTGCCAAAAGATAAATTCCAACTCAATATTATCTGAATATATAGAGCATGCAGTCATTTTTATATTTATAACATATCTACATGATCTGCCAAAAGATAATTTCCAACTCAATATTATCTGAATATATAGAGCATGCAGTCATTTTTATATTTATAACATATCTACATGATCTGCCAAAAGATAATTTCCAACTCAATATTATCTGAATATATAGAGCATGCAGTCATTTTTATATTTATAACATATCTACATGATCTGCCAAAAGATAAATTCCAACTCAATATTATCTGAATATATAGAGCATGCAGTCATTTTTATATTTATAACATATCTACATGATCTGCCAAAAGATAATTTCCAACTCAATATTATCTGAATATATAGAGCATGCAGTCATTTTTATATTTATAACATATCTACATGATCTACGCCCACCTCCACCCGTTCCGCATATGGGGACTGAAACGGCCCCTTCACAGAACGCTAGTAAGAATGACAAAGAATGCATGGCACGAAGAGTAGCTCTAGAAGCTCCTCTAGACTCGTGGTCTCGGCACAATTGTGCAAAAAATAACAATCAACGTCGGTGAACATAATATTCACAAACATGGATTGTCGCGAGAGTACTTCAAGCCTGTGACTGTAAAACTGGGCATCAGAGAGTTGACCAAGGACACTCTGGAATTTAATTTTTTTTTTTTATTCAGCAGATAGAAGGGCACTATAGCCATGGCAAAACAATTTGAAGGCTGTAAAGTTCTTCTTAGAGACCACTAAATCCGCATGCCCAATGGGACCTTGAAGAGGCCCACGGACTGCTGCGAGGAGCTCCGTTCTGTTGTAGGACACATTTGGGTGAGAGCATTCCCAGAGGATGTGCTCTGAAGTTTGGTCAGGGTGATGGCATAACTGACATGAGGACGAGTTTACAAGGCGGAATCTATGAAGGTAGCTATTAAAGCTGCCGTGTCCTGTAATAAACTGAGATGTCCAGAAATCTGGGACGGCCCAAGATTGACGAAGTCTAGTCCTCACATCAGGGAAAAATGAGAATGTTGTTCGTCCCACGGGGCACGAGCTCCATCGAGCCTGCCAAGAGTCCAGCAGAGCTTCCATGGTGATGCTGTTAATGTTTCTGGGGGAAATAGGACCTTTGGGGGGATGAAGCCGAATCTCACCAATTTCAGAAGACTGTCGTTTCATCAAATGGTAAGAAGCGCCACGCCTCTGAGTTTCCAAGTCCAACGGAGCCAGTCCCGTAAGAATAGGGAGAGAATCCGTCGCACATGTTCTATAGGCTTTGGATAGGGCCAAGAGTGCGAACCTTTGGCCAGAGAGCAATTTCCTGCGAATGTATTGAAGACTACAAGATTGTGACCAACAACCCGAAGCATAACATGCAATTCCAAGAAAGACTGCATTGTAAAACACCCGTGCTGTGGGGAATTTCAGACCCCAATTGACCCGAGATATATGGGCAACTTTGTAGAAAGCTGTTTTTGCCTTATCAACAGCACTGCTGACATGCTGATTAAAAGACAGCCCCCTCTCCAGAGTAACTCCAAGACATGTAATGTGACTCTTGAACATAATATTAGTTCCCAAGAACTGAATAGTGGGTTGCCTTTTTAAGGTACCTTTTAGCACAATACCAAATGTCTTTGTTGGAGCAAACGAGAGTTTGTTACATTCACCCCAATCAGAAACCAAAGACAGAGCAAGATCTGCCGAGCGCTCAATGGCCCGACACGAGTTTCCACGAATAAGGATAGTGGCATCGTCAGCATAAGCATAGATTTCACAATTTTCAGGAAGGGGTAAGTCAAGGAAGTCGTCAAAGAGTATATTCCATAACAGAGGACCAAGAACCGAACCCTGCGGACACCCTATACTCACAGACCGCTCATGTAGCTGTTGTCCACCAGGAGTGACTACGCATCGATTTGAAAAGTAGCTTTTAACAATGGAATATATGTTATTCGGAATTTGACGATTTTTAAGCTTCCAGAGAATTAAGGGCCACCATGCATTATCAAAAGCTCCTGTAATATCAAGACTGATGGCAATTACATATTTTTCATTGGAGACACTTACAAAATCAGTGATTGCATTTATAGCATCAGTGGTTGAGAGTCCTGGACGAAACCCGAATTGACGGAGGGACAAGGGACGTGTGTGCGAAAGGTGGAATTCTATTCTCCGGCAGATAAGATGTTCTAAGATTTTACCAAGTATAGGCAAGAGGGTAATAGGCCTGTACGCCTTTGGATCTGTACTCGGTCTATCGCTACGTTTTGGTATAACTGTCATCAAACCCTTCTTCCAACAATCCGGAAAAATGCCCTCAGTTAAACATTTATTAAATATTTGAGTCAGCTCGTGGCGGACTAGGATCCAACTTCTTTGTACAATGGCTGAGTCGATACGATCGAAACCCGGTGACTTATTCTTTTTTAGATTTTTGATCAAAATATCAAGTTCCTCAGCAGAAGTTGGGGTTGCAGCTTGACTGTTTGGAACAGTGTGCTGGGCAGCACGAACTTGCTGATGAAAATAATTGTCTAAGGAGGGATCGTCTGAAGATATAAGCGCTGCGAGAAAAGCTGATGCAGTGGAATCAAGGCTATCTGTCAACTCACCCGTAGCTGGGTCACGGATGCAAGATATTGGTGAGGCGTTTGCTTTATTGGCGGAAACGCATTTAAAAACTGTACCCCATGGATCTGATGTTGACACCTCGGACACCATTCGTTGCCAACTTGATCTTTTAGCGCGGATAATTTCAGATTTGTATAAGTTGTCAGCTTTTCTGTATTCGGTGTGTAAGATGGAGATGACTCTAGATGCGTAACCACGGCTTTTTCCTTGTCGTAGTGCCCTGCGAGCACGTGAAGAGGATTGTTTGAGAGAGTTGAGGCAAGGGTGCCACCAAATATTGGGAGTTATTGCTAGTGGAACAGTTCTACCCAACGTTCTTTCGGCGCTGTCGATGATGCCTTGAGTAAGACTAGTTGCCATGTTCTGTGTATTCAACAAGTCATGATTGAAATTATCTAGGAATCGCACAAAGTCAGCATCGAATTCC
The DNA here is from genome assembly GCA_963576475.1 of Molanna angustata. Taxonomy (NCBI): domain Eukaryota; kingdom Metazoa; phylum Arthropoda; class Insecta; order Trichoptera; family Molannidae; genus Molanna; species Molanna angustata. The sequence goes on along the minus strand of OY754981.1, from coordinate 25,856,554 downwards.
ATCCAGCGGCTTCCTCTAGTGCGGAATCGACGGGGTACAGGTGAGGTGAAAGGAATAGCAGGTATGATGGGTGAGATGGAGAAAGTTATTAATTCGTGATCACTACATGACGAGCCAGAGTGCACACGCCAATCTCCAACCCTGCATCCGAACCGAGGTGTTGTAACTGTGACATCGATATGACCAGTGCCCATGGTGCCTACAAATGTTGGAGCACTATGTGGGTCATTTAAAATAACCAGGTTACGACCTGCGAGGAAGTCCTCACAGGCCATTCCCCTAACATATTTACGTGAGCCCACAATTGCTGAGTTGCACCAAAGTGGTGATTCAGCATTAACAGGATTTTTCTCAGGTGATGCAAGTGAAGATCTACAGAATCACTATATGTAAAGTATGTAGACACAAGATAAAGAGATTCACCAGGAAGAATTAACTCAACGACGGTAGCGGTGTTCGTAGAGAGATGGTCTAATTTAATAAATCTGAGGGCTGGATTAAAGATGGAAATGCATGTTAAGGGAGGAAAAGCAGTAGTGCAGGTGTTTGAATAGGCCACGCGCACGTCTGCACCAAAACCCAAGAGGCGTCCACCCCAGGAATATGGTTCCTGAATTAAGCAAACATCCAGTTTCAAACTGAAAGCATGTTGTTTCAGTTCATCGGTGGCTGCTCTACCGCGTCCTAGGTTCAACTGCCCAATGTGACATGATCTTAAGTTGAGGTTAAGAGCCATAATCAATAGTCAAAAGGGCTCGACTCATACTGGCTTGGAAAGCTGGACACTCGACTGATCCTGATTTGTGTTCCGCTGGTTTATTAAAAACAGTGCATGCCGCACATACAGGTGGGGCATCTTTTTTTGAACACGCTGGAATATCATGACCCGGTTCTGCACAGTGTTGTAAATCTTTACAGAATTTTTCACCATGCCCATACATTCTACATCGCGGGCAAGTGCTCACGGGTAAAAAATCTATAACGCGGCACACATTCCAGTCAGCGTAGATTCTACATGATCTGCCAAAAGATAATTTCCAACTCAATATTATCTGAATATATAGAGCATGCAGTCATTTTTATATTTATAACATATCTACATGATCTGCCAAAAGATAATTTCCAACTCAATATTATCTGAATATATAGAGCATGCAGTCATTTTTATATTTATAACATATCTACATGATCTGCCAAAAGATAATTTCCAACTCAATATTATCTGAATATATAGAGCATGCAGTCATTTTTATATTTATAACATATCTACATGATCTGCCAAAAGATAATTTCCAACTCAATATTATCTGAATATATAGAGCATGCAGTCATTTTTATATTTATAACATATCTACATGATCTGCCAAAAGATAATTTCCAACTCAATATTATCTGAATATATAGAGCATGCAGTCATTTTTATATTTATAACATATCTACATGATCTGCCAAAAGATAATTTCCAACTCAATATTATCTGAATATATAGAGTATGCAGTCATTTTTATATTTATAACATATCTACATGATCTGCCAAAAGATAATTTCCAACTCAATATTATCTGAATATATAGAGCATGCAGTCATTTTTATATTTATAACATATCTACATGATCTGCCAAAAGATAATTTCCAACTCAATATTATCTGAATATATAGAGCATGCAGTCATTTTTATATTTATAACATATCTACATGATCTGCCAAAAGATAATTTCCAACTCAATATTATCTGAATATATAGAGTATGCAGTCATTTTTATATTTATAACATATCTACATGATCTGCCAAAAGATAATTTCCAACTCAATATTATCTGAATATATAGAGCATGCAGTCATTTTTATATTTATAACATATCTACATGATCTGCCAAAAGATAATTTCCAACTCAATATTATCTGAATATATAGAGCATGCAGTCATTTTTATATTTATAACATATCTACATGATCTGCCAAAAGATAATTTCCAACTCAATATTATCTGAATATATAGAGCATGCAGTCATTTTTATATTTATAACATATCTACATGATCTGCCAAAAGATAATTTCCAACTCAATATTATCTGAATATATAGAGTATGCAGTCATTTTTATATTTATAACATATCTACATGATCTGCCAAAAGATAATTTCCAACTCAATATTATCTGAATATATAGAGCATGCAGTCATTTTTATATTTATAACATATCTACATGATCTGCCAAAAGATAATTTCCAACTCAATATTATCTGAATATATAGAGCATGCAGTCATTTTTATATTTATAACATATCTACATGATCTGCCAAAAGATAATTTCCAACTCAATATTATCTGAATATATAGAGTATGCAGTCATTTTTATATTTATAACATATCTACATGATCTGCCAAAAGATAATTTCCAACTCAATATTATCTGAATATATAGAGCATGCAGTCATTTTTATATTTATAACATATCTACATGATCTGCCAAAAGATAATTTCCAACTCAATATTATCTGAATATATAGAGCATGCAGTCATTTTTATATTTATAACATATCTACATGATCTGCCAAAAGATAATTTCCAACTCAATATTATCTGAATATATAGAGCATGCAGTCATTTTTATATTTATAACATATCTACATGATCTGCCAAAAGATAATTTCCAACTCAATATTATCTGAATATATTTTATTTATTTATACATCTTCTTGTACATAATATAAACAAATATAATTGTACACTGGCGGGCTTATTGCCATTAGGCAATTTCTTCCAACCAACCAGATTACAAAGTATGACAACATTGTATATGTACAACAGCAAATAAAAAAGAGTAAAAGAAATCAAAGAAAATACGTATAATACTTAAATACTATAAAAACAACAAAAAAAAAAATATAATTCATAGCAAGAAAAGGGATATGGTAAGGACAGGAGAGGAAATCGGGATCAGGTGTTCAAGGATAAATATTCCTTCTTTAGTTTTTTCTTGAAAATACTAAGTGAGTTAGACGACGCAATATTCGGACTAAGGCTATTCCATAATCTTGCTGATTGTACTTCGAACGAAGATCTGAGAAATTCTGTATTATGGATAGGTATGGATAGTGTTGTACGTTCAGCAGATCGGAGTGGAAGTCCATGATTGGATAAATAAGTGAATTTGCTTTTGAGGTACTGTGGTAGGTTTGGGTTCGAGAGAATATTGTACAATAGTGACAAAATGTGTATATTGCGCCGCTGGCGTATCCTGGGCCAACAAAGAAAATTACGGTAAGATGATATGCGATCAAATTTTTTCAACCCAAAGATGAATCTGATACATATATTCTGAAGACGATCAAGTTTATTGAGATGCACTTCATTTGCATCCAAATAGCATACATCGGCATAATCAAGCAATGGAAGAAGAAGTGATTGAGCAAGAGTTATTTTACAACGGAATGGAAGGAAATTTTTAAGTTTATTAAGTGAATGTAGGGCAAAGAAAATAGATTTACTAACATGCGATACCTGTTCATGCCACGAAAGGTCATCATCGATGAAGATTCCAAGATCTTTTACAACCCTGGTATAAGGAATGCATTGGTTATTGATATACAGCAGTGGGAGTTGCAAATTCCTTATAGATGACAGCAGACGAGGACTGCCGATTATAATTGCCTGGGACTTAGTCGGATTAACAAGAAGACCATGATCCGATGACCAAGAAGAGATAAATTTAAGATCTTCATTCATGTGAAGGACTGCATTGTTAATATCAGAGATATTAAAATGGAAATATAATTGAAGATCGTCTGCAAAAAGATGATATTTACATCTGAGGTTTGTAGTGATAGAGTTAATAAATACGGAAAATAACAGTGGAGATAAAACTCCACCTTGCGGTACTCCAGACAGCAAGGTGGCATAATCAGAAGTAGAGTTAGCTGTCTTAATGCATTGTTTACGGTTGCCAAGATAACTGGTGAACCACTCCAATACTGGCTGAGCTATGTTTAGCGAGGACAACTTAGCAAGAAGAATGTCAAAATCAACGGAATTAAACGCGCTACTGAAATCGAGTAGTGTGAGAATTGTAAGTTGTTTATTGTTCATAGCACGTCTAATGTTATCCGTAATCTTAACTAGTACAGTTGTGGTACTATGACCTGCTTTGAAACCAGATTGCAGTGGATCAAGGAGAGAATTAGAACAAAGCCATGTATTGAATTGATTGAATACTATCCTTTCAGTAACTTTAGATAATATTGGTAAAATCGAGATTGGACGATAGTCTTTTAGTTGAGTAGGTGTTGAAATCTTAGGGAGGGGTATGACATGTGCGATTTTCCATGCCGATGGAAAGATACCAACGGTCAGTGAGTGGTTAATAATGTGTGTAATAATGGGCAGAATTGGAGGCAAAAGTAGACGTATCATTTCAATATTGAAGCCATCGGAGTCGAAGGATTTGGTTGTTATGGAAGATAAGATTTTCATAATCTCAGTATCAGTTATAGTTTCAAATGCGAAAGGTATGTGGGTAGGAATAGATTGACTACATAGTTGATTGAGAGTATTGGCTTTTTTATTATTATTAAGAAGGAACGGAGGCGAAGCAAAGTGACGATTTAACTCGTTGATATCGATCTTAGGGGTCTCAATGTCACCACTCCTCCCTACACCTAGAGATCGCAAGAATTTCCAAGTGCGACGGGGAGCAGATTGACCGATGAAGTTGTGAATGTAGCGTTGCTTTGCATTGCGACAAGACTGGTTGCAGCGATTACGTAGCGCCTTATAGTTACTCCAGTTGTTGTCAGTGGGCTGCCGCTTATGCTTGGCAAAGGCTTTATCTCTCTTTGCCATGAGATATTTAATGTCGTCGGTGATCCACGCACATGATGTATCTTTGAGCTTCACTCGTGTAAGAGGTGCATGAGTGTCGAAAAGTTTGAGTATTTCATTATTAAAAATGGAAACTTTGAGATCGATATCTTGGACAATATAAATCCTATTCCAGTCAATGTCTTCGGCATCCCTCGTCAATGCTGCTTTATCAATACTCCTAAAATTTCGGAGAAAAGCTATTTTTTGTGGAGGTTTATTGCAGTGTATATTATAGGAAGCAAAAATCAGATCATGGTGAGAAAAGCCAGGTGCGGAAAATTGACCATGATTGAGAATATAATTGGGTTTAGAAATTATGATTAAGTCTAGAAGTGAATCAGAAATCTCAGTATGATAGGTTGGTTGAAGAGGTAGGATAGTAAGGTTTAGTGAATCCAAGATTCGAATAAGATTTTGATTTCTGTTATCACTCCGTAGTAAACAAGTATTGAAGTCTCCCATCAAGAGAATATGTGGATAAATGGAAAGAAGATTTTCTAGATGCAACTCAAGCTCACTGAAGTAATTAGAACAGGGAGGACAGTATAACACTCCAAGTAAAAGGTTATTATGTTTAAATTTGACATTGATAAATAAGTATTCAGGGCTCCCTATATCAGAGTTATTTGATTGATGAACTACCGAATATTCAATGTCAGATCGAAGATAAATCCCGACACCACCAGCTCTACGAATCAACCTGTCATTTCTAATCAGCGTATAACCTGGAAGTAAAAATGATGACGAGTGAAGTGATGGTTTAAGCCAGGTTTCACTAACAAGAATAGCATGGACAGAAAGATTCGAGAATGTGGATAGAATGTCATTATGATGGGCGGGAATACTTTGCGCGTTTATATGACACACGTTGAAACCTTTAGGAAAACACGAGAATGATGTATCAAGAAGGTCATGTAGTTGTACTGGAGTGGAAGAATTATGGAGTTCGGTGCTTGATATGACGGAAGAATCAGAGCTGGATAGTTCTAAAGAAGAAATATCAGGGATTATATTGGAATTGTAAAAGGAGGCAAAGGATTCAGGGATAGAATGGAAGGAATCATTTGATTCATTGCTATGAATAGACATAGGTACAGAAAAAAAATATATATAAAAATATACAAATCTAAAAATAAAATATAATAAATATTCCAATTTAAAACAATAATTTAAATATACAAATAAAAATGAACGTTTCAATTAAACTCAAAAATACAAAATATGATATGAAAAGACATTTACAATAATTAAACATAAAATCAGAGTATATATGCAAATAATGAATTTATTCTTAATAATTCAATAATAAGAATTAATATGCAAACATAAAATATTGAAGAGCAAGAAAGATATAAACACTTTAAATTAATAATAATAATAATAATAATAATAATATATTTATTAAAAATAAAAACACAAACAACAAATACAATAATAACAGTATAAACAAAAAATAGGAAAAAAAAATAACATCAATTAGGAATTCTCCCCGAAAATAAGAAAACCTTGTGCTTCGGGGAGGAGTACAGAAGATAACACCACAAAAATCACAAAAACAACAAAAAAGAGAAAAAAAAAAAAAAAGAAAAATATATATATATTTGATATGAAGAGAGAGAAAAAAAAAATACACACATACATATATACATGTATATACACACACATATACATATACACACATATACATATATACACACACACATACATACATACACATACATACACACACATACATACACACACATATAAATACACACACATACATACACACACACTCACATACATATATACACATACACACACATACACATACAAAAATAGTACAGTTAACGATACACAACAATGCCTATACAATGCACTCAATCATTCAAGAATATTTAATATGGCACAATGAGACGAAAAGCTATCTAAACCTTTTCTTGAAAGCTAACAGTGAGTCAGAAGGTTTCAATTTTTGTTTCCTTTCTAGCTCATTGTACCATTTTACGCCTAGGAATGAATAGTGGCTCTGACCCAACTTTGTACGTCTCATCGGGAGTCTTAAGCAACCCTCGATTTGTAGCCTTGGAGTTATATATCGTTCGTTATCTATATTAGCAATTAGTTCTTTGACCATCTGACAGACAGCAACCTTCCTGTATATACTCTGCACCGGAGGAACAGGCAATTCAATTATACATGAACTTTTTATTTAATTTTACGGAAAATATTATATATAGTTGCAACATTAGAATAAAGGCAGAGAGACCGAGGGAAAAAAATATATCTATGCATTTATGGGTTTTAAGACTGGCAATACCTGTTGAGAATAAAATATTGTATATTCGAATCGAAACAGTAACAATAACATGAAGTTAAAACGTCATTATATAATAGTAAACATACTTCATTATTTTATTAAATAGCGATTGAAACTTATAATATTAAACGGGAAAAGAAGAGTAAAGTGTATGTATACAGTGAAATTATTGATTTGTTTTAATTCTTGAACGTAGTGCTCGTTTAGGTTGAAGGTTGTGGAGGTCCTGAAGTTGTTTCATATTTTTAACAGTCACCAAAGATCCATCCTGTAATTTGACTATAATGTTTCCATCTCTTGTCCAGCAGTTGTTATTATTAAAAGTCTTCCGCGCCTCATTAAATATGTTCTGTCTGTGTTGTGTCAGTGATTCAGTGATAAGTGTACCGGTGCCTTTAAGTTTCTTTTTATTTGACATGATCCTATATTTAATCTCAGAGCTCACAAGTTTCACCAAAATAGGTCTCGGGTGAGATTTTTTCGGTGAGCCCAGACGAAAACAAACGGAAAAAAAGTCAGGAGGTAAGTCAGAAGTTACCTTTGTTTGGATGAAGTTGCTTGTCACTACTTTAATATTTTCACTCTTTTCCTCAGCGACTCCATGTAAAAGAATCATCTTCCTCCTCGATCTAGACTCCAGTTCATCCACTTTGTTCTGGAGTACCGAAATTTCAGTCATAACAGCATCAATTTTTGTTAGTATGGTCTTCTTGAATGACTGGTAATCAAGTTCAATGGTTGTTTTTACTTTGCTTGGTGAAGATTGTAGGCGTTTTTCAAAATCAGCCATACACAACGTAAACTCATTTCGCAGATCTTCCAGTTGATTAATTTGCGACATATTAAGTGATATTTATTAGAGTAAATGTTTAATTATTGAAGAAGAAAAATAAAAACTATTGCCTTGTCGACATAGGAACCGGAAGTGACCGGAATATATAGAGCATGCAGTCATTTTTATATTTATAACATATCTACATGATCTGCCAAAAGATAATTTCCAACTCAATATTATCTGAATATATAGAGCATGCAGTCATTTTTATATTTATAACATATCTACATGATCTGCCAAAAGATAATTTCCAACTCAATATTATCTGAATATATATAGCATGCAGTCATTTTTATATTTATAACATATCTACATGATCTGCCAAAAGATAATTTCCAACTCAATATTATCTGAATATATAGAGCATGCAGTCATTTTTATATTTATAACATATCTACATGATCTGCCAAAAGATAATTTCCAACTCAATATTATCTGAATATATAGAGCATGCAGTCATTTTTATATTTATAACATATCTACATGATCTGCCAAAAGATAATTTCCAACTCAATATTATCTGAATATATAGAGCATGCAGTCATTTTTATATTTATAACATATCTACATGATCTGCCAAAAGATAATTTCCAACTCAATATTATCTGAATATATAGAGCATGCAGTCATTTTTATATTTATAACATATCTACATGATCTGCCAAAAGATAATTTCCAACTCAATATTATCTGAATATATAGAGCATGCAGTCATTTTTATATTTATAACATATCTACATGATCTGCCAAAAGATAATTTCCAACTCAATATTATCTGAATATATATAGCATGCAGTCATTTTTATATTTATAACATATCTACATGATCTGCCAAAAGATAATTTCCAACTCAATATTATCTGAATATATAGAGCATGCAGTCATTTTTATATTTATAACATATCTACATGATCTGCCAAAAGATAATTTCCAACTCAATATTATCTGAATATATAGAGCATGCAGTCATTTTTATATTTATAACATATCTACATGATCTGCCAAAAGATAATTTCCAACTCAATATTATCTGAATATATAGAGCATGCAGTCATTTTTATATTTATAACATATCTACATGATCTGCCAAAAGATAATTTCCAACTCAATATTATCTGAATATATAGAGCATGCAGTCATTTTTATATTTATAACATATCTACATGATCTGCCAAAAGATAATTTCCAACTCAATATTATCTGAATATATATAGCATGCAGTCATTTTTATATTTATAACATATCTACATGATCTGCCAAAAGATAATTTCCAACTCAATATTATCTGAATATATAGAGCATGCAGTCATTTTTATATTTATAACATATCTACATGATCTGCCAAAAGATAATTTCCAACTCAATATTATCTGAATATATAGAGCATGCAGTCATTTTTATATTTATAACATATCTACATGATCTGCCAAAAGATAATTTCCAACTCAATATTATCTGAATATATAGAGCATGCAGTCATTTTTATATTTATAACATATCTACATGATCTGCCAAAAGATAATTTCCAACTCAATATTATCTGAATATATAGAGCATGCAGTCATTTTTATATTTATAACATATCTACATGATCTGCCAAAAGATAATTTCCAACTCAATATTATCTGAATATATAGAGCATGCAGTCATTTTTATATTTATAACATATCTACATGATCTGCCAAAAGATAATTTCCAACTCAATATTATCTGAATATATAGAGCATGCAGTCATTTTTATATTTATAACATATCTACATGATCTGCCAAAAGATAATTTCCAACTCAATATTATCTGAATATATAGAGCATGCAGTCATTTTTATATTTATAACATATCTACATGATCTGCCAAAAGATAATTTCCAACTCAATATTATCTGAATATATAGAGCATGCAGTCATTTTTATATTTATAACATATCTACATGATCTGCCAAAAGATAATTTCCAACTCAATATTATCTGAATATATAGAGCATGCAGTCATTTTTCAGGAACGACTTTTTTATTTCAATATATGTCGACTGTACCGGCATGGTATTTACTTATATATAAAATTTTAATACATTACACTACTTTTTTAAAATGCATTTAATACTTGAGCCGAAAGGCAGTATATTGTTCAATGATATATTATTGTAATAGATCTTCAATCTGAACTTAACTGTTTATATTATAATGTATATTTCATTTGAGAATATATCATTCAATATTATTATTTCTGTTTGTTTCAGGTGTAAACGATCGCATTAACGGCAGTGGACACGGAAATCAAATTAATGGTCTAGTTTGTACGAGCGATTCCATTTACTCTTGTGGCATTGACGACACCCTGAGGAAGGCCGGACTGGGTTCTGACGAAGTGGCCGGAGAGTACGGATCTGTCCAAGTTGCTTTAGGTTCACAACCAAGGTCGATGGATATATACAAGGAAAAATCTAAAATAATTGTGACCACTGTTAAAGAAGTACGTATATTATTAAATTAATGCATAGTAAACTTAACTCGCTGTACATAACCCTATTTACTAATTTCGCCACGGTGAAGCTAATAAATCAGTCATGCTGGTGCCAATTGGTTGCTCAGAGCACAGGATAGAGTGGCGTGGAAGGAGATGGAGGAGGCTTTCGTCCAGGAGTGGACGGGATTGGGCTGAGAAGAAGCTAATACGCCCAACGAAAAAATCTATATTAAAAATCTATAGTAAAAATCTATAGCGTCTATAGTAGATTCAATTAATTATCAACGTATTTGACAAAAACATTTGATTACAATATTGTCTCCCTGTTTCAACAATTGAATAACTGAATACTGTGATACACCTCTTTCTTTGTCTTTTTCTTCCTCTTGTATCTTTAACTAGAAGCTGTTTTTACCGGCTCATTCCTGGGATGCTGATGACAAAGTATCCTTCCATCGTTTAGGTGGTCTTCCTGACAGATATATAATATATGTTTACTATAATTTGTATTTTTTAATTGAATGTTTCAGATAATTGTTTTGGATGACGATAAGAAAGTATCTTCTATCCCAGTTACATATGAACCTAGTTGTGTGTCTGTGAATCAACATACAGGACATGTCGCTATTGGAGGATCTGTCGATAATAAGGTATGTGAATTCATTGATTCATTTAATTAATTATTTATGTATGTAATAACTATCAATAGTCAACTTATAAGATGCCTGCTAAATATATTGATATTTCAATATTTCAGGTTCATGTCTACACACTGAATGGCAACACTCTGGAAGCCGGTCCAGAATTGGAACACTTGGGACCTGTCACCGATTGCAAGTTCAGTCCAGATGGAAAGTACTTGGTGGCGTGTGATGCTAATCGTAAAGTTATTCTCTACTCTACCGAAGAGTACAAGGTATTGTTATTAATTTTTACTCTGCACCAGACTCTTTCATATTCGTCATTATTTGACTGCGTTTATAATTAAAATATGTGTGTCCAGGAATGATTTACATAATATGTAGAATCCGCATTACAATATCTCATTTATTTTCTTTAAAATGGATAAGTACTTTGAACAATATTTAAATTTAGTTTTGATATTATTTAAATAAATATTTTTACATAAGAAAAACTAAAATATTTTTTTACCACGTTGGAGTATTGTTGGAATGCCAATTACATTTTCAGTCAAATTAGTAAAATCTTTAACCACTATAGTTAATTTACATACCTATTTCCATTTATTTAATGTGAAAGTAAGTTTATTTTACTATCCTTTTTACCATGGATGTATATAAGGTAATGGATGGAAGCATAGATAAAATTTTTGTAACCGCGGGGGGGGGGGTCGCCGCCATCTTGCTCGAACCAAGTTTCATAGTGACCACGGATGTAACTAAAGTAATGGATGTATGCATTGATCAAATTTTTGAAGCTGCAGGGCAATTTCAAGGAAGTGCTGATTATCTTCATATATATAATTTATTTTAGTAAATGAAGCACAAGATTGGTGTAAACTGGAGTAAATAAAACCATTATTTCACTATAGAAAACAAATATATTATATGTATATAGAAAACTGCATATTTTCAAGACTTTACTGTACCTGCATACTCAAAGCAAAGGAATATAAAAAAAAATATAAAATGTATACAATGTATAACAACAATAAAATTATAAAATGTAAATAAAGCAAAGCAATAAAAATTATTATGTACTTTTAGAAATTATCCGAATAAGTACAATATATTTACAATATTATATAATGGCCAAATTGTATTAAAAATAAAAACTGGTGAAAATAGATTATTTTCTTGATTTTTTAATGGAGTTCTACATGTTAACACCATCAGCGATAAAAATGCGGTACCTACAATTTATATTTTCAAATGAGATTAGATTAAAAAATGCGTTTTATCTTTAAAAAAACACATGTGCTCCCAGAAAATACACGTGTTATTTTAATTTTGTATTGCTTCTCGGGCAACTAACAGGTAGGTGCTATGTCAAATATTAATTCAACACGCACCCAATGACAAGTTGCCACATTCTGGAGATTTGTGATATTTATGTGTCCCCACCGGGAATCGAACCCGGGACCTTTAGCTCAGATACCGAACCAACTGGGCCATGGAGGCCGACAAATGTTAAAAAAACACAAGTTACTTTAGGGACATTATTTTTGTCTGTAGAATACCTACAGCCCAATTTCTAATGTATATACATACATATAACAACTACTTCAAAGAACATATTAACGGTGAAAATAATGTTAAAAAAATCTAAAAGACCATTAATATTAAATGCAACACAAATCCACTTACCTAAAATGTGACAATCCTCTTTCTTGGGATGATTTAAATCTACTCGATCGACTTTTGCAACCAAAAGCAGCACACATCACCATATTTGTTTTTATTTAATATTTCATAGAACAAATAATACACTGTTTCAACACAAAAATGATTTTAAAAATAATAAATTAGGTATGCAAAGGACACCCTGACAGCTAGACGCCAAACGACAGACTGGTTGGAATAACGCGCGGCTTCAAAAATATTACGAATGCCTCTATCTATCCAGTTAGTGTACATCCTTGTGCTACCAGTGCTACATTTGGGTCGAGCAAGATGGCCGCCAGGGGGTTTCTCCACACCCCCTATTGGACTCAAATGTCTTAATACATATTGGTTCGAAAGTTCCATCCATTACATCCATGCTTTTTACATTGTATAGTAATTTCTGATGTGCAGTTTAAACGCTAGCGTTAATACAAGCATAGCGGACGGAGATCATCAGATGGATTTTCAGAATTCTTTGTATAGGAATTCATACAAGTGCGTCCACTGATTGGCAGCGAAAGGAAGGTGTGCATTGGATTGTCGGAATGCCGACGCCGATGCTAGAAGATTCAAAAATCTGTTCAGAAAGGCTATGGGCTATATTATTTTTTAAATTCAATGATATTATTTTTTATTAAATAAAATCATGTACGAGCTGAGCATGCATGAAAAAACAAACATTTTTGTATTTGCATTTTCAATGGAAAATTGTCAACAAATCCAAATGACAGTTGTGTCGGCAATCCAATTGGTGCGCCTCTGTGGACGCACTGTCACAAACAAATCTGTCTGATGCGCTCTGTCCGATTCGCCCGCTGCGTCTGTATGGACACTAGCCTTATGTTGATGTACCTAGTTAGGAAATAAAATGTGTAACATATATGAAATTAAATTAAACGTTTTGAAAGTTGAATCATCGGTAATTTATTTCTATATTTTGTTTATTTAATTTGTAAATAAGAAAGAAGAATGAATAAAATATGAAAATATATATGAATTAATAAGATACAAAAATCAAACTGATAAATAATAAACTTTTAAATAATATATTGTTTTTTTCGAATAATTTTTACTCATCATTGAATTATTTTTTCATGCTGCCTAAATAAATACAGCTGGTTAGTATTTTTTGTACATTTTCATTTAACTATAATACAAAATATATTATTTGTGATGTATTAAAATTATACATATTGGTAAATCTGATGCTGGAATAATTTACCGTTTAAATTGTGTATTTTAGTTATATAATATTGTTAAAGAATACAATGAAGATGTATTATTATTATGGTATGGTTGGTATTATCTCAAATCCTGGATTTATTTTATTATTTTCTTTCTAATTAAATTTTGGTTTGCGGAATCATGCCTTTATGATACCATCACAATTCACACATAATAGTTACACATAAACAGCCTTACTAATCACACCCGTGCACACCCGTTGACCAGTGTTTTAGTTACACACTGTGTAAAGCCCGTATAGCAATTGTTCAAAAATCTTACTAATAAATGCCGTATAACGACTGGGTAGTTGCAATAGACTTAAAACATAAATTAATCCGACAACGTTGTATTTTCGCACCCGCGCATGTGCGAAACCCCCAGCCGACATCCCCCATTCTAATTATGATGTTTATCGTGAATTATATATTCATATTTTTTTTACACTTTAAAATAGGAATATGGAAAATATAACAAATAATTTCTTCATACAAATACCCTTGCGAACACGTTTGTAGATATTATAAAGGAGCTAATTTTTTAACAACTTTTCACTCTTTAAATGGATAACTATCGATAATAAAATAATTTATATAGATTTTTGCGTCATATTATTCCAAGATATAACAATATACACATGCAGATCAATATCTATGACAGTTGTCTTAAAACACTGCTAAACTACCTTGGACAAGCGTGCAAGCGTTGTGTAAAATTTGTATGAGAGATGCACAGTCGTTAACCAACTGATCTGCTTTACAACGTTTATTAGTAACGTTTTTGCCTACACGTGTGTTAAATGGTCGTGTAACTTTTACAACACGTTTATTAGTAAGACTGTTAGTTAACTTATAATAAGTACATACAAATATGTAATTGTCGTTGAGGTCAATAATCTAGCATGAAGTAAGGACAGTTAAAACATATCAAAACAAGATGTAGTTAGATCCAGTTGGGCACATATACAATTAGCAAAATACTCTTTATACCATAAATTTGTTAAATAAATATATATTTACAAAATTTATCTCTTGAAAGACTCATTAATTACAATGGAGATAAGCCAGTCATTTACTGTCTTCTTCAGCGAAACCAACTCCATATCCTTCCATGCTTCAGATAACATATTGAACATTATTGGAACAAGAAAATGGCTTCACTATTTATCTGGTATAACACCGGCTTGTATAATTTAATAAATAATTCAATTAATTCTTGAAGACGTTGCATTTATCATATGCTCATCATAGGGAGTAGACATGTTTAATTCATCATAATCATGTTTTGTATAACATTTCAGTTAGCACACAATAAAGAATGGGGCTTCCACACAGCAAAGGTCAACTGCGTGGCTTGGTCGGAAGACTCCCAGCGTGTCGCCAGTGGATCCCTCGACACGTGTCTCATCGTGTGGAATGTCGCTCAGCCAGCCAAGCATCTCACCATCAAAAGTAAGTGTATTACATTTTACAACATCAAATTCAATGTTTTTTTTTTGCATGAAAATCTGTTTAAATAAGACAAAGAGCATGGTTACATCAACTGGCAATGCTGGCGTTGGAGGCAATGAGATGGCATAATATAAACTTGTCGAAAAGAGAGGAGAGTTATCTTTCACAAGAATTGATCCAGCATTTGGCATACCTATCTACAACAATGATTAAAAAATTGACAAATGACTGGATAACAGAC
Source organism: Molanna angustata (assembly GCA_963576475.1). Lineage (NCBI taxonomy): Eukaryota > Metazoa > Arthropoda > Insecta > Trichoptera > Molannidae > Molanna > Molanna angustata. Next base: position 25,840,833 of record OY754981.1, on the reverse strand, counting down.
CAACAGAGAAGGTCTGTAGTGGTCAACGACAGGCAAAATAATTCATGGAAGAGCTCTCCAAAAAAAGTACCAAGACGCTGCTAAATTTAAGCAGAAACTAATTAAAAATAGTGACAGGTTTATTTAGTGGTCATTGCCATTTAAAAATATGCAACTTCATACAGGGGTTTGCAGAGGACCCTAATATGCAACTTCATACTGGGGTTTGCAGAGAACCCTAATATGCAACTTCATACTGGGGTTTGCAGAGGACCCTAAGGACACTTGTTAATGGTTTTTACCGGGTAACGGTCCATTGTCCGTTTACCTGTATCTCAGTGTTCTTAAGTTCAGTATGAACATTTGTTCACACAAATATGTTTGCACCGGCCCCTTTCCCTTTAAAGAAACACCCATTAACAAGCAGTCTAACTGTAGTTTGGCAACAGGAGGAAGAGACTGTCAGTGCAGCTGGTTAAGGAGAGGCGTTATGTGGCATCTTTAGATGAACCTCGCGGCTGTGTTGTACACCAGTTGCAATCTATTGAGCTGATTTTATTAAATGCTTTGTATTTAATAAAACAACGTGTATATGTCAAAACTAGTTTATTTGGTGTTACCATTATATTAATTGCAACACCCCAACTACAGCAAATAAACAGAACATTTCAATTTTAAAACAATAATTTTTAGTTTTGTTTTAAATATCTAAGTATTCTTTTTGCATAATTCCAATGAACATTAGTATAACATTTATTAAATTGACTTAGGAAACTAACACAAAATGATATGTCAGGTCTTGTAAAAACCGATAAACACATTAGACTTCCAATCAACTGTTGATATGGAATCTCAGGATTACAAGTTTCAGACTTTTCAATATCTAATTTACACTCCATTGGAGTACTGACAACATTACATTCTATCATATTAAATTTATTAAGTAACTGTTCTATATTATATTGCTCATGATCCAATGTAATAATATTTGATTGTTTATCAATTTTCACTCTCATGCCTAAACAATTTCTTAGTTGTCCCAAATTCTTTATCTTAAAATTAGAACTTAATACAGAAATTAATTTTTCAATCTCTTCATTATTATTATTACTAGAGTGAAAAATAAAAAAATCATCTACATACAAAGCAATGATAATTTTTACATTTTTATTCATTTTTGTAAATAAACATGGCTCTATACGACTCTTTTTGAACCCCAATTAATTTAAGCATTCCTCTACTCTCTCATACCAAGCCCTAGAGGACTGCTTTAACCCATAAATTGCTTTTTCTTTTAAATACCCACTTGCACAGCACTAGGGTTTTCTTAGAAGGCAATTCATCCACGGGAAACTATGCATCATTTTCCTCGAACGCCTGCAGCTCATCTTTCATCGCCTCAATCCATTTTTCTCTATCCGGTCGCTCCAGAGCTTCTCGAATACTAATAGGATTGCTGGTGACTTCTGGATTCAACGTTCTACTTAGGTTTGAATAACCATACCGCTCTGGCTGCTTCCTCATTCGTTTTCTGATTATTTTTCCTTGTGGTTCTGCTTCCTCTTCTTCGTCAATCTCTTGTGATTGAAATATATCATCCATATCAGCCAAGGCGTTAAGACATTCTGATTCTGAAGAATTTTCCAGATCTGCTGAACTCGAAATAGGTTCATCCTTTATTTCTTCATCATTTGTCCCAACATTACTGCCTGACTCATCTGCTTGGAGAATATCCCCAACTGAAACTGTTGCCCTAACATTCATATTACAGTTTCTTTCCATATTTTCGTGGATTATTACGTCTCTGCTAGTTGTAACACATCTGTTGGTAGGATTATATACTCGGTAGCCTTTAACATTATCAGAAAATCCAACTAAAATATACTTCTTTGACTTAGTATCCCACTTGAGTCGCTTCTCTTTTGGCACATAAACCATTACTTGACTACCAAAGATTCTGATATGACTTAAATCTGGTTTTTTATTTGTCCAGAGCTTGTATGGTGTTTTATTGTTTAATCCTAATGCAACAGATCTATTCCTTAGATAGACAGCAGTGTTTGTTGCCTCTGCCCAAAACTTCTTATCTAATCCTGCATCAAACAATAAACAACGGGCTCGCTCAACAATGGTTCGATTAATGCGTTCACTCAAACCATTTTGCTCAGGAGTATAAGCATTAGTTTTCTGATGTACAATGCCTGCTTCCTTCAAATAATTTTCAAATTCATTGCTACAAAACTCTAAGCCATTATCTGTCCTGAATGTTTTCATCTTTCTGCTTTGTTGGTTTTCTGCCATTGATTTTAATTCTTTAAAATATTTGAAAACTTCACTTTTAGCTTTGAGAAAGTAAACAAAAACCATACGGGTGTAGTCATCAACAAATATAAGAAAATACTTTGCTCCACCAATACTAGTTGATTCCATAGGTCCACAAACATCAGCATGAACAATATCCAGTGGCTCACTGCTCCTTGTTCCAGCATGACTAAATGGTAAACGCGACTGCTTTCCTTCACAGCACACCGTGCATGTATTTTTGTTGATCACTGACTTATCCGTGTATGATATTCCCGTGACAGCTCCGTCTTTCATTTTATTCAGATCATTTATATTCAAGTGGCCTAATCTTCTATGCCATATTTCACTACTAGCACCTGATGAAGTCGATGTAAACAAAAATTGTTTTTGCTCCATAACCAACTTATAAACACCGTTTATCTGATTTGCCACGGCTACTAAATCGTTTTTTCTGTTGTAAACATTGCAACACTTTTTATTAAATTCCACTCTGTTACCGTTTTTGATAAGTTGACTTATTGATATTAAATTTGTTGAGAGGTTAGGTACACATAAAACGTCTTTTAATGCAACCTCATATTTACATCTTGGCGTGACAGTAATTATATCAACTTTGCCCGAGCACAACACTGGCATAACATTGTGATTAGCTGCTTTAACCTCCTTGATACTCGGCGAAAAAAATGGATTTTCCATCATGTTTACATTTGAAATCATATGAGTACTCGCTCCACTATCCAAATAAAAATCTTGTTTATTATAAATTCCACTAAGAAAAACTACAGAAAACGCGTTTGTCTTATTTGTCTTTTGTTTATTATTCTCTTTACACTCCGATTTATAATGTCCAAACTGTTTGCACCGGTAACATTTTATATTCATTTTATCGTATTTGTTAACTTTCGAATCGCTATAATGATTTGAACTGTCATTTTTTCCATGGCTAACAATTGTCGAATTTTGCTGCCAACTATGCTGCCCTCTACTCGAGTTTGCATTTCCGGCCTTGGTATCACCATAGTGCCCCGTTCTGTCATTTTTTCCATGGCTACCAACTGTAGAATAATGGCGACTATACTGCCCTCTACTTATGAATGCATTTCCGGCCTGAGAATCGCTACCTGCCAAATCAATCAACTTTGCCTTGATAACGTCAGCAGTAATGGCGATTCCGGAATGTTCGATGGCCATAATCATTGGTAGGTATTTTTCTGGTAGACCCGCCAATATTAAGCATCCGATCCACTCGTCGTTGACTGAAAATCCTGTTCCCGATAATTTCTGCGCATTCTCGATAATTTGCGTTACGTAGCTAGTCATCGAATCACAATTATCTAGGCGAATCGATATTAAATTGCGCAACAAAATGATCCTTCGTGAGAATCCAGAATCATCAAACAATTTTTTTAATTTCTGCCACAAATTATATGCACTTGAAGCATCCCTTATGTGAACATATAGTGACGGATCGATGGTTAGGATTAACTTTGCTTTCGCCTTGGCATCTTCTGCGGTTGCTGGAGTTTCTACTTTTATACACATTGCCATGCCCTCCAAAACAAGCAAATTTTCTACTGCAAACGCCCATTCGTTATAATTTTCACGACCGATCAACTTCGGAACGTTAGTCAAGAATGATGATGCCATTTCTGTTATACTAATCCTTTTAACTTCACTCACAAACACATTTAATGCAAACTTTTAGTATTATTTATAGAGCATACTGGGCCCCATAACCTAATAAAACAACGTGTATATGTCAAAACTAGTTTATTTGGTGTTACCATTATATTAATTGCAACAGTATTGATTTGTGATTGTTTATTATTCTTTTCAGATGCACATCCTCAGAGTCAAATTACCGATCTGGAGTGGGTAGACAATGAGACAATTGTGTCTGTCGGCCAGGACTGTAATACCAAACTGTGGAATGTACCACAGGCGTAGGTTCCTATATAAAATATTATACTTACCATATAACAGTATTGTCAACTACATCTTATTATGTAAATGTAATACATGAATATTGGAAATGTCTGTGTAATTGAAGACTGCAAAACTTTGAGTCCACTCTTGTATTAAAATGACTACTGTTTTTCGTACTATACATTGTAATAGGAATATATCAATGAATCGCATGAACACTTAAGTTTCATTGAATACGTATTCAAAAATATAATCCTTATGTACATCAAAGAAAGAAAATTGAAGCATATGGAAACTTTCTTATCAAAAAAATCATTTATTATAGTCAACTTCTGTAGTATAGTGGTAAGATGTGTGGCTTCTGGGATTGATTCCAGAAATTTATTTGCAGTTATTTCTCTATTTGTTTTTTTGTAAATGTTGCAACAAGTTTCGGAGCTGATCGCTCCTGCATCAAGCTGATTTACATACACAGTATCATGCCTCGTCCCTGTTATTAGGGTGGGCAGAGAGAACCAAGCTCAACCAATATTATTATTATTTACCACTGACAGATAAGAAAATCAACCAATATTATTATTATTTACCACTGACAATGTATCAAAACTTTTGTGTGTATGAACATAACATGCAAATAATTAATTCAATTCAATTATTTTATAGATGAAGTATGCTATTGATACTATTCAATGAATTAAGATAAATCATGCAGTTCATTTTGATATATTTTTATTTTATAATTATTATTTATTATAAATATTTTCTGCTAAAATTAACTACATATATATGTATTCGCTATAGTATTTTAACTTAACAAAGACATTATGAAGGTATATTAATTAATTTTGTAGGTACGCAAGTAAATAAAATGACGACTGGTCAATGTTGTTAATATATCTATAGCGTCGTCCATAATGTGTCAACTCGTATCTACAATATTCTTATCAAATCGATACAATACTTCCTATCTTTGATGTTTTCCGATAAAGTACATAAAAACTATTCTACCAGTAAAGTCTCTGTTATCAATTTGAATTACTCGTCTCCCCTTTTTTTTTAATTATTTTCATATTATAACAAAAATGATTATAGAACAATATAATCATCAAAATTAATAATTAAATTGGTAACTTATATAGGGCCATTTTTGTACTAACGTCAAGGGTGCTTAGTTGCGTATCTATTTATTTTTAAGACTAAAATATTTTCTAAGGAAGGTGAGATTTTATAAACGCTATAAGCCATGTTTTTTGTAAATATTGCAACAGCCAAGTTGATTATTCCGTATTTAATATGAAGAATTATAATTCTTGTGCAGTAAGAATTTTGTTTTTCCTTTGGAGCTTGCCAAGTAAGAGAATGCAGGTGACAGTTTTTTTACTGTGCAGATTTTATATTGATTCATTCAAATCAAAGCATATCCCTGTACTAATATTGGTTGTGCGCAAGTCACGTCACCCGCATTTTTTCTCTTGGCGAGCTTTACAATTGGTTCAAAAGTAGATAAAGAGTGCTAGTTTGTGGACGACGATGTATAATATATATTATTATGGGAAAATGGTGAAAACTATGTTATGTGAATATTTCTAAAAGGTACTAAAAACAAATGCAAATGCTTTAGCATAGATGTATAATGTATCGTGTTCAATATATTATATCTAAAACTTGCCAATAATAACTCAAAATTCACCAAAGATGCTCTTTCAACGTGACAATTAGACATAGCAAAAACATTAAATAGGTTTTTCTATGGAAAAATATTACCATTGTAAAATAAAGCATATTTTTTGCTCAATAGTAAAGGTGTTTTATTTATTTTTATGATATTTTTTTTAATAATATGAATATTGCACTAAACATGTAAAATAATATATTTTGTGGATATTTCTGTGTTATTTTATCAAAAAATAATAATTAAGAACATTTGAGGTCACATAATATTCCATTACTACGGTCAAATATGAAAATATGCTTTTGAAATCGAGTCTGATATTGTTTTATGTACATATAGATCAAATTAACACTGTAAAATATGAACATTTCACTTATGTTTTGTTACAATGGAAAAGTCGTCAATATTTAGTAATTTTAAGTTAATCAATTTCACATTTATATTTTGACATAATCTTTCAATTGTGAAATGTTCAATTGAACCTTTTTAAAAATATTATGTTGTGTTAATAAGTTCATTTTTTTCGTGATAATCGTTTTCTATCATTTTTGAATAAATTTTATTATATATCCTTTTCTTGCAAGTTTACTTCTAAAATGCTGTGATCTTTCTTTTAAATAACCTAGTTATTTCTTTAAAATCAAATGAAAAGAACTACCTACTTTAATTATTTAGTCTAAAGCTTTTGACTTCAATATCGTATTTATATATTTTATTATTAAAAATGTTTTTATTTTCGTATATTTATGATAAATTATCTGATTATTTTTTATGTCAAATTTTTAACATCTCAGTAGAAACGAATTTGGTATATTATAAGAGAACCAGGAACTCAGGCACAGGGCATACAAACTGTCATCGGCTGATTTACATGATCACTTTTTGCGCTTTCGCAACATTCACCAATTATGCCTTTTATTAAGTTCCCTATTAATCCAATTTTTAAATTTCTATATATTCTAATAAGCTATGAAGTGACAAACAAACTTTTTTGTAACGCCATCTATTGAGAAATTGGTTTGTAAACAATGAAAGCATCAGTCCTTATACATAAGGTTATAATGCTTTTGCACAGATGCCACCCCTGAACTGCGCCAGAATTATTAGTGCATATTTGGCTGGTTTACTTGCTTGTACCAATGTATATGTAAATCAAATATGTATTTAGTTGCATGTACACAAACATTGGATATTTTCCCAGTCGGGGTATTTTATGTCAAATTTTTAACAAGTTTTTAACGTATTTGAAATATTACAGGAGAACCAGGAACTACAAACCACCCGATTACAGGTCGTACCCCCTGAGTTCCTGGTTCTTCTATAATAATACAGCATCATCTCTATTGAGATGCTAAAATTTGTCATAAAATATCATTGAATTAATAATTTAAGTAAATGAAACTGCAAATTAAATTTGATGGTGTACAAAATTTGATCTCAAAATATTTTGATTTCGAGTTTGTTGGTTATTTTACACAGTATAATTACGCAATGATTTTTTTTTGTTTGTTTTTCATAACTACTAAAATACCACAGTGTTTTAAAACCATTTAATTTGTATTTACATTTTGCTTTTAGTAACTAAGTAATTTATTCATTTTGATGATTGTATTTATGCTTGGGTTTATGCAAATTTAAATTAAGTTATATTTCGGTTATTAAAAACACAAATAAGTCATTAAAATATAATTATATCTGCAATTTGTAAAAGATTCAATTAATTGTACAAGACTATATTTGTACTTAAAAAAAATTACACAGCTAAAACATGCAGATAGGAATTTTATTGCAAAATTTTAAAACTATCTTTATTTTATTCATATATTTAATTTTTTTTCTAATTTATATTATTATTATAGAATATATCACTTTTTATTTCATTCAAAAATATAATTTTTTAATCAAATATTTTTTTTCCCATCGATTTCTTTGTCAACATATATACAATAATGCTGTGTCTTACAAATCATTTTATACTATTGTTTACTGTATAAATATTTTTGTAACAATTCTACGTCACGTAATATTTACATCATAATAGTTGAAGTAATAAAATCGGTACAAATTTAAGAGATTCAATGTCCTCACTTTTTTACAAAGTTTTTTGTAATTTTTACAAGTAATGTAAGAAATGTTTGATTATAAAATAAATAAAATGAAAAAAAATCTGTTTTATTTTTTTATATGTTCTTTTATTTATAACGTTTCTTGTGTTTCAATTATTCAACTGGTATAATATCACAGAAGCACAAAAACATTCCTAAAACTAAATAACAATCCAAATAAACAATATAGATATAACAATAACAATAAAAGGTACAACATTTGAGAGTTTAGTTATAACACTTATATGTGTATAACAATCGTTTTGTCTTAAAATATTAATGACTAGGACACCCTGTGTTTGCTTTGAACATTTGAGCAATTGACATATAAATATGTAAGTATATAATTGTACAGTATATTTATTATATATTTATTTATGTACTTTACAATTCTTAATGATTAAATTTTTATTAAATATTAATAGAATTGCATAATTACTTTACATATTAATAAATTGAGATATTTAACACGCCTTTTTGTATATGATTGTATATAAAAATATAAACATGCGCAGTTTTCGTATATAATATTTATCTAAATAACTTGACTAAAAATGTCGCATCGTTCACAAAGGGACACAAAAATATATTTTTCAAACCAAATTTTTATATTTATAATTTAAAATTATAGTGTCTTTTCATAATACATAGGTAAGGTACTTAAAAATATAAAATAAACAATGTTTTTTTTATTTAACTAACAAAATGAGCTTATTAATAAATACGATATATGTTATATGATATGAATTTTTGATATATTGAACTAATTTTGTTATGACATCTAGAATACTTATCACATTCTTTTTTTTATTCACTATTGTACATTTTGTGTCTTTTATGCACTTTTTCTTTGAATGTATATTTAATATTATTTTGTGTATTATTTTAATGAAAATTATATATTTATTGTAGGTAAAAACATTCGAAAAACAAACAAATTTGATAATGAATATTTAGAGGAATAAAAATCGTAATACGGGGACACAATTGCATAATACTTAAAAATTATTTTATTTCAATCCAATTTTTTTTCTTCGGCCGAATCTATTTTGTTTGAAGAGTATTGTGGCAAATTAGTATTGGGTTCTGTGGAAGGGAAATTATAAGCGACGGAACTTGCTGTGGTTTGTCCACTCCTCAAATTATTTGAGCTCAAGTCAACAGAGTCGCATGACGGACTGGGGAAATTGAAAATGTTGGATGCCGAACCGGAGAGTGGTGTTTGACAGTTGTTTTGTGATTTGCACGGTCTTCCTACGCTGTGTGACGCGTTCAATTGAGGATGTCTGTATGACACGTGTTTCCTGAGAGCGTCACGACTTCTTGACACGTGGCTACAAGCAATGCATGCATGTCTGGCATTCTGATGCGTTTCCAGATGCACCCTGAGATTGTACTGATTGCTCAGTTGCTTGTGACAAACGTAACATGTCGCGTATAATTTAGTGTTTGTAGGTGAGTGTATTGCGATGGGTTGTACTCCAGGAGAGAGTGGAACGTACTTTAAGTCGGAAATAATCTCGGGACTGGATTCGGTTTCTGTTTTAATGTTTGTCGAAGGATGGTCATTTAATGATTCGTTGTTTACATGGTCACCTTCAGTTTCCATGAATATGTTACTACCTGCGAATATGTCGGCAGCTTTGCTGCTTTTCGACAGTAATTCCGGTGTAGCAATCTGGCAGGGAGAGTATATCTTCTCTGTTTGATCGATATTCAGGAAACTTTTTTGAAGATCTGAAACTGTAATCAATACATAATGTGAACAAATAATTTGTTTATTATATTTATTTGTAAATAACACACAATATCATCATCAGTATGTGTTTCATGTTGTATCAGTTGGTATGTAGTAAAAGCCGTGATATATTAGTGAATATTCGTTATGATGTGTTGTATTGATAATATTGTAATTATTGAACATACCACTTAGTTGAGATTTTCCTTTATGAGATGATACATTTATTTCTTGACTTTTTCTTTGATTACATTTCAGATTTTCGACTATCTTGTCTATCTTTCTGTTTTTGGGTTCTATTTCATTCAACACGGGGTTCAAGTATCGTTTGCTTTCGCTGGTTTTTCCAGATTTTCTTAATGGCAACAAAGTGTGCCTACTTCCAAAATCATTTCTGTCTGATTTGTACGACTCTTCTTTTACTAATGAATGAATATCTCGGTCGTGTCTCAATGACAAATGTTTTAGTAACTGTAATCCTTGAAATGTTTCATCTTGTATGACACTGGACACGCTATTTGATTGAGAAGATACAGTTTCCACATTCTTTGATGCCAAATGAGTTTCAAAAGATTTTTGAAAAGGGGAAATATTTTCAGTACTTGCTGTACTGTCGTTCTGATTCAAAGTCGTTTCTTCGGGCGTTGGATAACTTGATTCAAACTTATTGTCAAAAGTGTCTTCAAATTCTTGTTGTGGCGGCATTTCAGGAATATTCTGTGACAAAATTATAACATTTATTATATTTAATTTTACTACATGGACTTTCACTAGAGCAAGTTATTTGCATTAACCTTATAGCTGAATAATAAATACTCAATGTATAGAATGTAAAAATATATTATCTTTCCTTCAGAATATCATCAGAGTTGTTAAAATCAAATAAGTCTTTTTATTTCAAATAATAAATTGTTTGTACATTTGAAATGAATAACTTAACTCTAACAGACTAGAATGATAAAAAATAGTAAATACACTGGTAAATTAGATATTCGAAAAGTTAAAATTGAATTAATTTTATTTTATTTAGAATATCACAATCACTAATGTAAAATACATCAACTTACGAGTAACATTACTTTTGGTAGATTACTTCTACATTTGGGAAATAAAATAGTATCTGTCTCAGGAAATCATAGCAGATCAAAGATAATCATTTTAACTGAGTAAAGGTACTTAGAAAAAAATATATTTACCCCATTGAGATCTGTGAGTCCAGTAATTCTTAATGTCCTGGCTAATTTTAATAGTCCGGGTAGTAACGAGCGTGGTAGTGTGACTTCACCAGCATACATGAAGGCCACCAAACAGCACAATTCCGCCCATCCACCTCCAAGTACCACTATCACTGGCTGTTGAGATGAAGGCAACTCCTACAAAAGTTTGACATCATTGGTTATTGCGAGGGCATGTATCGCTGAATATAAGTTGAATAAATAATTGAAAACATGATATATTAAAACTGCCGATTGCACTATGAATTGCAGTGTTATTAAGGGTAACTATCGCGTACTCACGAAAAGATATTATACCTGATCCAAATGATCATAAATAGATAGTTTGTTATTTTGTTTGCATTTTCAAGAACATTCAGTTTGATTTTATACACTCTTTAAGAACAAAAAAGATTTTTTCTCTACTACTATAGTTAAGGAGTAATTTTAAAAAATATTGTAAAAATGGGTATATTTAATCATTTTTTTAGGGGAATTTATGCTAAATTTTAAAATTGTGTAACGCTCATTCAGTAAAGAAATAGTTAAAATACTCATGGTATTTTTTTGGAAACACACTGTTATATAAGAAAATAGAATTTATTTATTTATTTATTTTATTAACGGCGTTTGCCATTTACAAGAATAATTCAAAAGATACAAAATATAGTACATAATGTGTGATAATGTATATATATAAAAACAAACATATCCAATCAATAAACCATGAAAAAAAAGCAAGAAGAAATCAATACAAAGAAAAACTTATAAAAAATACATATAAAAATACATACAAATAAAATTTAACCAAAAAATAAAGAGAAAACAAATGAAAGTAGGTATAAAATGAACAAATAAACAATACAGGTAAAGCAGGTATGAATAATGAAGAATAAAATTAAACACGATCAGTGGAATTTAACCCGTAGGGTATTTCTGTGATTATTTATATTGCCTATAAACAGATCAATATGACTAGCATATTCATTGCTCAACCTCTGAATTCTGTTCAGTGCAGAATTGTGATGCGCTAGTGTGCGGGAATTGTCACAATAAAATTGGTTTGTATCGCGAGTACCCACACGCGGTACATGAAAGTTGATGCGCATCAGTATTTCAGGGCTGTCCACGCTATGCATAATGATTTTAAACAAGAAAAACAAATCAGTGAGTTTACGCCTATCTGAAAGCTTTAACAAATGCATTGAATTTAAAAGAAAGTCATAATTTAATCTTTCGATTGGTATACCCATTTTAAAATTTACAAAACGGAGAAATTTATGCTGAATTTTTTCTATAGAGTCCGAGTGGACTCGATAATAGGGCGACCATATTGAGGAGTTGTACTCGACAATGCTTCTTACAAGTGATGTGTAAAGTAATTTTAATGTATACAAATTTTTGAAATCTTTGGAAATTCTTAAAATGAACCCCAAAGTTTGAAGTCCCGTAGTGCAAATATTATTTATATGTTTAACAAATGAGAGATTTTCGTCAAACGTTACGCCCAAATCAAGAATTTCTGCCTGGTATTTTAACTGTATATTATTTATGGTGTACGTGAATATAATGGGATTTTTAATTTTGAAGAAACGTATATATTGACACTTCATAATGTTTAAGTAAAGTTTATTTTTTTGGCACCAACTGTTAACATTATTCAAGGCAGTTTGCAAGATTAAGCAATCGCTTATATTATTGATGATTCGATATAATTTCATGTCGTCCGCAAAGAGAAGTACTTCAACATTTTCGAGAATATCAACTATATCGTTATCAACTATATATTAGAATTAGTTGACTATTAGTTTGTGGAGAAATAAAATTAGACATTATTATTATTTTATCATGATATTAAAAAACATATAATACATAATTTTAAATTGGAATTGTATTTATCACTATTCTTATCAAATAGTGACATCAGTGAATGGCTATTAAGTTAGCAATTAATAAATATATTATATCAAACATTAAAGTATATCTTATTTTTTTTGTTTTCTGGGATAATACTAGTTGCATGTAACACATGAAATCCAACTGTCAATGGCGATAGTGGAAGAATATTTACAAAACTATAAAAACTTAAATAGAAATAACTAAATATTTTTTGGATATTTGTCTTAATATTCTACTCCGAATTCCGAGTTAATCCATGTATGGAACAATTATGATGTGAAGCCTCTAAGTTGGAATTTTTTTACTTCAAAGTTGAAAATACCATGAAACAGATAGATCTGACTTTACAATTCTCTCACAAGGAGCTATGATTAATACTGTTGATTCATTAAGACTTGAACGAATCAACAGTTGGATTATATGTACTTGTTCGTTTTGTATCATTCTAATATTTCATGAAGTGATTCTCATCTTAAGTTATTCTTCATTGGTCCAATCAGAGCTCTCATCCTAAAGTTTCTCACAACGACCTATTTATATTATAAACCAGAGAACAGACATGGGGGTATACTTTCATAGTTGTAACTATATTATTTAATTTTACTATTTATTAAAATTTCTGTTTTAGATTATTACATGATATACAGGAAATGTGAAGTAACTATGGTAAATTATGCAGTAAATCATCAAAAATATATTGGTGAGATATTCAAATATATTCATACCTTAAATATATCCATGAAGTATGGGCTACATGTTGACAAAACAATACGATGTGCTCTAAGTGAGCGTCCTCCCGCACATAGAGTGACATCTGTTAGTCTACCTGAGTCCAATAACGCTGGTAAGCCTCCCAAAACGCTACTCTGCAATGACAATTAAACAATAATTTATTCTAAAACAAAAATAGTTATTTAATAATATCTCAAACTGTATAATCTGAAGCTGTAGATAAATCCAATAGAATTACAAATCATAAATGGTATCACAGATACAAAGTGCAAATCATAATGACATTAATGATATAAGTGCAAAACATTAATGACATCAAAGATACAAAGTATATTAATGACGTCAAAGATACATGGTATAGAATGGTTTTCGAGATGAGTCAGTAGGCAAATTTGGTCTCCAAATTACTAAGGACGCCCCTGTGTTATATTTGGAGCAGAATGAGAGAATTATTATGCCCTGAATATGTTTATTAGACACAATGGAAAGATTAGTGATTCCATATTGAATCAAAATAAATTGATGTGTAAACACAGATAGCTGCAAATATTCTTCAAGAATTTTTTTGTGCTTGTCTAAAAATATTGTACATTGGATGAGTTAATATTTACAGACAATTTTTTTGTAATAATAAATATAGATGCCGTAAAAATAGGAAGAAATGCGTAAATAAATAATATAAAGTATTGATTATAATTATTTCACATAATGAATAAGAACATATAAACAAATGGGAATGATGTGCATAGTGTAAATAACAATAAAATTGAAATAACTAAAAAAAAACTTCAAACGTCAAAAGAACAACATATTCATAATTAAAGTTGATAATTTTAGCTGAGTTATTTAAAGATTCTTATTCTATCAAACACAAGAAATTATTTTTTCTTCTAGAATTATTTAGTGCTTGTCTAAAAATATAGTTCGTTGGATGAGTTAATATTTCTAGACAATTTTTTGTTGTAATGAATATACATTTTGTGAACTTTGTGTTTGCATTAACCAATGCTACAGTTGAAAAATATTTAAAATGCATAAAATTATAAAAATGTAAATATGCATATTTCGGAACCTGTCTGTCTGTCTTATAATCTGTCCCTACATTTACTTAAGTGGTTATGAACTTCAAAATATTTTTTAAATGGCACATGCCATTAAATGTTTATTAATTTTTATGTATATCCAAATGTTATTTTTACTCATTTGAAAGATTTTTTGGATTGAGGTAGTGAAACATAATCCAATAGAATTTTCATATAATAATTACGTTTATTTCATTGTCAAAACTGTTTCTGTTCCTAGTTCGTTCAAAATCGATAAAATTAGCGGGTAAACGACATTGTAGGTAAGTCGTAAAATAATTTTGTGTTTTAAATTGAAATTCTATGCTTTTTTTCTTTTTTATTACACTGGTCAATTGGTTTTTATTTACATATAATTTAATTTAAGTCCAAAACATTTCTCCAATGTTGGAATGATCAAAGTTGTATTTCAAAGATTATTTATTTGATTCGGTCCACCGGAAATCGAGTAAAAATAATATTTTGCGTAAGTTGGCGCGTAAATTTGAGTTACACTAGCGTAAATCAACATTCTCGTAAAAAATGTAAATAGGTCACGGAAACTAAGCAGTTATTAACTTCAAAATAACATAGAGATTGATCGTGATACGTATTTAAAAAAATACATTTAGATTTATGAAGTAATCATTATATTACACCTACGTGTTAAAAGAGAAAACCTTGGAAATAATAAATATGTAGGACATAAGAGACATACCTGATGATTATGCCATCTTAAACAAAATTGTTGGGATGCTTCACTTTCCATCTGTAAGTTGAAAAAACGTATGTAGCGTATACGAATTATGTTCTCAAATATTATTTAAATCACATATCTCTGTCATAATGAGATAGTACGTATACAAATTTACTTGAAAACATCATACGACATTTAACACCATTGCGCCAAAACACTGCACACTCAAAACTTTTCAAATGAAAACTCTTTTAATAAGCAATACCATTGGTTTTTGTGGACTTGCGGTCAACAATATATTGTTTTGCAAGTTTGGACACAGATAAATAAATCCAGGCTGATTTATTTTTATCAATGCCTGGAGAACCGAAGTGCACCTATTTCTAGCCTGGAGCTGTCTTATAAATAAATTCAATGACATTCGCATGAAACGCAGATTGATCTTTTATGAATCAATCCTCTAAATTTAGCAATAAATCAATCTTAAATTTCATAATATGTACATTTATCTGTCAAAGGCGGCGAGAAAATCGGCAGATGACTTTTTTATCATCAATAAATTATTTAGAATATATCTCAATGATCCGACCTAAGATCACCGTTTCATTTCATAGCGTACCGTAGCCATTGGCCATATTGTTGAATGCTAGATTATGTCAAATGACACCGCCGAAAATAAATAATAAATTTGATTGATAAGTATATTGATATAATTATAATTAAATTCCAAAATAATTAAATATGCCGAATATCCGATTACTATAATATTGTGGTAAGAATTACGTTACTCGCACCAAATATTTAACGGAACTCGCGCCAAATATTTAAACTAGTTACATGTAACACATGAGATCTAACTGTCGATAGCCATAGTATGCATAGTTGAAGAATAGGAATCAAACTATAAACCCATAAATCCAAATTATTGAAAATTTTAACACATGTTGGTATGTATGTCAAGATAGGACAGTATGGAGGTCAGTCCTCTTTCCCTACCCGGAATATGAAAACAGCATGATGGTTCTGTATGCAGGGCCGGATAAATCATAGAACAATCAGGAACAAGAAGTCAGGGCGGTTGTCTTAAAAAGGGCGCTTAAAATTCTAAAATGTTAATCATATACCTAAATCAAAAATTCACTCGGTTCTCTTTGCGTACCCCGATAGAGGCTCGGCATGATGTTGTGCATGTAAAAAATCCCGCTTAGTCATTTTAGACCCGATGTAATTTTTACGTAATTTTAAATTGTTCTACATTTAAAATTCCAAAAAAAAATGGGGGGGGGGGGGCGGATTCAAATATATTGCTACGGGCGCAAAAACACGTTTATCCGGCCCTGTCTGTATGTATGTTTGGAGATTAAGTATCAAACTATTAAATCTTCTTACATATTGTGTATAGGCGACTGCCATACAAATTGTATGAAGCGATGTCGTCACTAAATTCAATTTTTATAAAAATTGTTAAAAAAAAAATGAGATGTACCTCTACAATATTAATATTTTTTATAGAAAATCAAATTATCTAGTTGGGGTTTTTCGATATTTTTAAAAAAATTGGAAATATAGGCAGTTAAACTCATAAATTTATCATAAAAAAAATATTTTTCTTAATAAAAAATGTTTGAGAAACCCTGGATTTTTTTTGAAAAAACTATTTTTAGATTTTGTATTTGCCTATGTTTATACCAATTTTCAGCGTTTAGCTTTTATGGTTTCTGAGATATATGGAAAATAAACCAAAACATCAAAAGTTGATAACCCCTGACTGAAACAAAAATTCACAATTTTGAGTATAAAAGTTTTGTAGGCCTATAACTATTTATATATTATGAAATTTTAGGCTTTGTGAATCCAGCGGATCAAAAGTTATAAGGGGGGGGGGGGGCAGACACACAAAACTCACATAAAATGTTCTACTCCGAATTCTGAGTAAATCCATGTATGGGAACATATATGCTGCGAAGCCTCTAAGTTGGTGTTTTAAGCATGCAAAAAGTCCACTACGCCATACAAAATGTTCCTTCGTACACGCATCTTGACTTAATAATGTCGATTCATTCAGAGAATTGAATTCTCATGAACGAATCGACAGTTGGATTATCGTAAAATAATGATATTGCAATTGATTCGTGAATTCACAGAAAAAAAATATGATTGAATTGAAAAATTGATATTGTAAACGATAAATTGTTTTATTTAATATCGATTTCAACTGTTTAAAAAAAATCAAAATAAATTTTTATCACACCATTTATGTATCTGCTGCCCAACTAGGTATACCTGTTCTAGGGCTAACATTTCTATGAAGACTTCGCCAAACTTTCTTCATTCAATTTAGGTCAACCAGTTGACATTCTTTTATACATTATGAGTTATATAAAAGAGCAGAAAATATTTGATCGTTTCTGATGTTTTGTCTCTTCGATTTATCATCCATATAGTACACATAAACATAAGGACAACTGCAATATAACAAGAGTGTGTACTAAATTTGGAAAATCCATGGTTTTCATATTTACAGATGAATGTAGCCTGCTGAAGCGTTGGAAAACTTCCTGATTTATTCGGTTACGCAAAAGATGGGAGTAAATTGTATGTCCCAAAAGTACTTACAAACAGAAACATTTTCTTTGGACACTAATTTTCATATTGGCAATTGACTACGGTGTAGACTACCTAAGAGTTAGCTGGAGCTTGGCGTCACAGGAGGGGCACACTTTCTGAAAATTAAAAACAGGTTTCCAAAACTTACTACAAGAATATTTTCTTTGAGTGGCATTGCAGCAGTTACTTGGAATAATGTAGTATGATCTTTTTACTATAAGGGATAAGAAATGGAGAGTGCTCCGATGGAACTGGTTAGATGGTCGATTTGTTAAAGCCAGAATCGACACTGGATTTTAAATGATACTGTTTCTTGAAGAAAATGTATGGTTTCTGGAAAAAAATCATAGTTCCTTCTTTGCCCTAGCCTTGGTCCTATTTGTTCGACATAAGCTCGTATAGTTCTTATCCTCCAAGTTCTCTCTGCATTCTCTAGTCTATTTTTAGTCACTTTCTCACCTATGGGTATATCAAATTCAAATTATATTGAATAGGGAATTCAATACGGCACCAAAATTCAGATCCCACATGCCCATGGCATTGAGGTCACTAATCCCGTGTAACCGCAGGAGTACAAACTATGTATCACAAATCAAAATTATTTTTTTCAGTTGTTTAGAAAATGAAATACAATGCAATAAAAAACAACTGAAATTAAAATAAAGGTAAAAATTATTAATGAGAACACATCTGAAACCTTAGATTATATATATGTGATACCTTAGATTAATTATGATACCTAGTCAGTGCAATGAATGTATGCCAACTAAAACTACGCTGAAACAGACGAATTTCACTCGCCCGGCCGTATACGTACACCTACATAATACGTAGACCAACCGAGGCAACCGATCTACCGCCTCACACACACATGTAAAAAAAACTTGGCATATATTTGAATTCAAAATTTGTACTTCACGTGGCTTCTGTACATTATAATTCTATGGCTGAAACACTATATTCTGCTTACAGTCCCACAAGTCACGCAAATCCCACATTAATTATCATGCAAAATTCATGTGGGATTTTGCATTTGCGGGATTGGATTCCCTTATACCTAATTTAGTTTATAATAGAAAATATAATAAAAAAAGACAGCTACATTATATTTTTTATTTCTTACAAACATACAGAATAACAAAATAAAATAATAATCTACAGTTGAAATAATGACTATGGAAAGATTAAGATTGTGCTTCAGTGTCAGGTGGCTGAAGTAGATAATCAGGTTTCTTGCATATTTCAAACTTGGTAACTTTCATAGCAACACCTTCTGGCAAATTTCGTTCCAAATATTCCAACAATGTATCGGCCGTTGAACTAGTCAATCTGTGTAAGTGAAGGAATTGATAATATGTTCGTATTTCATACTGAACTTTATGTCTTTTGAATATGTGAACACTTTTATACACCGTGAATCTTTCTTTTTCAGCTTTTCGAATAGCCCAACTGAAACCAATACATAGTTTAATAAAAAAATTAGTACTGTTTATTATGAATACTTTTTGCCAAAGTAAAGCTTCACTGACATAAGTCAATAAAAGAAAATGTAAAGAATTGTTTATCAATAGGTATGACTGAACAAAAATTGGAGTGCTTTTAATCCTTTTTAAAGCATTTTTAAATAGGTTTCTTGAGTCCATTTCTACTTGTTTATTTACCTTTTGCCGATCTCCACTCCCAGATGATTAGCGGCTAACTTAGAAAACCAGGAATAACTTTTTAAAACAGCAGGATCATTTCCTTTTATTTCCAGTTCAATACGCTTATATAATTTGTCCAATTCGGGTTGTTGCTCTGTAGGTAATACATGATCGTTTGGTTTCTGTTGAGACGTTAGTTCTGCAGCTGTACTATAAAAGGATTCTAATTTGAAATTTTTCAAAGGTACAACTTGCCGAATGAAGTTCTGAAATAAAAGACAAATTATAATTGAACACAGTAAGCAGACAATAACACTACGTACATAAATTTATTAATAGCAAATAATAACCCTTAATATGCTCATGATGTTGGACAAAATAGAATATTTTTGAAATAAAATGGTTCAAATAAGTATAGTATGCACTGTAAAATTGACAATTATTGACATATGTATGACTTTTTTTTCTATACAGAATCTATGATTTTAAATTGCCATCACAACTCTATTTAATATATGTAGGTAGGTCCTTATTTTTTGAAGAGTAATTGCAATACTAATTCATAGAATGACTGAGAAAAAGTCAATAATATTTGGGGGGAATTTAAAAATAATTTACTATAAGTGAATAGAAAATCAATCGGTACATTTTCATGTGGTAAAACATTTAATATTTATTTAATCAATTTTACCATTAAATATTTAAGATAATATTACATTCAATTACATCTATATTATTAAAAAAAGATACTATAATGACGTAAAAGCGTTTGAAGTGAAGCTCGTAATAAAAAACATTCGAGAAAAAATGCGAAAGGCCTGTCATTAGTGCAAGTGAGACAAAAAATTACCCAGTGTTCCTCTTTGAACTTCCGATAGTTCTTCGATCCGTCCCATCTTCCCATCCATATCCGCAAAACATAAAAAAATAAAAACCGGTGACAAGCGGAATAATTTGGTTTCATCGTTTCATGCTGGTTTTCGCCTTTTTTGAAATAACCGTTTGATTCAACTGCTTTGTTTGACATTGACTGTCTGACATCATTATTCTGTGATTCGTGAAGTAAGGTAAGATGTTATTTTGAGTTAATAAAATTTGTTTTGACGCAATTCTTTATTCGAAAACGCGTGAGTCATAAGTTATTGAAAAATCGTTAATCCTTTGTTTTTTGCAGAGTTGAAAAATGTCTTCTACAACTATCAATATTGGGATTTCTGGGGAGTCGAAAAGTTCGAGCCGCGTGTTGAAGCCTCCGGGCGGTGGTCACACAGACATTTTCGCTCCGCCCGAGGAGCAAATCGTGAAGCAGAGGCCGAAGCACAATCAGCAAAACTCCGCTATGATGAGTGAAATTATGGGTAAGGCGGCTGGGGCAAACGGCAATGCGGAAAATGGCGCAAAAGAAGCGGCTTCGACCGTAGCTTCGTGCGGCGACGCCCCTGCACCGGTCGTTCCTTCAAAGGCCGTGGAACCGCCCAAAGCTGCTAGCGAGAACGGATCTAGGGCGAGAGTACCTCCCGGCGGATTTTCGTCAGGGCTTTGGTAGGAGTACAATACATAATTCCTGAAATTTCACAGAGCCAATATACTTGTATAGGCTATAAAGACAACATGACTCAGTATTATTTTGATTTTACTCTTGGACTACTTTTACTACAATTGTATTTTATTTTTCTTGATTATTTAAATTAATGTGATGCTCAACATTCCTTTACACATCAATATATTGATCAAGCAAACTTTTGATAAAAAATAACATTTTTTTCTTTTGTATTTCTCAATAATTGCAATTTAACAAAACATGTTTTTCATTTAAACATTTTAATGTACGATAAGAAATACTCGCACAATTAGTTGGACGTTTGTCTTCCAAACCAAGGTTTGGGATCGTATGAAAAAAAAATAATGTGTGTTCTGAAGGGACCAAACCTTTATCAGAAAAGATCCATGGAGTATGTAGCAAAGATTTTTCCGTGTCGTTTGTAGTTTTAAATAAGAATTGTAGGTATTTTAGTGTCGAAGGCTGGATTAAATGAACAATTCATTCCTGGTAAAAAAAAAATTTAAATATTTACATTCCATTTCTCGATATCTTCCAGCATTTTTTTATACTTTGTGATTGTCTTGTGAGTTACCATTTGTATTTTTGTTTTGTCTGAATATAATTATTTGTAAGTTTAAAAATGATTATGTACCCAATATTTGACTACGTTTTCCTTACATTTAATATATGAGATAAATAGCAATCAAATGCATAATGAAATTGTGAATTTGTAGCATACATTTTATATCCAAGATTACACCTAGAGATGAAATAAATTTATATTGAACTTAATCATAGTTTTGCATATAGAAATTTGAAATCACCGACATGCACTATGTAATATTAAATTCATTGTAGTGTAATGAAAATAAATAGTAAAATTTGCTTTAATGAGATTAGCATAAACACTTCTTTAAAAAAGTGTATTCTTTTATGTCCATTTTTTGTTGATACGGTCTGTTTTTTATTATGACTAATTGTAACAAAAATGTTATTCTATAAAAACTGCCTTCTTAAATCCTAACCTCAAATGTAAATTATTTGTAAATTAAATTTACTCACGGAATTTGTAATGTGATGCTGGATTTTGGAGAATAGGTTTAAAACGATGTTCAATGTGCCTTGCTATGTGGTTATTTTTGTTATACTATTGATTATTAAATTTTATTTGTGCAAATGTCAATGTATTCCATCATATTTAACAACGTGATTACTTAAATTTTAGCGCAATGTTTTAAATTTGTAACACGCCGTGCGCCAATAAAACGCAGACATTTTATTGCAATGTACTGTAGCAAATATCTAATTTTGTTGTATTTTAAGAGATTATTTTTAGTAAAAAATTACATATAGGCATCAGTTTGATTTTTTTCATTATTATTTTAACGTAATAATTTAGGTGATTCAAAGTTATTCTGATTGTAGCCTTATTCTGTACACTCAAATCCAATTCCAATTTAGAATTTTCGTTTAGAACCTACATACTTATTGTCTGCGTAGATTCAAATTATCGATTATTACAATCAAAACGTTACCCCACCGCATTATTATCCTTTACAGAGATTCTTAATGAAAACTTGTAAATTGGGATCGGATTTAAGATAGAGTAAGATCGTTACTGTCATGTTATATTCCAATATTTATGTTATGACATGTTGGAATTTAGTTCTCAATTGGTATTTAGTTGATTATTATTAAATCCCAGGTGATTTTGTCTTTAGAGGTTATATGAATAGATTGCCTCAATCCAAATGTTTAAATGACATAAGATAGTGAATTTTGTTTTGTGTTATTTGAACTTGTGGTGCTAATATTTGATTCTCGTCGGCTTTTCTCTTTATAATAACTAAGAATCTTGATGTGATTTCGCCTTAAGCATTTGTATGGTATCAAATCATTTTGTTTTTAAAGCTTTTATACTTTCATAATTATTTAGTTATTAATATTATATAATTATTATTGTTTGCTGTTATTTGGGATGATTTTATAAAACGTGAATGCAATATATATATGTATGAAATTTCTTACTTGTATTATTGTGGGTCTATATTTTGCTGTTGGGGTTTCTATAAATACATAAAATCAAAAGATTGCTTGAAGATAGTGGTATTGTTGCGTTGATTGTAGTAATTTTCAAAAATCTAAAACAAAACATATCTTTATAAACATATATTACAATTAAAACAATAGTTTGTGTAGATTTCTTTTAAAATTAAATAGTTTTATTTCATTTAGTTGATTTTTTCTTCAGTTCATTACGAAAACGGCAAAAGCTCTAGTCTGTGTAGACTCCCCAACATTAAAATTGTGAATGTTTTCTTTTATCATATTGTGTTTAACATTTATGCTTACGAGCTGTGTTTGACACGTAATCTCTCTGTACCCTCGTTATATTGAACTAACTAACATTAATAAATGCATTTGATGCTTGTAAACCAAATAAGTTCAATGTAACACGGGCGAATTCTCCATTATTAATTGCGACTGACTCTAAATGTACTTACATGATATTTTCAAATGTTTACTAATAGTTTTTGTATTTATTGGTAAATAAATTGAATTTTAATGTATTTTTATGAGTTTGTTTTCTATAAGGCTCCCCTTTAATTCTAATGTACACTCAAGGTACAGTCATGCGTATAAGAAAATTTAGCTGATTTTGTTACCTTGAACTTTTTATTGAAAAAAAAAATAGTTTTGATGAAAATTATATCATACTTTGGGTAAAACAGGCAAATCAAATCATTTACAGGTTTTATGATTTGTCATTGACTGGTTGTGCACTTTAGATGTGCAAAATTCACCAAATAAACCTTTCATTCGGTTACCTGAGATTTGTTCTATTTTCTTGAAAGTCTCATAAAAATTATTATATAAGTGATCACATTAATCGCCGACGGACCGCCGTGGCACAGTTGGTAAGCTGTTCGGTTTCTGTGCGGGCGTCCAAGATTCGATTCCCAGCAGAGAAGAAATTTATTTAAATTCATTTCAAATACTGCTTCTCTGGACTGGTTAGTTGGAAGAAATTGCCATGCAGTGATAAATTTGCCACTTGCACAGGGTTCAAGGAAGTGTTCATTATTATTATTAATCGGCCAATGACATCCCATGCTTTGTAAGTAATTGATTTCTCCTGATATATATTTCATAGGAGATATAATATAACTAATAAAGTATAAATAACTTCTATCTGAGAAGAAATTCAATATTTTCTTGTACTGAAAAAATTGTATAAGATTAAACTAAATTATATGTTTCTGAATAACATTATATCGAGGGGTGAAAGGCTATTTGTTTCATGTGACATTATTCAATATTGACAATATCTTTGAAGCCAGGGCTGTATTTTTATTGAAAATCATACCAACACAACAAGTGACTTTTTTTGAGAAATAGTTACCTTACCCTATTTAAAATATGGCCACTAGTTTTTAAATAATGTTTTTTTTTTATAAAAATAAAACTTTGGATGCCTACTTTTGTAAAGTTATAAAATGTCGCTTAAAATGAATAGCCCCTCGATATAATAAATCATGTTGTAATATGTATCTTTGATACCTTACTAATGTGAAGGAGGAAAGAAAAATAATATTCACAACATAAAATTTATTTTGTAAATGCTTATAAAATTATATGAACATCACTCGTGGAACACGTCATGGCACTTTGTTTCATACCCGTAATATAATTAATCATTATTAAAGGATCATTTTATAATTCAATATTGAATACAATGGTATATTAACATTTTGTTTTGTTTCAACATGCAAATGAACATCTGTTTTATATTATACAACAGGCCACAGGGAGGTAGGTGGTAGATTAGATGCACTTGTCCATGGAATGTTTCTAATTCACAATAACCTAAGTACTATGTTAAGTACCTATTTACGACATCATCAAGAATTTCAGTGTAAAAGATTTTCTTTTGAATTGCAGCGTTTCAACCATGATATGACAATAGCATCTGTCTGATTCCGAACGATAGTCTTGTGTCAAAGATTTATATTATAAGTGGTCCTATAAAGTGGAATGGATTACCTCCAGATGCCTGCAATGCTCAAAGCAAGATGACTTTCTCTAAAAGACTAAAAACAGCATTGTTCAGAGCAATACAACACTAAATTATCAGTATCCTTGGAATGATTCTGAATCATTCAATAGCCCTATGAAAATTCAAATTATTATAAGTTATAGTTGAAAAATAACTATCAAATAGATATTTCTATTGCCTCTTGATGTACTTCGTACTTTTTGAGAATGCATTAACCTCTCCATGTTAAAATTCTTACAAGAATTTTACAGTGCTGTCTGAGGAAACTCCCTTTTGACATAATAGACCTTGAGACTACCAGGAGTAATGATTATAAAGTAGTATTCATGTCAACTGTTAAATTAATATTGTACCTACTGTTTGAATTTTGCCCATTAAGGATTATTTACAGTAAGAAAATGTACACAAATAAATTGGAACTTGTAAAAATGCAGATACCATTGTCAGATAACGAACTTTTTCTTATTAAAATGTTAGGATCCACATACAACGCAGCATATGAACCGGAAGCAGTGCATCAGATGGATTTTAGTATTCTTTGTATAGGAATTCATATGAAACCTTTATATTAAGTTTGATCGTGTCTATTGATGGTTTAGCCAAACTAATGTCAACATGACACATGTCTTACTATCTCAATCTTTTGTATAAGTTTTATTCATTTCTCTGCTCAACTTATATTTGTAAACTGAATGTCGTGTCTAGTATGTATTACCTCAATGATCAAGTATGCAGAATAATCAGTTCTGTTAGGAATGACTTTCAATATTTATTTCTTGCTATTCTCAGCTAATTGTTTTTGTGAGCGTTGGTATGAAAGAGCTCTATAAAGTTGATAGGATTGAGTCAATCCGACAAAAACATTAACAGCACATAGACTGTAGTTTTTTGGAATGATGACCAGACAATATCGGGACCATATGACTCCTGTGGCTGCAAGTGTTGCCGATTGTGAGACTGACAGTTTATCTGCAGGCCTTTGTAAATCACCTATTCCGGCTGCAACGAGTCCCTGAAATTTCAATTGGAAAAAAATACATATACTTAAAACATCCACCTTTTTATTTTATAATGTTCATCATTAGTGATATCGTCACTCGGCGTTCAATAGCGCAAATGTAACAATAACAAGATTTTGCAGTAGGTCGAATAAACTGAATAAAATAAATAAAGCGCCGAATTTATATTTGCGGTTTTGTTCCACACGGCGTTTTAGGAGTTTGGACAATATTTGGGGAATGTTTTGTTAACAAATTCGCGTATTTTAACATTCTGTACCGATATCTAAAAAAAAACTATTTCACTTAAATTGTCGAATTCGCGGTATTGAACGCCTAGCAACGATATGCAGTTATTAGTGTTCGACCGAAGGTCAAATTTTGGCAGAAGCTGAAATTTTGACTACTAAGAAATTATATAATAATACTGTATTTAAACCATAAAAATATAAGTAACCATGGAGTTATTGTTATATGTATTAGTACGACCAGGTTTAACTACTTAAATAATTCTTCACTTTGAAACTACGGCGAATGTATTTTTTTAGCCGAATCCGAAGCATCATTCTGAGACTAGCAGTTACATGTAGTATTATCCACATACAAATGCATGTATGAGAAAAGATAATTTTTCTTTTTCATGAAAGAAAGAAAGAAGAGTTGGTAACAGCTGGAAAACAAGCTCCCTGAAGAAATGAAATCTCTAACTCTCAATGAGGTACGTAAAGATGTACCTCGTTGATGAAATGCTGGAGTGAACCATTTACATTCACTTCAGCACTGAACTGATTAGTATAAATTGTTCATTGAATTGTAATCAATTAAAATGTCATGACATTATCTGACAAAAATGGCATGTATACCTATGGCATGTATAATAAACTACCTACCATAAAATCACAGCCAAATCCTAAAACGAAAATTTGGTGTACTTTTAATTGAATGGATCCTATTTTTTAATAACTCTCTTCATACATATAAAGAATGAATTCATTTACATTGTGTTTAAGCCAGTGCTATGACTAACTTTTCTTGTTGCTTTCACTTTAAATACAACCTTCAATGTTAGAAGCTTATTATTGCAAAATATTAAAGCAATATTTATTTACAATAAAAATGTTATTTAAGCATAAAAAATGTCTGCGTAAATATTATTGTATATAAAGCTGGTTAATTAGTATAACATAATGGTTCTGTTAATCTTTAATTGGTATTATAATGTAAAATATGTTAGTTTCACTTGATACTGCAAATAAAAGTATCTCATATAATAAGTTTTCTAATTTGCAATGTATTCGCTTATCTTTGAATACATATCTAAAATAATTTTAACATCCCATTTTATTTTGAACATGTTTTAAGACAGAAAGTGATGGATATTATAAATATTTTGGAGGAAGTAAAATACTGACAGATGAATGTTCACTATATTTAACTATACCATACATATAATATGTAGTTAAAAACTGTCGCTTGATGTTTATTGAGCTAATATATTAAATCTATGTATTCAAGAATTAGGTACTTCTTCAGATTTAAAATTATCATAGTGATATAAGATAAGAGATACATAATACCTATATATGGAGAGAAACAACAGAAAAAGAGCTAATGAAAGACTGTTGCGCAAGATGCAAACAACAAATACGAACTTCATGCGTTGAACTTGCAAGTTTAAAACGATTGATTGTCCTTGGGGGAATTTTGTTTCCTCCAGCACTGGCATGGAAACAGATCATATATGGATGGTCATCTGAGATGCTGAAGTTCTATCTAAACTCAATACAGGGTACACCCCCAGATCCAAGTTACTTAAGACGGTGGAATGTAGCCAGTGACGACAATTGCTGCTTCTGTGGGACATCTGCATGCACAGCTAGGCATATCTTGGCCGGCGCTGCAGGGTAGCACTACAGGAGGGAAGGTTCTTATACAGACACGATAAGGTGCTTGAAATCGTGAGAGGCTTCTAGCCTTGCGGTGGCTAATGGATAAAGGATTAATCACATGGAAACGGGCAGTTGTAATATTTGTAAAACTTGGACAAGAAATCAGACCTACAACAAAGAAATTACTATCAATAATTAGGAAGTCAGATGACTGGAATATCCTGATGGATACGAATGCAGAAAGATATACCCTTCCAAAGGGGATCTGCATCTCATCTCTTAGGCCTGACTTGACAATATACTCTCTTTCATTGAAAAGAGTTAATTATGTGGAGCTGACTTTCCAATGGGAAATAAATATTCCAAAAGTCCACCAATACAGGCTAAACAAGTAAAATGAACTGGTAGGTAAAACAGTTCAAAATGGCTTTAGCACAAATATATTATATGGTGTAGAAGTGGGGGGAGAGGCCTGCCTGCAAAGTCTTTATATTCCTACTTTAAGGACCTAGGCCTCCCTAGGGGTAAAATAAAAGAACTTCTAGAAAGGGTGGTAAAAGCAGCATTGTCCGCGTCCTATTGGATGTGGCTGCGCAGGGGAGTAGAGTATCGGTTGGAAGTTGGTGGGTGAGTGGTGAGCGTGAGTCGAGTCATTAAGCCCGTATACATGGTCGCAAGCACGTGTGGCTCGCCTATTCTGACTGGTACTCTGGTCGCCTTTGCTCGTGGGCCTGGATTCGTGAATTCGGTGAAACCACGATTGCCTTTCTCTTTTATATCTTACATTTTTATTTCAAACAAATGAATAAATATATTTTATTTAAACAGTTAATATTTGGTAACAAAGTATAACAATATTCAAAGTTTGAAATCCCTACTATAATTTATGTAAAAAGTAATATCTAAAAAATATTATTATCAACATACCCATTTTACTAAAGGTCCCCAGAAAAATACTGTTTTTGGACCTAGAATAAAAAGTCAATTAATTAACACCGTTGATATTATAGTGTGGAATTTATTTTAAATTTGACAGTCTCCTACGGAGTAAAATATTAATAAAATAATAACAAAATAAACACACTTTTTTGCGTTATTTCTAAACGCAAAATTATCACTACACCACATTCCAAATGTTTAACAGATTATGCATACATATAAATTTCTTTATATGGATATCAACTCACCATTATCAAAAGAACTTCATCTGTATAATTCATACATAATTTTATTTTAACATTTCATAAAAAAAATATTAATCAGTGCATGAATAAATTAAATTCTACATACAGAACTTGATATATACACCTTTGATTCATCTATGTTTATGCATTGTCTCCTATCATACTGACTTCTTAAATTTCTATCTTTCAAGATCCCATTTATACAATCGTACTTGCTTTTTATTGGTGGGCCTTATATCTTGCTTCGTCGGATATTCATTATTTTCATTCACCAAATGGTAAGTTATAATGCTCTTTTTTTAATTTATTTAAAATGCAACCTAGTTTCTCATCTAATATCTTGTCGCCAATAAATGTATGGTATTACAAACAAAATTTATATAAGTATAAGATTTTATTCCTAATTTAAATCTCATATTCGTAAAGTATTTTTTATTTAATTACCAGCTGGATGTTCCCACAATGGTCTCAATTTCGACGGAACAAATTTATCTACATTTTTAATTATAAATCTATATAAAGACGACATTATCTTTATGCATCATTAACTACGACTAAATAAAATATTTATCTAGAGAACATATTGATAAAATATATTATAAATTGATATAAAACTCCTATCTTACTTTAATGAGAATATTGTGTAATAGAATATTATGATTTTATGTATTATCTTAAAATCACATAATTGTTATTACACTTTAAAACAGGGGTCAGCAAGTTATCTGTAGGGGAATTGACATTCTCATTATAAGTAAAATTATGAACATGATATAAAAGAATTACAAGCATATGACAAGACTTTATACTTTAAAAATGTTCTTGATTGGAAAAATATAATTTCATTCAAATTAAGTTGAAACGATGAAGGTATGGCAAACTAGCTCACCTAAGCACAGGCTGTGCCTAGTGAGGGGAGTAGTGACAAAATATACAAACAAAAAGAGATTAAACTATGTAAGCACAAGCGAAATAATAAAATGTTTTTATTAGAAATGAAATAACTTGTATTTCTTTTTATATGTCTATATTACTGTATACATGCTTATATTAATGCTGTTGCCAAATATCTTGAACCAGGCTTCCAAGCGCGCAGAATGTAAATTTGTGTCTTTTTGCTTTGTTAATATACATGCAAATCACCCCCCTTCTTGGCGAAATAGCTCAAGATATTTGGCGACAACTATATCTACAATTATTTTGTATCTTTTATCTACTCTATGTTTTGGATAGAAATAAATAAATGGTTGGAAAATTGGTTTCATGTTTCATCAGTAAATGTATAGTTTCATGGTAATTTCACAAAGTTTTTACAATAATAAAATAAAACAACAATATTTTCTTTCATCACTCTCATATTGATTAAGTTTCATGTTTCTAATATAGATATTCATTTTACTTTGACAATGTACATGACTAAAAATGTCTGAATAAAATGTAATAAACAGTATGAGAACTGTGGAGGAGCTTTTTCGTACTGCTCAGGACAGGGGGGGGGAGCTGACATGACAAGAGAAAAATAAGATATATGTTTTGCAATCAGACTATCATAAATGATCTAATGGATACCTCACTGCTTTACATGAGAAATCCATTCCAGTTATATATGTATTTTAATACAGGTAGTATTTTAATTTTAATAATTGTACGGTGCCACTATTTTTACGACCGGAATTGGCGGGAAAACGCTTTTCCCGCCAAAAAGTGTCTATTTACGTGACAAATTTTCTGACGTCGTCTATGTTTTTAGGTCATTTATAACCATAGAAAGCGCAGATAAATCAAAATACAAAAATATTTACCTTTGTCATTTTTTCAATGGTCATAAATGCATCATGGAAACCAACTTGAAGAAAAAATAAATAATATTGGCATCTTATTACATTTACTTAATTTTTATAAATAATTTTTTTCATCGAGATCTACAATTATAACAAAGTATAAACAAAGGTAAATATTTTTATAACTTGATTTATCTGCGTTTTCTGTGGTTATTTTTGGTTTTCGTCTATGGTTGAGTCGTGTAAATAGTCGTAGCCTAATATGTATGTATTTTAATTTTAATAATGTCATAGAATAGGCTTGAGGTATAGCTGTTTATCCATAAAATTAAATAAGATTTCTGTCACATATAATCTTATCTTGGGGTTTAAAGGGTGGTAGGGTCCCGGTGGTGCCTGTTCTTGCTGAAAGGGCAAGTACCAATAAATGCCGAGAAACGCCAAGTTGCATAACAACAGCAACACTACCACCAAGTCCTACTCTCTAGCGTCCTCGTCGCAAACCCTGGTAATGTGATAATCACAGCTGATAGAGAGAGGGCGATGGCGAGTTTTTGGCGCCATAAAACTGGAAACATCAGCTAAGGGAAGGAAAACCCCTACAGAAAAACCCTTGACCTCCAGTAGGGGGTTGGGCGAGAGGCTAATAACCTCTCCCTGTAAAAGAATACTTATTACGAAACCGAATACAGAGCCTCGGACTGCTACTGAACCTCGGAAACGACCTGGCAAAGGAATAAAGGATATTAGAATTGCAACATGGAACGTACGTAGTTTGTATAGGACAGGAGCTTTAGGAGAGTTAACCAGAGAAATGACAAAATATGATATAGATGTGTTGGCAGTACAATAGACCAGATGGACGGGATCTGAAACATATGACACAAGAACCCACACAGTTTTTCAAAGCGGAAAAGAGAGACGCCACGAGTTTGGAGTAGCATTTATTGTTAGTAAAAAAGCAAGAGACTATGTTATAGGATTCAAGCCAATAAACGAAAGACTATGTGTACTAAGAATGAAATCAAGGTTCTTTAACATATCAATATTAAATGTGCATGCAGAAACTGAGGACAAAGATGAAACAACAAAAGACACTTTCTATCAGAAACTGGAACAAGTATATGATACCATCCCCTCTAACGATATTAAATTGGTTATAGGAGATTTTAATGCAAAAATAGGAAAAGAGCCCACCCTACAGCACATCACTGGGAAAAACAGCCTGCATGGGGAGAGCAACAACAATGGATTGAGGGTGACAGATTTTGCAGAATCACGTAATATGATCATCACCTCAACATTCTTCCCCCGAAAGGACATTCATAAGTGGACGTGGACTTCACCAAATGGCAGGCACCATAACCAGATCGACCATGTTCTGATTGAAAAACGAGGGGCGTCAAGCATAACAAATGTAAGAACCTACAGAGGGGCTAACATCGACTCAGACCACTACATGGTGGTAGCCACATACAAATGCAGAATTGCCAAAATAAAACTTTGCAAACAATCTGCAGCACCCAAATTCAATTGCGAGGCACTAAAGACACTAGACGGGATAGAGTCGTATCACAGCAACCTCACAACCAACTTACCAGCCCAAATAGGTGACGGAACCACACAGGACGACCTCGAGGAAGACTGGAATAACATAAAGAATGCTATTATTAGATCAGCGGAGTCCAGTATAGGAAACATACCAAGACAGAACAGAAATCCATGGTTTGATCAAGAATGTGAGAGAAGTATCCAGCACAAAAATATTCTCAGAAAGCAATACATTGAAAGAAAGACAAGAGCCAAGCAACAAGCATATGAACAGGCCAGAAGGGAATCAAATAGACTGATTAAAAAGAAAAAAAGAGAATTCCTAAACAATGTTTTGTTGAAGATGGAAAACGACTTCCTTGATAATAATACTCGTGAGGCGTACAAGGGTGTAAACTTTTTCAAGAAAGGTTTCAAACCCAGAACTAGCCTGTGTAAGAATATCAATGGAGATATCATCTCATCTAAGGAACAAATCAAATCAAGATGGTGCGAATATTTTCATCAACTCCTCAATCCGAACCATGATACAAGAGAAGAGAATACAACTACCCTCCACGAACCGCAAGATGAAAACCTGCCATCAACCAATCCACCAACAACTATCGAAATCACAGCAGCCCTGAAAAAGCTGAAGAACAACAAGGCACCAGGAATAGATAACCTACCGGCCGAGCTCTTTAAACAGGGGAATACACACCTAAAAACCCTAATACAAAGTCTGATTGCAAAAATATGGATCCTAGAAATGATCCCAAACGAATGGCAGACGAGCGTTATATGCCCTATTTATAAAAAAGGTGACAAGCTAAAGTGTGAGAATTATAGAGGTATCTCACTTTTATGCACTGCTTACAAGATATTTACAGTCATACTTAAACAAAGAATAGAGCCATATGCGGAGAATATTCTAGGAGAATATCAGGCAGGTTTTAGAGCAAACAGATCAACGACTGATCAGTTATTCACGGTACGTCAAATTCTGGGAAAGTGTTGGGAGTTCGACATTGATATACACCAATTATTTGTCGACTTTAAACAAGCTTATGACAGCATTGACAGAAGGAAATTATACGAAATTCTGCTTCATTTCCAGATCCCTTCTAAACTAGTTAGGCTTGTCATAGTAACAATGACCAACACAAGAAGCCAGGTCAAGGTGGGAGGGGAACTTAGTGAGGCGTTTACAATCTCTCAAGGGCTAAAACAAGGGGATAGTCTGGCTCCCACTCTCTTCAACATAGTGCTAGAACATGTTGTCCGTCAAACGTCCGTCGACACAAGCGCTAACATTTGTTTCAAGAGCAGCCAAATAGTTGGGTACGCAGATGATCTTAATATCATCGGAAGATCCCTGGCAGCTATTAAAGAAGTCTTCACCCCATTGGAAACTGCTGCATGTGAAGTGGGCTTGAAAATAAATGAGAGCAAAACAAAATATATGGCCCAAAGTCGAAACCCATCTCAAAGAAGAAGAGGTAGCGTAAAGCTGGCAGACGACCATTCATTTGAAACAGTTGACCAATTTACGTATCTGGGATCTCTCCTTACGGAAAATAATGAAGAGGAAGTAGAAATCAAAAAAAAAATATCAGCAGGCAATAAAACTTATTTCTCCTTATTGCCAGTGTTCAGGTCTCGCAATGTCCACAGGAAAACTAAATTGACATTATATAAAACAATCATTAGGACTGTGTTGACTTACGGATGCGAGGCTCTGACACTGACCGTGAAATCCGCTGAAGCATTAGATGTTTTCGAAAGGAGAGTCCTACGCCGAATATGTGGTCCTGTGAAGGAAGGAGATGAATGGCGCATAAAGAAAAATGAAGAACTGTACAAAATCTATGAAGCACCAAAGATCTCAACCCATATAAGACTGCTTAGGTTGAGATGGGCTGGCCATGTACAGAGAACGCCAAACACGCGACTACCCAAAAAAATCATGTTTGGTCACCCGGGAGGTAAACGGAAGATGGGGAGACCAAGACTGAGATGGGAGGACGACATACGGAGAGATGCAGAAAAGCTCCTGCAGGTCCCTAACTGGAGAACGGCGGCTGAGGATAGAAGAGGTTGGAGGCGCGTGTTGAAGGAGGCCAAGGCTCGATTTGGGCTGTAGCGCCATCGAAGAAGAAGATAATCTTATCTTTTAAAAGAAGCTAGCTATAAGATATCTTCCACAATTTTTTATGCTAGCGCAGTATATTTTTTTTATATTGTAAGACAATATATTTTTATACATCTAGTAAAAACTACTTCATTAGGTTAAATAACCTCTAAAGTAGTTTGTGAAATTCACATAGTCTTTAATGTCTGTCAGCGTAATTGTAGACAAGTGCACATTATATTATTAATAAATTGTCTTATTATTGATTTAAGACACTTTTTTAGTTCAAATTTATTGATATTTTTACCATGAACATAATGTTGATATGTCCTGCGATCAAAGTTTTTCCATCTCTGCTATGAAATATGATAACTTTTACAATCAGTTGTTAGTCCAGAGATTTTATATTATTTACATAATGTATGTTAGATGTTACTAAATCATAAATTTTTCATCAAATTTTTATTGGCAGAACACCACAAATAATGTTTTGTCAAAAAAATGTTCTATCAATGCACTGAGAAAAAACTATGTCTAAGGGAAATAAACATGACAGGAAAAATACTTTATTATTAGTCCAGTAAACAAATTCTCAAAAAGGGGTGTAGAGTGCATGGAGAGGGGAAGAATTTTTGACTTCAGGAATGGGTTTAGGGTCCTTAAGAGGTAAATATCCCAAAAGTACCCAACCCTGGGAGGGGGGCTGAAGGGCGGGGGGGACCCGGAAAGCCTTACACCACTTTTTGAAATTTCGTTGATTGGACTATTATCAAAAAAATGATTTAATTCATATTTTATTAATAAATAAACAATTATCTACTTACATCCTAATATTTATGATTTTTTACTTATTTTGCCTACATTCCATTAATTTGAAATTTCCCCTAATCCGGCACTCTTGTGCCTTCATTAATGCAGGAAAAGAGAAATTGTACTTTATAATACTACATACCAAAAGTATTGATTTTTTTTATTCTTAATGAGTGCATAAAATCAAAGTGAATGTTAGAGATAGTTTTTCTATTTCAAGTTGAATTTGTTCCAAAATTGCAAAAAATCAACAATTTTTAGGTTTCCGACCATTTGAATCAGGTGAACTCTTTTCATGAGCACGCGATAATGAACCTCATTAACATGAAACTTCATAGTGTATTTGATGGTTTTAATATATCATGTTTTCAGTCATTTAATGAATTTAGATTTTGCGTTGTTTGCCCTCTTAACTAAAATAAATGACAGGCAGAATTCAAAATTGCTAAAGACAAGAATAATTATATATTCTCTAAAATTACAACTGAAAACTAATTATGGTACAAATACTTCTGTGGTATACATCAAAGATATTTTCATGATTATTATCATGTACTACCACAAAGTTACCATCAAATCCATTAAAACTAGTTAGTTCGTAGAGCACAATACACAACAAACAAGCTATGGGATTATCCTGAACCATTTTACGGCTTTATGTTAATATCAATTATTATGTTACTGTTGGGTTAGGAGCTAAATTATATATTCCTAAATGAAATTGACATTGAATGCAATTTCAATACCAATAGCATTTATTAATAGCAATATTATAATAATGGCGCATAGCCAGGTAATGTCATTGACAATGTCAAAGTT
Source organism: Molanna angustata (assembly GCA_963576475.1). NCBI lineage: Eukaryota > Metazoa > Arthropoda > Insecta > Trichoptera > Molannidae > Molanna > Molanna angustata. Next base: position 25,804,514 of record OY754981.1, on the reverse strand, counting down.
ACAAATATTTCATTGACATGGAAGTAACGTTCACATATCAATATGCACTAATAGTAATGACGAGTATGTGAATCCATATATATCAACGAATATTAATTTATTGTAAAATAAATATGAAAAACTAATCAGATTTGCAAATAACTGTTATGATAATTTATGATTTAAATAAATTGTTAGTAATATTTGTATTTATAATAAAGACACCATGATGATTGTTTTATACAACAAATCTGTGTACTTATATTAAAGATGATTTTCATTAAATTGTTTCACTATTTACTTCACATGGCTTGGAAGACAATTGATTTATAGCAATAAATATGCTTTTGTGCACTCGATTGTGCACAAAACAGAGCATTGAAACTAAAAGATATAATATAAATTGTTAGTTTTATGCATTCCTCCAAGGTTTTATGAAACCTTATTTCGAAAAATGAGGTTTTGGGTTTGAGGTGTTTGTCTTGTTGAACTTCATATTGCTAATGAAATATTTTGTTTTTATTTAAATCCACATAAAAAATAGAGAATAACAATAAAGCAAAAGTACAATTCAAAATACAAAAGCATAACAATAATGCAACAATAGTACAATTCATTATACAATGTTTGACAATTTACCAGTACCAACATCCAGTGTTTAAGAACTATTCCACAAAGTAATGCTTGTGTCGGAATAGTTTTACATTATGTTTAAATGACATAGTCATTTATTTATTTATTTGTATTTCTTCTCCGGTAACTAAAATGTCAAATATTCATTAAATCTTATTTGAGGCATATGGTATGAGATTTAAAACAATTTTTTTTTAAAACATAGATGTTTCATACAACAAAAGACTATATTTATGATAATTAAATAAAATTTATCAAAATTCAAATTGACAAGTATTTTTTATATGAACTTAACGATGACAATTTTATTGAATTTTCAATTTCATAAAATCATTTCAATAAGATTTTTTTTTTAATTTGTGATTATGATTGTAAATGTTATATTCAATTACTGAATCAGAATGCACATTTCTGAATAGTTTCTATAGAGTATGCCTTTTTAAATCAGTCATTGAAAATTACAGCTGTTTGTCACTGACCTTACAGAAACTAGATAAGATTTAATTACTAGATAAGCATGTGTGAGTTTCTTTAGAGTACAATATTTTTTATGCCTTGCATGAGTCAAGAAAACTGTTTTGAATTTAAATAATATGATAAATCAATAATACATGGAATATTTCCCATAAAATTATGACAATTTTTAAGGCAGACAATCCGCATTCAATGTCGATTTTTACAAGAATATTTACTAATACAATTATAAGCACAGATCATCGTGCAATGTCCCTATTGGGAAAGGCAGAGAGAAGCTAACACCATATTGCCTTGACAAACATTCTTTGCATCATTTAATTTCATACATACTCTCCTATTATGCATACTTCTTATGTTACCTTCTTTCAAGATATTATATAAGGATCTTTTGTGGTTGACTACGTGTGTATGTGGCCGATGAACTCCTATACGGACCAGCCGATTGCCTTCAAATTTTTGGGATTTATTCAGCGCACACCTGAGAAGGTTTTTGTATTATATTTTATTTATTTATTTAATATTTTTCTTTAGACTTTTCACCCAAAAAGCTAGTTAGTTATAAAATTATATGATAGCTATCTGATAGAGCAGGATCATGCAAAGTTTGATGGCCTATTTTGACAAGAGCCCAAGTTTAAAAAAAAACTATCATCAAAATATCTAATTTGAAAATATAACATACACAAATAAACTATTTTCAAAATATAAGTTATAAGTAGCAAATACATAAGTGAAAAAGAAATTTTTAAATTGGTGAGATAATTTCTCTAAATTAGTTTCTTAATTATGTTGTTTCCTTAAATTCCTAGATACACCAATATACAGATACAGTAATACCCACTGTAGATTAAAGCTATTTATTGCTTATATTCAAGTTATAGAATTTAATTATGACCACACAATCAACTTTTTTTTTTATACATTCTTTTTAAGCTGCGAGTACACAGTGGTCGACGATGGCCCACTGCAGGCCATCGCCATTGTGTAAACGGGCTAACTGTGCCTCATGGCGTACAAATGGTAGTGGGCCATGCGTCGTGGCGCGCAATGGCCACGGTTTTTTGGGCACACTTCAAAGGGATTATGGCGTGGTCTCGCCGTTGGTGTTCACACAGTGGCCCATTGTTCAGTTTGTCACCGACCGCATGACGGGGTAGTGCGCTTCACGTTTGTGTATTTTTTAATTTTTCGAAATGTCTTTATCGTGGAGTAACGAAGAAACATTTAAATTTATAGAGTTATATCAATCTGAACCTGCAATTTGGGACAAATAAATTGCAACGGCCGAGATTACTTTTGACATCCATCGTCAGTGCCTCGCTATGCAGTAATGAGCCATGGACCACTGTGTGAACACCTTTTCGCCGACAGGCGTTGATGACCTGCCGTGGCGCATGGCCGTGCATGGGCCATTGTGTACTGGAGCTTTAGATTATTTAACTTCCTAATGGAAAATTGTTGATGAAGCTCCATATAAAAAGAACAAAAAATGCTTTTGGTTAGTAAAACAATCCAGTTATATGTTCCTTATATTTAATTGACATACACTAGTAATGTCACTTATTTACACATGCTGGAACTCTGAAGATGGGCAGAAAATGACTGATACTAGGCAGTGTCTTTTATATAGTAATGATGTTTTATTAACTAAAAATATTTTAAGAATTGATTATTATCTTTCAAAGTATTTTATTAAGATAAACCACAAGGTAAAGAATCACAACAAACACATATTCCTTATATAGTTTCATTTATTTACATATTAAATAAAAAATAAATTACATATACAAAAAATAAATAGATAACATAAAAATATACTCAGATCCAAATATATTTGTGACCATTTGATGGAGAGGCAAGAAATTGGGCGTTTAAAAATATAATATATCCTTTATTTAACAACTAGCGACACTGTAAATAAAATTTTCTATCCAAGGAACTAGATGTTATCACAATAACACGGCATACAATGCCAAAATTAGGTTAGAATATAATTTATTTAATAACTTTGTTATTAACTTTGCCAGATTATGCAGTTTTTGTTTTGTTCTTTTGTGCTTGAGAATACAACACAGCTCTGTAAAGTTGGTAACACTGTGTGAGGGCAACAAAGACGTTGACTGCGAAAAGACTGTAATTTTTGGGGATGATGACCATGGAGTATCGGGACCAGATAATTCCTGTTGCAGCTAGTGATGAGGATTGTGGAATGGATAGCTTCTCAACGGGCCTCTGCAGGTCTCCAATTCCAGCAATAACAAGACCCTTTAAATTAATACACACAATTATAATGTAGCAGGTAATGAAAACAAATAAAATCTGTAATAATCAATACATGTAGAATCATTAAAGATTTTTTAAACGTTAATAATCTGGAATCAAAGGTTGATGGGTAGTATAGCGACCAACTCAGAGCCTAATCCTTTGATATGTGAATTATCTGGATGGGTGAATTTTTGCCAGTTGAAAGATCTATTTCCAATTGAGTGCTTGATCGGTGCATTTCAATCTGATCTATTAAATAATTTACAATTTACGCATTGATCTGCTAATTCTTTTGAGGAAGTGTATAATATCATTAATAAATCGGCCATTGCCCTAAAAAAAACACTACCCTTTTTTCAAAACACAAATGTATCAAAATAATAATTTATTAATTTTTCCATAATAAAATACATACAGGAACTTATAAGTTTCAATTGTTAATAATTAAAAAGAAAATAAAAAAATTCATTAAGACAGTGGAAGTTCGTTTGTGGATTAAAACTGTGTGTTTTTAATTTATTTTTAATTTATACATAATTTAATATATAATATGAAAATACTTTGTATATACTTTTAAATTTGATATAGAGGTATATTCCTACATACAAAACTGATATTAAAAACTTTCAATGAGTATTATATTATTAATTCTTCATAGTTGGTATATAGGTACTAATGACAAATAAGTTTTCAATTATCATTGAAATTTCCAACCTCCAAAAACATATAGACTTGAAAAGTTTAGACAAATAAATCTGTGGCTTTATTAATATTTTTTTAAAGCAATGAATATGTATTTGACAAACACATTTTTGACCAATGATTGGTAAATAAATAAATAAACAATTCCAGAAAGAATTCAAACATTGAAATAACAACCCAGATCCAAGGGATTGTTATTTCAATGCTTCATATTATTTAAATAATAATATGTACATTAAAATTAATAATTTGAAGCTATATTGTAATGAAAACGGCTGTTTGTACCTTGTGTAAACAGCAAATATATTTGCAATTTTCATCCTGCGAATCAGTGTTTGTTGCCGAAAGAAACAAAAATTGTGCAAGAAATGATAATTAATATTATTTTATTCTTTCTAGAGGATGAAGCAAAGGAGTTTGTGACTTTTTGGGTCCGGATGGGCATTTAGTCTCATATGTGTTGACCGACGCTACAAGAAGAAGAATTTTTTAGGGATCAAACAAACCTAGAATGCTATCAAATATTAGCTTTTTTAAAAAACACTTGAATTTTGCTACCAAGTTCCATTTTGTTACTAAGTATTATTCATTATCGTTACATTGTTGACGAATAAATATTTTTGTTATAAATCACGTTAACTTGGAACGAGTATGTAACAAAATGAAAGGTTGCCTGGTATTGAAAAGAAAAATAAAAAAAAAACAAGAATTAAAAAATAATTGCATCAAGTGATCATGTGAACGATGATAGATAATTTCTACAATTGGTCAAAATGAAGGTTCATTACGAAGGAAATGAATTCAAATGAAATGATCTTGAAATATGAAAAAAATGTAAGCGTGTAGGAATTTCTTGCATGACTTTGAGGACTGATTATTTTATGCAATTACTGTACAATTGTATGTAGGTATAACTAATCTCATAATATAAATACCCCAATCAATCACTGATTTACTAACTGACTGAATTGATAATGCTGTATTTCAAACAAAGGTACACTGCGAATGATTTATGATCATCGACATGAAGTTGGTAGGGATAAGGAAAGTATATAAATTTGAAAATAAAACAATGCACACATTGTTATGAATGATTGGAATACCTAACCTATTATCAAATAATAAACAAGGTATAACAATATACTGCACACAAATTACACACTCAATTTTATATAACTTTACTGGAACACATAAACACAAAGTTATAAAACAATAATACACAAAACAATATTTATTAAAAAAAAAACATAGATACATATAATATTGAAAATGAACTTACCCAAAATTTCACTTGCACATCACATAAACGACACAAAACAATGAACATGCGGTAAATAATTAAGATTTAATTTTACATTCCATGTGTATTTTAAATTCTAACTAGAGAAAGGAGACAAACTACAATTTTTCCATTTCAAGTATTAGTTGGAAATTACAGTACAGTCACCAAAGGCCAACTTTATAAAGTAAAACTAATGATTTAACTCAAAACCATAAATCTACAGGATTTTTTGGGTTGTAAATCAGTATTGTAAATTATGTGAGGATGTGTCCTACATAAAGTGTTCTCTATCTGTAAAATCACAACTTTTACAGTTTTTTTTTATTGAGCATTAATTAGCAATCAATTATTATTTAATAAAACATTCAAACATCGAAAACAATAATTGAACCAAGGATTATAACTATTTTATTGTGCAACTTTTAGTTAAAATAATATATCCTACAACTACAGATGTAAGCATGATGTAATGAAACTTGCGACAATATGTCCTATTTTGATTCGTTTCAGAGTACGAAAACGTCTGTACCCAACGGGCGACCGTTGATAAAAGGATTTTATCCGAACGGAGTGATGTAATGAGTACCGTATAAATGCAGCCAACTTTTTGACATTTCTCATATACTAAAATTCAGAAAAATCAGAATAGGACATAATATGAAACTAAATGTTTATTCAATATTTTTAATCAAAACTTAATTTGAAAAACATGATATTGTGTTAATATATTCCCAATGAATAAAAAATAATTGGATAGCTAAAAACAACATTATTTTTTAGTTTGTTTTAGTAATGACTTTAGAGTTTTATGTAAACATTGCATGGTATTCTAGGTGAATGAGTTCAATGAGCCATAACCATCTTATAGCCATATTTAAAACAAGTTATAAATGATGTCTATAAATAAAAATAAACCACTTTTTGATTCTACATGAATTTTATTGCGTACGATAGGCCTATTTCGGGCATTGTTAGGGCATTTACTAGCTTATACTAAGCTAGTAAATGCCCTAACAAGGCGAAATAGGCCTATCGCACGTAATAAAATTCATGTAGAATCAAACAGTGGTTTACTTTTAACTATAGACATCATTTATAGTGGAATTCTACAAAATAAAAACTTTGTTGATTATTATTATTATTAAAAAAAGTTAATATTTAATTAATGGTTGTGAATATTGCAATTGAGTGAGCAATGTTTAGAATAATTATACTATAATACTCTAAACAGTTTAATTGGTTCTCAAGATAGGTGAGTGTGACATGTTGTTCTGGATGGAAACTTCAATGGTAATTCTTATTAAAACAATTGATTCTTTTAAAATGCATAAATAAATGTTCATAAGTAATAAATAATGAACATTGATAGATTCATTAATAAGATATTACAAGATAAACCAAAGTGTGATAAAAATAATAAATAACATACTTCATAATATAGATATGTTTATCTATTGATTAGATTTTGAAGATGCATAAAAGATAGTTGCAATTTGATATTATAAATGGATTTTATTTTTTATATAAAATGAAAGGTAAATAAAATAAAACTTTTTATTATATACAAAACTGATTTTGTTTTTATGTAGAAAATCATACCTGATATTCAATACAAATTATACTTTCAAATACTTTAGAGAAACTCTAGTACTATTACAAAAATGAGATTGCTTAGAATCTACTAAAAAACAAACTCAAATTTTACCACCCCCTGGTGCCGACTCTAATTTATACTAGTGAGACATGGACAAGGCAGAAGACGCATGAAAGTAGAATTAACGCGGTTGAAATGAGGTCACTATAATGAATTTGTGGTAAAACGATGTATAATAGAATAAGAAATGGGTATATTAGACAAGAATCGTAAGATGAAAATAAATGCTCTCAGGTGGTTTGGCTGCATAGAAAGAATGAGTGATGATCATCTGACAAAAGGTATATAATGCTAATCAAAGAGGAATGAAAAGCAGAGGTCGGCCAAGAAAAAGTTGGCATTATTACATAAACGAAATTTTGAAAGATGGAGATGTTGGAAGTAAGAATAATGAGCGTGTATAAGACGATTCATGGATGTGAACGAAGCAAGAAATAAATATCAAGAAAAAGGAGTCTGGTGTTTAGTTCTCTCTGTCTACCACAAATAGGGAAATAGCGTGACGGTATGGTAACGTGAATATTTCTATGCAGTGTGTAAACAGCTAGTTAATAGCCAAATGAATATTTCAACATGACAGTACTTCCAGCACAAAGAAGTATAAATGTACTTCTAGCACAGAGAAGCATCAATGTACATATTATGTTACAATATATTATTTCAATTATTCAATTTTAGTGCCTGACATACAGGATGGTCAGTTCATTGCGAATATGTTAAATTGATAAAATTAAAAATATATATTATATAAATTATTGATACTCTTTCATTAGAGTTAAGAACTTGTGATCGAGAGAGAAGTGATGTATTCAAAACATTACATATATATAGGTATTCACTACACGATAAAATAAACATAATACATAATACATATTCAGAAAAAATTTTGTAGCGCCATTTTTACATAGGTGTGTTAAATTCAAATTTTAAAATGATAAAAATAAATTTAAGTGTTACTTTCTACTTTAGGTATCTCACGAAATAAAAATGTTTTTCTCTATTTAATCTTTTTATAATGACAGGAAACTGAATTATTTTGAGTGAAACGAAAATACTTTGTTATATTGTGAAAGAGAATCAAAACTGAAAATGGGACATTTCAGAGGGTATAGAACAAACAAAACAATGGGCTATTATAATATTATGTGTAAATTTATGCTTTGAATTCTATTCAAAGTGTTGGCACCCAACTCTTAAAATGTTTGTTTATATCATTCAAATTGAAAATAGAATCAAACCCAATTAAATACAAAGCTGTTACCACTGAAAGTGGAATATTTAAAGAATAGACTAAAATAAGACAGCCAAAAGCTACAGGCGTGTTGTTGCATTCTTCCACAAAATTAAAACGAAGAATATGAAACGTAATAAAATAAATAATAATAAACTAAATTTTTTAAACGTTTTTGTGATTTATTTGAAGTTATAATCAAATAAAAATCTGGTACTGTAGAATAAGAATATCATTAAAAACCAAAAATATATACAAAAAATATTAATATTCAGAAGTATGTACCTACAAGACACTACACTATACATGTTATGTTATTATTTGGTAATTAGTATTCATAATGAGACATTTGTTATTTGAGGTTCTTTGAAACTGATACAATCATTACGCGCCAGTAGAAACCATATTGTTTTTGTAACATCTGATTTTAACATAATTAAGTAAGTTATGGTAAAACGAAAGCTTAATTTCTATTACCTATTTGTAAATAAATTAATATAAATCAACAAATTAATATTTATACATACATACAGTCCCTAAATTAAGAAAATGCTTGTGCTATAGGTGAATGAAATTGCCTCAACTAGCAGTTAGTCGTTTAGTAACTTAAATAAGATATAAAAAATATATAATAATACGGAAATTTAATTATTGAGCTAAAGTCTAATAAAAAATATAATTTTAAACCAATTCATAGAGAAAGTATTTGCTAGAAGACGGAGCAATATTTTTTTTTAATAAATTATAATATCTAGTTTCTATTTTTATTTAAATCAGCAATAATTAATTTAAAACAAATTAATTTACTGTAGTACAGTATAACTAAAATATCAGCAAATAAAATTGGTTTGTTATATTGTTTACATTGAATTTGTTGTAATATTTGTTTGTATGACTGTATGTTTTTTTTGTTTATAAGCAAGTTTATCATACACCACCCAGTAAAAATGAATTGTTAAATGATCAATAAAAATTAAATATATACACACCAATAATTTAAAGACAGATACTAAGTCCCATATACATAAAAATTAATTTGGCGCTACTTCTCCACATAATCAAATCAATACCAAGGTTAAAAACATAGGCAACATAACAATATTGAAACTATAAAATGAAGGTAACATGCATTTTTATTTCGATGCCATATGGAAATAATACAATCATTCATAAAAATAATATAAATATTTTCACTCACCCATTTGAAAGCTGGAGCCCAGAAAAATATTGTTTTAGGTCCTGTATAAAACCACAATAAAATAAGTATTAGGTATTTATAAATTCACAAAATTATATAATTATTTCAATTATTAAGATGTTAATTAAAATACCCGCAGGATGTTCCCATAGTGGTTTTAATTTACTAGGCACAAATCTTTCCGCTGCTGTAATGGTTAGTCTGTAAATCGCTGACATTGTTGTGCGGCTGATACTTTTGTAATTGTAACGAACCACAATCCAAATGACAAGTCAATCGTCGATACAACACACATGTAATATTATATATTTACTTCCTCATCGCTTTCGACAACTCGCCAAGAACCAAGAATGTGTGGGAATTGGGAATGTTTAATTTGTATAGCCAATGAACGTTCAGTAATCAAGGTCATGGTAATATTATGACAGTTCCTAAATGTTGCCAAAAGCATAAAAAATTCCATACCTTGTGTTAATTTGCCAATCCATATTATTCAATGTTCATAAGAATAATTCATATAAGATTTTTTTTCAATGTTTGAAATTCTCTTGATGATAGAGCTTCCTAATTACATAAAATTATGATGAAAAAAGGATATTTTTAATTTTTCGTTCTATTTAATTTAGTTCGTTCGTACTCCTATTTATTGGTATCACTCAATGCCGAGCAACACTTATATATTCATTCCTTAACTTCATTTCAATTTTATTGTATACATAGTTGTCGCCAAATAATTTGAACTTTTAGCCGAGAAGAAGGGCAATTTGCACATAAACCAACGAAGTAAAAAGACACAAATTTGCACTCTGCGTAACCGGAAGATCGTTCAAGATGTTTGGCGAAAATTATAGATACTTTACCTTACCTTAATGTGTTTTGGGTATTATGTTTTTCTTACTATTACTCCTTCCTTCTCTTTTATTCGTATCCTCGTTTTGAATCTATATATAGATGATCTTCGCCACTACTGTTCACCATTCTGACGATGCTCGGCATTGAACGATACCGATGAATGGGAGTCGCATTTGCGAATTAAATTAAACAGAGCGAAAAAAAAAATTTTCATCATAATTCTGTACAAAATATATTTTGGTATAAAACTTTTTATACTAATAAATAAAAAAATAGAGGAATTAATTTTATGTAAGGATTTTCATGTTCTTAACGATACCCTCCCTCTGGCACTCATAGAAGTTAGGTTCACTTTATAGTCATATTGTTTGAGCACCGTTTTTTTTAATTAAAATAAATGAAACCTCGGTCTGACAATAAATCGAAATGTCAATTAACAAAACACAAACGTCGACAACACAAAAAATAAGTATTGTTGTTACAAAAAACTCTTGATGGGCAGATGTAATGTGTATTGTCCTTTTTCTCTTTCATGGCCATGATGGGCACCTCCAATACTAGGACGGACTTCGACGTTGGCTGATGGGTACAGGATACCAGGAAAATTCTAACCCTGCCCTACACAGTAGCAGATTCTGGTTGGAGGTTAACTTTTCTTTAGAATTACAGGAATATTTTTTTTTCTTGTTATTTCCCAGATATTCATATATTCTAAATATCTATTTTATTTTACAAAGGACAGAACACAGTATTTGCATACAATAATTAAAAGGAAATAAACATAAATACAAATAAGACATGTAACTCTTACGTATTTATACCTAATATCAAAAGCAGACAATAAAAAAGTGTGAATAATTGTGGGTGCGTGCATAAGGGAGAGTAACAATGTGTATGTGAATGAAAATTTTATTTCTGAATGAAAATGAAATAAGTTATAAAATAGTTATTTGGATATAGGAATGTTTGTTTTAAAGTAAAATAAAAAATTGAAACAATCTGTGGAACAATGCAAGTCAAGCAAATCTGTCCCACAAATCAATAGCAACTTTTGTACAATGTAAATCGCCAACAACTCATATCCTGGATTTTTGCCGCACCATGCAGTTTTAGTCTCGGTAGCGACAGGCTAGTCGTAAGGTTGTCATTCTGATCTTCACATTGTCGCATTGGGTTTAAGATCTTTATCATCTGCGGCTCTACAACTCAGGTCGATTATTGGCCTCCTGTAGATTTCGTCTCCATGATTGTCGGTTTTGGTAAGCGCCACGCCAGTTCGGGACATCTATGCTATAAGCATCCTTCACAACTCCGGTCAACCACAAAAGCTTTGGCTTTCCAGCTCTCCTCTTTCCCTTTGGTGCTTCATTCAAAATTGCCTTAGGGATGTCTCTATCGCCCATTATTTTGTACATGTCCGGTCCATCTAAGTCTCCTAATCATTATCTCTCTGAGGATGATGGAATCTTTGTAAAGATCATAGAGCTCCTGGTTGAATCTGTTACCCTTCTCCCAGTAAGTCGGAGGACGAGCTCACTTAAAAGTTATTATAATTGAACAGAAATAAAATGTCCACATAGAATATTCTTATAAAACTTTCACCATAAATGGCGGCCGGTTCGACTGTATTTAACAGATTCGTGACTAGAATTCAACGTCAAACCGGATTTGGGTTACGTCACGTAATACAGAGCTCACTATCTAGCATCCTAATGCGACCTCTTTTTGTTCACGTTTTCCTAGTTCGTTTATTTGAGTTCGGCGCCAAACTAGCACACCACAAGCAACCAAGAAAATTAAAAACATAGACAATCTATAAAACGTCAGAAAAAAAGGTTCTTACAAATAACTAACAGTTTTATAACCCTTAAAATGTGACAATACAAGTGACAGTCGAAAAGTCGAATGCGTAAACGCATTCCTCGTTCCCGGAGATATATCGGTCGTGCCCACTTCACAACGACAGGTAACACCGGTAGTGTAGGAATGGATCTTCGCAGCACCATTCGGTGAGAGAGCCTTCCCTTACCATGGCGGATGCTGAGTTTGTGAGAAAGTGCTCCAAACGATGTCGAGTCGCGCTGAACCCTAGAGCAACGGCCTGTATCTCCTCGAGACTAGCCTCGCCGTCGTTTGCTTCTGACGCAGCCACTCGACCGGCATCTGCCTCCTCTGGGATCCGAGGATGCTTTCACCGATAGCCTGCCCCCTTCGCCCAACGACGACGGTCTGTTCCGGCATTGAAGGTGCATCAGCACATTCATGGCTGTGAAGGAAAGACAATATGTGTGCCCCAGAAACCTATGCTATTTGGGACAATTTTACTGGTGACAATATTTCGGCTGTTTTTTTATTTGTATATTGACCTAGTCTATATGAATTTTATTTGTGACGTCCAGAATTGACACTTAGTATATAAATCATTGTGAAGTCTAGTTTTGTTTTTTTATCAATTACTTTTCAATTTCATCATGTGACGTAACCCAAATCTGGTTTGCGATTAAGTCTAGTCAGTCGAACAGTCGAACCACGATTTGTGGTGGAAGTTTTATAAAAAATTTCATTGTGGACATTTTATTTCTGGACAATTATAATAACTTTTAAGTGAGCTCGTCCTCCTGCGTTTTGGGAGGAGGGTATCAATTCACCAAAAGGAATACTCCATTTCTTTCTTCGTGAGGAGGGGAGGAAGGGTATTTTCAATAGAAATGCATTAAGTCAAAATAAAATAATAAATTTTGGGCTTCTTTGCTATCATAATCCATGTTAATATTTCGATCATAATACCTATTTAAAAATAAATATATTTCTATACAATCAAAAATAATATAATTTAAATAAACAAATAAATCCCCCAGAAATTTGAATAATAAAAATAGGTAGGTAGGTACGGTAAAAATAATGATTCTTCTTTTAATTTGTTTATAACTATGTAAACACTGCTTGTGGACCAGTGTCGGTGGTTGTCGGTAGCACACGTGTTTTGGTGGGAAAATCGTGGCGTTGAATTTCTTATCGTAATATTTTTTTAATTGTGGATCAAAATAGTAACAAAAAGTTTACCTTGCAATCAAAATATATTATTTTTAACTTTAATTTTTTCCCCTAGGATTGTTATTCAGTGTCCGGTACCGAAACGTGAAATGTGCATGTGTTTTTGACGCATTTAAAACATACGAAAAGTTTTTGACATCCACGTGTAGACTAGTAATTGCATTTCATAACTTCGTGAAATCGGCATTAATATAAGCATCGTGTATTGCGAATTAATACGTATATGTAAATAATTTAATTATTTCTTCCTTCTTCTTTTAAATGGAGAAGGAAAGCATTAATGATAACTTTAAAAATGAATCTCAAGCAGTGTCAGTGTCCCATTACGCGAACTCTAATAAAATATTGGAAGGAATAAGAATGAGAAGAGAATCGGTATGTCAGCAGGATTTGTATTACTCCCAACTTTGTTAGTGAATTATAGACATAAGTGATTATTATTTGGAAAAATCAAATCTTATGTTTTTTCAGCCGTCGTTTTATTTGGAAAGTTGGCAGACGGATTATGCCGAGCACTTTTTGGAAACCTTGAGGGAGAAAGAGTCAAAACGGGCTACTGTTACAATGACTTCACCACAGGTAGATTTCAATGATTTTTTTTTAAAAACTTGTTACATAAATGAAATGTCATCTTTCATTTCATAATTTCGTGTTATGTTACATTATTTTGCCATAAAAAAAATATATTAAAAGGCAAAAGCTTATAAGATTTTTTTTTACCAGAAAGATTTTTGATTGAAAATAATTTAAAATGTGTCATGAAATCACGTTTTTTCTCATAGTGTTATTTTCAAAAAAAAAATTGTGAATTGCATCATACATTGTATTTAATATGTACACATTTTATCATCTTTGTAGTAAAAGTGTTTTGTTCATGAATTTATTTTACCACATCCCCTCTTCAGTTCAGTTCTCTTTGTTTTATTTTTATCCAATAATAGGGGCCATTGTGGCTTAGTTGTTTAGAAATCTAACTCCCGAGGCAATGGTTCGGGATTCGATTCTCGGTGGCGATACAGTTTTTAAGTGTTTTCAGTTTGGATCTGTGGAGCGATAATTATTATTATAATATTCGACAAAGTAAATTTAATCAATTCTATTCCTTTATTTACAACTGAAATGTCTAAAATATAGCAGATACTATTTTTCCATTTATCTTTAGAGTTTTCCAGTACTAAATTTCTTAAATATTTATGTACAATTTTTTTTACTAAATTTTCAGGTGAAGTATCGTGCCTTCATGATACTTAAAATGAAGCGTGTGATATCACGTCTGGCATTGAGCGGTCGTGTTTTACATGCTGGTGTACAGTTGTTGGATGTATTCATGGACGGACATACTGTGGCTGAAGACAGATTACTTCATGTGGCACTCATATGTTTATTAATAGCTAGTAAGTTATAATATCATTATGTGAAATATATTGTTTTGTTTAGTGTCGGTTCTCAGAGGAATTCACACTAAGGCGACACCGCAGTATATGGTTCAAATGTGAGAATTAATAATGTAAATATGTATGTGTAGTTTTATGTCCACAGTCATGGCACACTCTTATGTTATTTGACTTTGATGCATGCATCCTGAGTTTGATTCCCAACAGAAGAGAATTATATAATAAGAAAAATGATTGTTATTCGGAAACAATCATTTGTATCAATTTAATTTTTATTACTTCAAGTTTACCGTAATTAATGAATGATAATTTATTTCTTTGAATTCCATTTTTAATTACTATAATTCTTAACATTATCGTCGGCCTTCGTGGCTCATTTGGTTAGGTATCTGACTGCTGATCCAAGGGTCCCGGATTTGATTCTCGGTGGAGGCACAGTTTTTAAAATTGTGTTTTCAGTCTGGATCTGTGGGACGATAAATATCCAAAGTCTCCAGAATTTGGCAACTTGTTATTGGGTGCGTGTTCAATAATTATTTGACATAGCACCTGTTAGTTGCCCGAGAAGCTACATAAAATAAAAAATATTTAAATAGTTAATTGTGATGTTTATTAAATTCTACATTTGTTTTATTTATTTCACCAATAACTATTTTGTCTTATAAGGACAATGTCTAGACTAGTCTTAGATTTATTTATTTATTTATTTATTATTAAGGACCACTTACAGCTAACAAGTTATTATACATCAATAGTTTCAAAAAATAATAATAAGCTAATATAAAACTGGTCAGCCAATTACAAGTGGCCACATCCTGCATTAAAAATTGGTATACAAATCTATAGGAAAATAAAAATATCTTAAATGGAAATTATATAAAAACAAAACAGATACAACAGAGATTAAGATCACAACAAAGAAAAATAGCGAAAGATGTTAACAAAACAAAAAGATAAACATTACTATAAAAGATACAATTAAGCACAAACAGATAAAAAAGAGAAACATTATAGCTAGAAAGAAAAAAAAATTAAAACAAAAAGCTAGTTTAATATGTTAATTTACAAGTGAGGAGACTGTCACCAAAAATATCTATGTCTATTAATATGAAAAGTATTATAAAATCTACACATCCGAGTAATGGGATTAAAAAAACTTGTGTTAATGTTGAAAAACTGTAATCTAAATAGTTCTGGGTTCCTTATACGAGAATTTGTGTGAAGTTTTATTTCAGATAGAAGTTCGGTGTCAATTTGATTGTTGATAATTTTATACAAATAGATCAAGTCTGTGACTCGACGACGGGATGAGAGACTTTTGATTTTGTAGTGATTAAGGAGGTCATTATAAGTATTTAAGTTGTGGTTTCGACAATCGCCAGTACGATAGGCAAGTATACGAAGAAATTTATTTTGAACGGATTCGATTGTATTTGTATGGGCAGCATAATGTGGACTCCAAACGACAGAACAGTACTCAAGGATGCTATGTACGAGAGAAAAATAAAGAATTTTGAAGCTCTCAGGCTTTTTGAACTTTTTAGTAATTCTGGTGATAAAACCTAGCATCTTGTTAGCTTTGGTTACAGTTTCGTCAATATGAATTCTAAAAGTGAGTTTGCTATCAAGAGTTACGCCAAGATCTCTTACAGAGGTTAATTGTTTTAGGTTTTCACCGTTAATAGATGAAATCTTGAAGAGAAAAATATAAATAGTTTTGAATTACAGTAATAAGTTACTATTTAATTATGTATACGAGTATCAGATTATCAATAATTGTTTATTTGTTTCATTTCAGTCAAATTTGAAGTAAAGAGTGTGAGAGCTCCCCGTTTCTCCACATTGTGCGATGAAGCTGACATCGAACCTCTGACACACAGCGAACTATGGAAACTGGAGTGGTGCATTCTGCAGTACGTCCGCTGGGATCTCTGCTCTCCGACTATCGCCACATTTGCCGAGTTCTTTAGTCCTGTCGCAGTCACCAAGGAAGACTACGATATATGGCACCGACAGAAAGACAGGGAGAACTTCTCCATGGAAAAATTCAAACTTCTAATCAAGAATAGAATTAAAGCTTACATTAGTTTAACACTTTCAGGTATGTTATTATTTTTTATATATGGGCTGAGTTGATAAACGGACTCTGGATGAAAAGTTTACAGGTCAAAAAGATGAGCGTCATGTATATGCCCATCGGCCGCTTGCCTAAACGCCGAGTGTCATCTATAGAGGCCCTCATGCTATAACCAATTTTGAACCTTCGTGTCATAGTAAGTCCGTACTTGATTAAGACAAAAATTGTATGAATATTACTCCCATATATTTTACTTCAAGACTTCTAAATCAGCAAAATAATTCTTAAATTATTTAAAAAGTTAAGAACTGTAACCATTGTAATTCACCGAAAATCACTGGCCAAATTAAAACTTTCCCACCCTTTGTAAGGATCTAATACGCACATGCATAGGAAAGAGTGATACTGGATGTGCCAATATATTCATGTTTTGCTTTGAATTTGGTCCTTACCAATACACAATTGGTGCACATTCCTAATTGATCCTTCGAATGCTGGAAGGATAACGTGACATTAATGCCGCCATGTCCTTTTTTGTATTGAGATAACTACAATAACATTTATTGTATGTTTCTATTATGAAGTGTTCAATTTCTTTGAGTATATGTGATCTTTTGTTTATATTTGATCTTTTTGTGATACATCTACATCATTAAATTTTTTTTAACCGTTATTGTATTGAATTAAAACAAGATTATAAAAATACTGTGTACATCGCGAAATACTGTCCGTCTTAATAGGGTTACTGAAAATATAGTTATCGAGATATTGACACTTTTACTAAACTCGTAGTTTTTGATTTCCTGTGTATTTTGAGTGCTACGACTACATATTTATGTATTTTGTTAGTCTGTTTTTTGCTTGACGTTACCAAAGATCTATGCTATCGATTGTATTCGAAGATTTTTCCCTATTGTAATACTATAATTGTGAGAAATGAACAAAAACAATTTTTCGATTTTTCAGTTGTACCTGTTGTTGTGATCAAGATTTATTAAAAAAAGTGTAGTAAACTAAACCTGGCATACAAAGTATAAAAATGTGAAAATTAAGTGTAGTTTTTAAAATGTAAGAGCATTTATTAATTGACACAGTAGTTTTAGAGATCACTATTTTAACACAAAAGAATCTCATACTGTAATTATTCCATTGACATAGTTTTGAACAGTAGCGACTAGTCCCAGCTCTTCTTTTCTGCATTCTTAGGTTAGGTTTAAGTTTGTTTATAATAATAATAGCGACTCGCGTGAGCGAGTTGCTTTATAAATTGAATTATAAATTATTATAAATTAAATTTATAAATTCTTTTAATTTTTCGCATTTAATATAAAATTTCACAGCTCATAGCTTAATACTACAAGATCTCAACCAATCAGAGAGCCAACCGGAAACAGAATGCGGAATGGTAAATGCGGATTGTAGACTCGTTTTGAACCAGCTGGACATTCAAATGCGATACCAATTTTCGTTTCTATTAGAACACACCTACCTTGTTGCCTGCGTATATTCAAATTATCTTCTTTTATGATTTAAACATACCTACCCTCCCGCCTATGAACCTTAAAGATACATAGGTTCTTAGTGTAAAATTCTAAATTGGGATCAAATTTAAAATCAAGAGTAAGCTAGAAGAAATTGAATACCGAACAAAGTTTCAAATGTATAATTCACAGAATAATTAGAAATTTGAACAGAATTTGAAATTTAAACTCATTTGCATTCTTGGTTAAAATTTGATGTCATTATTTTCAGTACACTTTATGTAAAAAATATTGTTACTTTTTTTATTTAAATCAAGGCAAAGACATCAGGCATAGCCCTTATAGTATTCACACGAACATGCAATCATTTTATATTATAATAGTCATTCAATTAACATAGTAAAAATTAATCCACAACATTATAATATTTGGTTATATTCTTTCTATAAGTTTTGAGATCTGTGAACAAGTCAACATATGGTGCTGCTATCGAAACTATTACAACATACAGCAGCTCTGTTAAGAGGAGATTACAGGCCCACTTATTTTCAAATCAAACAATTATGTATTATGCAGTTTTTTTGTCTTCAAAAATAAAATGTTTAATTTCACTAAAATTTTCTATAATTGATTTTCGTAGCAGTTGTCGTTGAAGCTATTTTGTCGGACTCCAATAAAAATTCCAATTTCTTAAGTCACAAATTTAATTTTCTTTTTATTTTATAAATTTAAATAGATCTATTTATTTAAAACTTAGCCATTTGCCTTTGGAATGATCCTGAATCATTAAATGCCACTATACAAATATTACATATTTTTATCTTTATTTGTAGATAAGCGATTGGCAAAAGTCCCACCTTCATTTTTGGCTGCTGCTTGTGTTCTGGCGACACGGAACCTTTTTGGAATAACCGGCTGGTCCACCACTTTACATAGAATCACTTCTTATACCTATACTGCTCTTCAACCAATGGCCTCCATACTGCATCAGTAAGTTCAAATAATCTTATAAACAAAGTGTGGTTGATAGTGTCACTGTCTTGAACTTTCATTGTGGACAGTTTGGTAAATAAATCTCTATTGTAAACTTAATATCTTGAATATTTGAAATGCTGAAAAAATCATATTTTATAAGATATTGTTTGTAGGGCAACTAACATGTACTATGTCAAATATTAATTCAACACGCACCCAATAACAAGTTGACACATCTAGAGATTTATGATATTTGTCGTCACACAGATCCAGACTCGAAAACACAATTTCAAACTGTGTTTCCACCCGAAATCAAATCCGGAGCCTTTTGCTTAGGAGTCATATCTAACCAACTGAGCTACGAAGGCCTACATCTTATATCATTATAATCATTCTGTAAATTAATTTATGTCGTATTTTTAGCTACATATGTACTGTCAAATGTTTCTTACTCATAATGTTATTATTATTTTAGAATGATGATTGTCAAGGGAAGTGCAGTAAAGCGAAGGCTGTCCACTGACTCCATGGAAGATCAAGGTTACTACACTGGAGTCAGTTCTCCGGAATCATCTAGTAAAAGAAACAAATATTCAACTAACCCATATGATAGTTGATTAATAAGCACAATTAGGTTTTTCAAATTTTATTTACTTAAGTTTGGCTCATTTTGTATCTATTATTTAAATAAAAAAATGAATAAATTGTGATATAATTTATTGTTAATAATTTAACTCGAAATATCCGTGGATTTTTCATCATTCCAACAAAATCAATAAATTTTTCATTTAATGATAGTTATTACATTTTAGAAAATGATTTGTTACATTTTTATGCTGTGTTTTAAACATAGGTTCCATAAAAAATATTCTTTGAATTAATTGAAATCCATTGGCCCGATGTTATTTGATATTTTTTTAACATGTAACATGTATTAAAATACTATAAAGAGATTTCAATATTTCAACAAAAATCATGTGTATTACTCATAAAAAAAATAGCTTATTCGTTATATAGAATTTTGTTATAAGACCATTTTATAACCAAATTGTTGTGACAATCGAGTTAAAAATATATTTTGATTTCTAATCAATTGCGAACATGGATATAGAACTCACTTACACAGTTTGGGCTATCTCTCTATCGTTATTATCATTTTTAAGAAATGACTTAATAATTTAATGATTTTCAAATGAAATGACTTGTTATTGCTAAAAACAAATACCTATTATTTTAGTTAATTACAAAATATGAATATTTAAGAATTTATTAATTTTTCATCACAATTAAGATTTGAGATATGTGTCTCAAATAAAATATATTTCTTTTACAATACAATTTTGCTATAAATGATGTTTTCATTTTGTATAATTTCAAAATGAATTATATGATAGAGTGCATTACGAATTGAGAGAATATGAGAGAAATTGTGATAAATGTATTGTAATAATGCCTTAAATGTATGAATAGCATTATACATCATATATTTATAAATGTTTGAACATTAAGAAGTTTATGTTATACAATTTTGCTACATTTGTAATTATACAACTATTGTATATATGTTATACAACATATTGTTAGTCGATATATTTTATATTTGCCAAATATTTAAACATATAACTTACATATAACATTGGATTTTGTAGACTTTTTTTGAACAAATAATGATGTAATGTATTTACAGTTAAATTTCAGGATAATGAAATACATCAGATCAGAATAAGGAAAAAAATTCAACCACCATTTAATAGCCAAGAAGCCATACGGCTAACCAACTGTGCGGTCGGCAATGAGTTCTTGTTATATGGGTAGG
Organism: Molanna angustata; assembly: GCA_963576475.1. Lineage (NCBI taxonomy): Eukaryota > Metazoa > Arthropoda > Insecta > Trichoptera > Molannidae > Molanna > Molanna angustata. The sequence continues at coordinate 25,783,444 of OY754981.1, read as the reverse complement.
AAGGAATAGAGATTTTTAATTTGTTTACTTAAATTTCTCCATAGCAAAGATATCAAAAGCTACTGAAATGCATTTGTATGGTGTTACAATATTTGGTTTTTTACAACATTTGTGATGTCTATGAATTCACTGATTTGTTTGAATTTCTGTTACCCGAGTTATGATTGTCTTGTGAAAACAATTTGCCTACCCTGTTTTTATATCAATCTTTATTGTTTTGTTACCATATACAAATGTTATGAATAATATTTATGTTTAAGTACATTTTATGTTAACATTTATCCATGACTTGCTTCCATTTTGTTTATACATTGTTTCTGATACATTCTACCCTGTTATTCAGATAAAATTTTGTTTTTTATTGTTATATCTTGGAATAATATAAAACTATTGGAACCTTTTAAAATAAGGTCAAAAAGCTTCCATATCTGTTTAAATTTGATTAACCTTAAAAAATGTATATCCGAGTCAAAAAATAAAACAATTTTCAATCCAAATTATTCACAAAACATTTTGATAAATGTGCTATGCATAACTCAATACTTCCATCAAAACACTTAAAATCTTTTGAAATGTAATTTGTTAATTAATGTGCATACATACAACATTCATGATACATGCACATTATGAATGTCGGCCTTCGTGGTTCAGTTGGTTAGCCATCTGACTGCTGAGCCAAGGGTCCCAGGTTTGATTTCCAATGGAGACACAATTTTTTATTGTGTTTTCAGTCTGAATCTATGAGAGGATAAATATTGTAAGTCTCCAGAATGTAGCAACTTGTTATTGGGTACGTGTTAAATTAACATTTAATATAGTAAAGAGGTATCAAGTTAAAGTAGCGAATCGCTTATGTATTAGTAACAGAAGTTGTAGGGTGACCACGTGGCATATATTAATATTATTATTTAATATTACACAGCAACTAAAATGTATCACAAATGAATTATTTTTTTAATATCGGAATAAGATTAAATAAAGTGAATTAAAACAGTGCCTACATATAAGTAGTAAATATTATGAAACGAAAATAAGATGTAATAGCGTGACATAGAACATCGAATTGCCGTTATATGAATTAGCAAAAATTAAATATTGATTTGATTACTCATACAAACAAGATTGGTATCGAATAACATCTTACTGACGGAAAAAACAAGTTTATTTCTAGAATGTGTACAAAAAATACAAAAAAAAAATAAAACAATAATTGACATACAGCTAAAAAATATTACTATAAACAGTGGTAAAAATCACTTTACTCACTATCACTACTACTTTCACTGTTACTGACATTAAATATAAGTGATGAATCGTCAAAATAATCAAGTGTGATTTCTCTATTCATCATATCATGTTCAATTTCTTTGACTTGTCTGCACACCTCCTTCCACTCATGTGAGATCACGTTGACATTATCAATAGTGTGTTTTTTAATGGTCTCTCCGTTAAGGGTAACATTCTTGCTTGCAACGTATCCTTTGAGCACCAACCAAATTTTTTTGGTTGCGTTCAATTCAGGATGATATGGAGGCATCCTAAGGCATTTGTGGCCCCGTTCTCTTAAAATTTTGTAGGTTTTCTGTTTTTCCTTATGCTGCAAAACAATATGATATAGTTAAGCTTTCAATGAGTTTGATTGCGTAATAATTCCCCTATCTTTTAGCCATTGAAGCATCTCACCTTTCCTGGAGTTTATTGATGGGGTTGGATTTTCAACAACATTGTGGCAGGAGGCATTTTCGATTACCAAGACTGAATTTGGTTGAAAATTAGGAATGTATTGTGTTTTTAGCCAACCCTCATAATTATCGAAATTCATGTCCTTATAGTCTCCCTTCGTCTGACCTGATTTACAAAATTAAAAATACGTTGGGTATAAATCCGTCTTGACCTCCAGCATGCAAGACTATAAACCTTGCTCCCTTAGATGATGGAGCCCTAAATCCATTATTTGAATTGTCAGTCTACGAAGAATTTGAAGTGTCCATTATTTGAATTGTCAGTTTACAAAATTAATATTTTTATTACACATTGCATATCAAAAATGTGATATGCAATAAGTGCAGACCTGCACTTATTGCATATCATATTTTTGAATTGGCACTCATTTTCATTGTGATTTTTATAGCCACACACTTTACACATTTTATTTTCACTACTTTGGTGGGAGGCGCGGTGCCTAGGCTGGCCCGGCCTGGTGCTGCGCCTCTGTTTACTTGGCTGGCTCGAAGGGGCTACAACTCACATCGGCTCCTATTTGTACGAAGGTTGTTTGTTCTTCCAGGAAAGACGCCGTGTGCACTCTACGGCTTGTCCTAGTTCCAAGGCACGTTGTAATGTGAGACTTACCACTTGTTCCATAAACAACTTGTCCCTCTCCGGTCCTGCTACCAAGGAGAGCGATCTCCAGAAATTCACCGAAGTGTTTGTCTAAGGCTTCTATTTTTTTAGGATAAATCAAATTTATCAATTGTTTTTAAGTATGTTGCTTGAAATTACTTGTCTACAGACTGGTGATCGAATTTGTCTAAACATCCTATTATGTTAGACATTTTTACACTATCTCATCGCCACTGTTATGTCGTGGGTTATAAAGAATAATGACACATGTCTATTTAGTACAACGAACATTTATTGACTGAATAACACGTTACAATATTCTCAGGTAGGTACCTACACCACACTTTCGTTCTGTGTTATCTAGTTGCGGTGAATTGCAAGTCTTATTAAAATACTCATTTTATGTCATCTTTGAGTTGCCTTTCATTTTCTTTACTACATAACAAATCATTCAGCGATAAATCATCTCCTATGTTCAATGGATCATCAAATACATTATCCATAGAACCATTGTCACTACTATAAATATCATCACACATATCTAAAAAATCGACACTACTATCGCAGCTATCGGTTTGTCATTTACGTTTTTGCTGTGTTTTTTTTTTGTTGTAAAATTAGAAGTCAAAATGTTGTTTATTTTCTTCTCGTCAATTGTTCTCTTTGTAATAACTTCAGTTCCTTTTGAAGCCTTTTTTGTGGTTTGGCAGCCGGTGTTTGACCGTTTCCAAAAACAAAGCTTCGAATGATACATTAGTCTTACTGTTATTTGTTTCACTAGTATGCACTCCATCATTATTGTGACTAGTAGCTGCATGTAAACGGCCACAAAAACCTGAATTCTTTAGATGTCCACATTCTTCACACAATTACATAATATTATCTTCTTCCGGGTCACAATCCCAGGATTGGTCTGCACCAAACACTCGGTCTTTCCACTTATCTCTATCGTCCGCCAGTCTCTTCATCTCTTTGTAACTGCTACAGCGCACGTCACTGATTATCTGGTCTATATAGCTGTTTCTGGGGCGGCCTCTACAGTTGCCCCCATCAATCATTCCTTCGACGATGGTAAAAAGCAGGCCTGGGTGCCGGATGTTGTTGCCTATCCAAGTTGTTCTCTGTTGGGCAATTCTTTTCATAAGTTGCCTTGTCTCTCCAACCATGTTTAGTAATATTATCTACCGATGTATTAAATCTATTTAAAGCCTCTGGATCATATGCAGTTCTAGGTATCACATCATCATCAAAAGGCTGAATACCCGCTTTTCGAAAGTCACTTGATTATATCTGGATTCAAATTTTCTCAAACATCCAGTATAAAATTTGAAAACATGTGTTTTGGCAGCTTTTTTCCGTGATTTTTCCTTTTGCCACTGTACAAGTTTTGTGTCCCAGGACAGCTTAAATGACTTGAAAACTGCTAAGTAGAGAGGTTGTAAAAGATGTGACGCATGTAGTGATTTTTAAGAGAGTAATATTATTCTCTTTAGCAATCTCAATAACTCTCAAATCCATGTGGGTACTGTGCCTGTCATATAGATACTATTAAAACAGGCCTTTGCTTATCTAGGGATGGAATGAATATATTTTACATGTAATTTAAAAACACATTGGATTCCATCCATCCCTTTTTTGTTGATGCGTATGCTAATTTATATCATTTGTGGCCATCCACTTTTTTTTTTTTTTTTTTTTTTGAGTGGCAGCTCTCCAAGGAGAACACACTTAGGCCGGTTGGCCCTTTGTGATACCACAGTGGGGTTGTCCTTCCCCTTCACTAAACCACATTGAACCAGCCTGAGTGGTTAATAAATGTCAGAACGTCGCTAATGTCAGCAGACGCTATGTCCATCAGGTCATCGTAGAAGAAACTTCCCAAGAATTTCCTCCTATTTCTGGAGAGAGCAGGGCATTGACAGAGGAAGTGGACTACCGTCTCTTCTTCCTCTTCGTCTTGGCATGCTCTGCAATAATCAAATGCCTCTAAACCAAGCCTTCTGGCATGTTTTCCTATGAGCCAGTGCCCTGTTAATACCGATGTGACTCTGGCTAGTGAGTCCCTTCTGAACGAGAGCATCTCCCTTGTTCTTTTGAGATCATATTTTGGCCATGTTTGTTTGGCAATGGCACACGTGCTTTCTTCAGACCATCTTTGATTGGCACGAGTTTTCGTTTTCTCATCGACCCGGAGTTTACATGTTGCCATGGGAACCCCGGGTCGATGATTTATTGTTTCTAAAGGTAACAGGGTACCTGCCCTGGCCAGTTCATCTGCCTTACAGTTACCTGTTATATCATTGTGACCTGGTACCCACATAACAAGTATGTTAAACCGCTCGGCTGCTTTGTTTAATGCTGTGCGGCAGTTCAGGGCAACTTTAGAGGTCGTTAATGCGCCTCGCAGAGCCTTGATCGCTGCTTGGCTGTCTGTGAGGATACGGACTTCGCTGCTTTGCATTGCGGCCCTTTGTATCCATTCTATTGCTTCTTGAATCGCCAGGATCTCTGCCTGAAAAACACTGCAGTGGTCTGGCAACCTGAATGAGATATTGATATTTGGTTGTTCCGAAAATACCCCTCCACCCACCCTTCCGTCCAGTTTCGACCCATCTGTGTATACCACCATCTGGGCCTCACCATGGTGAATTGCGTTCTCCTTCCACATCTCCCTCGAGGGGATTTGGGTGGAGAACCCATTCTCGAAGAAGGGTTTGGGAATGGTGTGGTCAATACCTTCGGATGGTTGTTTGTACTCCTGAAGAATCATGGAGTGCCCAATATGAGTCCCCTTCCAAGGGTTAACATTATTCATTCTTAGGGCAGCGTTTGCCGCCATTTGTTTCCCAAGGAGGTCAAGCGGAATCAGGTGCAGGATGGTGTCAAGAGCTTTAGTTGGTGTAGTTCTTAGACAGCCAGTGATTGTCACTTCAGCTAGTCTTTGAACTTTTGCCAGCTCCTTAAGGTGTGCCCCTTTTTTCAAGGAATGCCACCATACCACCACCCCATACATCATGATTGGCCTTATGACCGCCTTGTACATCCAGTGGGTTATCTTCGGGTGCACTCCCCAGCTTTTTCCCACGATCTTTTTGCAGGTGTACAGCGCATTTGTAGCTTTCCGTACTCTCTCCTGCATATTGGGCTTCCAGTTCAGCTTCCTATCCAGAATTAGTCCCAGATATTTAGCTTGGGCTGAGATCTCTAGTGTCACTCCCTCCAGGGTTGGCAACGTGAAGGTCGGGATTACCCGTTTATTTGTGAATAGGACTAACTCCGTTTTCCTTGGGTTGACTCCCAACCCACTGCTGTTACACCATCGAGTTATCCTACCTAATGCTCTCTGTAAAAGAGATGTGAGTATGTTGGGAATCTTCCCCGACACTGCTATGGCGAGGTCGTCCGCATACGCGATTACCGTAACGCCAATGTTGTCCAATTCCATCAACAGTTCGTTTAAGGCTAAATTCCATAGAAGAGGTGATAGAACACCCCCTTGGGGTGTACCCTTCACTGGGTATCTTCTTATCTTTGAGCCTCCAAGTTCCGAGTTTATGACCCTATTTCTCAACATATGATCGATAAACTCTGTAAGCGAAGTCTCTATCCCTAGTTTCTCCAAGGACTGAGCTATCTTTTCGTATTTAATATTATTAAAGGCCCCTTCTATATCTAGAAAGGCTACCAATGTATATTCTTTGTACTTCATCGATTTCTCAATTTTCTGTACTAGAGTATGTAGGGCTGTTTCAACAGATTTCCCTTTACTGTATGCATGCTGGGACTCTGACCACATTGAAGGTTCAATTTTACTCCTGATGTGTGTCTCTATGAGTCTCTCTAGCGTTTTCATGACAAACGAGGATAGACTTATTGGTCTGAAATCCTTGGTTGTAGCGTTAGATGTTTTACCTCCTTTGGGTATGAACACCACTTTTACTTCCCTCCATATTTTGGGGGTATAACAGAGTTCTATACATGCCTCAAAGACTGTCTCCAACCAAGGTATGACAATCTCTGAGGCCGCCTGTAGTTCCGCCGGTATGATTCCATCCGGACCTGGCGATTTGTAAGGTTCGAACCCAAATAAAGCCCAAGAAATTGCTTCTTTACTGAAAAGTCTTTGGGCGCTTCTTTGTTTCCTGGTTTGGTTTGTTGCTCTTGGCAACTCCTGCTTACATCCAGGAAAATGTGTCTTAGTTAATAGCTCTAATGTCTCAGAGCTGCTTGTGGTCCAGCTGCCGTCTAGCCTTTTTATGTACTCGGGCATTACTGGATCCGTTGCTAGGATTTTGCGAATCCTATTTCCCTCAGGGATTGTTTCAATCATAGTGCAGAAAGTTTCCCAGGAGGCTTTTTTCGCTGTTTTTAATTTGCTTTTGAAAACTCTTTGACTAGCCTTATAGTTTTCCCAATTGTTGGTTACCTTGGCTAGATTGAATAGTCTCCGACATTCCTTTCTCAGGGTAATGATCTCTTTTGTCCACCAAGGTGGTCTCTGTCTTCCTTTAACCGTGCGAACCGGGCATGATACCCTGGTTGCCTGATTACAAGCATTGGTAAAGGTTTCTATCGTATCGTCCAGTTCTTCTATTGTGGAAGGTCTGGGCGGTATTTCTAATAGAAGTTCGCTGAGGGCAGTGTTATACTTATCCCATTGCGTCTTCTTTCTGTTACGGTACCTAATTTTGTCCGGCTTCTGAAGGTCCAGACTGAATTCTATGTACTGGTGGTCAGAGAAGGAATGGTCATCTGAGACTTTCCAATCTCTTACATATTGGGCAGCTTGTTCATTGACACACGTTATGTCCAGAACTTCGCGCCTTATTGCGGTGATAAAGGTTGGAGAATCACCTTCATTGCAAATTTCAAGGTTATTACACATGATATATTCAAAAAGTAACTCACCTCTTTCATTTGTGTCCGTACTGCCCCAGATCGTGTGGTGTGCATTGGCATCCGCACCTATGACCACTGGTATCTTCACATTGCCTGCTTTTGCGATATTATCCCACATAAACTTGCCTTTAAATACAATCAAAGGCTTAGGTTTTTTCCCATTAGTATTTGCTCCAGCCAAAATTGTGTAATTTTCTTTTCCTGGGCCACTCGTCCTTGATGATGGTGTTCCTCTGGCTTCAACTACATTTATTCTTTTAGGGTCCAGACATATACTGGTCTCGTCAAAATTCCATACTTGAGATGGTCGATTTAGGAGATCTAAATCAGTCAGTGTATCTTTTAAAATTTTGAAATATTCATTGATTACAAAGGGGTCGGTAATCTTCTTTCTAGCATATTTTACGGGTTGCAGTACTTTGATAGAAAGTTGGTGTCGCCGCTTAAAGTTATTAAACCAGTCTGGGCCAGGAATGTTATTTTTTAATGGAGTTGAAGGGAACCCTTATAAGGGAACTCAATAAGAAGGCATAATTGGTGAACGTTGCGCAAGTGCATAAAGTAATCACGTAAACCAGCCGATGATAGGTTGTAAGCCCTGTAGGTGCCTTGAGTTCCTGTTTCTTCTACAATATTCCAACTTCGTCTCTATTGAGATGTTAAAAAAGTTTGTCAATAAAAATAAAATATAATAAAACAATAAAATAAAATGAATTTCTAGTAGGTATACAATAAAGGAACTTACTAAGTCCTTAACGGGTATCACCGATGAGTTATTTTCATAATCTTTACAATATTTATACACATTTTACACTATTTATGTAGACTGTTTATGCATTGGTTTGCTCAGTTCAATTTTACATATATTTTCCATCTTGGTAAAAAATAAAAATTATATCGTGTGGTCACCTTTCGCTAACAAAAAACCTTCCACCTCGAAAGCTTTAAATGTACTGACTGTCACACACTTATAAACAACAATGGATCCCAGTCCATGTCAGTATTCATTCAATACACACAATAACATTTTGTGAACATTAACCCTATACGGATATGTCTAGAAGTCACTAATACATAAGCGATACACTAGTTTAAGTTGATTCCTCTCTACCTGTTGGTTGCCCGAGAAGCAATACTAAAATAAAATTGTGTTTTGGACTGCTGCAAATATCTACAAGACTGTAAATATCAAAATCTTAGAATGCCTCTGGTAAAAATATTTGTATTTTTATATGTATTTAGTGTAAATTTATACCGATATTGTTAATTTGTCATTTTTCAAAAATATTTACATTCAAAACTTTCTAGAAGTTTTCAATGTAATATTCCTTTATTTTCTTCCTTGTGACAGTATACTGTCTTCCAGAATAGTTGACTGTCATAAAGATGATTCCTCACTCGTTAACTGCATTCCAGAAGAGATTTTTTTAGCCTCGTGGTTTTCATCTACTGGCCTTGTACTGTTGTTAGTTACTGTTGTTGGGAGTACTCATTCTGCATTATGTGGTTGTTTTACTTTTTTTTATGCAACACAGTGAGGCTATATAAGAATTATTGTTATAAAAATGAAGATTCAGACACAGAATTCTGGTTTACTCTCAAGACTTATATACTATATTAAAAAAAAAAAAAAAACCCAGAGGTTCTCAAACACTTCACTCGTCCATTTTCATGCCTGACACTTTTATATCATTAAGATATTGTCATGTTAGAAATGGGATTTAGTTAAGGAACTTTAAAAACAGGATTTGTATGAAATTGAATACGGGAGTGAGATCGGCGCCTTTATAAACAGGAATGTATAATTTCCTGATATTTCGGTTGTTAATCATTACAACGACAATGTGATTGTGTACTTACGATGAAATAATGAGTACAATTATTTTATTGTCCAATTAGGAATCAAGCAATACTAGGTTTTGTTTTTATCAATATCTTTTTTGTTTAGATTTTATGATTCAAATTCGAATTTGAATATTTTATAATGTTCAATATTTAATTGTCCTGTTACAGCAAAATTTAGTTTGTGTTTTTAGTTTGTGATCGAAGATTAAAAAAGCCTTAACCTGCTTCAGCTAAATTTATTATTTGACATGTAGTAAAATTCACACTACATATTTACTAATTAATTTAAATTGTACAATTTACTTAGTTAATTATTATACGAGGGCCGTTTGATAAGTCAGTGACTTTTGAATTTCTCGTTCAGTAACTTTAAATGCAACACTACTCCCCTCAATTCCCGTCTATTTGTTGACTACTGTCAAATGTTGAGCAAGTTCTATCATTTAGTTTATATTTGAAAGCCATTGAAAGCACACAACCCTGTGAATTTTAAAGATCATGGAAAAAAGTGAATTTCGTGTTCTGTTTAACCTTATGACGACAGATATGAAAAGGAACAATCCGTGAATAGACAGAAGTTTCTCCCAGTGAACATTGTACCAAAGAAGGCCAACCTGGGTCTGTCGGCCTACAAGGTCATGAACACAGTTTTTAAGGATGCGTCTGTTTTCAATCGCATTGATTACCTTGAAAGGGGTAAAGCAATCACCGGAGAATATAACAGAGCTTTTGTACAGTTTTCATAATGATTTAAAGCAAATATGACCGCATTTGGCAAAGAAAAGAGTGCTGTTCCATCAACACAATGCCTGGGTGCACACGTATGTAGTCGCCATTGCAAAAATAAAAACAAATAGGGCTACAATTGCAACCCCATTCAGCATATTCTCCAGATTTTGTTTCCTCCGACTATTTCCTGTTTCCAAACCCGAATATATAGCTTGGTGGTAAGAGATTTGGGTCTAACTAAGGTAAGGGGCGCATGGAAGCTTAAATTAATCGGCCGATAATAAATCAGCCGATCGGTTCTAACGCGCATGGAAGCTTCTAGAATTGTACGATTGGAAATAACACGGCGGTCAACATTCATATGATTAGAAATAATTGACAGATCATAATTTACCGAACTTAATAAAAAAATCATTAACTTGGGCTCCATGCGCCTGTACAACAAGCGGGAAAAAGAAAAACATTTGCGCGGGAAACAGAAAACTGCGGTACCTTTGTATTGCGCGGTATAAGGTATGTATTGCACGGGAAAAGATAAATAAATTGACAGATCATATTTTACCAAACATAACCTAGAAATCATTATGTTGGGCTCCGCGCGCGTACAAGCGGGAAAATACAAACATTGCGCGGGAAACAGAAAAGAACTATTGTGTGACAGAGCAAATGTACAGACGCAATAGTGAACCAAGTATATATAATATAAAACTTTTTTTTAAGGTTTTTTCGTTGACACAATTGAAGTTCATATTTATAAATTGTAAAAAAAACACTTGAAACACAGTTAAGTTTTTATTCATTAAGTGGAATATTTATTAAATTACCTATGTAACTATTAATCAATTAAGTAATAACTTACCCAATTCAGTTCTTTTATTATGATTTAGCTGTTCCCAGCCAGTTATTAATATTTCGCTTATCTCCAACCATAATTTTTGCTTAATTTGGCGGTTACTATAATTTTTTATCATATAATGAAGGACGTGCTTCAACTAATATAATTAATTTTTCCGAATCAAAATTTATTTCATCTGACATTTCGTTTGGCAGCACTGACAACGTACTTCTCGATCTACTGCGCTCGGACGATTAAATTATCGGTGAGCATGCGCCATGCGCGCCCTCTCATACAACAAGATTGGTTACAAAAAATCGGCCGATCGAGGTCGGCTGATTTTTTTGTGTCTCGTCACAGATTTTAAAATCGGCCGATTCTGTTAGCTTTCATGCGCGCTCTTACATGTAATTCGTATGTTGTAACTCACCGATAATTAATCGGCCGATGAAATTAGCTTCCATGCGCGCCTACCTTAAGAGGTCTGAAAGTGGTTGAAGAGACTGAATTAAACAACAAACACCTATTTTGAGAACTTTGAGGAAACCTTTTATTTAGAAGTAATTAAAAAAATTAAAAACGCTGGATTAAATGTATTGATCTAAAAGGTGACTATATGTTGAGAAATAAAGCGCTTTATTACCAAAAATAATATCTTATTCAAAAAGTTACTGACTTATCAAACTGCACTTGTATATACGGCTTGTGACAAATCTATATTAAATTTAATATTAAAAAAAACGCTTAATGCTAACTAAGCTAATGAATATTTTGGTATATTTATACATTCAATGTTCCTATGTAGTTTTTTTTTGAAAATATGATGGAATTGAATATTTTTTTACCAAATATTATTGTAATTGAATTAATGTTATTAATTTATGTAAAATAGTCATTTTTATAGGTTGTTAGTTAAATTTGTTATTATGTTGAAAAATGAGTTTTGTCATTTTTTTTTATCCATCTATTTCCTTTTTTTTGTAACATGAAATTCTTATTTGTATTTTCAATTACCAACATCATGTAATAAAATTTCAAACATGATTATTATGTATACAACAAATTTTTTTAATTGGTATGCTATTAATATCAAATATTCCCTTATATCCATATTCACAAACAAATCTTGAGGAAGTCTCGGGCCCTCAAGGTTCATTGAAGGCGATTTCCTTATTCAGAGTGTATGTGACATCAGATACCTTGAGGAATCCTCAAGAAGTTCAACAAAATGTATTCCTTCACATTTTGTTATTCAGAGAAAAATATATCTGCTCTGGGTATGCTTATTCTGCTACTTTGAAGAAGCATACATTCCTTCAAGTGTCAATTATAATAAAATGAGAGTGGAAATAGAAGATTTTTAATACCATCAAGAGAATAAGTGAGGAATACTTTGATTCTTTCTGCAGATAATATTTTATAAATAATATTTTGCATTGTTTTTGGATTGGGTACCAACCAATAAAATATTGAAAAATTAAAATATTATATAATTGGATACTTCACCAACGAAAATTTCTTTCTTAATATATAATGTTCCATCATTTGTCAAAAGAAACGGGTCAACAGAATATCTTTGTTGTCAAATTAATGTCATCCGTATCTGTGCTTTCCTTGAGGTGTAGACTTTAATTGGGGGCTCCTCACGGGCAACACGTACCTTCAAGGTACCTTGAGGACCTGAGGTCTCCTCAATACTCATGTTTGACTCTGAATATGGGTATTAGCTTCAAGGGTAATAATATTATATTTTTAATTAGTACGATGGATTCATGTTATCTTTGATAGTATTCTTTTTTCTGACTATTTATTTTACGCTTATGTTATTTATTTGTTGTCTACCAATAAATTATTTTTACAAAAAATTAATTTTTAATTAATTTTTTAAACCCTGGATTTGTATCAAGTTTGTGTGTCTTAGGCCTATTTAAGGCTAATTATGGTATGGGAATATTTCATTCTAGAAGTGGAAAATTACTGCTTTCAATTGAAAGAGATTATCTAATAACAGCCATATAGAAAAATAATACAGCCATATAGAAAAATAATACAGCCATATAGATCTTTCTACTAGTATTTTTGTGCTTCATATAAAGTACTTATTTTTGAAGTGTCGTAAATTTTCTGCATTAACGATATCATGAAGGTATGCTACTAAACAATATACATGGCTGAATTTGACTGAAGTTGAATGTTCAGCCCTAGCTGCAGCTTACTTCGGCCGAAGTTGAAGGTTTGCCTACTACTATTCCATAATAATACTGTTACCATAATAAGATCAATGTAAATTATGGACTATTGTTATTATCTATTACTACAACCAGGTTTAATTATTTCAACGATTCTCATACCATCCTATTTAGGGTAAACAAGGAACTGAATGCCGGACTTCTCTCTTGACATACATTTCATGCTTCACTCACGTCCATGCATCGTCTTTTCTTCATCTTTCAAACTTGTATTTATGTGACCAATTTTTCCTTGGCCGATCTCTACTGTTTGATCCTCTTTAATTAGCCTTGTATACTTTTTTTGTCAGACGATCATCATTCATACTTTTTATGTGGCCAAACCACTTTAGGGCATTTATTTTCATCTTACTTACGATATTGTCTCAACTTAAACAATTCAATTTAGCCAAAGTCACGCACGTTTGTACAAGTGCACCCAGTTTTTGTGTTTTTGAATGTGTTTTTAATTAAATTTTAATTTTCAATGTGGTTTTTTGGCCGAAGGTCGATGCTTCGGTCTGACACTATAGTAATAGTTGCAGTTATCTTTCTTGATAATAATTCCTGAAGTTATAATACTGTAATAATGAAATATACTAATGCCATCTGTTAAGAAATATTCAAAATTATTTCATATGTGAGGATGTGAGTCCCATATTATAAATTTTACCCGTATACATTTTACAAAAAAATGGATGTGTGTGTGCCTATCAAGAAACGATAAATGATTTGTTTTTAATTTCCAATATAACTTATAATATCATTAAAATATATTTTAACATAAATAATACATATTTCTCACGATCAACTACCTAAAGATTGTTTAATGCAATTTAGTGATGAATGGATAGCCAACCAATTTAAATTATACCCTTGACTCCATTATATTTCTATCAAATATTTTTTATTCCCTTCAGTCAACATTTATTATGTTATAATAAATCGAGAATATAAGTTTAAGTTATATTGAATATAAGTTTCATATATTATTATTCAACTGACGATTTGTTCAAGAAAACTTTGTTCTCTTAACATATTGACAAAATGTATACGTGAGATTTGTATGCAGGGTCTATATTTTTCACGGTTTTTCAATCTTTGAAGTCAAAAAACACCAACTTAGAGGCTTCACAGCATACATATATTTACTGAGAATTCGGAGTAAACATTTACTGAGAATTCGGAGTAAAACATTTAGTGTGTCTCTGTTACTGTCCCCTCCTTATAACTTTTGATCCGCTCAATACACAGCCCAAAATTTCATAATATATAGATAGTTATAGCCCTACAAAACTTTTGTCCTCAGAATTTTGAATATATGTTTCCATACATGGATTTACTCAGAATTCGGAGTAGAACATTTTATGTGAGTTTTGTGTGTCTGTGTGTGTGTCTGTCCCCCCTATTATAACTTTTGATCCGCTGGATTCACAAAGCCTAAAATTTCAGAATATATAAATAGTTATAGGCCTACAAAACTTTTATACTCAGAATTTTGAATTTTTGTTTAAGTCAGGGGTTATCAACTTTTGAATTTTTACTTTATTTTTCCATATATCTCAGAAACCATAAATGCTAGAACTGAGAATTGGTATGAACATAGGGAAACACAAAATCTCATTGGTTTTTTCAAAAAAAATCTCAAACATTTTTTATTTAGAAAAATATTTTTTTATGATAAATTTATGTGATTAAATGCCTATATTTCCAAAGTTTTTGAAAATATCGAAAAAAGCTGAAACACCCCAACTAGATAGTGAAATTTTCTATAAAAAAATATTAATATTGTAGAAGCACATCTCAAATTTTTTTTAACAATTTTTATAAAAATTGAATTTGGTGACGACATCGCTTCATACAATTTGTATGGCAGTCGCCTGTACACAATATGTAAGAAAACTTAATAGTTTGATACTTAATCTCTAAACATACATACAGAACCATCATGCTGTTTTCATATTCCGGGTAGGAAAAAAGGACTGACCTCCATACTGTCCTATCTTGACATACATACCAACATGTGTTAATATTTTCAATAATTTGGATTTATGGGTTTATAGTTTGATTCTTATTCTTCAACTATACATACTATCGCTATCGACAGTTGGATCTCATTTGTTACATGCAACTAGTTAATTAATAAATCATAATTGTAAAACTACGTTTTTCAGTATTTATTAAACATCCTACACAGAATGAGATTGTATCATTTTACTTATTATAAACATCAATGATGATATATCTTTATATACCTATATAATTCTTCTGTACTTGTGTATGTCACTAAACTCCTAAACGGCTTAACCGATTTTGATAAAAAAAATGGTGTGTTTGCGAGTCCCTGAATGGTTTAGATTTACAAAAAGGAATTTTATACATTAATAAAATTTAAAAAAAAAATAATAATTTCAATCGTTATAAATATTTTCGGAATATGCATTTTGAATACTGGCAACATTGCTTTCGATATGTCTAAATATTATGCAATGTTGGTTATGCCATTAAAACTGCGAGAAGCTAGCTAGGCCAAAATAAATACCAATGCGCATGCGCGCCAAACTATTTCCGCTGCGAAAAATAAAATAATCTAAAAATTTAATTTATAATTCAATTTATAAAGCAACTCGCTCACGCGAGTCGCTATTATTATTATAGACAAACTTAAACCTAACCTAAGAATGCAGAAAAGAAGAGCCGGTACTAAACGCTACTCACAAACATAGGTTGACGATATTGACAATGCAGCGGAAATAGTTTGGCGCGCATGCGCATTGGTATTTATTTTGGCCTAGCTAGCTTCTCGTTTAAAACTTGATGTTTTTATCAACGCTCGCGCTGTTTGAATGTTGCCATTTTTGGGTGAGACAAGCTTTCTTGTAGTCTATAAAACAAAAGACCATCGGTACTCGGAACTCCCGGCTCTTTTCTATAAGTTGACGAATGTTTAGTAGGTATTTGCTCCCTAGTTCCTTTCCCTTTCACAAATCCGGCTTGTTCTTGTGGAATTTGAAATTTCAGGTATTGTGCTAGTCTTTGATTAATTATGTGGAGCAGTATCTTGCTGGCATGGGGTATTAAAACCCTATGAGTCTTTTTGTACACAATTGTGTACATGACATTTTAATGTCTCCTGTTAGTTAATCAGTCAAAATATATTTTGTATCTAAAAATTATCTATGGTACTATGTTTTTTTTTGTGAATATTGAATATTTTTAATTATCGATCAAAATTGCTAGCCCCTACATACACTTACTATTTAATGGCAAATGAACAAAAAAAAATTTTTTTTCATGCCAAATAAAAATTACCTACTCAAAGGGTTAAAGAGATGGTCCGGTAATTCTCGCATTTTCTTGTTGAGCCTTTCTTATGCAAGGGTATGAATACAGAGTGTACCCAATCCTGTGGCCATTCACTTGTCTTCCAAATGCGGTTACATATTCGATGGATTATCTGTGCACCTTTACCTCCCATCTGTTTGATCACTTCTGTGGGAATATTATCGTTACCAGAAGATTTGTTACATTTTAATTTGGCAATCGCCTCCCCAACTTCGCTAAGCTGGTCGTGACCGGAAGTGTGGAGGGGAGTAGAGGTAGAGGAAGATCCCCGACTAGATGGACTGACCAGATCAAAGCGGTTACTGGCCTAACAGTAGTAGGTGCATTGCGAACTGCGGAGTGTCGGGAGAGATGGAGGAGTGCTGTCCACCAGGTGATGATGGCGAAGAGAAGAGAGGATCACAACCCTCAGTGATGAGAAAAGCGACTCAGAAGAAGAAGAATTATAAACATAATATATACATACATATATAAATAAATAAATCGTAATTATAAATGTGGGTAGGTAGGTATATGTATGTGAGTGTGTGTGAGTGTATAATATGATATGAAACCGGATATTCCACTCATACAAAGGTTTCATTCAAGTAAATATCGACCGGCTGCCGTCACGTGCTTCTCCAACTTTAGGGGGTGGTGTAGGTTGGGTCTAGAAGGGCTAGAGAGAGGGAGAGGGGGCGATGGTTGAATTATTACAGAACCTTTGAAGAGGCCAAACTTCCCAATATTAAGGTCATAACCAGTATAATTTATGAATAAACATACTCTTACCAACAGTTGGGGTAGGCAGAAACGATTAATAGATACAATACTAATTCATATTGAATGCATTTAAGTGTTATTTCGTGATGTAACGTAGACAGACTCGTCATATTTGGGTAAATACTCAAAGTAAAGTCTATCATTTCTCGTACAAAACAAGATAATTTTTTTGGCTCAATAAAAGAATATCTTTAATTTCGCATACAAAATGAAATAAATACATCTGTCACTTCATAATACACCAAGATAAAAATATTTCATGTCGTAAAAATATGAAAATATTGATTCGTTAAGGACATCATTCTAAAAACGAGTGAGTTGTGGCAAACGCTATTCTCCTCACTACCAAGTCACTCCTAAAAGTATTCAAATTTTCACCATTTTCATGAAATTTTTCATGAAAAGTTTTCAAAAAAGTTATTTATTTGAATATTTTATTATGAAAACTTGATAATTCATCAATGCCATTTTATCAAAGTGCCTATTTAGTAATTTGAAAATAAAAATATCATATTTTAAATTTCCTGAGCTTGGGGTCACTGAAATATTTGACAGTTAATCTTCTTCTTCTTCTTTCAGCCCCTTTCACTCCACTGCTGGATAAAGGCCTCTTCCTGAGTTTTCCACTTCTCTCTGTCCTGGGCGCTCTGTTTCCACCCATGTCCCACCAGTTCGACAATGTCATCAGTCCATCTCCTCTGTGGTCTCCCTACACATCATTCCCTTGACAGTTAATAAAATCAGATATCCTTCAAAATCTAATGGAGTCTGTGAGTATACAAATTTAGAAAATTTGAAAATAATCGAATGTGTACGTAAAATAAACACGCCATACATAGAACATAGTACACTACAGACACACACAAATACATTGTTATGAAACTTTCACTAAACAATTTCAGCATTATAATTTTTTATTGATGATCTGCAGTAAAAAATTACCTTTAAAATAGCGAATTCGTAACCCCCCACTATATCCCCTCGGGGCAGTGAGGAGTAAAAGTATCTTAAACGGCATTTATTAGAATCGAATACGTGAATTTATAATACCTACGTATAATTCATGAATTTTTGATATTTCGGTTTGTATGATAAATATTTACTAACTATAGTTTAGACGTACCTTGTTTTAATATTTTTATTGTAATATTAATCTTAAACGTTGTTTCATTAGTTGCCAATTCATTTTCCCAAAAAAATCTAACTTCTAGTGGAATAAATTAGTTAATTGTAATTTAACAATAAACCCGTTCTGCGAAGGTCTTTCATTGTTTGTGTATCTCGTGATATTATGGCTGTAGGGTTATATTCTTTTATTATATCCCCAAATGATTCACCCGTAAGCGATTCTCTAACAAAAATGATGGATGCCGCTTTAGAAGCCATTATTTATCTCTCAGGCGTTTAATTTCATCTCATTTAATGCTTTTCTTTCATTATATCTTCTGTTCTTTTCTCTCATAAGCAACGCTGAATCTTTATTGATGCCAAATTAATCTTTGTAAAGGCTATGATATTGTATGCCTACAGATTTGATTGAAAAAGCAATAAATATGACGTATATTTCGTTTATACATAGGTAAAAGTAGGTACTTACATCCAATAAACATAGTGTATCTATCTGATTATCTATTATTCTTATTTTTATTCTTATATCTATTATTCTTATTTTTATTCTTATATCTATTATTCTTATTTTTATTCTTATAAATATATATATTTTTTATGTTTTATATTTATTTTGTAATTTCAATTTATGTTTTTTTTCTTTTTTTTTAATTTGTATTCTTATATTCCTGTAACTGATTGAATTTACTATGTTGGTTGACTGGTAGAAATTGCCTGCAGGCAATAAGTCCGCCACGTTGTTTAACTCAATAAAAGTCTTTAATTATTATTATTATTAAGTACAAATCTAATTCGAATATTTTTTTCGCAAACATTGGATTTTTTCCCTGTTTTTTCCCTGTGAACTCAAAGAAGGCATAATTGGTGAACGTTGTGCAAGCGCATAAAGTGGTCACGTAAACCAGCCGATGACAGGTCGTAAGCCCTGTAGGTGCCTTGATTTCCTGGTTCTTCTATAATATCCCAACTTCGTCTCTATTGAGATGTTAAAAAGTTTGACAAATTTAATTTATAGAATAGGTAGGTAAAAAAAATAATTTAATGAAGATTTTTGATGGTATTCCTTTTTAATATTTGATTAATAGGTTAGTACTGAAATAGAAAACAAAATGAGGACTAACTTTTGTACTGAAATAGAAAACAAAATGAGGACTAACTTTTGTAAGTGTCCTTTTTTGTTTCTTTTACATAAAAATACTCCTGGTTTAATGCAATCAGTATAGCATTATCGGTTACTTTGTATGAAATACATTTTTTTCAATATTATCAACTAGCTTTTATGTCCCGCCGTTGGCCAAGAATGTAAAATTGTGAAAGAAAAAGCAATCGTTTTAATAATATTGTCACCCAATTATTTTGCAATATCAGACTATAAAAAGTGGTTTGAAATTTGATTGAGTTTACGTATTGTAAAATGTTCAAGTGATGGCCACAACCCATTCTTTTTTATATATTGCTATAAAGTGTGAATGAAGTATAATATTTATACAATTTCTGCTCGCATGGACTATGCGTAATGGTTTTAAATATGACTGTTTATCAACGTTGTAAAGAGATTGGTTTGGCCACAACCCCCATTTTTAAATATTATCATCGAAAACAAATTGTAATGTGTACCTATTGAAAATTTAGTAATTTTCGATGTTGGGATGTTGTTAAAATTTGATTAAACAAACGTAGGTACTGAAAAGATCTAGTATTGGTCACATCCCATTCGTTTTTATATTTTTTCATCAAGTGTGCATTATATTTTTGCTCAATTTGACTGAAAGTCTTCATTAACGAAGAAGAAGAAGACTTGAACTATAGTAAATAGTTTTTAATTTGAATATAAATGTTGTGAAGAGTTCAGTAATGGCCACAACCCCCATTCTTTAAATATTAGGTGTTGAAAATTATTCAAAATAGGATGATATAAATGGTTTAAATTTAATTAAACAAAAGTATTGAAAAGATTCTAGTGCAGGTTATATCGTCACATCCCATATCCCATTCATTTCATATGTATTTTCATCAAGTGTGCATATCGTTAATAATATTTCTGCACAATAGACTATTAGACTTAAAACTAACCCAAAAGACTAAATAAAAAAGAGAAAAATAAGTATAAGACTATAAGAAATAGTTTGTATAAAAAACTATTCCAATGGTCTACATAAAATAAGTAAAAATACATATACCTAATAGAAGAATTAGACTATTGGAAATAGATTGTATAAAAGCTCACCCAAAGGTCTACAAAAAAGAAGAAGAAGAATATTTAGACTATTGGAAATAGTTTGTATAAATACTGACCAAAAGGTCTACATAAAAGAAAATGAATAAGACTATTGGAAATAGTTTGTATTAAAACTCTCCCAAAAGTCTACGTACTTAAATGAAGAAGAATAATAATTAGACTAAAGGAAATAATTTTTATAAAAAAATGACCCAAATGTATACATAAAAGAAATAGTTTGTATAAAAACTGCCCTAAAGGTCTACATAAAATTAAGAAGAAAAAGAATTAGACTCCAGGACCCGCCGCTTCAGGCCCTTCAGTACCTCCCGTCCCTTTAATCCCTCATTACGTCCCTTCCCATCAGGCCCTTCAGTACCTTCCGTCCCTTCAGGCAGTTTTATACCTCCCGTCCCTTCAGGCCCTTTAGTGCCTCCCTTCCCTTCATTACATCCCGTCCCATCAGTCGGTTAAGAAAAGTTTAAATCCAGAAACCATCCTGGAAGAACCGCGAAGAGATGAAAGAACCTTCTTTTCCCAGGATGCTCTACTTAATAGGTAAAATGACTAAATACACGAAGAAGAAGAAAAAAGTTTAAACCCAGATACCTGCGAAGAGATGGAAGGACAGTTGGACCTTCTTCTCCCAGGATTCTCCAACTTCATAGGTAAAATGAGCAAAAATACACGATGAAGAAGAAGAAGAAGAAATAAGTTTAAATCCAGATACCTGCGAAGAGATGGAAGGAAAATCGGACATTCTTCTCCCAGGTTAGTCCACCTTCAAAGGTAAAATGACCAAATAGACGATGAAGAAGAAGAAGAAAAAAGTTTAAATCCAGAAACCTGCGAAGAGATGGAAGGAAAATTGGACCTTCATCTCCCAGGATAGTTCATCTTCATAGGTAAGATGACCAAGTACACGTTGAAGAAAAAGAAGAAAAAAGTTTATATGCAGAACCCGTCCTGGAAGACCTGTGAAGAGATGGAGGGACAGTCGGACCTTCTTTTCCCAGGATACTCCCCCTTCATAGGTAAAACGACCAAATACACGAAGAAGAAGAAGAATAAGAAAAAAGTTTAAATCCAAAAACCATCCTGGGCATACGCTCGACAATTCACCAAAGTTTCATTATAATCGGACAAACGGTTGATAAATAAATAAATAAAATAATGTCTTGTGTTTCATTTTATTATTTCATAATTACATTTATTTCAAAGGTTTATTATTTTCAAGAACATATTCATTCGGTGGGAAAATGAAATATTGTATGAAAAGATATTAAAATGGCGGCGTTTATGTACAAAAGGCTTACTTTAAAAATAAGTTAAACATTATAATTATACCAAATATTCACCATGTTTTTCACTTAAACGCTAAGTTATACTTCAAAATATATTTTTTTTGTGTAAATACCTACTTCTAACTTTTAAACTAACAGATATTTGCGTGCAAAATGTACACTTTTTTGACAGATATGACTTGGAAAATTTTGTATGAAAAAAATAATTATTTAAATATTTTTAAAATTCAGCATTTTTATCGCATTCTTTTTAGCGTGACACTGCATCAGGTATACTGGTACATGTTCGCACTTAAATTAGATTTTTAGATGCTCTTGGTTTTTCAGAAGGCGTGAGACAAACACACACACACACACACACACACACATACACACACACACACACACACATACACTAACATTTTGATTGCTTTATTACTTTAGATATATCAAATTAATCAAGCAGTTGTAAAATGCATTGTTATCGGGAATATACATTTTCTGAAAGTTTCAGATCTATAACTGGTCGGGAAAATTCTGATACAGACAGTCATGTGAAGTTAATTAATAAGATATAATAACACACTTAGTTTCAACATAATACGTATGTAATAGTTCCATTGTAAATTTCATGCAACAGTACGATTGGTTTTGTGCACACGTCATCTACTTTTTCAAGTGTATAGTCAAAAAAACTTTGTATTTGATTGACATGTTTGATTTAATTCTAGATGGGTGGTGGCAGAGTGGTTAGCGCGCTGGGTTAGTAATCCAGTGGTCGCGAGTTCGAATCCTGCCACGACCGATTTCGTTCACCTATAGCACAAGCATTTATTCTTAATTTTGGGAATGTATGAGGATGTATATGTACTTGTTACAAGAACATATTCTTCTACATTTGTCTTGATAATGTCATCGTAGAACGAAATAGTTATATAGGTACATAATTAATTTATTCATTTAACAGTTTATGGTGGATTTCTGCCAAATAAAAAATAACTTTATAAAATAACTATATAAAATTACAATAACTACATAAAATTACAATAACTATATAAAATTGCAATAACTATATAAAATTACAATAACTATATAAAATTACAATAACTATATAAAATTACAAATATAATACCTACCGTTCCTTGAAGGTAGAATTGTTTTATTATTAAATTTATTGACTTCTTTAATAACGCTTCGAAATCAAGATGATAATTAAGAAACGAAAATTTGAGGAAATCAATTTCAATTTTGATACTGACACTGACATAATTGTATATGTAAATGAAAACAATGGTTTTATACCTAAATACTATTACATCTGTCCTTCACTGGCCAGGCAGAGAGAATCGACCATTACTTTTTCTATCTTGGTATATATCTATCGCCTCATCTGTATTCATGCATCGTCGATGGATATTTTATTTTAATTAGCATAGATACAGGCAAGAATGCCCAAATATTCTATGCATTGGTTCTGAGAATTTCTAGAATTCTGAGTTCATCCATATGTATAACATATATGCAACGAAGTCACAAGTCGGTGCTTTTTGGCTTCAAAGTTGAAAAATTTAGAAATGGGGGGCGAGTTCGGTCAAACAATGAAATCCATATTATGATACCATATGATAATAATATCCATGATATGGGGAATCATAAGGGTTTTGATTTCACCGTTTGACTGGACCTGCCCCCCTGGCCAAACAAAATCTCGCGGTTCTTGGCTAGATATGTACTTTGTCGATCTGTTAAGAGAAATGAATTCTCTCGAATATATGGACAGTTGGAAAAGATGACAATGTCAAAGAAATATTATCAATTAAGATTGTTTATTCGTTAGCGAAATGAAAATTATAATTTAGTTTGTAGTAGGTAATAGATTACATCGTGAAATCAATGAAGGTGTTACAGTGGTGCCAAAACTTTTTAACGAAGCAGAACGTTATTGAATGGAATTAGTATTAATGGCCATGGAACCATGCCAGATCAGAGGACAGGGGTGTCGTTAGGATCAGATTAATTTGACGTTAAATATATTAGTGCTTATAATGAGAGAAACAAAATAATTCAAATATGAAAACGTCCAAGAAGTACTTTATAAATAATTTTTTATTTATTTATTTTTATTTATTTATTTAAATCCACAATAACCATACAAAAAATTACAACAATACGACAGTGAAACATAGAACAAAAAAAAATTTGAAAAAATTGACAATTTAGTATAACATGTTGGCACTGACAAAATGAATACAATCTATCAGTACCAACATCCAGTGGATAAGAACTATTCCACTAAGCAGTGCTTGTGTCGGAATAGCTTTACATTCATTTTAACTGACACAGTCTTTACTTATGAAACCCATTTATGTCTAACACATAATTATAAATAACAAAAAAAATCAAACATACAAATTATAATATAAGCTATAACATCACGGTTTTATAATCGTTTCATAATTTTAAAAAATATATCTTCAATGTTCATTCTACCTTTGTTGAGAATCCAAGAAGATAGTTTATTTTTCATAGCACTTAGTGATTTTATATTATATATCTCAGAACCAATTAATTCTTTTGTAAATATGTTTAAAATACGAGGCAAAATAAAATCAAAATGTTTTTGAGCAAACGTGGTATGAGCTCTGGGGATTGGTAAAAGTCTGTGTCTAATATTGTAGGAATTTTCAACTCGAGTACATTGTGTTATATTGAGCTTATGTGAGTAAATGATTAATTTCTTGAGGTATAGCTGACGAATATCTAAAACTTCAAATTCAGAAAATAATGAATTAGACGGATATCTAAAAGGTTTTTTATTAATAACTCGAATGATACTCTTCTGGGCTATTTCAATGGGACTAAGTGCGGTTTTATACGTTCCTCCCCAAACTATGATGCCATAACTTAGTATAGATTGAGCAACTGCATAATAGATGAACTTTATCTATTTTAAAAACATTGCGAATACGTAAAAATAGATATATTAGTTTTCGAATTTTTATGGAACATTCCTCAATATGCTTTTTCCAATTTAAGTTATTGTCAACAACAACTCCTAGATACTTGATCTCGTTACATTTTTCCAGGGGGGTACATTGACAGAAATTTTTGTAGCAATTGTGAACTGTAATAGAATGTTGATCCAAAGGTTGTCCTCGTGTGTCAATACTGAAGGTCATAAATTTAGTTTTTTTTATATTAAGGGATAAGACACTGTTATCTAGCCATGATTTTACTATATTGACTCCCTTTTCTGCCAATACGTACGCTTTTTCCCATGTGTCACTATTGAAAAGTAGTGCAGTGTCATCTGCAAAAGTAATAATTTTTCCTCCAATTTTAAGAAAACAGAGATCATTTATGTAAATTAAAAATAATAGTGGTCCAAGGGTACTACCTTGAGGAACGCCATAATTTATTTGCTTTATGTCACTGGTTGTGGTTCCAATTTGTACAAACTGGGATCGTTTTTCAATATATTCTTTGAAGAATTTTAATTCTGTTCCATGAATTCCCACGTTTTCTAACTTTTTTAATAAAAGTTTATGAGAAACCGTGTCAAAAGCTTTGGCTAAGTCTAAAAATATTGCTATGGTTTTTCTATTTCTATCAATGTTATTAGCAATATCTTTGATTATTGACAGAAGCGCTTCGTCCGTACCCTTATTTTTTCTAAAACCATATTGATTTTCTGCAAGAATATTGAGCGTTTCTAGATGTTTTGTAAGTTGAAGGCTGACACATTTTTCAAATATTTTTGATAAAACATTCAAAATGGATATTGGCCTATAGTTGTTGGGATTTTTATGATCACCTCCTTTATAAAGTGGGATTACCCTAGCACATTTGAACGCCTCAGGAAACTCACCATGTGATAAGCTACAATTTAGAATATGAGTTAATGGTTCAGCGATTTGATTTTTTACTGATTTTATTATTTTGGCTTGTATATTATCGTATCCCTTAGAATTATCTGTACGAATATCTTCAATATACTTAATGGTGTCATCTTTGGTTATGTTCATTAATTTAAACTTTGCGTGCGTATATTTTTTCCGTTCATAATTTTTAAGAATCTCTTGTTCAGTTTTCTGTGATTTAGAGAATAATTCAGTAGCTAGTTTATTACCTATACCTGCAAAATGTTCATTCATACAGTCAGCAATTGGTTTATCTCCATGAATCAGAGAATCACTTATAGCAATTGATTTAATAGTTGTTTTGTTTGAGTCATTTACATTATTGAGTTCTTTCACTATCTTCCAGGCAGTTTTTGAAGAATGATCTTTTTGTAAAATTGATTTGTAATATTTTTCTTTATGGTGTTTTATGATTTTATTACATATATTTCTGTATTTAATATAATATTTATAGAAAGATTTATTATGAGGATATTTTTTAACCTCTAGATGTAATATATCTCTTTTTCTGACACAACTTAGAATAGATTCATTCATCCATGGTTTAATAGGTAATAACTTGGGCTTTTTAGCTTTAATTTATGTACTTTCTAACAAATGTTTATCTAAGATCAACATAAAAATTTTCAGTGCAGAGTTTGTGCATGTTTCATTTAATACGTCTGACCAATCTGTTTTTGTAAGAGCATCCATTAGTTTATTGACATTTGTAAATTTTATTGATTTACTTGGAGTTTTGTCTTTAGCGTGTGTGTTTTCTTTCTTAACAAGGCCACAGATAGTGCTATAGTGATCTGTTATGGTAGATTTCACCACTGCTGCAACAACTGCTAAGTTGGATTTAACATAAATGTGATCAAGACACGAGTGAGAGATGTTGGTTTCTCTCGTCGGTAGATTTATAGCAGACAATAGTCCTAGTTCAGCCAATGCACATTCGTACTCAAGTGACTGATAGTGTTTCGATCCAATTGTGTTTATATTTATATCACCGGCTAAAATTATATGTTGATACTTAGAATTTTGTTTGATTAAGTCAGAAAGTGATGTTATGAAAGGTTTAGTATTCACAATATGAGGCGACCTATAGACACCAAAGATTGAAAAATAATTATCGATTATTATTTGCACACAGTTTGCATCGGTCACTTCACATTCAATTAATCTAGGATTTAAGTATTCTTTAACATACACGACCACACCATCTGCCTTATTGAAGGATATATTAGATCTGAACATTTGGAACCCACTGATAGCTCTTGGAATAATATATTGATTTGTCCATGCTTCAGTAGCTATGATAACGTCAAATTTTACATGTGAGTCTTCAAGAAAAAGTAACAGTTCATCATGATTTTTCTCAATACTGCGTATATTGAGATTTAATATTTTTAACGCGTAGTTGCTTGTGAAAAAATCTTTGCAGTCATTAGCATGGTTGATGAGTTTAGTATCAATTGATACCAAATCTATATCGATATTTTGAATCATTTTTCTATTATTTATAAATAAATATGTACTTTAGTGTAATGAATAGTGAATAGCCCAATATATTCAACAGTTGGTTATGCTCATTCAAAGTATTATAATACAATAGAATATTGATCAGTGATATTTTCGATAATAAATTATATCTAATATATACATGAACTATCTCACGATTTTGTTTTATGGTATAATATATATATATATATATATATATATATATATATATATATATATATATATATATATATATATATATATATATAATATATATGGTATAATATATTTTTTTTTACGGTATCTGTCTTATATATAAGTGCATTACCCGAAAAATATAATACTATACATTTCAAGGATATAAATTTATACATGAACACTAAAAATAAATAAGTACATTCTGATATTGAGTACTGAACAGTGATATAATGACGGCGAAAATTTTTCACAGAATATATTACAATGTTCTTTCCCGTAAAATGCTTAGAAATAAAAATCGTGACTAATGCTTTATGTAGTAGGCCAAACTCAACAAAGTATCCACTCAACATGGTGTTTAGGTGTATACAATAATACAATATGAGAGTTCGAATCGTGCAGTGTTTGTGTTTTCTGTGCTATACGGACGACAATAATATCTACCTACCTGTTCAACTGACAGCTAAGATTTTTTGTTTCATTTTTTCTCAATAGATTATCTTAATTTTAATTTATATCTTGTTTGTTGTATTATACTATATATTTTTTGTTGCAAATAGTTAATTGTGTATGTTGTAAGATGGAGGAAATAACCAAACCTCCAGATCCTCCGCCTGAGTCCGATAATTTGTCGATCTATGACATTGATAGATTGTCGGATTCGGATACTAGCCAAATATCTCTTGTCCTATCAAATAGAAAACGAAAATCTCGCACAGTTCTTTCTAACAAAGACCAAAATTCAAAACTTTTAAAGCAAAATACGCCCACAACTTCATTGCAAAATAATTCCATACATAATTCGCTCCCTACTATCGAATCCCATCTTCTTTACTCAGAAAAGTCAAGTGCTCCTTTTATAGTATATGTACAGAGAATAGAACAAGGAAAAATAATAAACCCTTTAGATTTCGGAAAGTTTGTTTTTGGAAACAATTTTATTCGCGGCATTATAAATGGCTCAATAAAATCAGAAGGAAGGCATAAAATACGCTTAGAATTTAAAAGCTATAAATTCGCCAATGATTTTGTCTTAAATATAGAAAAACTTACAAATGGCATGTACAAGGCTTTTATACCTACATTTAATTTAATCCGCATGGGCCTTGTTAGAGGCATTTCTACAGATCTTACCGAGCTTGAAATATTGGAAGCCTTAAATGTCTCACTGGGAGCGGGAAGTGTTGTAAAAGTGAGGCGTCTGAATTATAAAGAAAATTTAAATAATGTCATTACATGGAAACCATCTCAGTCAGTAGTTGTAACTTTTTCAGGTCAAATTCTTCCATCTCATATTTATCTGTTTTACAATTCCATCCCTGTCGAAATTTATAAGTACCCAACTATACAGTGCTTCAACTGCTGTAGATTCAGTCACTCAAAGCCAATGTGTCGTTCGCCGCAACGTTGCTTCAACTGTGGCGATGACCATTCGTCGGAGGATTGTCCTAATCCTGATGATCCTAAATGTATAAATTGTACAGGAAACCATAAAGCAATTAGCTCGCTTTGTCCGGAATTGATGAGACAAAAAAATATTAAAGAATCTATGGCTACCAACAATACATCATACTTTCAGGCTTCAAAACTGTTTCCTCCAGTGAAAAAATCGTTTGCTGAAATCGCATCTACGAATCCTTCTCTAATCAACAATAATAATACTCCCACCTCCTATCAATCTCCTCCACCAGCTTCCACTTCCTATCATAAAACTATCTTGAAACCAGTCAACCCTAAACCAACTTTTCACTCAACCTTCGACAAAAACTTACACAATTCCTTCGTGCTTAATCCTAATGGTAATAGCAAAAGCCAGCCACCCAACGGTTGTGCTCTAAATTATGATCATAGCCATTCTTCTCCTTCTACTTCATCCCTACTTTCTAATATTTTGAACAATGATAATTCCTCCTTTATCCAAACACTTATTTCACTTCTTATAACAGTTTTATGCAACAACAACAATTTACCGAACAACGCTGCTGATTATCTTTCCCCCTTATCTCTCTTCTTAACCATGGCTCCCCAAATAAACAGAATACTACAGTGGAACATTAGAAGCCTATCACCAAATAAATCAGATCTTATCCAACTACTAGAAAGCCACTCCATTTCCGTAGCTGCAATTTCTGAAACATGGCTCAAGCCTTCTGCCCTGGTCCACGTACGCGGATATCAATGCATCAGAGATGATCGCTTGGATGGAAAGGGAGGCGCAGCGCTACTTATTCATAACTCTATCCCTTTCAAACAATTATCATTTAATTGTCCTCCCGGTGAATGTCAGATTGTTTCAGCCATTATTTCCAATATCACTGTAATTTCTTTATACATCCCTCCAACATCAATCTTTTATGAAAAAGATTGGTCTATCTTGCTTTCAAATCTTCCACCCCCGTATTTAATTTTAGGCGATTTTAATGCACATTCCTTCTCATGGGGTAGTGAAACTAATAACAGGTCTGGCAATAATGTCATAGAATTCATAGACGTCAACAAATTATGTTTTCTTAATGACGGTTCTCCAACCCGTATCACCCCCCCTCACCAAAGAAAGAGTGCCATCGACCTATCTCTTTGTTCCAATGAGTTAGCTTCAAAACTTTCATGGACTGTACTAAATGATCCTCGCTCCAGTGACCACTTTCCGATTATTATTAAATTTAATAAACTATCAAAAAATAAATCTTCAACCTCTGTTCCAGCATTAAAATTCCGCACTAAAGGTCTAAATTGGAAGAACTTTTCCACTGAATTGGATCATTATTTAGACAATTCCAGTAAATTTCCCTCAGATTTAAGTTATTTGTGTGAAAATTTTTCTAGTGTTATCTTAGAAACTGCTAAGAAAACGATCCCGATACACAAACCACCAGCTAAAAAACAATTTCAGTCTGCTTCATGGTGGGACTCAGAATGCTCCCTAATTGTACATGCTCGTAAAAAAGCTTTTCTTACGTACCGTAAAAATTTGACTTTAGATAACTATCTTTTAGCAAAACAAGCTCAAGCGAACGCTAAACGTATCCTCAAAAAGAAAAAAAGAACAGGCTGGCGCAATTTCTGTGAATCTTTATCGCCTTGCTCTCCGGTGTCATCCGTATGGACCAGCATCAGGAAGTTTGGATCCGTATTTTCCCCCCCTAGGGCTAGGAAAATTTCAGATGAAGTCATTTCAGCATTTATTGACAAATTAGCTCCCCAAACAGCCCCTTCCAAAGATGATATTCCCACACAAGACAAATTCACTTCTCATTCCTCTTGGTTAGACTCTCCATTTACATTAGATGAATTGAAATCTGTAATTACTTCTCTGCCGGACTCAGCTCCAGGACCTGATGAGGTACAATTTTGTTTTTTTAAGAGCTTTTTCTGTCTCTGCTTCTGAATATTTCCTCTCCTTGATAAATTTTATGTTTGAAACCGGTTTCATTCCAGAATCCTTGAAATCTCAAAGAATTATTCCTATCATTAAACCGGGGAAAAGTGCATCGGAAGTATCATCATACCGCCCTATTGCATTATCATCATGTTTGTTAAAAGTAATTGAGCATTTGATTAAGAAGCGAATAGACTGGTATGTAGAACATCATACAATCTTATCTCCAAACCAATTTGGCTTCAGAAAGAAGAAATCTACTTTGGATAGTCTTAGTATCCTGACGACTGATATCCGAATCTCTCAAGACACCAAACAAAATCTTCTTGCAGTATTTCTAGATATTTCATCGGCGTATGATGATGTTCTCATTTATGTTTTGAAAAAGAAACTATTGAATATAAATATTCCACCTAAAATGGTTCAATTTATTATTAATATCCTAACTGAAAGAACTATCATTATTTCAACATCCTCTAAAACTTTCAAAAGAAAATTATGGAGAGGTCTGCCCCAAGGTTCTGTGATAAGCCCTATTTTGTATAATATATATACCTATGATATGGATAGTTCAATTCCACTGTTTATAAAAAGGCTGTATTTTGCTGACGATATAATAATCTATATCATTCTTAACAATTTAACTCAAGCAGCTCATCATATTTCAAGTGCTCTACAATATTTGAATTCTTGGCTTGTCAATAATGGCTTGAAACTATCATCTACCAAAAGCAAGGCTTTAATATTTTCTCGGAAGCGATCCATCCCCCCCTTATCAATTAAATTTGAAAATGAACCTCTTGAAATTGTCACCCAACATAAGTTTCTCGGCATTATATTTGATCACAAACTTTCCTGGTAACCTCACATTCAAAAAATTGTGACCAAATGTGAATTAGGTCTCAATATTACATATGAAAGCAGTAGCTAGAGTATGGTGGGGTGCCCACCCATCTACTCTTAGAATAATGTTTAATGCACTTGTACGTAGTCACCTTGATTATGGATCAATCCTCTTTGACCCATTGCCTAAACACCTGGCTAAAAAAAATTGACGTGATTCAATCCAAATCATTGAGAATTGTTTTGGGAGCGATGAAGAGTTCCCCTATCAATGCTATTCAAGTGGAATGCGTGGAATCTCCACTAATAATAAGACGACAATTTTTATCGGACAAATTCATTTCCAAAACTCTTTATTATTATAATCATCCGATCATAGAAAAGCTTCAACGATTATTAAAAGTAAATGAAAATACTAGATATAGGAACTCAAAATCAATTCCATTTCTTCTAAAAAGTTTTCAAACCTATCAACTATCTATTTCCAACATGAATTTAGATAAAGGGTCAACGCTTCCTATTTACAATATTCCGCTTTTGGCTTCTTCTTTTGGTCCGAATGTGATCCTATCTATTGGAATGGACAAGTATTGGAGCAATCGTAGTTTAGCTGAGATTAACTCCAAATTTAAGGAAATTATTTTGACAAAATTTCCCAGCTCTCTTACAATATATACAGATGGCTCGAAAATTCCTGACACCTCCTGCGGTGCCTCGGTCTATATTCCAGCACTCAACATTAAATCATCCTACTCCCTCCCTAAAATATTTTCAATCTACTCAGCCGAATGTTTTGCCATTGAGCAGGCTTTGATCCACATTGAATCATATAAAATATCTAATGCTGTGATTTTATCAGACTCTCTTAGTGCACTTCAAAAAATTTCTTCTAACATTGTTAACCCTCTAGATTATCTTTTATGTTCAATAAAATACAAATTGTTTAAACTTAAATCTGATAATTACGACATATCGTTGGCCTGGATTCCTGGCCACCTTGGCATCGAAGGTAATGAAACAGCTGACTTATTAGCAAAATCAAATTCCTCTTCAGGTATGAATCTATCCCATTTGCAGATCCCAACTTTAGATTATGTTTGTTCCCTCCAAAACCTTAAGATGCGTAGATGGAATGATCACCTGTCAGTGACTCTTATTCGAACAGGATCGTTCTACGCTGGAATCCAGCCCACGATCCCCTCAAAACCTTGGTTTCAGGGAAGAGGATTTTCTAGAAGAGATATTTCCTGTTTAACAAGAATGAGAATTGGTCACTGTATTGTGGCTACTCACCTGTTTAAAATTCATGTATTTAGCAGCCCTATGTGTGAGTGTGGTCTAGAGGAGGAGACTCTGGACCATATGTTTTTTAATTGCAATAACCGGTCTAATATCAGTGGTCTGTATCAATTCTTTATCGACACTGTTCATACATCTCCAATTAATATCTCCTACCTGTTATCTCTTAATAATTCAAAAATTTATGTCTTTTTGTTAAAATTTCTAAAAACTCACAACATCGAACTGTAACTTAATCTTGAACTTTTTATATTCTCCTAAAACTGCTCCTAACCCTCCTTTTTTTATATTTATATTTTCATCCAAGGCATATAGCACTCTATATAGGGTGAATTGCCATATAAAGCAAAAAAAAAAAATAATACAATATAGTAATATTAAGGTAGTTTGTACAGTAACACAATATACCACAGTACATCATATTATGGTAATTTGCACAGTTACATGCATAATTTATTATTGACTCTATACAAACAAATATTGTTATAAAATCAAACCCCATACACATTGATATTAAATCAAATCCCATTCATAATGTATAATATACATGAACCATTTTAAGAATTCTATTTTTCAAGATAAAAATATATATATGTGTTAATATAGCTTTAGTAAATTTTACCTTAAAATACACTTTTAAACATCTCAGGAATATCAATTTGTATATGAATAAGAATAAATAGTAAGTACGTACTATGTACGTTATGTACACATATAACACATAACAAACATTAATTAAATTTTGCGAAATAAGAGATACTATTTTTCCAATTTTCTATGATTAATGAGAAAGTATAATTTTAATTTTGCTTTATTTGTGTATAGCTTCTCAGGCAACTAACAGGTACCATGTAATATATAAACTCAACACGCACCTAATAACAAGTTTCCACATTCTGGAGTCTTATGATATTATTCGTCTCACAAATTCAGACTGGAAACACAATTAAAACAGAGTCTCCACCGGGAATCGAGCCCAGGACCTTTTGGTTCGGTAGTCAGACATCTAACCAACTGAGCCACGAAGGATGACTAGATGACGAGAATATAAGAATTCTAAATTATGTATATAAATCATGGAACAATACTTGTCAAATGTATTCTACATGTTTATGTGGTTATTTGGAAGATATTACCATTTGGTAATAAACTCGCTACTTGTTCAGGGTGCAAGGAAGTGCGCGAGATCTAGATTCTAGATCAAGGCTGCCCAACCCTAATCCCGCGGGCCACAATGTGTTCCGCGAATTATAAGTGGGCCGTGTAAACAACTTTTAAAATACCCGTCAATTTGAAAAAAAATCCAGGCAAGTATTCCTACCATCGTCACGTCTCGTTCAATATAGGTAGTAGGTAATATCAATCAGTTATCTTCCCAATATTCAGTTGGAAATCATTGAACTGCAAAGTCTATCTGCACTAAATAGCCTTTTTGCAGAAAATATATCTACAAAGTCTAAAACTCCTTCAGAAGAATTTGTAGATTTCTGAAAATTATGAAAATATATCCGAAAGTACTTAGAAAGTGAAAAGATTTTTTCAAATCTTCACTATATGCACAAATAAATACCGCACATCTCTAACTGAGCAACATATATCGATTTATCTGATTTGTTGTTTCTTTCAACATCTGATCTGGCACCTTACAAAGGAAAATGATTAAAATAGAAACAAAATCAGAAATCACATTAATTTTACCTATTATTTACGTTTTGATATTTCTTGTTTTTTTTTCTTTATTTGGCTGAAAATGCTATTTATTATTTTGACAAACGAGATTCGACTCTCCGAGATCGTGTTCGTAATGTTCAAATAAAGAAAACATGTGGAATAGAGGACATCGTTCGGTGGAGCGGATCCAGAAGAAAACATTGGAGGGACCACGTAGCCAGGATGGACAGTGATAGACTTGCGTATATAGCGGCAAATGAAATCCCCTCAGGCCGCCGCCTACCTGGAAGACCACCGAAGAGATGGAAGGATAGTTGGACTTCGTCATCCCAGGAGGAATAGTTTCTGATGAACAGACCAACTAGGTCTACTAAACGAAGAGGAATAAGAAGACAAATATCAAAATGTTACATTTCTTTTGTTACACAATACCTTAATTTAAATTGTTATCAAAAGTTATAAAAATATAAACCGTCAGTCGTCAGTGGCTCGGCTGAGATTTTTGAATTGTCAATATTGCCCGACTGTTAAAACGGTTGGGCAACCTTGTTCTAGATGAATGGAAAAACTTGGAAGAGGCTTATTTATATCCAACAAAGAAAGAGAGAGTTAACAATAATAAATAATGTCACTCGTGTATTTCGCCTAAATAATTTTTCACTGCACCCAGCCCCTTGTGGTGCTTAAACGAGGCTGGCCCAGGTCAACTTACCGGGAACTCATTTCCATTTCCACAAAATGTATTCATTAAACCACTCCCATGATTATATAACCTATAGCCAAGGACACAGATTACATTTTAATCTATATTTTTCGTTTTTACGCATTCGCTATTTACCTATTATAATAAGTGTCCGACGGAAGGTTAGATTTTGGTCGAAACTGAATACTCGGCCCTAGCCGCTTTGGTCGAAACTGAATGCTCTGCCCTAGCCGCTTTGGTTGAAACTGAATGTTTGACTTTACTAAGAATTTTTATAATAACACTGTTTAAAACAGTATAAAAAAAACTTCGATGCAACTAAGAAGAAATTATTTGGTATTTATGAATGATAGTAGTATAAAAAAGTGAATAAATAAAATTGAGAACACAATATTCAAACATTTTTTTACATTGAAATGAATAAAAAATAATAATTTACGCTAGTCCGTACATTGTTTACATTCGTACTGCCAATGTTAAATACATAATATCAAACGCAATTGTTTTACAGAGTAAACAAATTAAAACAGAATAATATACATAATCTATTATGTATACTGCTCGCCCTAGAAAAGATATAAGTAATTGGGTAGCAGTTGTCTATTTGTAATGACGCATATGTAAATGGTGTGATACAGAAAAAATAAAATAAATAAAAATATTATGAAATGATATAAATGGTACTAAAAAAATTACAATAATTTTGTATGAAATACAATATTATTCAATTGTATCAAAATATTACATGAATCAAGATGGAAACAGTTTTAACGTGTTTTGTTATCGGTAATACACAAATTGTGACAGTTTTAGAGTTCAAACTGGTCGAGAAGTTATAAAGTTAGTTAGGAGTGCAAAATTCTAGTACGGACAGACAGATTAAGTTTTATAATAAGTAGGCATTCAGTAAAATTTATATTTTGATCTTTATTGAAATGAAATAACATAATATTATTAATAATAGATAAATAACTGTTTTTTTTCTTAAAAAATGCATAGCACGAAAAGTTGCTCATGGAGCGTTTAAATGTTTAAACAATTCAATTTAGCCAAATTAGATTCAATTTTTATATTCTATTCTATGTATCTTCTCGGGCAATTAACAGCTGTAGGTATTATGTCAAATATTAATTTAACACGCACCAATAACAAGTTGCTACTTTCTGGAGACGATATTAATCGTCTCACAGATCCAGACTAAAAACACAATTTAAGACTGTGTCTCCTCAGGTATCGAAACCGGAACCTTTGGATCAGCAGTCAGATACCTAACCAACTGAACTGAACTCGTCTCACAGATCCAGCCTGAAAACTCAATTAAAACTGTGTCTCCTCCGGGACACAGTTTTAAACCAACCTTAACCAATTGAGCTACGAAGGCAGGTTGTTTTTTTATCAGCTACTATTTTTAGTGGCTGATAGAAAATTTCAGCTTCGGCCAAGTTTTCGGCTTAATATTAGCTGAAGCCGAAACCGAATCTTCCTTTTTTGGCCAAAGGTGGCCGAAGCCGAAGGTAAGGTTGGAAACTAATTATAATCAAATTACAATACAGTTAAAGAAAAAGAAAAGAAAACTAGGTAAGTATTTTTCATGCGATTCATGTTTCAAGTCTATCGACCGCCAAAAAACTTCGGAATTCCTTCACAAATTATTAACTACTCAAACTTAAGGTCACTCCTTTTATGAATTAAAAGAAACATGTGATTATTACATTTAAGAGTTTATAGTAGGCTATATAGTATATTTTGAATATAATTTCCCCAGTACCCTCAAAAGATACATCTTTGAAATAAGAAATAGTTTGTATGTACCTACATACATCTTTATTCTATTGCATGAGTTTTTTGAATTTTGAACTTGTTCAATACTTTTCTTGTATAATTAGTTTTAGTAAAACCTTTTTTTATTGTAAGTAAAAAACTACAATCCCTATGAAGTAGATTTTTACTTGAATCGAAAGAGAATATGAAAATCTACCGGCTGATTTTTTTTTTATTATTATAACATTTTAATAACTATTCTTGATATTTAAAAAAAAACTCTAAATTTTACCTATTCTGCACGAAAAAATGTTGTATAGGTATCACATATCAGGTGATATACAATATTTTTTCGTATTTCATACATTAGAAGGTAATTTAGTGTGCATTTTTGCGTACATCCATATACCAAGGGTATATAGGGCCTTAATGATATTCACTGGCAATACCAGGTACAATTATTGTAATAAGACGTGTTCACATACTCCTAATGTGGTATACTTGATTGACGAGTAACACATTATATTTCCTACTTTCATTATATTATTTAGATAATCAAGGCAAATTATTAGATAACGGATATATTTTATAAGCGAGTCGTTGAATATTTGTAAACTTTTTTTTATATGGTTATTAATTTATGAATCGAAAAAAAATGTTTTGGAAACCTATAATTTTTTTTTGCTGTCTTGTTGCACATTATTTTAAGTGATTTCAGTTTAAAGATTATTTTTCATTTTCATGCGGTTTCTTCAGCGTCTGGGGGGGGGGGGGGCAAGTCCAGTTAAACAGTAAAATCAAAACCCTCTTCATTACCTATATCATGGATATAATTATCATATGGAGTTGTATAATATCTTCAGGTGTTATAGAACTCCATATGATAATTGTATCCATTGATATGGGTAATCACGAGGGTCATGATTTCACTGTTTGACCGGACTTGCCCCCCCTGGTCACGGCAAATACACAGCAAGGTTGGCAAGGCAAATAACAAATAAATATTTTTTTTCCAAGAACATTTTGTAAGCAAGTGATAGAAACCGCGTTCAGTCTAACAAAATATTTGTCATTATAAAAAAAAATGAATTCACAAACGAATTAATTCAATTTATCACGAGGAGTTTTTTTTAACGTATGAATTATATGTAAGGTAATAGTTATATCATATGTACGTACTAGGTATTGTATGATAAAGAAATTATTTATGTTGTGCGGCAAATCATGTTGACAGTTTTATCCGATATGCAAGCTAACCCATAAATAAGGAAGTTTATTCAATCCATAGCAAAAATTCTCTATAATGTATAACGATTTCGGAACAAAATCGATGTATGTATAAGTTTTTACGGTCCACTTCCTCTGTCACTGTCCTGCTCTCTCTAGAATTAGGAGAAGTTTCTTGGGAAGTTTCTTCTATGGTGATTTAATTGACATAGCGTCGGCCGACATCGGAGACATTATGACATTCATTAGCCACTCAGGCTGGTTCAAGGGGGATGAGTGAGTGGGAGGACAGCCCCACTGTGGTATCACAAAGGGCCAATTGGCCTAATTGTGTTCTCCTCAAGAACTGCCACCCGCAAAAAAAAAAGTTTTTACGGACTGATTTTCCCTTTTAAAATCATGTGTTTATTTTTGTTGTTTGAGTATGTTTAGAAGATAAAAAAAGAAGTGCAGTTATATTACAACCCAAAAAATAGGTATGTAAAAACGAAGCTTAAAAAATATATTTATCAAATAATGTATAATCAAGTTCACAAAGGTGATTTTACTTTTTAATGCCATGATTCAGTGACTTTTAATCCACGTATCAAACGCGTAGACTCAATGTCAATTCGATACGGTAAAGTATAAAAATAAACACTAAATCAGAAAAAAATATGAACACACATTATTCCATAAAGTATTTATATAGTCTACTGTCGATTGTTTCGGTTTATAAGGCCATAATTAACTGGTCCAGTTGATTATGGCCTTGTAAGCAACAACCAACAACCAGTTGATTATGGCCTTATACATAAGCAACAAACAACAACCAGTTGATTATGGCCTTATAAGCAACAAACAACAACCAATTGATTATGGCCCTATAAGATATACTTTGTGAAATAATATGTGTTCATAATTTTTTTAATTATTATAGAATTCCACAAATTAGAAACCGACTTAATCGACAAATCGAAAACTGTTAAAAAGCACTTATTTGCATCTTGCGAAAATGGCGATTTTATTGCCGTATGCAAATTTCTTCCAACAAACCAGTGTTTATTATTATTAAACTGTAATCACTCTAGTGCCCAGAGAAGCAATATTTGCGTAATGAATTTCTCCTACTTGGAACCGATCTCAGGACGCCTAACAATAAAAGCCAAACGTAATGAATGAAAATATGCAGATTGACTAAAGGAAGGAGGAAAATGAAGGAACCATGTTTAAAATTAATGTTAGAAAATACTTAATTTTTAATTCTTAATACTTAGTTTTTTAGTAATATTTGTACAGATTGAACCGACTTCAATTTATCGCCCAATAGCGAGATAGCGATGTCGTAATAAATATATAGAATTTCAACGATGTTCGCGGGAAAAATATTTTCAGCTTAAATATTTGGCCGCGAATCTTGTACGATCTGTATATTTTTTCATTTGAGAATCATAAATGGGAATGATAAATAAGCATACTTCTTATTTATTATTTTTTTCTAATGTACATATAATGTACATGTAACGTGAATATTAAAGTTTGTCAAATATAAAATCATGACATGATTTATTAAACAATCGATTGCATTTAAATTCGAGAGTCAATGTGAATGACACTATCTGAATTTAACGTCAATTAATGTGGATTTGAATGACCTGTTTGGTATATTATTGATATGACAAATATCGAAATATCAAAGCTCGTGGAAATTTTATAGATTGTAAAGCTTTTGGTTTTATCGTTCAAATGCCTGCCAGCAATTCACTGGCGAGCTTTTAAACCTGAAATAGGTTTTTAAATATTTCACAAAATAGTTGAGAGTGTCAAATAAAATATTGATTAACAAAACCGGAACTTTTGCTTTATGTTATGTATAATAAAATCTAGTTTTGACGTAAATCATTATTTTACACACTTTTATTTAACTTCATCTTTTGAATTTTGCAATTGATTTTTAATTAAATTAAGCATAAATGCTTGTGCTATAGGTGAACGAAATCGGTCGTGGGAGGATTCGAACCACTCTACCACCTAAGTAAATTCAGGAGTACAAAAATTATTATTACCGATACAGTTATTAAAAAGCATAAAAATACTACAGTGACTATAAAATGATGCAATAACTCTGCAAAAAATGCAATATTTGAAATAATATTTATCAATCAATCATATTATAATATTATATGAAATATATGTGATCGGTATTTTGAAAGACGGAAATGTTAGAAGCGTGAACAACAGACGAACATGTATAAGACGATGTATGAATGTTGACGAGGCGATGAATGTATCTCAAGATAGGAGTAAGTGGCGTTCGTTTCTCTCTGCCTACCCCCGTGAGGAACATGGCATGATGGTAGGACTCGACAAACAAGAGATTGCGGGTGACAGTTGTATAAAGCGTTGTTAAAAATCTATGGATGCAAGGTCAGGGAAAAAGTGACACGTAATTCGCTGCACAACGTCGAAAGTCGATCAACGTTGATTAATACAAATAAGAGTATTTTTCTACACTAAAATTGGTTGATGCACAGGTTATGTCAGCCGCAATCTTTCGCTGGGCGAGGTATATGTATGTATGAAAAATATGTACATTAATACTCCTGAAATTTTGCAATGTGTATAGTACGTTGAAGTACGTTATATTATGCCCGCAGTGTAAAAGTTTTTCTTGCGTAAAAAAACGGTACACAAATAACATTCCTATAATGCTATAGTGATTTATGTTTATTTACATTATGTAGGTCACATGACCTGCAATATTTTGCAAGATTCCCACCTTTTGTTTAGTAGATAAGACAAATCCCGACCAGGTAGTTAGTAGTTACATAATATGTAGGTACAATGTACATAATATAACTATATACATACAATACACACATTTATACTGTGGCATCGTTATAATTAGTTTCTTAATTGCTAACCTAAAGTCATTTCTCAGAGAGACCAATTAGAAATGTTTCCATTCTCCTAGTTGGACAGGAAATACGACTCAATACTCATTTGATCTATTTAAAATGAACAACAAATTATTTCAAATTTCTCGATTTCTATTCTCGCTGAAATTAAATTATAAATGGCAATATTAAATACTTAAAATAATAGCACAATATTTAACTTTATTCCTTGGAGCGGTGATAGCACAGCGGTAAGGTTGTCGCCTCATATGCGTGAGGTCGACGGTTCGAATCTGGGCGGGGCCCGATAGAAACGGGACAAAAACGCTAAGGGGAAAGAAATTTAACTTTATCCCACTATATATTTTAGTACATAATTGAAA
The DNA here is from genome assembly GCA_963576475.1 of Molanna angustata. NCBI lineage: Eukaryota > Metazoa > Arthropoda > Insecta > Trichoptera > Molannidae > Molanna > Molanna angustata. Next base: position 25,742,087 of record OY754981.1, on the reverse strand, counting down.
GGTCTACAAACACATAAGTACCATTCTGTAGATGCTCTTTCAGCGAAACGCGTTAAAGGTAAATTGCATATTATATAGTGGAATAAAGTTGAATAAAGTGTAGTTAAGTATTTAATATTATCATTTATCAACAATTTATCAAAAAGCATATGCTTAGTTTAGAGAATGTTTAATATGAGGATGTATATGATTACACGGCCGACCGCCGTGGCACAGTGGTAAGCCGTTCGGTTTCTGTGCGGGCGTCCTGGGTTCGATTCCCAGCAGAGGAGAAATTTATTTAAATTCATTTCTCACGCAAATATTGCTTCTCTGGGCTGGAAACACTGGTTATTTGGAAGAAATTGCCATACGGCAATAAACTCGCCACTTGCGCAGGGTGCAAGGAAGTGTTTATTATTTATTTATTTATTATATGTACTTGTTACAAGGCCATAGTCATTCTTAAAAAAATGTGTCGATTTACGCCAACAATTAAATAAATAAATAACTAAATTAAAAATGTAGAAAATATTCAGTGCGGACAGGAATGGAATGAGAGGTCGGGGCCGCCCAAGAAAGGGATGGCACGACCATGTGAACGATATTCTGAAAGACGGAAATTTTAGAAGCGTGAACAACAGACGGACGTATATCAGACGAGGTGATGGCTGCGTATCAGCCCCCCTTGCACCCTGCTCAAGTGGCGAGTTTATTGCCGTATGACAATTTCTTCCAACTAACCAGTGTTTCCAGCTCAGAGAAGCAATATTTGCGTGAGAAAAGAATTAAAATAAATTTCTACTCTGCTGGGAATCGAACAGAAACCGAACGTGCCACGGCGGTCGGCATTGAGTAATCTTTTCTTGTTTCTTTTCTGGAGCTAAATGACACGTTACAGAAAAAAAGTGGCGTTCGGTTCTCCCAGCTTACAACACGAGGGACATGACGTGATGGTATGTGTGTGTATGTATAAATTTAGAAAATCGCCGACCTTCGTAGCTCAGTAAGTTAGATATCTGATTCCTGAGCTAAAGGTCCCGGGTTCGATTTCCGGTAGAGACACAGTTTTAAATGGTATTTTTAGTCTGGATTTGTGAGACGATAAACGTGTTCTGAATGTGGCAACTTGTTAGTTGCTCGATAACCAACACAAGAAAAATAAAATATACGCAGTAGCAAGTTTATCGTTGACTACAAAATCCCACTGGTTTTTATGCATCGTAAAGGCTCGATACGTAGTCACCCAAGTCATCAAATTATCAGTAAGCGCGTTGAAGTGTAAATAGCCACAAGTATTTGAGTGCCAAATAAAATATTTTTGTAATAAATTCTAAATATTGTCTATACAGTAGTGGTGAAGGAGAGCCAAGTTAATATCGAGATACTTTATTACGAATTTTATGGTTAACCGTTCGGTCGTTTTCACAATTTGTGGGTTTACAAGTTTTAGTGCAGGAACACGTCAAAATATAAATAATATACTAACACTATCGTGGCCTTTTTGATTCGAGATAAAATTGGCAAAAAATAATTGGTGTGTGAAAGATGTCGAATTCGAATAATGCTTGAAAATCGAATGAATTTATGGTTTTTAAATATTTTTATTTTTAAAGAAAGATTTCATTAATAGAATGAAAGTGAATACATTGAGATGGTTTGGCCACATGGCGAGAATGAATGAGGAACGCCTGACGAAGAAAATATACATTGCGGACAGGAATGGAATGACAGGTTGGGGACGCCCAAGGAAGGGATGGCACGAACATGTGAACGGTATTTTGAAAGACAGAAAGTCAGAAGCATGTATAAGACGATGTATGAATGTCGACGAGGCGATGAATGTGTGTCAAGATAGATATGAGTGGCGTTTGGTTCCCTCTGCCTACCCCGCGAGGGACATGGCGTGATGATATGTATGTATGTATGTATGTAAATATTTAACAAAAGAGGTTCTTAGAAAAATAGATGCATCCTTTTTATTAAAAAATATATAACCTCGAAACAGTTACATATAGTTAATGGTATTTTTTTTGTAACGCTTCTCGGTCAACTATTATGTCTTATAAAATGTAAAATAGTTATTTAACAGACACCCAATAACAAGTTGCTACATATTGGTGATATCTATCGTCTCACAGATTCAGACTGAACTGTGAGACGATAGATATAAATTGTGTCCCATTTAGATGGGTCGGTGGCAGAGCGGTTACCGCGCTGGGCTAGTAATCGAGTGGACACGAGTTCGAATCCTGCCTCGACCGATTTCGTTCACCTAAGCACAAGCATTTATTTGCTTCTTTTAGGGAACGTAGGAAGATGTATATGTACTTGTTTAACAAGGACATATTCATTAAAAAAAAAAACTGAATCTTTTGCTTAGGAGTCAGATATCTAACTAACTGAGCCACGAAGGTCGATAATTTATTATTCTTTGATATAAATAAAGTGAATATGTAATAAATATGCACATATGCCCTTACTTAGAAAAACTAAGGACTGCAAGAAATTATTGGCAGATCAATTTTCAATTTCTCCACCGAGAATAGTCTTGGGTTAATGATTGTTTTACATTATTTGTTGGCACGCGGTGAAGGGCAAGTTATGTACAATTAGTAAAAGTATCTTTTAAGGTAATTATGTAGATATAAAACATGGAAGCCTCTTCCATCTTTGGTTTCTACTATCATTTATTTAGTAATAAAGCCGAAGAAGGGATGTTCACGGAATGGCGTAATTAATATAATGAGTTCCCTTTACCATTAATGGATTTGACTCGCAAAAAGCAGATTAATTACATTACATTAAGAAACACAATTTTACAACTTATGGTACGTACTATAATTATAACAAGAAAAGGAATCAACTCTAGACTTGGGCCGGTTCTGAAATATTGGTGGTGATCTCGTGTTCTTTCATTTTTACTTCCATTTGAATTACTGGATCAGTTGAAATAGAAGTGAAGTGTAGAATTCAGTGGTGATCCATAATTTCAAATGCATTTGAATTGGTAAGATAAGAATTTAAAAGTGATTTGTAATATTCAAGTTATTTTTGTTTCTTGCTTTATAAAGAGTCAACTAGTATCATGTGGTGTATTCATCAGAGAACTCTTAATACGTATATTTAGTTAACTGAGCTGCAGTTTATATTTTACAACCTTCTCCAGACAAAACGGTTGTCCTGTTACAAAAAGTAGTAGTGAAACAGTTTATTTAATTTAATTTTATAATTTATAACCACGATAATTTGAAATTATTGGTTTATGACAGTTGATTCGATTTTTTACACTAGTTGTACATAAAATGAATAAAGAAAATTACGTCGATTTAATTTTTTTTATTTCAGGAATTTTTTTCATTACTATTAATTTAATGTAATTTATTTAATTTAATTGTTAAGAGAAAAAAACATTTACACATTACACATATACGTAAGTTAAATATATGTATTATATATAAGTTTATTTATTTATTTTGATAGGAAACAAAACAGGAATACAGAAAGAAAAGTACATTAATATAAAAGAAGTATACAACAATCTGTACACCCAATAAAATTGAAGCGTGAATTAGCACCAGCTGAAAGTGATCCTTCATATTATAACAACAATATACAATATCGTCATGATGTATTAAGAGTGTTACACGACCTACAACAGTGATGACATTTCTCCTATTTCCCAACCTCTCCTCCTTTCTTCCTTTATTTTATTTTATACATCACGTCATTGTATAACTTTTTATAGTTATTATTGAATATATCTACTTGCATCGCAAACTTAGAATTGTGCACTTTATAGCACGCGGTAAAGTAGCGTTGCGTCTAAAGTTAGTTCTGCAATAGTTGATGTACCTATATGTGTAATCACATTATTTTCCATACAGAAGTTACTAAGGAAAATAGACATGATTAGAGATTAAGGTAGAGATAAAAGTAAAGAAATATAAAAATATTTATAATTGTTGAAATAACACATTTTGAATTATTACTTTTAAAATCACAAGAATTCACGAAATTCATGTATTTAAAAAAAAAGATTGAGAACCGATGTGTGTCCCCACTGGAGATAGATGAATTATAATCGAATAATAAGAGTATGTAAGGCATTTGGAGTATAATATAGGAAATGAGGGAAAATATGTGATTATTTTGACATAAAGGAATTATGTTGTTTGGACAGGGATAATATATCAATCAACACAATACAATGGAATGGAATGTTATACAGATCTCAAATCTCAAGTCACAGATTTATTCACGTATATTATGATTTAGTTTGTAGATTGTACAAAGTGACAGATAACTCCAGGAATCTGCGTGGATACATACTAGATTATATAAAATACAGTAGTATGCTTTTGTTTCTCAATAGAACGTGTGTTTTCGATACTAATTCAAAATAGAACATGAAATACTAGGCGAAAATCAATTTTATACGAATATTTTACAATCGTATATTCATTGGTTTGGTATTTACATTTTGACGTGAGTACAATGTTCCTTCACCCCCTCCATGTTACTGCTAATATAACAAAAAAGTCAATAAAATAATGTCTGAAGCAACTAAATTAAAAAAAAAGATATAAAAAAAACCGTACACAAATCAGCAGCAGAAACAGTGCAACTTAAAAATGTAACAACAAACTCTTGTATGCACCATGACCCAATGGAAAGACATCGATCTGCTCAAACTTATTTGCAAGTCTTGGAAGTCTCTGCATTGGTGAGCTAAACAAATAGTTAGTGTAGACATTTTGTAAGGCGAAACATTCACTATTGCGACTGAGTCTTGACGGTACACGTAAGTGAATCTGTGACAAAAGGCGAGGACAATCTACAATACCATTTTTCTATATTCTCACCACCTATCTTTCAGTAATCCTCGAAGCAAGATCAGCTATCTCCAATGCATCAAGAGAGCAAAATGATCTCAGTAATTCATAATTGATGTCAGTAGACTGGATTCTCATCTTAAAATTAATGTACCTCAAAAACTTGTTTTGAACTATCTCAATATTGGAAATATGAATAGTACGTATAACAAGGACTCCAAACTATTGAGTTATATCGTATTGATCTAATTATTTATTTATTTATTTATTTATATAATTTATGTACATGTGTACAAAGGCAGGTTTATTGCCATAAGGCAATTTCTTCCAACCAACCCGAGCAACGTGAAGTCTCTTAGTTAAATTGGTACAGTACTAATTAAGTGAGAAATAAATTGATAAAAAATAACATAAAAGAGTAAGAAATATAAAAACAAAATTACAAAGAGAAAAAAATGAAAAGAGAGTTTAAAAATAAAAGAACAATAAAAATAACACTGATCATAGCAAAGAGGAAAAGGAGGTTACGGAAGGATATAGAAGGAAATTAGGAACTATTTGACAAATAAAGTTTTTTTAATTTACCTTTAAATATTTGAATGGATTGAGATGACGTTACTTCATCACTTAGGTCATTCCATAGTCTAGCTGATTGTACTTGAAAAGAGGAGCTGAAAATTTCTGTATTGTGAATGGGGATAGCTAGTGTAGTACGTTCAGCAGATCGAAGGGATAGGCCGTGACTTGACAAGAAAACGACTTTATTTTTTAAATATTGTGGTGAATAGGGATCATAAATAGTCTTATAAAGTAATGACAGAATGTGAATGTTACGACGATCTCGTATCTTTGGCCAACGAAGTATATTTCTACAAGTCGAAACATGATCATATTTTTTAAGATTGTAAATGAACCGTATACAGACATTCTGTAATCGTTCCAGTTTATTTAATAATTCTTGATTGGCATCCAGATAACACACATCACCGTAGTCAAGCAATGGAAGAAGTAAGGATTGAGCTAATGTAATTTTACAATGTATTGGAAGAAAGTTCTTCAATCTATTGAGAGAATGGATATTATAAAACAGAGTTTTACTGACATGAGAAATCTGTCCATGCCACGAAAGATCTTCATCAAAAAGAATACCAAGATTTTTCACCATTTTTGAGAAGGGTATGTGTTGATTGTTAATTTGAAGAGATGGGAGGGGTGAATTTTTAAGTTTAGACAGCAATCGGGGACTACCAATGATAATAGCCTGAGATTTAGACGGGTTGACAAGAAGACCGTTCTGGGAGGACCATGATGAGATAAAGCTGAGATCTTCGTTCATAATATTAATAGCATCAACATACTCATTCACATTAAATTGAATATACAGTTGAAGATCGTCTGCAAAGAGATGGTACTGACACTTTAATTTGTGAGTTATTGAGTTTATAAAGATAGAGAATAGAAGAGGAGACAAGACACCACCTTGAGGGACCCCAGCCTTAAGAGTGATATGATCAGATATTTTTTCCGCCGTTTTAATAGCTTGTGTGCGATTATATAGATAATCTTTGAACCATGTCAGTACTGGTTGTGCTAAATTGAGTGAGGAAAGTTTTGCGAGTAAAATATCAAAGTCTACTGAATTAAACGCACTACTGAAGTCAAGCAATGTGAGGATTGTTAGCTTTTTATCATTCATTGCACGTTAAAAATTAATTCAATTAAACTTTTTAATAATAATATAGGTACCTAAGTGTATTAATATTTTTAAATATTCTTCATATTCTATTTTTTTAGGATTAATCAAACATAAAATAGAACATCTCTTACTTTTACCATGTTAATAACGATATTCTAAACACATTATTGTGTACCATGTAGAATGGATGAGTAGGTTATGTATAGAGACGAATAGGTTTATTTAGTGCAGATGAACACCCTGTATACTGCGTTGACATCCAATTAATCCACTGCATATATTTGTCTAGTGCACCAGGAGCGACACAAGGTCGAAGAGCGCCATATGACAAAATATTATGAATTCAGGGATGCCAAATCTATGATACGCGGAGAAAGTATTTTTATTTATAAAAATATTATATTTATTGTTTGAGGTTTGTATGTTTTCGCGGCAAGTGACATTCATTTCAATTTGTTTCTCATATTAATTTTACATGTGATACGTAAATTTTTTTTATGAATGAGATATAATTTTGATACACTTCAAAAAAGGTTTGACGTCCCTAATTATAGGCAAATTATAAGGTAAAAATTATTACAACGTATTTTTCAATGCTCAAACGTATTAGTATATTTTAATTATTAAAAACTGCATTTTCATAATGTATCAATATTGTAACTTTTTATGATTGTATAGTTTAATCATTACTACTTATATTAATTTATTGGTATGAAAGCGGTTGTAGCCCAGTAGTTAATCCATATTTCTACCGCTGTGATGCACATGCACACTCAAATTATGTTATCTAAATTAAAAGATAATTATATACCAGGAAGCATAGAATTATAAGATATATAATCTAAGCCAGGAAGACTGGTTGTATTGAGTGTGGAATAAAACTTGTACTTACAAATTGTTTCTTTTATTTTTAATAATACATATACAAAGAAATGATTAAATTTATAGAAAGTTTGGGAGATTTAATCGACACTGATCCACGCGGTTTTCTGTCTTCTATATATGTAGTGTTGATACATCGTTCTAGAAAGATCGGCAAGCTTATATTGGTACTTGACGGATGGCGCGCGGCTCCCTCATTGGACCATAGCAGCGGATGTTCCTTATTGGCTGTGAAGCTGTCACATTCGTGTCGCCATCATATTAATCAAAATAGAATCCCTTCAAGTATATTCGATCGACAAATTAATTTTAATAACACATAAACCCCTAAAAATAATAAAATAAAATAGTAGGTATACAGATGGGTCGATGGCAGAGCGGTTAACGCGCTGGGCTAGTAATCCAGTGGTAGCGAGTTCGAATCCTGCCTCGACCGATTTCGTTCACCTATAGCACAAGCATTTATGCTTAGTTAGGGAATGTAGAATGATATATATGTACTTGTTTAACAAGGACATATTCATTTTTTATTAAAAAAAAATGTCAAGAAACGATTGCGTTCGGTTCTGTCTACCTCAAGAGGCAGGTAGATAGCGTGATGTATGAATGTATTTTTTTCCGTATTGCTTATTTTTTTTAATTGAGGTCCCTTGCTTAGTTTAGTCGCGTCTCATTTCGATCCTGTGCTTCGATTCGGGATTATTATTTTTGACATGGTGCAGTGATTGATTGGTTCAGAATAATACGAATTCAATACTAACATAATATATAGTTATTTGGTTGGAACGTCAACTCACTTTGTTAATACAATGCATGATATATATGTATATTTCATATTTCACTACCTTTCGGTAAACTACAATAGTCCACTATTTTTCACGAGTTACTTCGCGACACGTTTCGGAAGCGCTGTCCTTCCATCAACCGACGTGTCGAGGCTTACATTTATTTATTTATTTATTAATCATAATTAACAATATCATTTTTTACATAATATAATATAATCCACCTCAATAGGTTTAACCTGTACCGAGGTGGAATACCTCACAATCACATAAATACATCTTTATACAACATTTTCATCATATTTCATACAGTTTTCGTGACAATGCGTATTCTATATAGCAATATGATTTATATATAACTAAGTAAACAAAACTATTTCCAACTATTTTTTTTTAAATTTATTTATTTAAATATATAAGTTACATTCATTACATGTTATAAAAAACGAGTGGGTTGTGGCCAACGCTAAACTCCTCACTAACAAGTCACTCCATAAAGTATTCAAAATTTGTATGGAAATGAGATTATTAAATTGAAATTGATATAAATATTTTATTATGAAAACTTGATAATTCTTCAATGCCATTTTATGAAAGTGATGTGCTTTTTTACCAATTTGAAAATAAAACTTTTTATAATTTTTAAAAATATCGAAAAAAGCCGAAACACCCCAACTAGATAATTTAATTTTCTATAAAAAATATGAACATTGTAGCAGTACATCTCGATCAGGGGTTATCAAATTTGGAATTTTTACTTTATATTTCCATTTATCCATTTTAAATATAATTTAATTTTCTTTAAAAATATAAACATTGTAGTTGTACATCTCAAACTTTTTTTAACAATTTTTATAAAAATTGAATTCAGTGACGACATCGTTTCATACAATTTGTAAGGCAGTATACACTACATAATATCTACGGGGACTCAATAGTTTGATACTTTATCTCCAAAAATTCATACATACCATCATTCTGTTTTCATATTCTGGGTAAGAAAAAAAAAGACTGACCTCCATACTTTCCTATCCTGACATACATACCTACATGTTTTATATAGAAAACAAAATATCTTTAAGTTTAAGTTTTGTACGTATTCTTCAATTATACATACTATCGCCATCGACAGTTGGATCTCATGTGTTACATGCAACTAGTTATAACAGCTCTTATAAGAATCAATGCATTATATTTTTGAAAACTCTTATAAGATTTGATTCATTTAATTATGAAAAACTAATACGGTTTTATGTTTGTAACATATTATTATGTTTGAAGCCTTCATCATACATGTAGTCATTTATTTCAGATTGAATCTTTTTTCTTCCGTCATAATAATCGTGTGACCAAGCAATCATCATTAGGCGGGACAGGTTTGTTAATAAAATACACTGTAACCATTATTTAGAGGCAAAGAGAATGGGGTGAAAGAGTAATTAGGGTATAATTTAAAGCAGGTAATGCATCACGTGAAGGAATGACCGTGAAAAGTAAGTAATTATGTAATTACGGTTTTAACTTAATTATTGGAACAGTCAATTATTTCCTTTTCCCTGTTGTAATCCTTTCATGACAAATAATAAGTACCTACTTCCTTGACAATACAAATTAAACACCCTCAGTTCTTACATATTCCCCTAATTAAGTTCCATTATTATTTATAGTGGAGTAAATCAAAGCAATTTGAAATTTTTCGCCGTGGAAGGGGAGGATTTGCGCAACTATCAACCAAGCAAAAAAAACCCTCTATAGCCCAGGCTATGATTCAGGTTTTTTGTCGATAACTTTGTCCAGTATTATTTGATATTGTATCACAATTTTATTCGACGAGTATAATATGAAGCGCTTTCGCTAAATGTCTGCGTTCAATATCACGTGCAAATTGCGTTATTTTAGAGATAACGAATAGTTACTTCTCCGCGTTTTCATAAGGTCCCCATTCACGATCGTGCCATCCTTCCAAATGGCTTGCTATCAATCCAAAATGCGCTCGTGAATGTCAAAACCCGCGCAGCCAATTGGCCTGACACACCAAAATGAAATTCCAAACGATCGAAACTCCATAGTGCCGCGACAAACGGCGCGGCGCATCCTGTCGGTACGGCATGCTCGTGAGTGTGAAAACCAGCGGTACATTGCGCCATCTCATTTCGCCGAGATGTTTGACACTCTCGTGAATGCGAAAATACAACATTTTCTCTTTGGTTTTTTCTTTTTATATATAAACAAACCGCTATAGCAGTTGTATAAAACTCATCATCAAAGTTATAACTCATTTTTACTCGAAGATTTCAAAAAAATAAAAATAATTAATGCGAAAGCGCCGACAGCTTGTGTATAATAATTTTGATGGCTCGATGGAACGATGGCGCGCCCGTGAGTGTGATGAAAATTTTACAATGCTCCAAATGGAGCCGGTCCATATGGAGCGACGCCGAATGACACGATCGTGAATGGGCTGCTTAAGTTAAACTTTCAATTTGTTTTTATGTTCTGAAAAAATCATTTTTCCAATTTTTGTTACATACGTACATATTTTGTATAGAAAACAAAATATTCAAAAATTTGAATTTAAGGGTTTATAGTTTGGTATGTATTCTTCAACTATACATATACTATCGACATTAGGATCTCATATTATGTTACATGCAACTAGTTTGCAACAATTGAAAAATATATTGTTGATTGTCTTCTTCTCCAACCGAAGTTACTATCACTATCCGCTGCACCCAATATTAATATATAACCCTTGGTGACCAATGTGCATACGGCTTATTGTGAACAATGTGCATACGGCATATTGTTGATTTCATTGAACCCCGGACATAATATCCTTAATACTTTAATCCTTAATACTTTTCCTGTCGTTTTTTGGCAATTTGAAAATAAAATACTACAGATAATCCGATAAATAATCTCATCTCGGTTATTTCTTTTCATTGGGGAATATTAACTCATAACAACCGAACTCTGAAAATGAACTAATATATTTTTTAACAGATTTTTAATTATCTCAATAGAGACGAAGTTGGAATATTTACTGTAGGAGAACCGGAAAATCAAGGCACCTACAGGGCTTACGACCTGTCATCGGCTGGTTTACGTGATCACTTTATGCGCTTGCGTAACGTTCACCAATTATGCCTTTTTAATGAGATCCCTATCAATTGAATTTTGAAAGTTCTATATATTGTAATACTGAAATTCTTTTCGCTTGAAAATAAGGAATTTTTACTACAGCCATCTATGTGTGAAATTATGAACAACATTCTTATTATTTTTTATTTATTTTTGTTGTAACGCCATCTATTGAGAAAATTGGTTATGACAGGTCGTAAGCCCTGTAGGACTCCCGACAGGGAAAAAAATCCAATGTTTGCGCATATGCAATAATAAAAATATTCGATGAACTAATATATTTTTTTAAAATTCGTCTCATTGAATTTTTCGATTCTCTCTACCGGGGACACTTTTAATTAACAGATACTTATCTTCCTCAGGCACTTGGAGTTGCGTTTCGAAATCTGGTCACTGGAGTCTCCGAGAGGGGGAGGGAAGGAGAGAGAGAAACATGCCATCGGAGAGAGAGGGATGTCGCTTGGGGTAGCCGTGGACAGGAGGGCGGGGGTAGAACCAGGTCCGACCCGAATGTGGGGCATACGGAGCGGTCTCTTCAGGCGCCATGTTCCAAAAATCATGTACCTAATCTATTTTAATCTAACCTCTACTTACTTAACCTTAAGTGTATGTGTGCGTCCTAGTGTTAATGAAACGCAAGATTACCCTTCTTCTTCTTCGTTTAGTAGACCTAGTTGGTCTGTTCTTCAGAAACTATGCCTCCTGGGATGACGAAGTCCAACTATCCTTCCATCTCTTGGGTGGTCTTCTTGATACATCACCCTGCTATATTTAATCGGTGTAAAATGATTATTATTTATAAGTTAAACATTTCCGTACATTCTATGCAAGCGGAGAGTTAATTACCAAATGGCAATTTATTCCAACTAACCAGTGTCAATTACCAAATGGCAATATTTCTTCCAACTAACCAGTGTCAATTACCAAATGGCAATATTTCTTCCAACTAACCAGTGTCAATTACCAAATGGCAATATTTCTTCCAACTAACCAGTGTTAATTACCAAATGGCAATATTTCTTCCAACTAACCTGTGTTAATTACCAAATGGCAATTTCTTCCAACTAAGCAGTGTTAATTACCAAATGGCAATATTTCTTCCAACTAACCCGTGTTAATTACCAAATGGCAATTTATTCCAACTAACCAGTGTCAATTACCAAATGGCAATATTTCTTCCAACTAACCAGTGTTAATTACCAAATGGCAATATTTCTTCCAACTAACCCGTGTTAATTACCAAATGGCAATTTCTTCCAATTAAGCAGTGTTAATTACCAAATGGCAATATTTCTTCCAACTAACCAGTGTTAATTACCAAATGGCAATATTTCTTCCAACTAACCCGTGTTAATTACCAAATGGCAATTTCTTCCAACTAAGCAGTGTTAATTACCAAATGGCAATATTTCTTCCAACTAACCAGTGTTAATTACCAAATGGCAATATTTCTTCCAACTAACCCGTGTTAATTACCAAATGGCAATTTCTTCCAACTAAGCAGTGTTAATTACCAAATGGCAATATTTCTTCCAACTAACCAGTGTTAATTACCAAATGGCAATATTTCTTCCAACTAAGCAGTGTTAATTACCAAATGGCAATATTTCTTCCAACTAAACAGTGCTATTTACCAAATGGCAATTTCTTCCAACTAAGCAGTGTTAATTACCAAATGGCAATATTTCTTCCAACTAACCAGTGTTAATTTACCAAATGGCAATTTCTTCCAACCAACCAGTGTTAATTACCAAATGGCAATTTCTTCCAACTAACCAGTGTTTTCAGTCCAGAGAAGCAAGATATACGTATGGAGTTAATTTAAATAAATTTCTCAGAACTAACTTAATTTCAGTAACCCGGGTTTTGACGATTGTGGCTCGTCAACGTTATGCCGCAATGTGGCTCGAAAATTATACGTGTATATAAAAAAAAAATGAGGACAAACATTCTTTTATGTTGAAATGTTATTGTCAAAAGAAATTCATAAAAATACTCCTGGTTTTATGAAATATTATTGCAAACTAATCCCGTCCACTCCTGGACGAAGGCTTCCTCCATCTTCTTCCACGCCACTCTACCTTGTTCTCTCAGCATCCAATTGACACCAGCATGATGCATCCAACACCTTAATAATACACCTTAATTAAAATATTATTACTATAATGGTAAAATTTTTACTAATTTTCATTTTATAAAACATATAATTGTTCAATTTTTTCAAAGTGTCAAGTTGGAAACAGTTTGAACATGTATTTTTATCGGAAATACACAAGTTCTTAAGGATTCAGCCCCCCTAGACAACATGTCATTAAAGCTAAGCGTTATATCGCTAAGCGATAGAAATGTATGAAATTGGTGGCTGTCACGTGATGTCATAGCCACCAATTCCATACATTTACTATCGCTTAGCGATATAACGCTTAGCTTAAATGGCATGTTGTCTAGGGGGGCAGAGCAGGTCGAGAAGTGACTCAAAAATAGATTGAAATATTCAATATTATATACGAACAGGCACGAGAGAAAAGAGTGTATAAATATTTGGGACTTGTTTTGGAATTAACGTTGGACGAAGTTTTGATAAATTATACGTTGATGTCAATAATTGTAGAGTAATTATTGTAGGACATGACAACTGAGCTTGTGGTTAGAAAACAAAAAGACGCTTAGAATCGCGAGGAGAGCGCCATGATCGGATCTCGTTCCATCTTAAAACTTGCCTCGGGCCGGCACTGGGTAGACCGATCAATTTATTCAAGGCTATATGTACGCTTTGAATCGAGGCGAACTCTGCAAAAGGATACCAAGATTTGGGTCCTCGGGGTGGGAATTCGACCCCTCAGCAAGAGTCACCTAGGGGCGAGTTCAGCTCGGCTGTTTCTGATATGCGATTAGTGGCGAATCTCCGCGTTTTATCCCAAAGTCACTCGAATGTATTTTATTTGTCAATTTTACGAGTTTCATCTACGGTCGTATTTTCCTTTGCTCTGTTTCCACCTGTCATCGTGTCGGCAGTCGGCAGACAGCATAGACTCAACCAAGGCTATTGTCATTTAAGTATTTGGAATTATTTGGTCTTTTAGATCGTACCATTACAATAAGGTATAACGTATCATTATAATTAAGTAGAACGTTTCATTACAATTAAATAGAACGTATCATTACAATTAAGTATAACGTATCATAATAATTTAGTAGAAATTGTCATAACAATTAAGTAGAATGTATCATTACACTTGAGTAGAACGCATCATTATAATTTAAAAAAAAAATGAATATATCTTTGTTAAACAAGTACATATACATCTTCCTACGTTCCCTAAAATAAGCAAATAAATGCTTGTGCTATAGGTGAACGAAATCAGTCGAGGCAGGATTCGAACTCGCGACTACTGGATTACTAGCCCAGCCCGCTAACCGCTCTGCCACCGACCCATCTAAAGTAGAACGTTTCGTTATAATTAAGTAGAACGTATCATTACAAGTAAGTAGAACGTATTATTATAAATAAATAGAACGTATCATTATAATTAAGTAGACCGTATCATTACAATTAAATAGAACGTATCATTACAATTAAGTAAAACGTATCATGACAATTAAGTAGAACGTATCATTTAAATTGAATAGAACGTATTATTACAATTAAGTAGAACATATAATTATAATTAAGATTAATCTAATATATCATTTTTATTCACACCATCACGGCAAATCCCACAATGTGGAGTAAACAGCGACAGATTTGCGTGTTTGCATTATCTAATAAATAGAGCACGATACATGCATAAATCCATCCCCAAACATCAGTCTCGTCTCAACTGAATAGGCTCTATATTGGGAAAACTATTTTGCCTCTTGTGTTTTCGATTACCTGACTCTTACGGAACACCCGAAAACAATAATGAAAAGAGTGGAAGCGCAATTATAAGTCAATACGGTATTTTTAGATTTAAGTTTAAAACAAATTTTATACAACTTGTTGACATCTGTCCCGACAACTTGAGGTTGCCATACGTCCTCAGGAAGAAGCAGTTGCTTCAAAACCGGTCTATCAAATATATCTCACTTGTGCTTCAAGCAAAGTGAATTATATTAATAACATTGTTTAAAATGTGTCACAGAGTTAACTCCGAAAATATTAATAAAGATATCTTTGAGCTAAATGTATTTGAAATGAAATATTTCTCTATTTTCGTGACAATGTTTCCTTTTCAAAATTTATCTACATACAATGAGTTGACTAGACTAGACACTATCAAAGGTAGGTACTAGAAGATTATTATTTTTGGTATGACGCCAACAGCGGAGACAAATCATAATTTATGTGTAATAGCATTCTATCTTCTCGTGTACTGTATGCCAAATTATATTTTACTTTATAAACACAAAAGTTTCTGAAATTAATCTACCTGGAACAATTGTTTACAGAATATATTCACAATTTAAATCAGCTGTAGTCCTTTGAACTTCCTCTCCCCGAACATTCCCCTCTAGCTCTTCCTAGGTATATATGTGTATATATATCTAGGAAAAAAATCACCATCCCGTGTCCGTTTATGGGTAGGCATATTCATCACTTTTTCGATACGTACTGCCACCATTTTTGAGATTAACCTCTACCAGTTTTCTAATCCTTAAGCTTATTTTCATTAAATTTTTTTGAGGTAAATGCATGAAATTTAATCACTTGTATTGCATCTTTAGTTACTGGTTTTAGAAAAGAATGGTTCCTTATCAGGTTAATTCACAAATCCAAATTTGAATTAGCTGGTTGCTTGATGATTCAGCAATTTAATTCAAACGCAGAATACTTAAGTTGCCACAAGCCTTAGAAATTAGTTTTGAATAAGGTTAGATGGAGGAATAAAAAGGCTCTTTTCTTGTTGATTGTTGTTTCAGTTCGATTACTGGATTGAAACTCTCATTGACTTTGATTTCACTGATTGTATTACTTAATTATTTTTCAACTTTTGAAGCAATAAAAAATGTATTCCCAAACGTTACCGAAACTGGTCATATGGAGGAATAAAACGGATCTTTTTTGTAGATTGTTATTTCAGTTTAATTACTGGATTTTTCACTGAGACAAGACTTGAAACTCTCACTGACTTTGATTTCACTGATCTTCTTAATAAAAGAAATAGGTTGAAATCTAAGTACGAAATTTAATTTTAAGGTATCCTCTTGAAAAAAAAGTTCTTTAACTGGAAAATTTTCTAATTATCATAAATGTTACATTATTATACCATTTTTTGAGAATATTTGATAAATACTTATTTATAAGAAATTGTTTACAATTTAATATTGACTTCGTCTGATTATTTGTTTAGTAAAGCGAAAATTTTAAATGACTCAAGTTATCTATCCAAATTATCTCATTCACCATACTGGACACTTAAGTTATAGTTTAAAAGTACTCTTATTAAACAATGGGACCAACTTGGTGTATCATCTTAGTGTTGGTTTATCATCTTAATCGATGCAAATATTTAAAAAAATCAAAATAATATCATCGATCCTCTCTCCTGTCATTGATTCTATTGTCCTTATTTATCTTTTCATTATTGAGATCAGTTTTTATTATGGTTCAAAAATATTAGTTAACAAAAAAAAGTTAGGTTAGTTGAAAATGTTAGGGATATCCATTTGAATCCTCTCCTTATCCATATCATTATCATAGGCAATGCATGCCTACCCGCTTAGCCGAGAAGAAATGTTGTAAAAAGAAAAACTACCTACAAGCAGTATAGACCTTCAGTACAGTGAGTTACCTTCAAGAGATATGACACAGTGCACTTCACCTACATATATGTTATAAGTTCTCTTTCGTTTAGTGTTTTTCTACATATTTTCTCCGTAAAGTTCATAGTTCTTCGTGTGGTGTATTGTGTCATGTGCTGCAAATTAAACTTCATATACCTTCATTATTATGTGCTTCCCTTCGAAATATTGTTTAACTTCCGATTTATTTGGTACAGTTGGATTGGGTTGAAATAAATAATTAAGAATGATTAGTAATTATACAATAGTAGACGATCTGGAATAAAAATGCATCTGTGAGAAAATCATTGGATGTCTGTCGGTTCTCTCTGCTAATCTTCACCGTGAATGTGTATATAGAAAAACTAATGTACATAATGGAGATTTCTTATCATATGTATCTGCTTTAAATGAATAATTCAATACTCGCTACTCCCACCACCACCCGCACTGCCTATGGGGACTGTAATCGGCCCCTTCACAGAACGCTAAGTGAACGACAAAAAAAAAATGCATAGCACAAAAAGTAGCTCATGGAGCCCTCTAGATTAGCAATCTCGGCACCATAGTGCAAAAAGAAACAATCAACGAGTGCGAACAGAAAATTCACACCCGTGGACTGTCTATGACCTCAGATCCCCCTACATGCAGACCATCAGAGAAGTGACCAAGATCTCTGGAAATAATTAATTTAACGGGAATCTTCTAAAAGTAAGGCACCATATCTATGACAGAAAACCTTAAAAGCTTTATAATTTTTCTTCGAGATCACAAAATCCGCATGACCAATGGGACCTTGAAGAGGCCCACGGACAGCAACGAGGAGCTCCGATCTATATTAGGACACCATTGGGTGGCAACATTCCCAAAGGATATGTTCCGAAGTTTGGTCCGGGTATTGACAGAAATGACATGAAGCAGAGGAGGCAATGTTAAATCGGTGAAGATAACTTTTAAAGTTTCCGTGTCCTGTGAAAAATTGGGAAGTCCAAAAGTCTGGAACAACCCAGGGAGATTTAAGACGATACCTCACGTCGGGAAAAAATAAGTAGGTAATTCTTCCCACTGAGCAGGCCATCCAGCGAGTCTGCCAGATGTTCTGCAAATTTTCATTTACAGTCCTTTCAACAAAGCCGCGTGACACTCGACCCTCTGGAGGGAAGAGAGGAATATTTCCGATCATAGAAGAACAGCCCCGCGTAAGGTTGAAAACAGCCCCTCTACGCTGAAGTTCCAGATCAAGGGGAGTCATGCCTGTCAAAATTGGCAGTGCTTCAGTGGGACTCGTTCCATATGCTTTGGATAGAGCGATGAGAGCGAATCGTTGGCCTGAGAGCAAAATTCTACGTATATGTTGAAGCTCACAGGCGTGAGACCAACATCCTGCTGCATAGCAAGCAATGCCGGGGTAAACTGCCTTATAGAAAAGACAGGATACTTGAAACTGTAAACCCCAGTGTGCCTTGGCGATGTGTGAGATCTTTAAAAAAGCAGACTTAGCTTTGTCGACACACAATCGAGCATGGTTTTTAAAATTTGGTCCTCTTTCCAGAACAACTCCTAGGCAAGTGATTTGGTCCCGAAAACTTACATTTGTTCCTGAGAACTTAATAGACGGCTGTCTACGTAGTAAGCCTTTGAAAACCAAGCCATATGTCTTATTAGGAGCGAAGCAAAGTTTATTTTTTACACCCCAGTCGGAAACTAAGGAAAGAGCTTGAGTAGCTGAGTTCTCAATAAATCTACGGGAATTACCACGGACGAGGATGTATGCATCATCGGCATACGCTTGAATCGTACAATTACTGGAGAGAGGAAGATCCAGCAAGTCATCAAAAAGAATGTTCCAGAGAAGTGGACCGAGAACAGAACCCTGAGGACATCCAATGCTTACCTGTCGCGTATGTAGAAATTGTCCCCCAGGCAGGACTATGCGGCGATTTTCAAAGTAACTCTTAACTATCAGATATATATTGCGGGGTATATTCCTTGACTTCAGTTTATGCAAAATGAGCGGCCACCAAGCATTGTCAAATGCACCACTAATGTCAAGGGAAATAGCAATAACATATTTTTCGTCAGAAGGTCTTACAAATTCTGACATATAATTTATAGCATCGACTGTTGAAATTCCAGGTCGGAAGCCAAATTGGCGAGAAGAAAGTGGACAAGAGTTAGAAAGATGGGATTCAATTCTACTGCATATGTCTTTCCAGAATCTTGCCCAGAATAGGCAGGAGAGTAACAGGTCTTTATGCTTTTGGGTCCGTGCTAGGACGATCGCATCGTTTGGGAATTATAGTCATGAGGCCCGTTTTTCAACAGTCTGGAAAACAGCCCTCGTCTAAACATCTTTTCAAGAGGGAAACCATTTCAAATTGAGCCAAACGCCAACATCTTTGTATTAAAATAGAGTCGATACGGTCGAGGCCTGGGGATTTATTTAGTTTAAGGTTCCCAATAATTAAATCGAGTTCCTCAACAGAAACTGGTGGCGAAGCGGGTGTCTGAGGAATGTTGTGTTGAAGAGCACGTACCCATTTATGAAAAACATTATCGGTAGACGGATCATCCGATGGAATCAACGCGTCCAGAAAAACGGAAGCAGTTGAATCGAGAGACGTTGTGAACTCACCAGTAGTTGCATCGCGGATGCAAGATATTGTTGCGCCATTTCTTCTCTTAGAAGAAACGGCGCGATATACTGCACCCCATGGATCTGAAGTCGAAACCTCGGAAACCAAACGTCGCCAACTTACCTTCTTCGCACGAATAATTTCATTTTTAAATAGATTGTGTGCACGTCTATAAGCAGAGTACAAGTCGAGAATAATAAACTCAGCAAAGTTCCTATTGCGTCCCAATTTAAGAGCTCGACGTGCACGTGTAACGCTGCGTTTAAAAGAATCGAGTCCTGAGTGCCACCGAGCGTTTGGTTTTAATTTTTCTGGAGTAGATCTGCCAATTGACTTTTCTGCACATATAATGATATTGTTAGTGAAATCAGAAGCAGTATCAGATATAGACATAGCATTTGGGTTAAAGCGATTCAGAAATCGAATAAATTCAGCATCAAATTCGACAATGCGCTCACACCTCGTGCGAAAACGCCTTGGAATATGAGACTTTTGAACCGAGTCAGTAGGTGAAGTAGAAATTGTAAAGACAATAAGTTCGTGATCGCTACCCGAATAATCTGTATAAACACGCCAGGAGGAAGTCTTTTGAGCTATTTGAGCCGAAGCCAAAGTGACATCGATGTGACCAAACCCGACCGCACCAGAAAAAGTGGGAGGACTAAAGGGATCATTGATAACGGAAAGCTCGTGCCGAGCTATGAAGTCCTCACAGAGTTCACCTCTTTTTGCTTTCCTAGACCTTGCAGTGGTAGAATGACACCATAGAGGGGACTCAGCATTGAAGTCACCGCCAATCAAGATGGAATCTCCACCTAGATGACTCATTACATTGTCTAGAAAGCACACATATGGCTCTATCGGGTCGCCAAATTTGAAGTAGGTTGATACTAGGTACATGGATTTACCTGAAAGAGAAATTTCAAGCACGACTGTAGTGCTCGAGGAAAGATGATCTAATAAGATATAAGATATTGAAGAATTAAAAATAATTATTGAAGCTAGAGGGGGTAAATCCATGGAACAGCAAGTGGCAGAAATTATACGGAAGTCTGAATCCGTCACACACATAGAGCCGTCGCCAGTGTATGGTTCCTGAACCAGACAGATATCGATATTCAGTTGATGGGCGAGTTGTTTAAGCTCCAAGGTGGCAGCACGACGTCGGCCCAGATTGAGCTGTCCGATTCTGAGACCTGTTGATACGGATATGCTACTGGCCATAATCAACTGTCAATAGGGCGCGGCTCAACGATGCCTGGAATGCTGGACATTCATCAGAACCAGATTTGTGAGAAGCTGGTTTTTTGAAAAATGAACAGACCGCACAAATTGGTGGACTGTCTTTAGCAGGACATACTGAAAAATCGTGCTCACCAGAAGCACAATGGCCGCAGCGAGGGGGATCTTTGCAGAACTTACTTGTATGGCCATACATCCGGCATCTTGAGCACACACTTATTGGTATGAAGTCTCTGACCTTACACACGCTCCATTCAACAAAGACTCTTCCGCACTCAATGAGTTTGTGTCTTATTGTCGGCGGTACTTCAAACACTCTGTCACAGGTAGGCCCAGTGCGAGGTCCCATAAAGTGGCTGAAACTAGCACTCTTAACAAATTCATCCTGGTTTATGCCCATATCCAGGACGGACAAAAACGCCAGACCCAAGAACTCCTCGTGAGACATGCGGAACAAAACTGAAGCGAATCTGGGGTTTCGTTTCGAAGCAAGTCGGACGCTGAGGTCTTTGGAAGATTTTAAAGCCGGTGCATTGAGGAGTTTCAAGGAGTCAGCGGTAGTGGCAGTGTTGACAACAATGCCTTTTCCTCTTATATTTCGTACGCTCGTAACTTGCGCACCGATTTCACTGGGCTTTAACGTTGTTTTGAGCACTCGCCTTGTTTCTACCGAGGAACTTATATCATCTCTAGTCGGGAAAATGCAAACGGCGGGCTTGGCTGGTAACGCTGGGAAGCCGATTCTGGTAATCGGCGGAGGGCCACTTACGGCCGAACGCGAAGCAAAGCTATCACATTGTTTTGTGACAACGTTGTCAGCAATAGTTTGCATCACAGGGCGAATCTCGAGTTCGAGCGTCTCGATGTGAGATTGCAATCCCTGTTTCTCTCTGATCAGAGCACTGATGCGTTCGTTGAGAACTGCTTCTCGTCCCAATGATTCCGCCATGCGACTGTCATTTCGTCCAATGATAGCAAGAAGAATATTTATTTTACGACTTACCTCCAATTGTTGATCTTTAGGCATATCTGAGGTGGCTAAAGAGTCTTGTAGGGCAGACATAGCTTCATAGGCAGTATAAATGATTGGCTCGAAACCTGGTACTGACAGTACTTCATCGCGAGAAGATGGTGTTGCTGGATTCGATTCTGGCACGGACTGTGTCGGAGGACTGCTGCACTGCTTCGAGGTCTCAACGCGAGTCACCACAATGTGGTTCTCAGCGGAGACAGACGAAGCTTCAGGGCTGGACATTCTGATTCTATTAATAGGCGGTGACGGGGTTACTGGTGACAGAGATTCCAGTGTCTTGCGAATTCTCTTCCGGGTACGTTTCGTTTTGACCATTTTAGAAATGACAAAAAAAATATTAAAATCGCAAAAGATACTATTAACACAATAAAATATTACTAATGATATATATCATTGAAATCACCAAAAAATTGTCTTTCCAATGATATATATAAAGTACACAAACAAACAAAAAAAAAATCAAAATATTTTTTCAACTACGATAAAAAAAAACTAAAAACACAAAAAAAACTAGAAAAAACAGCCAAAACACAGATTAAAAATACACCATCATAAATCTAACACTGAAAGGATTCTTTTAAGATAAAAAAAACACAAGTTTTGATAAAATAATACACAGATTTTAAATTATAAACGAAGAGGTAAATAAACGCAAACTGAACTACATTCAATAATAAAATTAAACAAATAAAATATCGATTGTGTGCGTGAGAGGAGGCATTTAAAGTAATAAATATCTACCCATTGTTGGCCGTTTAATAAATTTCTACCCATTGAATTTGTGAAAGCTTCATATAACCCCGTATTATATACAAACAGGAAGTTTTTAAATTACTTAACTTAATATATTATATCAAGGGGTATTGTTTCCTTTGTATCAAATAAAGTAAAGAATATAAAAATATCCCCAATACTAATTATCATTCGTAGGCGTTAGAAAAATGATTAAACATAATTTAAAGTAAGTTCTGGGAATATGTATTTAAATCATAAATTATCAAAAATATTTTGAGTAATATGTAGTGGTGAATATAAGAATAATATATTATTCTGCGATCAATTTAAATCTGGTGGTATCTCAATCGCTAAAATCCTAAAATGAGTAGATTAAATACGAAGTCGTTTAAAGGAATATATTTATATATTAAATTAACAATACGATTTGAGAAATATGACAATAATAAGTTAATTCCAGCAATATGCTTATCTTAAATTAACAATACTGAAACAGTTCATCTGAAATTAACAATGCGTTCCAGGAGTATGCTTATTATCTTATCTTAAATTAACAATATTGAGACAGTTCAAGGAATATGCTTATATTATATTAACATTATTGATTCAGTTCAATGTATGTTTATCTTAAATTATAATTTATAGAACATCATGATTACCATAATTCCATGTATGTATATAAATGTTATTGAATTGTACCATATTGAAAAGTTTAAGGTCATAAACAACGGGCGAAGTTTTATATTGTGTAGTTTTTCCTGGCAATGGCGTTTTTATGTCATAACTAAGTAAAAAATCTTGATCTTAAAACTTCTATTCTTGATAATTGACCAATAAAATAGTGTTCACTTTAAATTATATACCTAACACTCATCATTATACCTATATAACCCCCGCTTTCTATCCCCAAAATTGATTTGTGAATGACTGATAAAATGTCATTTTCATTAAATAGTTTACCTTACATTTATGCAATTCGTGTTTTCGCTTTTTCTGATGATTATATTACAACTGGAATTTTCTTCTAACTAATCAATATTTTGAATAACTTTCCGGTGAAATAGTTCATAATTATTTTAAATTTAAATTATTAGCACGGCAGGTGAGGCGATATACCACGATATATGGCATGTTTATAATGTGAATTTAATATTTCAATTCATATTGAAACGAAATTGTGGCCAACACTAAACTCTTCACGTTTATTACATTTCTATGAAGGACATTAATTTATATTCTACACATTGTTTAATAGAACATACTTAAACTAGTTTTATAAGAAAGAAATCATAAAGAATAAATGAATGTATGAAAAATGAATAATTGAACTTAAATTTTATGATATATTTACCTATACCTCCAAAATTAATTTTAATTTAAATCTCTTTTCCATTCTCTCTCTCCTTCCCCAACCTCTATTCCAATACTTTCTTTGTTACTTTGTATTTACATGAATGAGGAGAATGAGGAGAATGAGGAGCGCCTGACGAAGAAAATATACAGAGCGGAAAGGAATGGAATGAGAGGTCGGGGACGCCCAAGAAAGGGATGGCACGACCATGTGAACGAAATTTTGAAAGACGGAAATGTTAGAAGTGTGAGCAATAGACGAACATGTATGAGACGATGCATGAATGTGGACGAGGCGAGGGATGCGTGCCAGGATAGAAAAATGTGGCGTTCGGTTCTCTCTGCCTACCCCGCAAGGGACATGGCGTGATGGTTTGTATGTATGTATGTATTTACATTTAACAATGTTATGTGTTTGTCTTTCTATTTGTTATTTTTATATAAATTTAATATACCTACCTACCACTTCACTATGTATAGCCTCACGTTGCTCTGGTTGGTTGGAAGAAATTGCCTCATTTTACACATTATTGTACATGAGGTTAAATGAATAAATATCAAAATGTACTCGATTGAATTTATATTTTTGGCTGTACAGAAGACAAAAACTTCATACTATACGCCATACATACAAAAACATCGTGACGAAACTAATTGTATACCCCCTCAACACGATGTCTGTTGTTAAATTGATATAAAAATATGCTTAAAATATGTGAAATCATATCATTCCACTATTTCATTTCAACGGAGAGAAAAATCAAAAATCCACAGAGTAAATATTATCTTTTACATGTACATAAAATGAATATTATCACTTCAGTGAGATTTCTTAATTAAAATAGTCGTTTTATTGATTTATATTGAAAATGCATGCCTTTTATGTGAATTTGACGCTCTTGAAAGATATAACTCCATAACATAATACATTTTACTTTCAGCCCCGTATTGATGAAAGATATAACTCCATAACATAATACATTTTACTTTCAGCCCCGTATTGATGAAAGATATAACTCCATAACATAATACATTTTACTTTCAGCCCCGTATTGATGAAAGATATAACTCCATAACATAATACATTTTACTTTCAGCCCCGTATTGATGAAAGATATAACTCCATAACATAATACATTTTACTTTCAGCCCCGTATTGATGAAAGATATAACTCCATAACATAATACATTTTACTTTCAGCCCCGTATTGATGAAAGATATAACTCCATAACATAATACATTTTACTTTCAGCCCCGTATTGATGAAAGATATAACTCCATAACATAATACATTTTACTTTCAGCCCCGTATTGATGAAAGATATAACTCCATAACATAATACATTTTACTTTCAGCCCCGTATTGATGAAAGATATAACTCCATAACATAATACATTTTACTTTCAGCCCCGTATTGATGAAAGATATAACTCCATAACATAATACATTTTACTTTCAGCCCCGTATTGATGAAAGATATAACTCCATAACATAATACATTTTACTTTCAGCCCCGTATTGATGAAAGATATAACTCCATAACATAATACATTTTACTTTCAGCCCCGTATTGATGAAAGATATAACTCCATAACATAATACATTTTACTTTCAGCCCCGTATTGATGAAAGATATAACTCCATAACATAATACATTTTACTTTCAGCCCCGTATTGATGAAAGATATAACTCCATAACATAATACATTTTACTTTCAGCCCCGTATTGATGAAAGCCTGCTCTTGTATTGCGTGCAATAAAATTGATTTTTACAACACGCAACTTAAAAAAGCAACAACATAAATATTAATAAAGTCATATATTGCTACTGATCCATGTTTCTTCACTGCATTAAATACATATTTTGGGAATACATATTTTTTATGTACATATGTAGGATAAAAATCAAAATATATTACCGTTGAAGTTACTTATTAAGAATAAATATTTAGTGGAATGAAGTTAAATACTTATTTACTTATTTCAAGTATTTCATATTATCAAATATATATCAAATAGACATTTGATATATATATTTGAATATATATTTATTTATTCAACATTGATGGTATTACAATAATTATTGAATCTGCAGTGCCCCACTAGGCAAAAAAAAAACCTGTGCCAGATTCAATGCATTTCGAGACAATAACACTGTATTAATGCCCGATCGTATATAAAAAGTGATAATATAACAAACAATGGAAATAAAAAAAAACATAACATAAAAAATGCACTAATCTACTTAGAGTAAAATAAAGTATGGAGTCGAAAGCTATGGGTGAAAAATCTCCTCTGCATAGTATCTGCCTGATACCAAGAGCCATTCCTTTATTTTAGTTTTAAAAGCATAACTATTTTCCATTTGCTTAATTTTTTGTCGAGCTTATTGAATGTTCTAGGAGCAATGACTCCAAAACGTCTTTGTCCAAACTAGGTTTTTATTATAGGCACAGAGAAGTTCAGTTCATTTGCTTGTCTAGTGAAATGCAAACATACAAACGCATTCAATGGAAATCGTGCTAGTAAAAATACATCAGTTTCATATGTGCTAATTAATAATACCAATATACCACATAATATTAGGTATATATACCTACACTAATTCACAATAAAGGCAGCGCAATTTAAGTTCCTCAGTAACACGATAGTCCAAGTGATAGCAACGTTTTCGATGAATCATTTTTAATGGCTGTTTTTTTGATATTTTCTTTCTTATTGAATGTAGGTATGAAAAAAGTAAGTATGGCATCTGGTAGTGGTTACGTTTACCAGTGGGCATCCTCTTTTTAGGTGATAATTACAGATTTTAACATGATTTTTATATAATTCGAAATTTTATGCTCTTCTTCGTTTTCTCAATGATGATCTATGGGGCCGCCAATGGACAGAACGTGTCACCTCCAGTGCTCTCTGCCCGCCGCAGCTTGCACCGCCGAATATAGGTCATTTCTGGTTATCTTTAATTTGGTCACACCATCGCGCAGTATGTTATTTGTACCTATATATATTTTTTTGTTGGATGGAAAAAATCACCTAAGGCCAATTAGCCGGCTAGTGTGCAATATATTTGTTTATATTATGTACAAAAAGGTAATAGATAAATAAATAAATAAATAAAATCCGTCCGTTTGTAAAACATGTAAAAAAAAGAAAAACATGAAGATTTTTACCCGGGTGTGCGCTGAAAAAATCACAAAGTTTCATTGTAATCAGATGGATGGTATAAGAGTGCAAAAAATATTTACGAAGATACAAATGATACTAAAATCAAAAATTTTCACCTATAGAAAGGGGATGCGCACTGGTAAACGCAACCACTTCCAGGGACCAGACTTACTTTTTTCATTTCTATATTTAAATAAGGAAGGAAAAATAAAAAATAATAATAATTCTTTATTGAAGTTGCAATCTCTTAGACCAGGGGTCGGCAAAGTGCGGCTCTTTGGCTCCTTGAGTGCGGCTCTGGCACAAATATCCACGGACACGAACACGGGTTTCAGGAGTTTAAAAACAGTAGCGCGACCTTAGCATTCGTTAAAAATCCTCTTAATGCTACGATAACAGAGTTGGAATTTTCTCCTTTTGGCATTGACATTGGTAACTTTGAAATACAATTGCAGGATTTAAAAAAAAGGAAATATGGAGCTCTAAATTTCAACGTCTTTGTATTGATTTGGAAATATTGGAGAAGAACAAATGTGATCTTAGTTCACAACACAAGTGCAGTCTGATTTGAAAGACCTGGAGAAGGAAGACATGATCATTTTCAACGTCTGGAATAGTATTCCTGACTCTTACGATCAGCTGAGAAAATTCGTGTTTGCTGGTCTTTCCCTTTTTGGTTCTACATATTCATGCGAACAATATTTTTCAAGCATGAACTTTATCAAGAGTAAACTGAGAAGTCGTCTTGTAGATGAGAACCTGGAATCATGCCTAAAATTAAAAACAACAACATACAAACCTGACTTTCCAAGGAGATACTAGGACTTTGTTCGCATCAAGTGTTTGTCATTCATTTTCATGATTTAAATTTATGGACACTTTTCTTTCATATTATTGCTTTTTATTAAGTGTGAAATCAAGTTTTATTCAGTGTACCCGTAATTTAATGAAGGTCTAAAATCATAATAAAGGTTTACTAAATTAAAAACAGATTTGGCTCTCAGAATTTTTTTGAATCGTTGTAATGTTAAGATGGGTCGATGGCAGAACGGTTAGCGCGCTGGGCTAGTAATCCAGTGGTCGCGAGTTCGAATCCTGCCTCGACCGATTTCGTTCGCCTATAGCACAAGCATTTATTTGCTTATTTTAGGGAACGTAGGAAGATGTATATGTACTTGTTTAACAAGGACATATTCATTTAAAAAAAAAAAAAAAAAAAAAAAAAAAAAAAAAAAAAAAAAAAAAAAAAAAAAAAAAAAAAAAAAAAAAATGTACATATTTGGCTCTTTGGCCAATAAGTTCGCCGACCACTGTCTTAGACAAATAAAATAAATAAATAAACATTTATTGAGAGGAAAAGAAGTTTACATACAAATACATAGACATATATCAACAAATGAAAAGAAAAACAACCTTTCTGACTCAAAAGGACCATGCTCAGCTATGTTGCAGGAAGACAAGCCCCCCAGCAGCTGATTTTCAGCATGATCCTATTGCTTATATATTACAATAATATAGATATAAATACAAAAAATGCTCCAAAACATATACATATATAAATATACACACATTTATTTATACACACACATAAATACACATAAATTCTTACATACATACATCACATTATGATTGCGAGGCCAGAAGCATCGCTCGACAATTCTCTTTATAAAAAATAGAGTTTTTCCACTGCTTTTAGCGGTACAAATACATTTTTGTAATGTTTTCTATCGGTTTTTTGTAATATTTTCTATTGGTTTTGAACTCATGTCACTTTATTGCCCCTCGGGCAACTAACAGGTACTATGTCAAATATTAATTTAACATGGACGCAATTTGTAGAATCACTAACTATATATGTATTCTCGTCTAACAGATTCAGTCTAAAAATACACTTAAAAACTGTGTTTTCACAGTGAATGAAACCCGGGACGTTTGGCTCAATAGTCGGATATCCAACCAACTGAGCCACGAAGGCTATGTATGCATGATAACTGTGAGGTACCGGCTTAGAATAGTGTTTCCACTCTTTTCTATCATCGTTTTTGGGTCTCCTGTAGGAGCCTAGTAATCGAAAACACACGAGGCAAAATAACATCTCACATAGTTCAGTATAGAGGTACACCAGCATCTAAATGTAGTGCCAGTTCATCTGAATGTAGTGCCATTTATGTAGAGACGAGACTGGTGTGTGGGGATGGATTCTCGCATGTATCGTGCTTTTTTATTAGGTAATGCACACCCGCACACCTTTCGCGGCCATTGGCTCGTGTTTTTTTAACTGCTTTTTGGGTGATATACATTATAGGGAACTCAATAAAAAGGCATAATTATTGAATGATCGCATAAAGTGATCCGATGACAGGTCGAAAGCCCTGTAGGTGCATTGATTTCTCGGTTCTTCTATAATATTCCAAATTCGTCTCTATTGAGATATTAAAAAAATCTCATAATATACCTAACTATTAAGGATTTATAATTGGATAATAATAATAATAATATAATAGTAAATTTTATTTAGACGTAAAAAATACAAAATTAATACATCTAGTGTAAACAAAAAGTATATATTTTTTTTGATACAATAATAAATTTATTATGGTACAGAAGATGACACTAAATTATTAAACCATGTAAAAGCATGGAGAACATTAATATTTTTTAACTATGTGCTCAGCGCCTAGCCTACGAAAGGTGGCAAGACTTGTGGTTTCTTTTATGTTTGGTGGCAAACTATTATATATTTTGAGACCTTTATGGTATAAACAATTTTGTGTACTTGTTAATCTCGTTTTTTGAATTCTAAAATCCTGACATCCTCTCGTAGGGTAAGTGTGAACATTGGCATTGAATAATATATTTTTCTGCATATATTTTGGAAACATATTATTTTTTTGTTTGAAAATCAAAGTTAATGTGTTGTATATAATTTATTGCTTTACTGTAATTAATTTTAGTTTATTTAACATTAGGTTTATTATTCTTGTAAGTATATCTGTTACATTTTAAAATTGTTCTCATTACCATATTATGAATGATCTGTAATTTTCTATTTTTTCTATTATGCGGCATTGTTTAATGAAAAAAATATATTGAGTTTTAAGTGAAAATTAATTTCGCATTGTTTTGAATCGTTAATTTCTCATTATGTTTTTTTCGCAAATTATTGTTGTGGGTGTTTAGATTTAATTCAATGTATTTTATGTCAGAAGTAAATAAAGATAGTGAACATGTGTAGAGTATTTCCCTTAAATCACTCTCCTATCGTACAAAAGTAGAGTGAGTCAGTGAGTGAGAGAGAGAAAGACTAGCTAAACATTTAGTGATAAGGTTCAAAGCCAAATAAGTAGATTCTTCATTGATTTTCCGCGTGCTAACCTAACTAAATATTGGCCCAATACAGCGATAGCCAACCAAGGAAAATCTTTATTTTATTATTAATCATTATTTTTTTCTTTTCTCTTTCGTACAAAAAACTGATTGTTTTTTGAAAAAACTGATGTTGTGCTGTCTTGATTTGATCTGAATAAAGATACGATTGGTGGATTACATCCATGCTTTGTCAGTATAATTTTCCCAAGAGATACAATTGCAGATTTTTCATCATCATCAACAATGGCGCTACAGTCCGGTGCGAGCCTTGGCCTCCTCAAGAAACTGCCTCCATCCCGCCCTGTCGACAGCAAGTCTCCTCCAATTTGTCTGTCCGATCGCTCTTATATCGCCCTCGATGTCGTCCAGCCATCTCATCCTAGGTCTCCCTCTGCTTCTTCTTTCTTCAGGACAGGTGTCCAATACTTTCTTTGGGACACGGCTATCCAAGATACCTACATACAAAATATGTATGTGCACATCATGGTAAGTTTATATTGTTTAGATACTATTTAAAAATGCAAATAGATACAACCTATATGTCTCCTGTAAAATATTATAATAATATGTACACTGCTAGCCCTAGAACAGGTTTACCCAGTTGGGCAGCAGTTATCTATTTTTAATGAAGATTATTCAAATGATGTGATAAAAATAAATAAAATATTTTTTAAAGTATCGTAGGTATTGTTTATTTTATTAACAAAATGTCATTCTCATCCTTTAGCAAAATACTCGTATTTTGATTTTGTAATTAATAACCAATCAACAAAAGTGATTCAAAGGGTAGTAACCGAAAAGGAATAAAAAAACATACATTACGATTCATTTTGATTGCTGCGAGGTACCGGCTTAGAATAATGCGTCTTCTCTTTTCTATGATCGTCGTATTAGGGTGTACCGTAAGAGCCGGGTAATCTAAAATACAACAGGCAACAATAACATCTCACAAAGTTTAGCAATGAGGTTCACCACCCATTCTGAATGTAGTGCTTTTTTAGACGAGACGAATCGCTGGTTACCGTGATGGTATGAATGAATGAATGAATTTCTTCAAACCACGCTTCTTCTTTACAATGGAAGACTACTCGCCGACGGATGTCAAAGTCGTTTTGAAAACAGTTTTTTTTAAATGACTAGTTCGAGGTATAAGCAAAGCAAATTGTCTTTTTCTTTCTCTTGTGTTAAATTCAGGGATCTGTTTCTGGCAGAGATGTCTCCAGACACAACGGATTCCAGCTATCTTGCTAAATCTTGTTGGTCTTCCAGGTTGGGATGTGTTTTTTTTTGTCACGCGTAAAAATCTGTCTCTCTGTTCATCCTTTCCACATGGTCGCACCAGAGTCAACTCTACTTCCTAGACCATACCATGATGTCTTCTGTGTTGCAATATTCACGAATTGAAATGAATAAAATTAAATAAATATTATAAATGAAATTATCGGTATTAGTTCTATTGGTTATAACCAATCGACGCGTTTCGTGCAAGGCACATCGTCAGAATAATCGAATCAATTATTGTCCATCGTCAGAATTGTTGATCTACATACTAAAGTTAATAAACATAAAAAAATCTTTAACTCTTGAAGTAAATGTATTATAAATAAGAGTGTAAGTGATCGCGTATCTTATATATATATATATATATATATATATATATATATATATATATATATATATATATATATATATATATATATATATATATATATATATATATATATATATATATATATATATATATATATATATATATATATATATATATATATATATATATATATATATATATATATATATATATATATATATATATATATATAACAGAAATTGTTTCAAGTTAGATAGAAGATAAATTAGAGGAACACTGGTACATGTTCCAAGATATTATGTTCATTTCTTTTTTTTCTAATAGTCGTTTACGATGATACGTTACGTTTTCGATGAATCATTTTTGATACTTTCTTATTGCATATAGGTATTAAAAAGGTAAGTCTGGCACATGTGAGTGGTTGCGTTTTCCAGTGCGCAACCTGTTTTTAAATGTGAAATTTGCAGATTTCAACATTATTTCAATATAATTTGTACATGTATGTTATTTGTACCTATAACATCCACCCGTTAGTGAAATATGTACTTAACTGTTACTGAAATATGTAAAAAAATATTAAAAAGGAGATGGAAATTATTTTTTCTTCAGAAATCTACCCAGTAGTGCGCTGTACAAATCACCAAGTTTCATTGTTATCAGATAGATGGTATAAGAGCACAAAACGGACTTGCAAAGATACCAATAATACTAAAATCTGCAATTTTCAGATATAGAAAGAAGTACGCACCACTTTTCCATACCTATATTTAATAAGGAAGGTAGTATAAAAAAAACAGCCATTAAAATAATATTTTTTTGACGTTGCAATGTCTTAGACTTTAATCATTAAATATCATAAATCTGTATTTTGAAATTGTTATTAATGTAAAATTTTTGATCCTATATGTATTTTTCTAAAGCAAGCAATTAAATAATAATTAGTATAATAAAATTGATTTAATTGTTCCAAAATGTTAACTTCAAAAATATTATAGGATAACGAAGTAATTAATTTATTTTTCTATTATTTGTAGGTACTTAATGAATAGCGTTTGTTTTTAAGAATGTAACGCAATCTAAAAATATGATATATTAAAACCGCATAATATGTACACTATGAAGTTACATGTTAGTAAGGATAACTATCGCGTTAGATAAAAATGTTTTATACATGATTCAAATTATCGGAAATCCAAAATTTATTGATTTTTTGCATTTTATTCACAAACCAGAATTGAAATAAAAAAATGATCGATTATACACATTGATTTTATGCACTCTTTAAGCACAAATTATTTATTTCTCTATGACTAACAGGTAAAATAAATTCTGTAAAAATGGCTGATTTAAATATTATTTATGGATATTTTTGCCGAATTTTAAAATCGTGATTTTAAATTATATGTGACGAAAATTCACTAGAGAAATGATGAAAATACTTGTGATTATTTTTTTAGAAACACAGTTTAACATTTTTGAGAAATTCGAATTCAATATGCGATTTTTAGGTTTATGTGGTCTCTTTATACAACTTTTTTCAAGATAGTTTGTTTAGAAACTGGTTCACAAGTCCTGCTCTAGTCTGTGGTACATACAATAAATATATGTATACTATATACACAATAGAATTTCTCTAGCACAAGAGATTTTAATCACATTACCTAAGGGACTCTACAGCTGAACGGTTCTACAAGACATATACCTACACAATATTATTTACTGGAACTTTGTATCGATTTAACTGTTTACAAGAATATTATTATTATTATTAATTCACGTAATCTATTGAGGGGTACATATGAATTGTTCGTGGTTGGAAATATCATTTAGATAACACAACAGAGGAAGGTCTTCGGTTAAGTCGTTGGTGCGATGAGTAAGAAACCTATGTGAACCCTGGGTCGAACCTGGTTTCATAGTTTCTAGTCTTGATTTCACTGTTAATTGATGAAAGGAATTAACAGTCTATTAGATACCATCCATTACAATTTTTTATATCAGAATGCTTTTTAATTTTTATTGAATTTCAGCAATTGTCCTTTGGCAAATTCATTTTTATAATGTTGGCAGCGTTCGTTGCACAGTTTAATATTTTACTCCTGAGCGGGAGTTCCTTGATTCGATTCCCAGTGGAGAAACAGCTTATAATTTAATTTCTTTTTTAGTTTATTTTGAAATGCTTCTCGGGCAACTAACATATACCTACATACTATGTAAAATATTTATTTAATACGCACCCAAAAACAAGTAACCACATTCTGGAGATGATATTTATCTCACAGATCCAGACTGAAAACACAATTAAAAACTTTGTCTCCACCTGGAATCGAATGCGGGACCTTTCGCTCAGGAGTCAGATATCTAACCAACTGAGCGACGAAGGTCGACAAAAAATAGCGTCTGGATCTCCAAAATATGGCAACTTGTTATTGGGTGCATGTTATATTCATATTTGATGAAGCATCTGTTGAAAAATAAAATACCCAGTTCTTTTTAGTATTCATTTTTTGTTCTTCATTTGCCTTCTTCTCTCCACTGCAGGATATAGGTTTATATCATCCGATCCACTCGTTCTCATATTAATCCTTCTGCATCCAGGGTCTATCAGCTATCTGGTCAATGTTGTCAGGTCATCTTTTATAACAATACATACTACATACATAATGTTGTGATTTCTCTCAGAGAATCTCCCGATATTGCAGTGTCTTATGGCGAGAGATATCTGCCAATGTATGGAAGTGACTGTTGTCACGTGACTGGCAACTGTCACTTCCATACATTGAGTATGGAAGTGACAGTTGCTTTATACTTTTCTTGTTTCTTTTCTTGAGCTTTATGACACGTTGTATAGGGGGGCTGCATGGACAGTATTATTCCATTATCTTTTGTTCCATTTGATCTTTTCTTAAATTTTAAATTACATATTATATCTAGCAATTTATCACTCTGCCCATAAATATAACACAATAAAAAAAGCAAGCTCAAATCATTAAACACTAGCCGAGGCTGATGTGTAGAGCAACATGCATGTATCATGCTTCATTTTAAAATGTAATTCAAACCCGCTCACCTGTCGCTGGTTACTCCACACTGTAGGATATATGTTTGTACTTCTTAAGTAGTATTTCTAAACCCTTTTAAATTAGCTCTATACATTACTGTCGATATTGTTGCGATTTTGTGGTCTCAAAACAATTTTTATGTAATCGTTTAAATATTTAAATAACTCGAAACCTGTAATTTCGAACGTATAAATCAAAAATGAAAATAAAAAAAAAATGCACACAAGATCGACCAAGAATAGATTCGTAAAGGAAAGGTCCTATTTATCGTAAAAACCCCAAGGACCTTCCTCCATTAAGTAAACATCGCAGTTCCGTAAATCATAAAATTTGATCTGCTTTCGATTGTAGGATTTTTCCCGCCATCTTTCATATTCATTTTTCGATATAAATTGTTAGCCTTGAACGTGAGTCGAATTTGAGTGAATCAGAATGGAAACAAACATTTTATTGACAGTGCTCCTCAAATAATTCTTGAGTTATGGATTTAGTCTTCTGGGACCACTAACAATAGAATCTATTGCATATTTCATATCTAAATATAAGCAATATTATTTCTTATGGTAGCAATCTGATTTCTGCTATCAAGCATTGTACAGAAATGTTAGAATTTTATCAAAGTCTTGATAACTAATAATGTCCTCGTAGGAGACAAGAAAATAAAAAAAAAATTGACGATTGATATACAGTTTGTAGATAAACAGTTTTTATTTTTTTGGCTTTTTAAACAAATTAGTTCATTTATACGAAGTACAAAATTGTTCAATTTTAACAAAATATCAAACGAATCAAGCTGAAAACATGCATAATCATCGGTAATACACAAATTATGAAAGTTACAGAACTCTAACTGGTCGAGAAGCTAGTTAATAATCGATTGCAAAATTCTAGTACTTAATTTTCTTTTTTACGACTTCTCAGACAACTAATAGGTACTATGTCAAGTATTAATATAACATGCACCCAATAACAATTTGGCACATTCTGGAGACTTACGATCTCGCAGATCGTAATAATCATAATCGTCTCGCAGATCCAGACTAAAAACACAATTAAAAAACTGTCTCCACCGGGATTCGAACCCGGGACCTTTGGCTCAGGTGTCAGATACATAACCAACTGAACAACGAAGGCCGGCAATAAGTTAAAGAAAAGGGTGTAAAAATGGCTGTCGACAATGAAAATATTGATCCAAAAAAAAAAGACTTTTCCGTTACTTCACAGATGGCAATAGTATAGTTCCTTATTTTCAGGTGAATTGTTACATACTATTCATTATATAGAACTTTCAAAAATTACATTGATAAGGGAACTCAATAAGAAGGCATAATTGGTGAACGTTGCGCAAGCGCATAAAGTAATCACGTAAACCAGCCGATGACAAATTGTCAATAAAAATACTGTTTTAATTATTTCAATTCATCATCTCTGGTTTGTGACTTATTAAACATACTGAAGAGAGAACAATGTGGGGGAACAAGTAATGAACAAAAGACCGTAGTGCTATAATATTGTGGAAAGGTTATAATAATTGCTATTTTTAGCCCTTTTAAAACCCACACAGGGGATAATAAGACAGAATAAAATAGGTAAAACACAATTGTGTGACACTTGAACACCCCCAAGTGTCTGGGGACCTTGTAAATCCAATAATACATATTTCTAGACGTCTCCCGGAGATTCTGGAACACTGTGATAGATATTTACCTCCCAACCGACAAGGCTAGCCTCCCCACAAAATCTTCACCCTCAGACGAGATTACTCAGGGGAGGGATGTTATCTTCTGGGATGCATATATTCTATTATTCATCCATAAAACCTTCGCTTCCTGTTTCTAGAACCGACACAACCAGAACAAAAAAAAAATTGTCTGACATGAAATTATAATAATATTTTTTTCGTAGAAACTGTCACTTATAAATTATTTTTTTTGCAATACCCACAAACAGGCTTTGTCTGGTGGGATTTCTCCTTGTATAAGTTTTTATAAGTTAACTATTTTTATAGATTTCATGATGTAATTTTTTGTATCTTCTTAATTATTCTTAAAATAAATTCGTGAGCTATCGTAGAAGCAAACACATACGACATACAAAACAAAAAACCCCATTTTGTACGATTACATCGATTAAGTATAGCTCTAGGGGAGGTGCATTTTTTTTATATTTATTTTAATAAAAAAATATCTGGTGAGTCTTGTAAGATTGATATAGTATAAAGATGTAAGTAAATTGTTTATTTAGTTTTATTAGAAAACAAACAATAAATAATTTCTAACGGGATGCATACGAAAAACAACAAAATTCGCTTCATAACGTGTACTTTATTAAATAATTTATATATATAATATTTATACAATTAACTTCGCATAAAAAATAAAAACATCTTGTTTAAAACAATGTTTTAAAAATTTTTCATGGATATAAACTATAATAATTTGTAAAACAAACAATGTACATAAATATATTATTTCAATAAATATATATGTTTGACATAACTATCTGTTCGTATCGTTGGTTTGTTTATGAAAGACCTGTTTCATTAGTAAAAAGAAAATTCATACATTTTTTTCAAAAAAAAAACATTTTTTTTTAAAAATAAACCTACCCAGGTATATTTTCAATAAAAAAATGCACTCAGTGCCAGAAATGCTGTCTAATCATTTTCTCTATTTTTTTTTGTGAAACTTTTTGTTATTTTTTGTTACGTAGTAAATTTCGTCTGAAACAGATCATTCATTCATTCTCTGTTAAGTATATAATAATAATAGAAACACATATTTTAAAATCTTTCAATAAAAACACTAAAATAAAAATTTTAATATTATAAAATTAATATAACATATTAAATCTAATCTCACTATCAAACGAAGGTAAATTATTTTCAATATGGCCAGATCAATCAAATTACAAAAAAAATATTTTTTCATTTTTAATATCAAGTTCTTGGTTATTTATTAGTGATATATTTTACTGAACACACTCGTAGATTTATTTTAGAATAAGAAAAAATATATATAAAACAAAATTATATGAAGGTTGAATTAAAATAATAATACTTATTTTGATAATGAAATATTTATAAAAAATTCCAGTAAAATTAATAATTGGGATAATTACAGTGTTTTACGTCTTTTCAATAAAAAAACTCAATATAAGAATAGGTAGTTATTATTACGAAATAATAATTATTTTTTACGAATATACAGGAATCGATACGTTTAAATAATAAAATTTAAAAAATACCACTAAATTATTTTGATTCCCTCTAATGCGAAAATATTTGTTTACATTTTTCAATAAAAAAAATTCATGACTTTTTGTTGACAAAAAAATTATATTATTTAAGTTTTATTTTTGTGCGACAGTTAATTACGTTTTAATGTTGTTTTAGTCTTGTGATATTATATATTTAATTAATTGACAGTATACATACTTTTATACTTTATTTATACTTTTTTCGTAAACAGAAACTTAATGCAAGAGGTTTTATTTTATTTACTTTATTGACAAATTATTTACGTATATTTGAGTAAAAAGGAAAAGCTTTCATACAAATAAACGATAATATTTATAATTTCAATCTATTTGACTTGGAGGACGGCTAGGTACAGATTTTGAAGATTATTGTGATCTTTTTTACACATTATGTTGAGTGTGAAAATTTTCCAAACATATTAAAAAATGTAAATACAAAAATATACAAACGTTTATTTTTCAAAATATTAATAAACAAATCTCGTTTTTTATTACTGGTCCGATTGATACTGGTAGGTTCACTGAATATATTAACTAAACGAAGGTGCAGAAATAAAATAACTTGTAAGAATATTTCGGGTTTACCTTTCAATATGTTTTCATTTTTATCGTCAAACAAACGATCCCTATATAATCATGAAATTTATTGGTTTTGTGTGCGTTAGTAAAAATAATTTTTTAGAGGGATGCAAAAGTTTTCTTTAGACAAAATAAATTTCTCGCATATATTCAATGGAGTTCAACATCTTTTAAAAGTTATAGAAACGATAAAATAAAATAAATGATTTTGAATTGATTTAAAACGCAATGCATTGCTACGAAAATGCAAGCAAACGTATTG
The DNA here is from genome assembly GCA_963576475.1 of Molanna angustata. NCBI lineage: Eukaryota > Metazoa > Arthropoda > Insecta > Trichoptera > Molannidae > Molanna > Molanna angustata. The sequence continues at coordinate 25,702,718 of OY754981.1, read as the reverse complement.
TATTTTATTTCTGGTACTATGCAATTAGTGACGCAGTATCCGGAATCCCGAACCTATGCCTGAGAATTTTAAGCCACGATATCTTTTTATGCCCCATACTCCGTTTTCCCTCTATCTTTCCCTCCCCTATAAGTTGTAGAAGGGCATATTTAACACCACGGAATATGTGGCCAAAATATGCGGCTTTGTATCTCTTGACAGAGGTCAGCAACTCTCTCTCATTCTCCATCATATTTAGAACTCTTTCAGTGGAGACTATCGACCCATGAAACGCGCATTCTGTATTACCGAATGCTTCAATTGTTGATTTATTGTTGAGATTTTAGGAGTCGAAAATTCCACTCCATAAAACAGTACTGGCATCACGTATGCAGGTTGAACAACATGGGCGAAAGTATACATCATTGCATGACTTCCTTTAGGATTTTCATGTCTTTGGCGTCACTAATTAGGTTGGCTCAAGATCGTTATGAGTTTGGTGCGATGGTCGCCAACTCCGTTAGGAGCGGCAATTCACTGTAAAATCAGTTTCAACATATGGCGTAATGTTATTTTTGTTATTTAGAAGCGATTGGTCACCTTGTTTAAATTTAGGTACCTATATGTAGAACTTGACTTGGAGTTCAATGAAAGACATGGCTGGCGAACGTTGCCCAATTGCATAAAATGATCGAAAACAACCCGATAAACTATCATAAGCCTTGAAAATGCCTGATTTTTAAGATATTCCTGGTTTGTATATTTTCATACAATAAATTAGAATTGAAATGGGATTTCATCAAGTGGGTACCTACTTTTAGTAGATATTTATTTTTAATTAATTATAAGTAATTCGTTTTTAATTAAGTATGTTTTTAAGTTTTAAGTAGGTTGCATCTTTTATTCTTGAAAAATCATTTTGTTGATACGTATTATACAAAAAAAACCTTATATTATTAAATATAATGTATTGTAAATATTTATTTGTATATTTTGATTTGATCGGCCATATTAATCTTACTCTCACTACATCAAACAAGTGAATTGAAAATTCAACAGGGTTTTTATAATATTATGTAATAAATACGGGACATTATAATATCACAAATACAAATAAGTAAAGTCACACCACACCACTAGGATAATCATAGTAAAATAATAACATATTTACTATTATAGATAGCATATTTATTTTATAAAAAGCTGTAAAACGCAGCCAAAAGAAGTTGAATTTTTGTCAATAAAAAATCACAAGCAATTAACATGTTAAGAAAACTCATCCATATATAGCATATTGTGGTGATTAGAAAAACCAAGAAATGCCAAAAACAAAAACTCCACATCTCCGAATTGAAAATGCTTAAATGCTAGCGGTGTTACAAGAACTGATAAATTAAACCACCTATATCTGAGGGAGTTTTTAAAGTGCCACCAGTAGCGGACAAACTAAAAGAAATAAGGCGGTGTTTGTATGGTCACGTTATGCGTAGGGATGAAAATCACGTCGTTTGGTGGTCTAGCATTCAAAGGAACAGAATCGATACTTTGAATGACCAAAACTTAAGGTATCGTGCAATTACGTACCAGGAAGGAAGACCCTGACTAAGACAGGAAAAGATCAAAGAAGAAGAAGATAAAACGTGAGGCATTCGTTTAATTCTTTGCGTAAAGACGCAAACATCTTTCGTACTATAACTTTGTTTCAACAATCAAAACTCGTAAAATTTATTTCAAAAAACAAATCATTTATGCATATACCTATATTTAATAAATATAAAATAAAAAATACTTGGTTTTCGTTCTATTAAATTTCTTTGATTATCGACGCGGTTCGTGCAAGGCACATCGCCAGAATAATAGTATAGAAGACTGAGACTAGTGGTTATAACAAAATAGGGTATAATATATAATTGTGGGTTTTTGAACGGTTGTAAAATAAGTTATATAATACAAATGAATCTATACAAATCTTTTTTTATAAACTTAAGAGACATATAACGTTAAATCTAGTGACTAAAAACATGATATATTAAAACCGCCTAATGCACTATGAAGTTACGTGTTAGTAAGGGTAACTATCGCGTGCATCCAAAAAGGTTTATACGTGATTTAAATTTTCGTAAACCCAAATTTTTTTGATTTTTTGCATTTTAAGAACAAACCTTACTTGAAATGAATAAACTGTATCAGTCATTCACTTTGATTTTATGCACTCTTTAAATATTATATGTAAAAGATTTATTTCTCTACGACACATAGTTATGGAGTAATTTAAAAAATTTAAATTTTGAAAGTATGTGACAAACATTCAATAGAGAAATTCTGAAAATACTTATGGTATTTTTTCTATAGAATCACACTGTTTATCATATTTGAGGAATTCGATTTGAAATTGGGGTGTTTAGGTTTATATGGCCCCTTAATGTAGTTGGGTCACTCGTTGAAGTCCTCTGTGTCCATAAGGTCTGTATTTTTTTCATTGAAAACCAAGTATTTTTTATTTTATATTTATAACATATCTACATACAATGGACTTCTATCAAGTATTGCGATCGACAAACTAGACTTAGTTTAAAAATTATGCCTTATTTCAATGAAAATATTTCAGATTTCAATAGTTTTTATATAAATATTTTATATTTACCCGTTTCGTCCAGGAATACATTGTCAGGAAATAATGTTTTATATATACAAATATGATATCTTTAGAATGCTAGATACAGTTATGGCTAAATATTAAATCAGTTTGAAAACGCTCGACGAAGAAAATATTAAAGTCAACAAGAGTAGAATAAAATATCACATAAATGGAAAAATATTACACAATCGTCTGAATGATTTATCTGTTGAATGAGAAAACAGAAAGAAGTTTATTATAATTCAATGTAGCGGACAATTTTCAAAGATTTTTTCCCGTGAGAGATATTATGCAATTTTGCATGTTTTTATAATTGTATATTTATTTAATTACCACAATACGCTATAAATTGATAGTTTTTATAATAATGATAATATTAAATAAATGATTTGTCCAAAATACTTAAAATGTTGCTTCAATAATTGGCTCTTTGCAAAGCATTGATTTATATGAGAATCAATTGGAACTGAAAAATATTTTTTTACGTATTTTTTTTTTAATTTAATAGTTTTTTCTGGTGTACCTACAAATAAACAAACATAGCATTGTCTGAATTTATTAAAAATATAATAATATTTAAAAACTTAATGTTTTATTAAAAATAACATTAAATGAAAATTGTAAAAAAACTATAATTTTATATTTCACATACGTATTTTATAAATTTTTATTTAGGTTATTTCAATAAACAATTTATGTAACAAGAAATTGAAAAAAGTCGAAATTTATGTATATTGTCAAACTATTATGTAGAAGGTACAATAATTTTATAATTCAAAAAATAAAACAATACATTTTTTTAATTTATATTTCAATAGATCGATCATTTTTGTACGATTTTATTAATAATCGTATGTTTGTACCAAAGTCAAATCGCGACATATTTGAAAATTTTCCATTTTTCCATCTACAGTGCTTTTGAAATATGTGATTTGAATCAAAATTTAGTTTTTGAGTAAATAAATTCGTTTAAAAAATATTAACATTGACTACCACAAAATATTCTTTGAATTGTTAATTAACATTGTTCCAATTGATTCAGATATCACAATAAATTTATTTTCCGTGTACTGATGAAATAAATATTTTTTATATTCTCTAAACGCTATTCGTGAAATGGTAATTAGAATTCATAAACGCTAATTCTCTTCCTAGGCGTATTAATAAATTATATAAAATCGATAAAAAATATAACATATATTTATGTATTACACTTCTTAGGCCATCTAAATCAACAATACAATATTATGAATTAGCTTTGCTAATAATTTTTATCAAGCAATTTTCAAAACACACGTGCAAATAAAAATATATAATATTTCTATTATTTTTAACAGTTTTTAACCCTAAATTATTTTGTATCTAAAATACTTAATATTTAGGCGTATCAAACAACGATATCGATAAATACTTATAAACTAGACACGTATCGACACATTACAATAGTCAGATTTTTTTATTTATTTATAATTATAATATAATTTAATTTCAGTCTACTCAAAGCATATTATAGACACTGTTAAGTTTATAATTATTGTTATTAGTAGCGTATCTCGATAATTTATTCTTACTAAATCATTTTTTTTTCGTTTTATAAATAAATAAAAAAACAAATAAAACTTGGAATTTTTTTTAAGTTTGTATTCGATTTGAACCTTTTTAATATTATGTATGTACAGTTTAAATGTATTTTTATTATTGAGATTCGCTACTAACATCAATTTACAATATTTCCTGTATAAAACCGTTGTTTAGATTTTCTAATAATATTATTTTTAAGTTCATTAGTATAAGTTAGTTTTGTACCGCCAGTATTCAATGAAAACTTATTGAATTCTTTAGTCATTACTCAAATTTTAAAAGTACCTTTATATTATAATAATATAAACTAAAGATATCGTATTATGTGTCGAATAGTTCTTTAATGACATTGATTTCGTATTTTATTTATCAAAAGAAACACCAACAGAACATGGATTACACATGGAATGCACACATGACAGTTAGAATTAGCATAGTAGTTCTAATTCCCCAAAAACAGCTGTTTACTAAATATGTATATAAGTAAATCATTATTGATTTCATTAGTCTTTAAGATTTAGATTGGCTACGAGAAGTCTGTTAAGTGTTTATTGCAGAAGTATTTTGTATTTCTTCTTCTTTTAATAGCCATGTTCGATACGCTGGTGGATATAGGCCTCGTCTCTTGGTAATGTTTTATAGGAGGTCTTTATTTTTTATTTATTTGCTGTTATTTAAAAAAAAATAACAGCAAAATGACATGGGTGGAAGCAGAGTGCCCAGGATAGAGAGAAATGGAAAACCCAGGAAGACGCCTATATCCAGCGGTGGATTGAAAGGGGCTGAAAAGAAAAAGAAGAAGAAAAAAATATATACACATTTAAAAAAATAATTATAAAGATGAGACACATAATTGATTACAGTTGTTATTTGAAAATTATTTTGATGAGGTGTGATGGGATTAAAAAGTAAAATAACTGATAAAAACTTATCCTTATTATTCGCGGTAAAACCAAATTTTCAGTTTTGATTGTGTGATCACAATTTATTATTTGTACGATGTATGTAAAATTAATTTTTCTACAATATTTTATCTAGATTTTTATGCTATCAAGCATTGTATTTTTGAATATATCTGAAGAACCCAATTGTGTTTACTTAGAACGTGTATTTGAACGTGTATCTGGTTAATTGGAAGAAATTGCCTAATGGCGATAAGCCCGCCAGTGTGCAATGATTTTTTTTTATATTATGTACAAAAAGATAAATAAATTATATAAAACCATCAGACTCGAAACAGATAGTTCTAACGAGGTTGGAGATTACATGTTTTACTTTTAATAGAAAGTGTTTAGATTAAGGAAATAAATGAAAAAAATCATAATTTATACTTCTTTACGACAACGTTTGGTGTTTAGACACTTCTGCGCAAATGTCACCATGGACAAATTAAGGTTGTTGTAAGTCACATTAATAGTAGTAAAGTGTCGTACACTTGGCGAGTTAATTGTAGCGAAAAAATAACAGTAAAAGTCGGTAGGAGTTGTATACTTACATGATCGGTTAAATTTAGTGAAATTTTATGTTGCTTTTTTAGAAAACGACGATGAAGATGATGATTTTTTCAGAAAGAGAACATAGTGTGGGAAAAATTAAAATAAAAATAATGATTCAAACATCATTATTTAGTGAAAAAATAAAAATAAAGATTTCAAACCTAATTCTGGATTTAAAATATTTTTTTTTTGATAATGATAAGGGAACTTAATAAGAAGGCATAATTAGTGAACGTTGCGCAAGCGCATAAAGTGATCACGTAGACCAGCCGATGGCAGGTCGTAAACCCTGTAGGTGCCTGAGTTCCTGGTTCTTCTATGATATCCCAACTTCGTCTCTAATGAGATGTTATTGTCAATAAAAATAAACTTTCATTTAATTTTGGCGCGTTTACAGAATTGAACCCAACATGGTTATACCAACGTAATTAGGACACTTTTTCAATTGATTTAGACAGTCGGATGTAAAAACATTTCAACAAAAAAAAATGTATCAAAGTTAATGATTTTGATCTTCTGTTTGTTGCTTGGATTTAGAAATTGTGACGTCTATTTTAATATTCATATGAAAACGAGGAATAATTTGTATGTTATTACTTTACTCATTTATGACGAATAAACCAACTGGATCATAATTTTCAGATAAACGGTTAATTGTATCTGAACCCACAGCTACATTAAAATAACACTGAACCGCCATTTTGTATTTAAATTATATTTATAATTTCATAGGATTACGTGTTATTTTCGTGTCATAAAGTAGACGGAAACCAGTGACGTTGGGGATTACTTTAAAAAAATATAATGAGTGTCATTAAAACAGATGAGTTTTCATTGTATACCAACGATACATTAATAATAAAGAATTGTTAACAAAATGAATATATAAAATGTATTAAGCTCGTGCTATTGGGAAGCAGTGCCTATTTACCACTAAAACCCTTGTCAAAATGTCATGTGTTATATTAATAATATAAATTCATGTAAAATATAAAATATCTTGTGCCTTGCTTCAGGAAATGAGTATGTATTTAGAAGAATAATTGAAAACACTTTTTTTTCATATATCTTTTCATTGAACACACGACAAATTCCCATTAGTGTAAAAAACTTTAATGATAATTAATTATATATATTTTTAAATATTGATATGAATTGAAAATTTGAGTACAGTTTTGTTTAAAATTCCTTTTTAAAATCAATAAAATTGAACTTTGTGTAGTCCGTTTTAGATAAGTTTTATTGCTATTCATATATATATACTAATGTAATAAATAAACTTTCAATTGTAGTAATTATACTTTTGTGACATAAAAAAATACCTTTGTAATAATCATTTTGTTTCTCAAAACACAACCAGAACATTTATCGCACGTCATTAGTTTTACACCAATAATATAATATATTTTTAATTATATATTTTTTTATTTAAACAATCAATATTCGTTAATATTGTCTCGTGCACTGAAATATAATCCCTTATTGATATAAATGTATTAAAAATATGCAACACAACTTACGTTATACAATATATAATAATGTAATTATATTATAAATTTAACATATGTATTTTTTAATACTCCCCGACAAACCATCCCTTAGTTCTTTTGAAAATCTTAACCAAATGTAAACAGTAAGTAAATTATTTATTATTATGTATATTGTTACAGTAACACCAAACCAAGGAACTTTAGATGAATACAATACAATACTTTATAATCATATTAATTATAACTTAGTATATAACAATGCTAAAATATAATAAATGTATATAGCTTTAGATAAAAAGCAATAAAAATATTTGCGATAATTCATTTGTTTATAAAAAGCTTCAGTAGTTAATACTATAAAGGGACCACGAACACAGATATACGCAAAACTCTGCTCACGCTACGGTTGCATCGTAAATCGATACGTATTTTCAATCGTTTCGATAGAATGTATCTTTTAGTTACAGTAGCAGGAACTACATTTTGTTTTTACAGATATGTAAGTCCATGCAAAAGGTAACGAAATGGCTAAGAATTTGTCAGTTATAGGGGCATCGTGTTCAGAAGCAAATATGGATGTATGGACCCGTGTCTCATGGAATAGCTGACAGTAAGAAAAAATGGTTAAATGTTTCATATATATAAAACTTCCACTGTCGTGTAAGTTGTTTGGTTTCTGTGCCAGCATCCTGGGTTTACTTCCCAGTAAAGGAGAAATCTATTCAAAACTATTTGTCACACAAATCTTGCTTCTCTGGACTGGAAATCTTGGTAAGATGGAATAGATTGCCATTTTGCAGGAAGCTTGTTTCTTATACAAGTATTAATTGTTTAATTGAATTTAACAGTTAATTATTGAAATTAAATCTTAAAAAAATGGCAAGCCTTTTGCGTAAACGAAATTGAACAATAGTTTGTAAAAAGCAAAAATGAATGATCACAGTTAATCCATATAATAAACAAGTACATTAATTAGTCCATTCTATTGAATGATAAAACTTATTAGGTACATAAAAGTATGATAATTTAAATTTAAACAATTCATATTTTTAAAAACAGTAGTTAGGGAACAGAAAAATTCAAATGTTTGGTGTTTTGAATAGATTATGTAGGTATATTAGTGCTAAGGAAATAGGTAACTAAAAAAAATAGCTCATTCATTTCACACATTCATAGGTACTGGTTATATAAATTTACATGAATATGGGCTGGTATTACAGTCTCAGTTTAAGAGCTAAACTCAAGTTTTACAAAAATATAGCGTATTACAGTGTCCGTTTAGGCCTAATCTTCCCTCAAATACGTCACTAAAACGACAAATATTTAACTTTAAATAACGTTTCTGGCGGATTAAGTAGGTACTTAACGGTGAGTCAACTGTCATTTCTCGACTCGTTGCTAGGCAACGCGTGTAGTTTCAGTGTTCTATCACTAGAGGCGTTAGGCAACCAGTGTAGTTTCAGTGTTTAATCACTAGAGGCCTTAGTTGTATCGACGGTGACGCCATACAAGAAAATAAACTGACAGCCATATTGAAACGAACATGGGCATTTAATAGCATTATTTTGGTGAAAAAAAAATTAAATTTACCATGTTGGATAGTAAAACAATAGTATTTCAACTCGTAGCGTCCCGTTTTGTAGTTCGTATTATTTGAGGTTATTTAAAATTTGACAGATAATAACCACAGAAAAAGTAAAATATGTCTATGATTGAAGATTTAGTAACTGACATGTCATATTGAAATGTAATACAGATCTTGAGTTTAACAAACTCAATGAGCTGAGGGCCGACTGTAATACCGGCCCTATGTAAACCATGAAAATCAATTTTCAAAAATAAAACATATTCGGTCTTACTTTTTTTCTGATTCAATTTCAAATAAGTTAAACTAAGCTCGACAATTTACTTGTAAGTTTAAAAAATCTTTCTTAAATGACATTTTATGACTAGATTCACGTCTCGTGGTAGCTAAAAGAGCGAGTTAAAAACAGAGATTGTTTTTTTTTTCACTAGCAATACTCATTACAGTTTATTTAACATGTTTTTCGAATTGAACGACTCGTTACGCAAGGAAAGGACATTTGACAGTTATGAGTAATACTGAGCTATAGTAGGCTAAATGGTAATATTGAATATTTTCCCCCATCAGAACTCTCAAAAGATACGTGTTTGAAATTAAGAGCATTTAAAGTATACATCTTTATTCTATTGCGTGAGTTTTTTGAAATTTGAATTTGTAAAATATTTTTCTTGTACAATAAGTTTTTAGTAAAACCCTTTTTATTTTTTTGATGTAACTAAAAAACTACAAGGCCTGTGAAGTAGATATTTACTTCAATTGAGAAAAAATTAAAAATCTACCGGCTGTGTTTTTACTATTTTAATTACTGTTTTTTCTATTTAAAAAAAAACTCTGATTTTTACCTTTTTTTCATACGATACAAGGTAATTTGGCGTACATATTTGTGTACATCCGGTATGCTCAAGGTATACAAGGGCCTTAAGATTTATTTTTAAATCAAAAACTAAGTTAATTTCACTTTCATTCAACGAGTACGAAAATATTCATTAGGAGAAATTTAACAATTTGAAATTTTCTGTACAATCGTAGGTATATCCGTTTAACAAGGGTAAACCAAGTAAAGACAGACTACATAATAATATACATAATGTTAAACCCGTTGTAACTTTTGAGACAAGTTTTTAAATACGCACCAGTTGTAAGGCAGCGTAAAATTGAATCCACTATTTCAAGTAAGACCGATTATGTTTTAATGTGTTATTATAAAACATTTGATAAAATTTTATTTCTAGTGTTAATGGAAAATGATTGGAAGTTTGTATATAATATGTGTATCTATAAATTGAATTTCCAAAAACACAATACCTAATAGAAATATTGTTGCTTTTGTGGAGGGATTTATAAGCTTTTATTAGACTGGTCAAATAACTAATGTAAGATTAGTGTTTATTGTAATATGTATACGACAGTTAATTCATTCTTGATATTTGTGACACAAGATCTTGAAAAATTTAATCATGTGATGCATTCAGTGAACCAAAAAAAATAATCTTTTTTTAACTGCAATTTCTAAAAAATCATTCTGTTGAATTTTACTTAAATCATGCTTATGGCACTGGCACTTCTAAAACCGAAACCTACATATTTCTATCTTGACATTCATGGCTTCATTTACACACATAGGTACACACGGCCTCATAAAATTCCCTAGTTATCTGAAATTGTACATAATTTAGTTTTCGGCCAGATATTTTTTGGTCAACCTTTGCGTCATATGTTATTTCTTTCAAATTCATAAATCCATTTTGTTTATTCTTTAAACGTAACCAAATCACATGGCATTTTATTTCGTTTATAATTTAACAAATTTGATTTCCTCTGTATGAGAAGCAAGACGTTTACCATGTTTCAACTTTCACGAAACAGATTTCCAGCGAAGAGAGCAGGAATTTTATAAAAAAAAATTACATCAGCTGAGGATCAAACCCATGACGTCGCTTCAGATGTGAAATGGTTACGACTACGCTATGGCGATTGAAATATACCACAACATCTAATTACTCATTCTTTACTCATTCACTCTGTCTCAATAGTCTATGTTAGTAAGTAAAATCATAACAATATGGACTAAACAATATTTTCAACAGGTTTCCTTTTTTTATTAATATTTTTCCGTTATCAAGTATATGTTCAACGTTATTAAATTTTATTCCTGTGTACCTATTGTGTGTTTAAAGTGAGTTTTATTAGAGTAGAAAATTAAAAATTCAATGCACAGTAAAGAGTTTAGAGTAAGATTGGTGTTTTATGTATTAAAATTCATCATATAAAAATATAGTTCCTGTATTTCGATATAAGTAATTGATGTTTACAAATTATCTTTCTTCTCCTAATGGACGCAATCAAAAATGTGTATCGGTAAGCCTTTATGTTTTATAATATGGACTATGTTTTATTGAGATGCAATAAAATAATACGAATTAAAATATTACCTAAGAAAAGGTGTTCATCAAAAATTACGAAAATGATATTAAATTTTAACGAAAATGATGTTAAATTTAAGATACATATGAAGGTATGTACATACGTAATAAGAAATTTAGTAAGAAACATAATTATGTAGGAAATCTCGCTTACGATAAAACACACAACTAAATATATATTAGCAAATTTATTATACAATGTTTTTGAAAAAAAAGTTAGTGAAAACGGAATTTATTTTTATTTTATGTAGTAATATTTTTGACAATACTATTTTTTAATAAATCTATTATTGATAGTTATTCTCATAACAAATAAAAAAATGTTTATTATGATTCAGCTGACAGATTTAAAAAAAATATATATATACTGATATTTTACACAATTTTAAAAATATTAACAAATATTAAACGAATCAAAGTAATAATAAACGAATCGAAGTAATGTCGAATGCATCTAGAACTAAATTCTCCGATTATAAAATACAAACAATTCGTTTTAATATATTTGCAAGATATGTTGTATGGAACTAAATAAATATTATATACAATAAGGTTTTTATGATATAACAAATGTAAATGGGCTAAGTACTTATATGAATTGAAACTATTTTTAAAATGTTTTAAAAATAACTCATTTGATTGAAGTATAGTGAAGGCAGATTGTCCGGGTCGCAGTACAGTAATAAGGAAAGTGGTCCATTCCGGCAAGTTGGAGATTCTTGTTCCGTGAAGATTGAATAATAAATTAAAAATGTTAAGGGATGTTTTACAAAAATATTCTAGAGATAAAGTTACAATCACAGTTACAATCTAACAATTACTCTCACTACAAATTCAAATATTGTAAAACTAAAAAAAACGAACTTACTACAGTTTATAACAGGCCGATTTACCTCCTTGGTTATTTTCACAAATATGTTGTTAGTATTCATAGCGTTCAATAAAACCTTTTTAAAAATTGTGTCCACGTTGACGTATTTAATATTATTTATTATAATATTTAAAATATCTATTGATATATATTTTTTTACACTTCCACTTGGTGGATACAATTTTAAAATCGTGTATAATTGTATAATTTTATTAAATATTTAAAATTACATGGTGCATTATGTATTTAAGCGAATTTGTTTAAGATGTCCTATATTATTTTATAAAAATGTCACATGTTTTGGTTACTTCTTTCCAATATTTTTTAACAGCCACGAACACTGAAGTATAAAGCTCAACAGATCATAATTTATGTATTTCAATATAGTTATTTGTTAAAATGTTTGGTTTCTTCGACACTCGCTCCTGCGACTTTCGGAAACTGAACGATTTCGACAACACACCGATGTTACACTTTCTTAATTAAAAAAAAAAAATAACACATCCTTTTCATATAAAAAATACTGATTACGGTTCAATAATATTTCGACGGATATTTTTTTTTCAATTCCAACAATTATTAAAAATATTCTTTTAACCACCTCAATTTTATTGCTTTTTTATCAAATTTCATATTCATTTACCTACGATTCATAGATTAATTCGCTTTTGGGGTTGTATAAATTTATTGCAATAATTATTTATTATTTGATGTATCCCTTAAGTAAATTTGTGCGTCTCAGAATTAGAATATTGAATTGAATGACCATGAAATAGGATTCACATAGACAATTGCCGAAAAATAGACAAGTAAGCGTCGTTTTTGAAATGTGTGCAATTGAAGCATTGTTTAAATTTTGTTTGTGAATGTTCTGAAGTATTTTAAGAAGACTTCATTAATTGATCCCAAACTTTTGTATTTTAAAACAGTACTGTTTTTTAAAGCCAACTTTCAGTTGGACTGATCATTTCCATTTACATATGTAAATCGAATTACTGAGAATAAATGGTCTCGAGGCAAATATTGTACAAACAAGACGATATGAGTAGTTGAATAATTGAAGTCTTCTCATTTTCCCATACCGTTTCATCGCTTACGTAAGTGATTTTATTCCAAGGCAAAAACATCTGAGTGAGATGGTTCATATAAATATCTATTTTACATCCGATTGGAAGCGAATGATATTTTCGCTATATACAAGTCGAGGATGTTTAATTCAATTATTTCCAAATCGCTTACCTAGGTTGGATACTTCATCTTTATGTCTCTATTTATATAATATTCTTGTATTGTTTTCCTTCACTTTTCTCTCAGCTTCAATTAATTTATTTGATAATAACTCTTGTTTTTGCAAAATTATGTATTTGAATGTTTTACGTTCTTGAGTCTCACTTTATTTCTTCTGTAAATAAACTTTGTTTTAATCAATTGCCATCGTACAATTATTCATAATTATTAATTAAAGTTTTCTATGATACTTATTCAATGATCTTTTTCAATTCCATTGGTTGAATAATGATGGTAAGTAAGTTTCGACCAACTGTTAAAATTTCAAAAACTTATTTTTCTTTGTTTTTCAATCATTTGTTTTTTTTTTCAAAAACATGTTTTAAAATTAAAATATTTTGTTGTTTGTAACAGGAGTACATATTATAGTTTCATATTGGTCTCGAAAATGAAGATTCGGTTATAAAGTTGATAGTTTAGTGTTTAAATTCAGTTTCAGCTGTATAATTTCTTTCGCTCTCGCTTCTCTTCATTCTTGTGTTAGTTTCGTCGCCCTTGCTGGTGCTCGCCGTTTCCTTGAGTTCAGTCTCTACAATACAGTTCATTTCACTCCAACTTCTTCCCATTTTGCCCCTGACAGGACCCCTTCCGCCCCTCCCTCTCTTGGCTGAAGCGATCTTGTTGAGCGTGGCTAACCCTCAGAAAATGTGCTCGTGGCTGTTCCACGTCTAGTGGTGGGCTGGTGGCTCGGGTCAGAGGTCTGCGGAGGAGGCTGTGACCATCAGATGTGTCTCCGCAGTGTCCTCGTGTCAGAGCGGACGTTGGGCGGCCATACTGTCCACTCGGGTGCTGATTGAACCATCGCTGAAACAATGGAAAAATGCACATTAGTCTCAAATAATTTTATTTTTCTTCTGCTTTCCTAGGATTGTGTTCTGTTATTTCGGTGCTAGATAGTTGGACATCCATTTCCAAGAAACAGGCTCCGAGCAACAGAGAGGATATGATATAAAAGTAAATAAAAAACTGGCTTCAAAAACAGTTACAAAAATTAAAAAGCGGTATCAGGTGTTTAGGGACAAATATTTCTTCTTTAGTTTATTCTTGATAGTACAAAGTGAGCTAGAAGACGCAATATCCGGACTCCATAGTCTTACTGATTGTACTTCGATCGACGAGCTGAGAAATTCTGTGTTATGGCTGGGGATGGATACGTTCAGCAAATCGGATTTGAAGTCCATGATTAGACAAATAAGTGAATTAGTTTTTAAAGTACTGTGGCAGGTTTGGATTAGAGAGAATATAGTACAATAGTGACGGAATATGTATATCGCGCCGCTGGCGTATCTTGGGGCCAACGAACAAAATTGCCGTAAGATGATACCTATATGTATGATCATTCTTTTCAACACAAAGATGAATTTGACATATATACTCTTAGAACTTTGTTATTTCATTAGCACCCAAATAGCATACATCGGCATAATCAATCAACGGAAAGAGAAATGATTGTGCTAGAATTATTTTACAACGGAATGGATTGAGGTTTTTCAGTTTATTAAGTGAATGCAGGGTAAAGAAAATAGATTTGCGGACATTCGATACCTGTTCAAGCCACGAAATGTCATCATCGATTAAGATTCCAAGATCTTTCATAATCATGGTAAAAGGAATGCATTGATTATTAATTGATATACAGAAATGGGATATGCAAATTCCTAATAGAGGACATCAGACGAGGACTACCAATTATAATTGCGACTAGAGACTTTGTCGGAAGTAGATATACATTCTTCATTCACAAATAGGACTGCATTGTTAGGACTGTATAAACCTATAAACCTACAAAATATATGAATTTCGCTTCTTTTAAATTTATCGAAACATCACCTAGTTATCATAGACCTTATGGCCACTATGCAGTATAGACTTTTCTAAACAACATGGCATTGTCAGTTCGTTTTTACCTAAATTGTGGCTTGATCCAATTCACCACTAATGTAACGATATATTGCTTTATTTGAAACTTTATAATAATATAAAGTTATAATTATAATTAATATAAAAACAAATAGGTACCTATTCATGTAGGTACCTATTCATGTATGAACATTTCTTTAATCTTAACATTTCTTAAGGGATGGAGGTATCTTTAAGTGTTTCCATTATTAATACCTACCTATTTCGTAAAAAGATTGAGGATTCACTTAACTTTTGAATAATTAAACCAAGTTTAAAGTAGCTTTCAGTGATCATATGATAAAGTCGTTATATTAAGCCTACGTAATAATGTCAACTCTTTCAAACTTAATATTATGATCTCATAATATGACAAACTGTCATTCGCTTGTATGCGCGTATTCGTGACACGGAGTTTTGAAATCCTTTTATTTTTATTGTTTAACATATAAAAACCCGACATTTGGTTTAACTGTGTAAGTAGTCATACACGACAATCAATATCAATATTTTACACTGTTAATGTGTAAAATATAATACGAAACCGAGCTATCAGAATTGTGTTAAATTTTAATAGAAGAACAAAGATATGTACATAAAATGAATGTCCTAAAAGTGTCAAAAAATAATTATTTCATGTTTTAATTTTTAAATATAAAATTCTTCATGACATAATAAAAAAATCTCTAAATATTCGTGATATTCTTTATTAAAGACACAAGAAACAGAAAAGAAATGATATATTAGACAAACAAAAAAAAAGTCTCAACGAAGAATTCTCTAATGTATAATGGGCTGAGAGATATAAAAGAGGAACAAAGTTTTGGTCTTTTTAAGAAAAAATGTGTTAACTATATACTATGAAAAATTGAGATACGTGTTTATACAGGGTGTCCCAAAAATTATGTCTAAGCGGAAGTCCAGAGATAGAGCACATATGTTATGCAACTTTTTAGAGTTTTCGAGTCATATTTTTTTAGTATTTTTTTTTCAAAGCCTGACTTACAGGACATTAATGGTCCACATGGCAAAAGACGCATGAAAGTAGAATAAATGCTGTGGAAATGAGATCACTAAGAATAGTATGTAATAGAACGATATATGATATGAATAAAAAATGAGGACATAAGGAGGGAATGCGAGATGACGAAGAGTATTATAAGTAAAATGAAAGTGAATTCCTTGAGGTGGTTTGGACATATTGAAAGAATAAATGATGAACTACTGACCAAAAAAATATACATGGGTGTAAGAGATGGAGTGAATAGCAGGGGCCGTCCCAGAAAGGGATGGCATGACCATGTGAGTGATATTTTGAAAGAAGGAAATATAAGAAGCTTGAATAATCGACGAGCATGTATGAGACGATGCATGGATGTAAAGGAAGCTAGGAATGTGTGCAAAAATAGAGGAGTATGGCGCTCGGTTCTCTCTGCTTACCCCGTAAGGGATATGGCGTGATGGTATGTATGTATGTCACAAATAAATGAAAATGTCATAATTGAGAACTGCGATGTGGACATTCACAATTGACGATAAAGTCTCACGAGCGACAATTTCTAGGATAGGATTTCCCAGCACACAGCGGTTCAGATGAATGAATTATGTGCAAATCAAATGGAATTCCCAAACGTTTATTTAGAGATAAAGAGAATAGATTTATACTTATAGAAGCGGAATAATTTATACGATCACAATTGTTTGGCTATACTAAATTGAATACCTAATGTGGCTGAAGTTTCGAACGTTCTAACGGAATGAACTAACGGATCAATGGTCAGGATATTACAATACCTACTTAATTTCAAATCAATTTGTTATCTTTACTACAAGGTAAAAGCGAAGAAGGTAGAATTGCCCAACAGAGAACAACTTGGATAGGCCACAACATCCGGCACCCAGGCCTGCTTTTTACCATCGTTGAAGGAATGATTGATGGGGGTAACTGTAGAGGTCGCCCCAGAAATAACTATATAGACCAGATAATCGGTGACGTGCGCTGTAGCAGTTACAAAGAGATGAAGAGACTGGCGGACGATAGAGTTAAGTGGAAAGATCGAGTGTTTGGTGCAGACCAATCCTAGGATTGAACCAGAAGAGAAGAAAAGTGAAGAATTACTAATATGATTTTGCAATTTTTAACCATATTATTTTACATAATTTTCTTAACAGGTACCACGTGGAGAGTGCATAATATCATGATTTTCATCATGATTTTTTTGTATATGGTTTAGGTATGGCGTACCTACTATAAAAATTGTCTTCTGTATAGTCTAAACTACAAGTTTGATCGATTTCATGTTGACAAAATATACGTAAAGTGTATTAACTATTAACTTAGAGCTAAATAATTTTCCATAGCCATTATGTCATCTGCAAGAATATTCGACATAGTCTTGCAAGACTTAATGTAAGAGTCTTGCGGTATCGCAAAATTTAATAAACTAATTTATTTTTAATTAAAAAGTATGAACCTACTACTACCTACTTAACTACATAACCTACTCTCTAAATGCGTATTTTTTTTGTCATATTTCATAGTAATAACTGAATTGTAACAGAAAAATAAAATATATATTTTTTTGTTAAAGTTGCAAGACCAAGATTAAGATTGAGTATGCGAGACTAAGGTCAAGTCTCGATCGAGTATGCAAGACAAAGACCACGCCTGTAAATGCAAGACCAAGACTGGGGGTGCAAGGCCAAGACCAGGGTGGTATAAACACTCCAGGTATTCTTATCGAATTAAAAAAAATGCAATAAAATTATTTATATAATGGATAATTTGGATTTGGTCAAAGCCCACTCGTTTTAACTAATCTATTCTCTATTTTATTTATCATAAAAAATCTATGAAATACTAATATAAGTTCAATTCATTATCATACGTATAATTCAATAAAATGTTAATTTATTACATAAAACGTTGTGTTTGAAATAAACACCACATAATAATTTATCTGTAATGCTCTTCTTGGATAATTCATGCTTTAATATTAATATACAGTTCCGTCCATAGTCGGATAGTTTATTTAATAAATTAATATAATAATAATAATAATATAATAATAATAACTTTATTCCAGTCCGTGAGCAGGGGGGGTGCAATGCTACACAGACCATATATTATACATACAAAAATAAGAACAATTAAAAAAAAAAGAAAAACATAGTATGAACAGAATGAGAAACAATGGAAAAAAAAAATATAAAGCGATTAGTGAAATCTATTCACATAATAATATTTTACTTTGTATGACTACGAGCAAAGTTCACTATACAAAAACAAACAGCAAAGAATTATGAATGTATCCATGCTTTAGAAATACTAGTTGCATGTAACACATGAATATCGATAGCGATAGTATGTATAGTTGAAGAATAAAATTAAACTATAAACCCATAAATACAAATTTTTGAAAATTTTAACACATGTTGGTATGTATGTCAAGATAGGGCAGTATGGAGGTCAGTCCTCTTTTCCTACCCGGAATATGAAAACAGCATGATGGTTCTGAATGTATGTTTTAAGATTAAGTATCAAACTATTAAGTCTTCTTAGATATTGTGTTTAGGCGACTGCTATAAAAATTGTATGAAGCGATGTCGTCACTAAAATCAATTTTTATAAAAATTGTTAAAAAAAAATTGAGACGTAGGTACTTCTACAATATTAATATTTTTTATAGAAAATTTAATTATCTAGCTGGGGTGTTTTGGCTTTTTTCATAAAAAAAATATTTTTCTTAATAAAAAATGTTTGAGAAACCCTGGAAATTTTTGGAAAAAACTGATTTGAGATTTTGTATTTCTCTATATTTTTCAGCGTTCTAGCTTTTATGGTTTCTGAGATACATATATGGAAAAATAAACCAAAAATTCAAAAGTTGATAACCCCTGACTGAAATAAAAATTTACAATTCTGAGTATAAATTTTTTTTAGGCCTATAACTCTTTATATATTTTTAAATTTTGGCTCTGTTAATTGAGCGGATCAAAAGTTATAAGACACACACACACACACACACAGACACACACACACACACACACACACACACACACACACACACACACACACACACACACACACACACACACACACACACACACACACACACACACAAAACTCACATAAAATGTTCTACTCCGAATTAATTCTGAGTAAATGTACCGGGAAAATATATGCTACGAAGCCTCTAAGTTGGTGTTTTTAGCATGCAATAGTCCACTACGCCATACAAAATGTTCCTTCGTACACGCATCTTGGATTTAAACTGCTTCTTCCTTCAATAGAATTTCATTCTCTTGGACGAATCGACAGTTGGATAAATTACAATTTAGTTACAAAGTAATTTGCCGCCAGAAAGAACAAATCACTTATATATTTCAGCTTAAATAGATAGGTAAGAGAATTTTTTATTAAGATTTAATTATTTCAAATGAATATTGCTTGAACTTATTCTGTGACATATTCCTTTAGAATTATCATAGTTACAACTAACGAGGAATAGAATTATCTTAATTAAAAAAAAACATCTGTAATGAAAATTGTTTACTGCGTGCACATATACATAAATGTGCACGCAGTGTATATATATATATATATATATATATATATATATATATATATATATATATATATATATATATATATATATATATATATATATATATATATATATATATATATATATATATATATATATATATATATATATATATATATATATATATATATATATATATATATATATATATATATATATATATATATATATATATATATATGTTACTAGAAAGGTTTTCACGGGTATTTGAAAATATGAAATTATTATTATCTTTGGGGTTATCCCGCGTCAAAATCAGATCCTTGGAAGGATCTTTCGTCAACCGAAGATAGGTTGACGAAAGATCCTTCCAAGGATCTGATTTTGACGCGGGATAACCCCAAAGATAATAATAATTTCATATATATATATATATATATATATATATATATATATATATATATATATATATATATATATATATATATATATATATATATATATATATATATATATATATATATATATATATATATATATATATATATATATATATATATATATATTACAATAGTGACGAAGTTTCCAAAAATTGGATTAATTATTAATAAAACACAGTTTTTAAAATTGTGTTTTCAGTCTGGATCTGTGAGACGATAAATACCATAAGTCTCCAGAATGTGGCTACTTGTTATTGGGTGCGTGTTAAATAATTGTTTGACATAGCACCTGTTAGTTGCCCGAGAAGCTACATACAATAAAATAAAATAATACAAAATGTTTAACTGTAGTTTGAATAATTTTATTAAACCACATTTTTCATTGAACTAATGCGACCGGTTTTGGAACTAACCATTCCTTCGTCAGGCAACTTTTCAACTAACACAGAATATGCCGACGTGCTTTAAAGAAAACTATAGGATTGGAAGTTGCGAGGAGGTAATTAGGGAAGAATGAACGGTATCTACGAAACCGCTAGCATAAGACAGTTCAATAAATAATGCGTTTTATACAAAGTAATTAAATATATAATTAAAAAAAATTGTTAAAATGTACACTAAGTTAATAATTTGATATTTGAGAATATCCAATAAATAGAATGAATACACAAATCATACTACATCACAATGAATTACCAGACTTAAAAGTTTAAATAATTTTTAAGTAGGTATATAGGTACCCAAGCGCCGAATGAATTTAAAAAAGTCATGAGAGGGAAATATATATTCTCGTCTTTAGACTAAACATCCTGAGGCCACTGGGAGTCACGTGCGGAGATTACAGCCTCCTCATCTCTCTTTCTCTCGCTCTCCCTTAACTCCATCTGCCAGTTTCAAATTGTTTCATTTATCTTATGCAAATTGTTACATTAATATGCCATATTGTAATGGGAATTCATCACGTCCTGATACATCTTGCCGGGAATTAAACCATTAGTCTAAAACTAGGTACATATAGAAGAAGGGCACACTTTTGATGAAATGGATTAAGTCCGTGGATTTTGATCTTACTGTGCGTGGTTTCGTGATCGAGAACTTACAAACTTTGTTTTCAAGGGGTTGACGAATCAAATGAAATTAATTCATACATTGAATTATTATTTTTTATTTATTTATAAAAATAAAACGAAATACGTATAATTTAGTTTATGGATAAAAAAATTGACTTGCTGTGACGAAAACCATACAAGGTTTGTTTTTTTACACGATGACATTTTCGCTCAGTAAATGCATTAAAAATTGATTTATCTCTGAAAAAGTCGACCTATTAAAAGGAGAATCATGCTATGCTCGTAGATCATAAAATTAATTTGATTTTCACCATAAATATTATTATACGTAGTTAAGAGTATCAATCTATAGTGTTGACCGCGACTCGTTATTTTCATTCAGTCAAATATCTGACATAATTACACAAACAAGACTGCTAAGGCTGGATTAGGTAATGTAATGCTATTTATGCAGGTTTGCCCAAGTATCGGTTTGATAGATTACAAATAGGATTGATAGATTTGACGGTAACTTTGTGGTAGTCCATGATTACAAAAATAAAAATGAAGCAAATACTTTGCTATATACCACTTATTGAGTATAATTAAACACTACTATTTTCGGGAGTGCACTCCTCCCATCGACAGGTGAATTATAACTAAATAATGTTAATGAGATTCTTCTCCATTGTTGTCAATTTTCCCGTTATCCGTCCCTCATTCAAGACAGCTTACATTGAGATCATCTGGATCACAGAGTACCAACTTTTTAATAGAATTGGACAGAGTCAATAAGGCGGCTTACTATGATCGCGGTTTCGGTGTGAATGTACCTTAAAGTGAAATAAATTGCCCCTTGACATACGTGGAGCTCAGAGTATTGACACCTTCGATAGAATTTTTAAGACTACCTTGTTTCGCAAAGCCAAAAAAAGCTATAACGCCCTTAGAGTGATCTTGTATCACTTAACGGCGATTTATAACTTCTAATTGTTATTATTATTATTAAACAATAAAGTTTATTTTCTATTGTACATAGCAAGCAAAATAGACAATATATGGAGCCATAGAAATTACATACAGCGCCAAAAAATAAGAAAGGGATTGTCGAAGGACAGTGTAAGGAAAAGGTTTGCGTTTAAGAAGATTTTCCTGTGTGTTATAAAATGAAGGAGTTTTTGTGCCGTGAAGAAAAAACTTTCGTGCCGTAGTAAAAATGTCTTAATGTTTTTTTAACGATTCGGCTTGCATATGGTGTTGCCATATAAAAAAGGAAAAATATCTTCCAATAGCTTTTTGACTCTCTTCGTTGGGGTGGATATCCATATTGAACTTTAAAATATATACCTACTCAGCTATAAAATAAATGATTAACTATGGATTACTTGAATACTCCACTGCAAAATGTTTATTTTTGAATAGAGAAAAAATGGTTTGACCGGAGTTTTTCAAAACATAGCTAGCCAAGTATATTTGTGGCGGCGTGATCATTTTGGAGTTTTATTGGAATTAATTTATTTTTGGTCTGGTAGCAGTAGATATTTGGAAGATATTGTTACTATCGATTTTTTACTCGGCAAATTGATCTTGTTGCAATATTTGTATATAAAATAATAATTTTGGACAATATATAGCGCCGTTTTTGTGAATATCTAACAGCAAGGACGCTGAAAATTGGTTTTCAGTTTGGCTCTGGTTGGATTTGCGAAAAACGTGCGTTTGGATATCCTTTCTAAGATATATTTTTGTTGTGTTTTTAAGACCCGAAAAAATATTTTCTATAGCAGATTGCAAACCTTCCCCAACGCTACGTAGTGCGCTTTTTCGGAAGAGTAGACTGGACCCAATTCTTTATATCTGATGTACCCTACGTAGACTTGTTAAACGAGTGGGTTGTGGCCAACGCTACACTCCTCGAATGATTTTGTTAAATTATTTTTGATTAAATATTTTATATTGAAATCTTGATAATTCTTCAATTCCATTTTATGAGAGCGATGTGCCTTTTTATCAATTTGATAATAAAAATATCAAATTTTATTATCTCTCTCTCGGCGGACATCGTTCGGTGGAATAGATCCAGAAGAAGGCATTGGAGAGACCACGTAGCCAGGATAGACATGGATAGACTTGCATATACAGCGGCGAATGAAATCCCTTCTGCGCGCCGTCTACCCGGAAGACAACCCAAGAGATGGAAGTATAGCTGAACTTCGTCATCCCAGGGGGCATAGTTTCTGAAGAACAGACCAACTAGGTCTACTAAACGAAGAAGAAGAAATTTTATGTTTCATGAACTTGGAGTCACGTTGAAATATTTGACAGTTAAAAAAATGAGAAGCACCAATCAGATATCAGAATGAATTTGCAAAATTTGAAATGATTAGATAAAGTACTTACACACAGTACACACAGACGCATTGTGATGAAACTTTGAGTATACTATCTCAGCATGATACTAGTTAATAATCTTTTTATTTCATTTTTCAATGTGTGAAACTGTCACTCCACTATAGAGCTCCATAATCAACTACCATTATGAAAAAAAAATACAATCTCCTCTGTTATTCGTACCCTCGTTTGAATCTATGTATAGATGATCTTCATCACTATTGTTCACCATTCTGACAATGCTCAGCATTTAGCTATACCGGTGAATGAGATTCGCGTTTTCAAAAAAATAGGTAGGTAGGTACCTATAGGTATATTTTATTTTAATTATTCTAGTTTTCCTGGAGGGACCACATCACGAATGCCGAGGTTCTCAACAGAGTTGAAGAAGGCAGACACCTACTCAATACCATCTCCGAGAGACGTGCTCGCTGGATTGGGCACATCTTGCGCCACGAGGGACTCCTACATGACCTAATGGAGGGAATGGTTGAGGGTACAAACCACAGGGGGCGCCCCCGACGGGAATATTTGGCCCAGGTGTGCGAGGACATGAACTGCGCCACATATGTTGAGCTGAAAAGGGCTGCACAGGATAGAGAGAAGTGGAAAGCGAGATGTAGACTTCTTCTGTAAACCAATCCATAGGATTGAGACTTTTGATAATGAAACTGTAATAAAAAATAAATCGCAATTATATTCCCTTGAGATATTGAGGAGTGTAGATATTGTTGTAAAATCATTCCTATGTTTCATGTGGACTAAAGGCGTTATATCTTGATCCACCGGTTTTCTCCATAGGTCTACTACATCTACGAAATGTATGTGTCTGTTCTAATTCAACCAATGAATTTGTCGAGTGACATTTAATAATGTGGTTAACTACCAATCATTTTGTCTGGTGACGTCGTTACAACGTTGTTAGGACCTACGTGGGGACATTACATCCTCCCCCCTCAGACATTTCAATGTAGACCAATGTAGAATTACAATATAAACGAAATGTAAAGCGTCAACATTCAACTGACGTAAACTTTGAAATAATAATATATATTTTATATTACATAACCATTATGAGAGCACGCTTCCGCCAGGAAAACCCTAGTCATACTTATAACTGGATATTTATGGTCTGTTCAAATAATGGTAAGCATAGAAAATGTATTCATACGACAATATAGCAACCCACGTTGTCGGTAGAATTGAAAACCTTTTTAGAGATGGACAAGTAAATTTAAAAAAAAATTCTGGTCTGTTTTTAACTATTATTGTTAGGTTAAAAGCAAATTCCATTTGGTATAGTAAACTCGCCACAGGTAAGAGATGCAAACAAATTAAACTTTACAATACAATTTTTGTTTGTATTGAAATCTTTTGACCCTTAATTGATTGCCCGTTAATAATAATAATAATATAAAACGAGTACCTATCTCGACTCATCTTTGAATATCACTATTTAAAATATATCCTTATTTTAATTACAATAAAAATTAAAAAAAAAAAAAACAGGATAGTTATCAATAAACGATTATTTATTAATTATTTCATTCATTCATTCATACCATCACGGCATATCCCACAATGTGGGGTAACCAGCGAAAGGTGTGCGGGTGTGCATTGCTTTATAAAAGGGAGAACAACACATCTATGTATACCCACACACCAGTCTCGTTTCACCAAAAAAGGCACTACATTCAGAATGGGTGGTGAACCTCATTGCTAAACTATGTGAGATGTTATTGTTGCCTGTTGTATTTTCGATTACCCGGCTCTTACGGGACACTCGAAAACATAATATTATGAAATATCGAAAGCAATGTTGCCAGTATTCAAAACGCATATTCCGAAAATGTTTATAACGATTGATATTTTTATTATTGTTTTATTATATTAATTTATAAAATTCCTTTTTGTAAATCTATACCATTCAGGGACTCACATTTACAACACACATGAAAAGTTTCATCAAAATCGGTTTTGCCGTTTAGGAGGAGTTCAGTGACATACACACGTACAGAAGAATTATACATGTATCTATATAAAGACTTAATTAGTTAAGACTTAATTATTTCATATTTGTTTAAAGGACATTTTCATATTTAAAAAAATATCCTGATAATGGTATGCAGAGATGCACATGTGTCGTGCTTCCATTTACGAGGTTATGCACACCCGCACGCCTGTCCCTGGTAAACCCACATTGTGTGATATGCCGTTGTGATAAGGTATGAAAAAAAATCTATCCAAACATCATAAATTGTATTGTCATACATTAATCCAATAATCGTTATCACCGCGCTAATTCTACAAGCGTCGTTTTCCACGTACATGTCTCACTAGCATAATTTACTATCGGGACGACTACTGCATTATGTACAGCGAGCTTTTCTGATCTTGAGATAATTTATTGGGTCAGCCATCGCAGCCATTTTCTGCTATTATCCCCATATTCAATATACTTTTTATCGTTATAAAAATGATGTAGATATTATTGCATGCAATTTATTATGTAACCCTTATAAGGAGGGTGATATGTGCCATGATTGTATGTGAATTATTAAAGGGGTATAAAGAAAATTTTAATTAGCAGTCCAATTATCAATATGTTCTCGTTACTTAGATTGTATCCGCCCCTGTCACTACCCCCACTCTATATTTATACTACAAATTAGTTAATTGATTCTACCGGTTGTGAAGCGACCATTTATTCCTTAGTGGTCGTTTCGAAACCGGTCGAATCAAATAACTCATTCGATGTCTAAAACAAAGTAAAATAAATAAAATTTATGTACTTATTTATATTTTTTTAGTATACATCTTGAGCAGAACCATCAGATATAGGATAGCCCAGTCATGGGCAAAGTACGGTCCGCGGGCCAAATGCGGCCCTTCAGGGTAGTCAATCCGGCCCGCGACATGGTTTCGAATATCCCCTAGAATAGTCCAAAATGTAGGTATTTTCTGCGTTGAATTAAAGCAACTATTTCTCAACGTTTATTCTTAAATTTAGTTCTACAAGGCCCTATCGAAATCAAGTTTCCCCAACCCGAAATCTCACGTTAGAAGATAATAGCGATATGTGCATCTTCCTTCATCTGTGAACAGGTGTTTTCTACTACTATGAAGCTTCATCACAGCAATTTTTAGAAGCTCGGTCACAGTTTCATCTGTCACATAAGCCATACTCTTCTAAAGAATAATCAATTTTTGTAATTTTTTCATATAATATAAGTATAATCTATATAATATAAGCTGTGTGTGATGTAAAAATCAATCTGTTTTGTTAATTTTTTTTTCGGCCCGCCTAGATAATTTTTTATTTTTTCTGGCCCTCCCCTTAAAAAGTTTGCCCATCACTGGGATAGCCAATGAAAGGATATCGCAGAATCTGCGAGGTGAAGGATATCGTATGTTGGAGCAGCCAAAGAAAGGGTTACTGGAGGAATTACATGAAAAGGATGAATCCCGAAAGACTACCCAAAACTGCATTGTGTCAAATACCAGAGGTTTGGCTTTTTTAACTGCAAAACCACCACAGAGATAGGGGTAGAGCTGAACATCCTCGTCCCAGAACCAGGTTTGTATCCTATTGAAACAGATTGAAGATTGGAAGAAAAAGATGCATTCAGATATCTTCTTCTTCGATAGCGTCAGAGCCCAAATCGAAACATGGCCTCCTTCAAATTTAACTTTCAATTTTGCCTGTTCTTTGCTGCGGTTCTCAGTTTATAACTTGCTGGAGCTGTGATTCAGATAAATATGAGCAATTATATTTTTGGGTAAATCAAGGAAAATACAAAAGCCGACTCAACTAGAACCAAAAATCTGCTACGTGTTATAGAGAGAAAACGCTTAGAGAATGTAGAACGAGGATATTAGGCGGACCTATGAAACCGAGGACTAGAAGAAGAAGAAGGGAACACATAAACAGGATGGAGCGATCTTGAACCTATTGCGGCCAAAAATATACCACCAGAACGTCGTTTTTCCGGAAGATATGCCAGAAATATGGAAGGACAGCTGGGCGACGGTTTCCCAGCAGTAACTTTCAGAGAAAGAAAGATACACAATCTATATAACACTGGTAATAACAGAAAGAGACACAAGTAATAATAATTTATAATTTGGATAATTTAAATAGGGTAAATCCTTTATAAGCTTATATTCAATCCTTTGGGGGACTTTAAGCCAATGCAGATTGCGAAGATGGTGAGAGATATGAGAAAAAATGGAGGCTCCAGTGATGAGCTTGACTGAAGCACTGAAAACTGACTAAATTTTATTAAATAATTTTTTTGATAAATTTGCATATATACTGTTACAGTAATCCAAACGGGAGACATCAAAGGCGCTTACCAAAGATTTCATGGTTTCAATTGGGATACTCCATTGGATTGACTTTAAACGTGAAGATGAAATTGCATTTATTTGGTTTGTAAAGCTTAGGTTAGAATCTATTTTGACTCCGTGAAGTTAAACATAGTATTTGGGAAGAATATCTCAATTTTTTGTGGGGAGGTGTTATTAAATGGTGTCGTTTGCGCGTTGGTGCCCAGAGTTGTTCTGTCATAGTAGATGTCATAAACATCGTATATTATGATTGATAAAAAAAAAACATTCCCAAAGATATTACTCATCCGCCCAAGCCCTGTGAGATTATCTATAGATGGATTCATCTCCCGTATAGAAATGTTGTAATACTTTAACTCTAGTAAATAGTTCAGGTTTCATGGCACAGAGCCAAATCACGAAGCTAGTGGTGGCGTGTACAGAACATGAGGGGATGCTATCAGGGGATGTATAACTCAGAGGGGATTGTATGAGAGTAGTATCGGAGATATTTGAAAACATTATACAATTTAATTTACTTATGATGTATCATTATATATTTGTTTCTCCAGAACAGATGTTGGAGAGTCAGAATTATACCGAGGTCGTGTATCATTTTCTTGGCAGAATACATTTCTTAAGAAGACTGTATTATTAAGATTTCTACTAACTTCAACAATGTGTACAACACGAAATCGTTCGAGTTAATGTAGTTTTGGTTGATTGTCAGTTTCAAATGACACAGATTAAAACAAAACAAATGTATTGATAGATATTTCTCATTCGTTTTCGTTCACACAGTAAAGGTTCATGATAGTGAAATTTTATGTATTTATTGAAATATAAAAAACACACTTTTGTTCCACACAATGAGGATAAATTCATAGAAATCTACACACGTTTCCGCTAAACACAGCTAGCATTTTTAGCTAAAATTATACTAAGTAGAAACAAGTCAAATATGCTCTCTTTTTTTCTTTTCCTCACTACTTAGGGTCGTGATCTATGGAACCGCCAATGGACAGATAGAATTTCGCAGTCTTCTACCCCACTCCATTGGGAACGAATCAAAGCGTGCAGCCTTATTCATCCCCGGAGCGGCTGCTCATCGGACGAAACAAGGAATTACTATCACGCATATTTCATACCACTATCCCTAAGAGTCCAACCACAAGCGTGGAGGCCCGCCAGTCATGGCGAGGTTCTCCCGTCCCAACAGTGATCGGTAAAAGGCGATTCAACAGCGAGCCTTCACCACGCATTGACAGTACTTTCAGTTCTTCGATTTCCACGCCAAGATGTGGGCTGAATCATTGCCGCTAGGATAGAGCTGCGGCCTCCCCAACTTTATTGACTAGACCCTTATGGCCGCAATCTAGCCCCAGTGGACAGAAGGAATCGTCTCCAGTCATCTCTGCTTTCCGCAGCTCGCACAGCCGAATAATGGCCATCTTCTTAATCAGTCACACCATCGCGCATAAATATGCACATAAGACTTATGTCTTTAATTTTTCTAAATCATTTCTTTTCTCCATAGTTAAAAAAACAACAAAACAACGTACATGAAGTATTTATGCATTTGTTTTGTTTAATCTCGATTAAGGATGGTTGTTAATAAGGTAGAGTTTGAGACTAAGGAATTGCGATTATCATCCGTAAAAGTATAAAGTACAAGAAGGATATAAAATAGGTACAGATATTTCAATCTTTATGTACTTTTGATTCGCGGAGCAGGTGGTACAGCTTGCAGATCCACAAAATAATATAAAAATAGAAGATTTATCTCAAACAACATTTGTATCCAATATAACAAAATATCGATACATTTGTGCACAATATCGCTATCAATAATCTCAAATCGCAGGAATCCCAAGTGTACCTACTTGTCCAACAGATAAATAAAATACATTGATATATTATTTATGTTGGCAACATGGGAATATCGTATTTTTGATATATTTTTCTGTTTTTATTTATATTCATACAAACATATAAAATACCACCATGCCTTGTCCTTAATATAAAAAGCAGAAAAGACCGAGAGCATTAAATTTATCTAATGTGTGTATCCTTGGATATACCTAAATACTTATTTACATTATCATACACCACCAGCATTTGTGACTCCTGTCTTTGATTCGATTCCAGTGGAATCATAGTTTTTTTTACTATGGATTAGATCTAGATTAACAGCGTCTCTTAAATATGGCAACTCGTAATTAGGTGAGCGCTAGTTTTATTTGACAAAATATTTGTTAATAGGCTGAAATATATGTTTAATAAATTAAAATACATATTGAAGTATCGTCACATTTATGATAGTCGATTTTTTATGTTTTTTAATTTTCTTTTTAGATTATATTATGTAGGTTCAGAATACATTTAGCTGATGAAATTCCAACAGGTCATCGTCTTCTAAGAAAACTGCCCAATCAATAAAGGGACGTTTGGACCTTGACATCCCAAGAGAGGTAGCTTTCTGTCAAAACAGATTATTTGAACTGAATAAAGGAAGAAGAATTTGATAGGAAACAATCCACGAAGGCTCCTCATTTACTGTTGTTTTTTTTTAAGAAAAATATTTATTTATTTATTTAATGCAAAATAATACAACGGTACATAGGTGTATGTTTCTTTTAATAAAGACATTTTTATAGAATTATATATTTATTTAGTTGGGAAGTCAACAGCTCATTTAAATTGTTTATATTACAATTTTAACATATAATCGAGAGCCAATAACAAGCCTTCCATCAATAACTAGAAACTACTGTAAACACACACACACACACAAGCACACACACACATACAATTCGTATGGGATGGGATGGAAATATGGATAGGAGGGTACGATGGAGAAATATTAAGAGCGTAACACCTTCAATAACTTAAACTTATCATATTATACATTGAAGATGTCCACCCCACCCCGGCTGAGAACGTGTTAAGAGAATCACATACGCGTGGAATTGTAGCATTCTTCCTGATATTATTTGTTCTACATACCGGTACATGTATTATAGGTACGTATTACTCCACTGTAAGAGTAAATCTCGTGTTCAGTGGAAGAAGAGCGTAACATTTATTTCATGTCCACAATTGATTGACTTAAATTCAAATGATTAAATTGATTATAAAAAACAACTACACTTTGGCTTTGTCGGGAATCAAAGCAAAATTATAAGTCAGAAACCTGCAATATAACCTCTGTCAATTAAATCCGATAAAATTTGATGTTCATTGATGTTTTTAAGTCAACGTTTAAATTATGCGAAATTATTGTTTTGTGGCTCCATCGTTAATCTAAAGTAATAAAGCAATCAAAATGTTAGTGTATGTGTGTGTGTGTGTGTGTGTTTGTCTCACGCCTTCTGAAAAACCAAGAGCATCTAAAAATCTAATTTAAGTGCGAACATGTACCAGTATACCTGATGCAGTGTCACGCTAAAAAGAATGCGATAAAAATGCTGAATTTTAAAAATATTTAAATAATTATTTTTTTCATACAAAATTTTCCAAGTCATATCTGTCAAAAAAGTGTACATTTTGCACGCAAATATCTGTTAGTTTAAAAGTTAGAAGTAGGTATTTACACAAAAAAAATATATTTTGAAGTATAACTTAGCGTTTAAGTGAAAAACATGGTGAATATTTGGTATAATTATAATGTTTAACTTATTTTTAAAGTAAGCCTTTTGTACATAAACGCCGCCATTTTAATATCTTTTCATACAATATTTCATTTTCCCACCGAATGAATATGTTCTTGAAAATAATAAACCTTTGAAATAAATGTAATTATGAAATAATAAAATGAAACACAAGACATTACGGCAAGTTTTAAGACATATATTGTAAAAATGTGTTATTTATTAGTAAAGATATAGGCATAATAAAATTGCATAATTTGTAAATAATATTTGATTTTTCTGACAATTTTCATTTTTATGGCATCGAACAAACCAATGTAGGTACCTACATATTCAAAAAATGTATCCGAACCATTCGATATTACTTACGTGTTCGAATCGTTTCCATGGCTACAGAAAGAATGTGATATTCAAATAAAATTTGTTAGGAATCGAATTTATTTAGAAGTTTGTTGTAGGTAGGTACCTACCTAATACTATTTACTTACAAATCAACAATAATATACCTATACTGATTTCCTATAGGAAAATTATTTTATTTATTTATTTATCAACCGTTTGTCCGATTATAATGAAACTTTGGTGAATTGTCGAGCGTATGCCCAGGATGGTTTTTGGATTTAAACTTTTTTCTTATTCTTCTTCTTCTTCGTGTATTTGGTCGTTTTACCTATGAAGGGGGAGTATCCTGGGAAAAGAAGGTCCGACTGTCCCTCCATCTCTTCACAGGTCTTCCAGGACGGGTTCTGCATATAAACTTTTTTCTTCTTTTTCTTCAACGTGTACTTGGTCATCTTACCTATGAAGATGAACTATCCTGGGAGATGAAGGTCCAATTTTCCTTCCATCTCTTCGCAGGTTTCTGGATTTAAACTTTTTTCTTCTTCTTCTTCATCGTCTATTTGGTCATTTTACCTTTGAAGGTGGACTAACCTGGGAGAAGAATGTCCAATTTTCCTTCCATCTCTTCGCAGGTATCTGGATTTTAACTTATTTCTTCTTCTTCTTCTTCATCGTGTATTTTTGCTCATTTTACCTATGAAGTTGGAGAATCCTGGGAGAAGAAGGTCCAACTGTCCTTCCATCTCTTCGCAGGTATCTGGGTTTAAACTTTTTTCTTCTTCTTCGTGTATTTAGTCATTTTACCTATTAAGTAGAGCATCCTGGGAAAAGAAGGTTCTTTCATCTCTTCGCGGTTCTTCCAGGATGGTTTCTGGATTTAAACTTTTCTTAACCGACTGATGGGACGGGATGTAATGAAGGGAAGGGAGGCACTAAAGGGCCTGAAGGGACGGGAGGTATAAAACTGCCTGAAGGGACGGAAGGTACTGAAGGGCCTGATGGGAAGGGACGTAATGAGGGATTAAAGGGACGGGAGGTACTGAAGGGCCTGAAGCGGCGGGTCCTGGAGTCTAATTCTTTTTCTTCTTAATTTTATGTAGACCTTTAGGGCAGTTTTTATACAAACTATTTCTTTTATGTATACATTTGGGTCATTTTTTTATAAAAATTATTTCCTTTAGTCTAATTATTATTCTTCTTCATTTAAGTACGTAGACTTTTGGGAGAGTTTTAATACAAACTATTTCCAATAGTCTTATTCATTTTCTTTTATGTAGACCTTTTGGTCAGTATTTATACAAACTATTTCCAATAGTCTAAATATTCTTCTTCTTCTTTTTTGTAGACCTTTGGGTGAGCTTTTATACAATCTATTTCCAATAGTCTAATTCTTCTATTAGGTATATGTATTTTTACTTATTTTATGTAGACCATTGGAATAGTTTTTTATACAAACTATTTCTTATAGTCTTATACTTATTTTTCTCTTTTTTATTTAGTCTTTTGGGTTAGTTTTAAGTCTAATAGTCTATTGTGCAGAAATATTAATAACGATATGCACACTTGATGAAAATACATATGAAATGAATGGGATATGGGATGTGACGATATAACCTGCACTAGAATCTTTTCAATACTTTTGTTTAATTAAATTTAAACCATTTATATCATCCTATTTTGAATAATTTTCAACACCTAATATTTAAAGAATGGGGGTTGTGGCCATTACTGAACTCTTCACAACATTTATATTCAAATTAAAAACTATTTACTATAGTTCAAGTCTTCTTCTTCTTCGTTAATGAAGACTTTCAGTCAAATTGAGCAAAAATATAATGCACACTTGATGAAAAAATATAAAAACGAATGGGATGTGACCAATACTAGATCTTTTCAGTACCTACGTTTGTTTAATCAAATTTTAACCACATCCCAACATCCAAAATTACTAAATTTTCAATAGGTACACATTACAATTTGTTTTCGATGATAATATTTAAAAATGGGGGTTGTGGCCAAACCAATCTCTTTACAACGTTGATAAACAGTCATATTTAAAACCATTACGCATAGTCCATGCGAGCAGAAATTGTATAAATATTATACTTCATTCACACTTTATAGCAATATATAAAAAAGAATGGGTTGTGGCCATCACTTGAACATTTTACAATACTTAAACTCAATCAAATTTCAAACC
This sequence comes from Molanna angustata, assembly GCA_963576475.1. NCBI lineage: Eukaryota > Metazoa > Arthropoda > Insecta > Trichoptera > Molannidae > Molanna > Molanna angustata. The sequence goes on along the minus strand of OY754981.1, from coordinate 25,668,521 downwards.
ACTTTTCATAGTCTGATATTGCAAAATAATTGGGTGACAATATTATAAAAACGATTGCTTTTTCTTTCATAATTTTACATTCTTGGCCAACGGCGGGACATAAAAGCTAGTTAATAACAATAAAATAACTTTGTATAAACCACTTTTATATAAGAACCAAGTCAACATGTTTCAAGAACAATGTTCTCTATGTACAATAAGTGTCCTGAGGAAGAGAACATTGTTCTTGAAACATGTAGGCTTGGTTCTAATAAAAGTGGTTTAAACAAAGTAATTTTATTGTTATTAATTAACGATGGAGCCACAAAACAATAATTTCGCATTTGATAAAGTGATCGGAGCGAGTACGGCTAAAAAAGCGAAAATGTACAAAAAGTTAACAATTAAGTATAGATTGATCTGTTTACATAAATCTATACTTTCTTCAAATGTGTCTAAAATTTCAAGTCATTCCTAAGTATATAAATTTTAAATTTAAATCTAACTCAAATACAGAAAGAAAAGTGAAAGTTTATTGACTGTTTAACGTATTTCCCTTATAATGTAATATTTGGTAAATTTATGTATATAAAAAAACTTTGTTTCTGTAAAAATTATGTAACCTCATATATAGTCACCCTAACTTGCTTTACCCCTCTTCTCCTTCTTTCTTCCCCACTCACTGCTTTTACCTACATATATTATTTTTAAGTTTTGTTAACTAGTACACTAAGTGTCCTGAGGAAGAGAAAATTGTTCTTGAAACATGTAGACTTGGTTCTAATAAAAGTGGTTTATACCTACAAAGTAATTTTATTGTTATTAATTTTTAAATTAAGAGTTTATTTTTTTATTCTTAAAGATTTTTTGTAAATTATTTTAACTTTTTTGGCAAGAAGACCTTGAGTGGTCAGGCCTGAGTTGTATTGGTAATGCATTATCTATTTATCTTTCAGCTTTGAGGGGCAAATAGCAATATAAATATGATAAATTACACATACTGACAGTGATTTAATACAAATTCACAAAACAAGGGATGTCGATGAAAGTACATATATCTCTCGTAAAAATTCTCCATCATTATTATTATTTTTACAGATAATTGATTACCTACCTGTAGGTACAGGACCATTTTTAAAAATAACCAGTTGGATAAAATCAATTAATTTTATGATTAATTTTACATGCATCCAATAACAAGTCTATTTCAAATTTATTTGTTTATTTATAAAAAACATAGACGGCTTCACAACATTACATAAATACCGTGTAAAAGCGTAAAAAAGTAGCAATACGTAATATATATGTACTTTGAACAATTGTTAAGTGTAAAACAATGTATAAAACTCTTTTTTTTTCAGAATATTTAGAGCATTTGGAAAGGTTTGGCAGATGAAAATGTGAAGAAGAAATAAAAGGATATCTATGAAAAAGAAGTTTCGGAAACACATTATATCATAACATTAGATATTACGTCATTCGCTCATATGTCGTTTAAATCAATATTATTTACTTATATATAAAATGCTTACACGTTCTGGAAAGTTGGAGCTTTTTATTTTATTTTACATTACTTCTCGGGCAACTAACAGGTACTATGTCAAGTATTAATTTAACACGCACCCAATAACAAGTTGCCACATTCTGGAGACATACGATTTTTATCGTTTTACAAATCCAGACTGAAAACTCAATTAAAAATTTTGTCTCCACCGGAAATCGAACCCGGATACTTTAGCTCAGGAGTCTGACTTAACCACGAAGGCCAACAAATATATAATAATAAAATATATAATCATAAAAAATATTCTCTTTCTAAAGCTCTAGAAATTAGAAAGGCACTTAATAGAAATGATAACATCATAAATAATCAGGTCCTTTTAAATAATTCACCAATGCTTAATATTTTTCCACTCTCTCGCCATAACAGTAAACCTCACCCCCACCCTTCACCTTCCGTGTCACCACCCCTCAACATTCCGTAATAACGCACGCGTTCATCCGTGATGATGAATAATTCAGTACAAGTCTGTCCTGAGGAGGGAGCGGTCAGCTCCGAAAACTAGTTCGACTTTAAATACTCAAAGTGGTAAAAACAAATCAATTGTATTAAAAGTTGTTTGTAAGATTTTTTAACTAATTATATGTACAGAAAGATTCAAACAAATAAATGCTTGTGCTATAATTCGTCAAACACCTTGCTCTGAATTGTAGTTGTTTAAGAATTGTTTATTTATTTGTATGATAAGTTAGTCAAAATGTATATTAGTGTAATACATCAATATCTCTGATATTGTTTCCATCAAAATGATTGATTATATCTTCATCCATTAACTTGTGAATTAATGTTATTACTTCTAAAATACACCCAAAAATTATTGAGTGTTATAATTTAATATTTATTGAAATTAATTTATTTTTATTCCATTAAATTAAAGCGGCGTCACAAGGAGAGATAAAATTCGTTATGCATATATGAAGGGTAGCCTGGGGGGTGGCGATGTTTCCGATAAGCTGGTGGAAACTAGGCTGTGGTAGTTCGGACATATTCTAAGAAAACCGCCAGAAAACATATGTAACACTTCACTGGACTATCGAGTGTCCGGTAAAAGACCAAAAGGGCGTCCCAAAAGACGATGGAAGGGCTTGAAGGGATGATATGCGGACATGTAATGTCTCCAAGGATGATGCTCAGGATAGGATGAAGTGTAGGAGCGCAGTGAGGAGAGAGTCCCACCACCAAAAGATATAAAAGCTAAGGAGGAGAGAGTGAGAGAGTAAAATCGATAAACAAAGTAAACAATTTGGGAAGGAAATTTGACACACTAGTTAATCGACGAATTATGGCTGATCAATTACTTTGTGGACAGTTTTTTTTGGCCTTGATTTATTACTCATTGTTTTATATTCATATTAGTTTATAATGCTGTTATTGTCCCAAATAAACCAATTAAAATAAAATAAAATAAAAAATATTTATTTTGTTTAAGTCAGAAATCAAATGCTATTGTCTTCTTAGAAGTTTAATTCGATCTGCTTTGTATAGGTACTTTATTCAAGTTGACAGCTATCTTTTTAATATATATACGCGGAAAAAAATATAAAGACAGATTTTCTTTTAATGAGCGTTTTTAAACGGAATTTTGGTTTTAAAAACACTTGTTTTGTCAGTCTTTATCCCAGGACAAATATCTTTTATAACACAGATCGCTGATCTACTGAAAGAAAAAGATCAGCGCACATTACTTAAATCCACAGCTCCTAGAGGTGGTGATGGCTGAATGCGTTACTCATAAACAGACATTATACACGAGTTTGGACAACTCTTTATATGTAAAAATGATTAGTTAAGTTACAGACATAGTACGCATCCGATATAAAATAAGTATAAGGGGAAAAGCTTTGTGATTATGAAATAATTGATGGAAAACAGTTTCTCGCTTTTAAACTTTATAACAGAACATTTCATCGTTTGATTAATTTCTACTCAACTCTCGAGCTAACAAAACCAATCAAATTATACACACATAATGCAAACTTTGAATAAAGATAGCTTCTCGTGTCATAAAAAAACCTCATATATGTAATAAATTTACATAAATTTTTTTTAATCATCGCTAATATTAACGTAAATTCAACACATATTTTTAATATCATACCACTATGTATAATGTGAGCCAAGTTATATTTTTATCAGTGGCTTGAAAATCGGATATACATATATTTGAACTGCGATGGACTTAATTGGATAAATTTATGTGATTAAATGCCTATATTTCCAAAGTTTATGAAAATATTGAAAAAAGCCGAAACACCCTAATTAGATGATTTGATTTTCTATAAAAAATATTTTATCACATCTCAATTTTTTTTTAACAATTTTTATATAAATTTAATTTAGTGACGATATTGCTTCATACAATTTGTATGGCATTCGCCTATACACAATATCTAAGAAGACATAATAGTTTGATACTTCATCTCCAAACATACATACAAACTAGGGATGTTGCGGATGTGTTTTTTTTACATCCGCGGATGCGGATGCGAATTTCCGAATGTTCACATCCGCGGATGCGGATTTTGAAGGTTCATATCCGCGGATGCGGATCTTTAGATTTAAAAAAAACTTCGTATGGGTGAAAAAAAATTTAATTCAATGTTCATTTAATAAGTAAAATTAAAAATAGGTGCATTGTATTTAATGAATAGTAAAATAGCAGCCTTTTCGGGTTCTAGCCTTTTACGTAAAGGTTCATATATCAGACCCGAGCTACTGAACAACTGTTCACTAGGTACCTACACTGGCTGGTGGTGGCAATAAAAACCTGCATGCTATTGGTGATAAAATTTTTAATTCTTCTCGATGAACGCCCCACCATTTAAGTGGATTTTCATTTAAATTGATCCGTTTTTTATTCCTGTAAGATAGCGATTTCTTTTTGAGTGCAGCGTCAGGGTTAATATTTTCTGGTTATTATTGACTCTCGTCTTCACTTGACGATTCCAACATCATGGCAAGATCGCTATTTGACATCCGCGGATGCGGATTTTTGAACGTAATATCCGCGGATGCGGATGTTCAAATCAATGCGGATGTTCCGCAATTTTGGATGTTCCGCAGCATCCCTGATAAGACCATCATGCTGTTTTCATATTCTGGGTAGGAAAAAAGGACTGACCTCCATAATATCCTATCTTGACATACATAGGTACCTACATGTGTTGTATAGAAAACAAAATATCTTAAAATATTAAATAACTTGTATTTATGGGTTTATAGATTGGTACATATTCTTCAACTATACATACTATTGCTATCGATAGTTGGATCTCATGTGTTACATGCAACTGGTATATGAAAATCTCGTGTCACAATGTTCGTACACGTTAATCTCCGGAACCGCCCATCCGATTTCAATGAAATTTTCTTCATTTGTATTGTTGGTTCCGGATTGAATGATAGGATAGTTATGGACCCGAAAGGTTATTATCGAGATCTAATAAAATATATTTATTTTTTAAACGATTTTTTTTAGATTTCTCATCCAAAAATATACATATATTTATATAACCACAAATTTTGACTTACCTACACCGTCCATTAAGAATTTTTATGGTAAAATAGGTCATAATTCATTTTTATTCTTCTTCAATGGCTCTTTAGCCCATATCTCCCCTTGGCCTCCAGCACTTCCTCTTCCAACCTCTCCTGTCACTTGCTGCGACCTTCCAGTTTGGCATACTCAGAAGCTGGGACGCGTCCCTCATAATATTGTCTTCCCATCGCAGCCTCCTTTTTTTTTGCCACCTGGGTGCCGCTATAAGACTCTTTTTGGCACCCGCGATGATGGAATTCTCTGAACATGCCCGGTCAATCTCAGCCTGCTTAGTCTTATATGTTCAGAAAGTTTGGTAGCTTTATGTAACATGTTATACAACTCATCGTTGAATCAAATCCTCCATGTTTGTCCATCATTCACAGGTCCCAGGATTTTACGCTGCACTCTTCTTTCAAAGATGTCCAGCATCTTCACAGACTTTATTGTCAGTGTCCAAGCCTCGCATTCATATAATGCAACAGTCTATTTTACTTATTGTATTTTTTGTCTTTCTGTGGAGTAAAAGAGAGAAGTCGCTATTCGCCTTTTATTTCCAGAGAATCTCGTAATTCATTTTTAAGTTGTGTAATTTGTCAATAAGATGGCGGAGTGAACAAATCAATTGACATTGTATTACGCATCTAGAGAACGAAAAAAAAGTATAATTAAATAAAATGCGTTCTACATAGAAGGCGGTTTATGGCAGAACAATACATAAAATGAAGTCTATATAAAATGCGATCTGTGGCAGAACAACGTCTGCCCGAGCCCAGTAGTAAAATTATATAATTTATACCAAGTAAGCGAAAATTCCATGTTTTTGCCTTATCCGGCGTTCTTAGTGGATTATAATTATAACGAAAAAATATTCTCATCCGAGAATTTCCAGAGGGATCTTTGTATACGAAATGGAAAATATTAAGAGCATAATATAGTTTTGTCGTTGTGCTATATTTATATAACGGGCAGATGGAAAGAATTTCTGCATAAAATATAATGTGCTGTAGAGCAATTGCAAGGTTCATCTCATTACCGGTTCCAGACCTGTCATTTCCGGTTCCTGTCGCTCTAATGGCGGAATTCAACCTTCATTGACTACCTACCTGTTTTCAATATATACTTACTAAAGGTTTATTTTATGGAAATATATCACCACAGTTTTTCTCTAGTGGGGTAGACCGAAAGAGCCGAACGCCAAACAATAATGTCCTTGCACATCGCTTTCATTTATCTAAATGTAAGGTTTTTATTCCGCCGTTTGATTGGACTTGCCCCCCTGCTTTGTTCTGAAAATGCATCAATTCAACGATTTTTGGTTTCCGAACATTTGAAAAAGGTATGAACTATTTTCATGAGTACGCGATTAGTTGCCCTTACTAATACAGAATTTCATAGTGTATAATGGCGATTATAATATTATGTTTTCAGTCACTTCCTCTATTTAGATTTAACTCTATATTACTCTTAAATATCTATGTACGTAGTTATGATGTCGTATCCAAAGAAATGGGAAAGGAAAATATATCTAACATTAGGTGTATGCGGCATTGCGTTTCGTAATTAAAAAGGTGATGGATTGTGTAATGTCAAACATTAATCAGAACTTGGACCGTATTGTGCGAAGTCAACCTAAAAGGTGATGGATTGTGTAATGTCAAACATTAATCAGAACTTGGACCGTATTGTGCGAAGTCAACCTAAAAGGTGATGGATTGTGTAATGTCAAACATTAATCAGAACTTGGACCGTATTGTGCGAAGTCAACCTAAAAGGTGATGGATTGTGTAATGTCAAACATTAATCAGAACTTGGACCGTATTGTGCGAAGTCAACCTAAAAGGTGATGGATTGTGTAATGTCAAACATTAATCAGAACTTGGACCGTATTGTGCGAAGTCAACCTAAAAGGTGATGGATTGTGTAATGTCAAACATTAATCAGAACTTGGACCGTATTGTGCGAAGTCAACCTAAAAACTTTATTCATTTATGTACTATGTACTTACATAATATGTAGGTACATTGTCTCAGGGTACTATGTACTTACATAATATGTAGGTACATTGTCTCAGGGACCAGGATCGCCACGTCCGATGTAATAAACCTTTATTATCCTCAGGTAATGCGGACGATAATTGGATGTGGACGATCGGCGCGGTGAAATATTATTCTTGCAGGTATTATTCTTGCGGAAATTATTCTTGCGGACATAATTCTTGCGAGCATGTTTCTGGCGGGCATTATTCTTGCGGGTATTACTTTTGCGGAAATTATTCTTGCGGACATAATTCTTGCGAGCATGTTTCTGGCGGGCATTATTCTTGCGGGCATTACTCTTGCGGAAATTTTTCTTGCGGGCATAATTTTTGCGAGCATGTTTTTTGCGGGAATTATTCTTGCGAGCATGTTTTTTGCGGGCATTATTCATTCTTGTGGAAAATGTGAATACAAATATGATTAAATTATAGTCCATGATGAAGAAAAGTTTCAGTAAAACGATATTTGAATACAAATATTATTGAAATTAGTGTATGATGCAGTAAAGTTACAGTAAAACATTGATTGAATACAAATATTATGATTGAAGTTAGTGCTTGATGCAGTAAAATTTCAGTAAAATAATGATTAAATACTGACAATGATTGAACTATTGTGCTTGATGCAGTAAATATGATTGAATTTAGTGTTTAATGCAGTAATGTTTCACTAATGAATACAAATTTAGTTCTATGAAATTTAAAATTCCTTATAAAAAGAGTCTATAAAAAGGAGTAGTACCTATATTAAAACTTATTTTTATTGACATCTCAATAGAGGCATAATTGGTGAACGTTGCACAAGCGCATAAAGTGATCGCGTAAACCAGCCGATGACAGGTCGTAAGCCCTGTAGGTGCCTGAGTTCCTGGTACTTCTATGATATCCCAACTTCGTTTCTATTGAGATGTTATTGTCAATTAAAATATCATTTGACTCCCGTAGTGGAAAAAAAAATCCAATGTTTGCGTATATGCAATTAAAAAATATATTCGATATTAAACCTTGTTTAATTTTACTGATATTAGTAATATATTTTTATTTGAAAAAAAAGTACCTAGGTACACAAATTTACTATCGCTCTGTGTGACAGCGCATTTTGTGAATTCCTTAGAACTGCACTGTCCAAAAAAGACAGTACGTGATTAACGGACCAAGGTATTTAATATAATGTATTTAACACAAATTGATGATGACAGTTTGGAATAGAGTTTAGGGGGTGTGTGTATTTTGGGATTGTATGAGATATTCCTTAACTGATATCAAATACTTGTACCTATGTGGGTCTATTTGTCATATTTTTGTGACGTGACTATATTCGGATCAAACTTTACATTTACCCGTTTAAAAATAGACGTAATAGGTGAACGATCAATGAAATGGACGAAACAATACATGTAAATATTTCTTTGTTATTCTTCAAAACTAAAAATACTGAAATAACATTAACAATTCATAATGCTTTACGTTAACTGCGTACCTATTATATGTGTAGCATTTTCCATTTCGTTTCGAGTGTCTTCTTATCTGATTATATTTAAATAAACTACTTAACGAAATACTGCTAAATACTATAAATACTAAATAAACCCATTGTGGCAGAGCACATCTCGAAATTTCTTTCGAGCGCGCGCCTAGCGACGGCAAGTATATTTGTTTGTCGCTAGGCCGAGTTCATCGCCGTGCGACGTCAAACTAGTGACAATACTCTTCAACTGGGTATGACAGTTCAATGAAATGGTCTAGAAAGTTCGAGGACATTGAACTTGCTACCCCCAGCGCAGCACTATTTAAGGGAGTCTACACCTGTACACGTCGTCACTTCGTTTCCGTATTTTCGTCACTTCGATTCGTCACTTCACGCCGCCGTTACGATCACGCGACCACTGGTCGCTTCTCGACCACGCCGTCTCGCCGACACTTCATCTCTCGACCACCGGTCAACTCTCGACCTCGCGAGCACGATGGTACTTCACCATGCGAAGATTCGGACACTTCGAACACACCCGCTAACTCGCTCATTATACCTACTCATCGTGAGAAAGTTCCTTTGTAAGTTATTTCATCAATTGTAAATTTACCTTTAAGCAAACTACTGTGGCAGAAATACCTACATCAAACATATGGTATTTCTGTCACAAGAAAATAATCATGTAAAAACAATTAAGAAAGGGTAATGACTCAAAGGTGTCACTTTCAATTTTGATATACAACAATAAATAATTCTGCATACTGACATACCCCTAAAGGCTGTTTACCAGGCGACAGTTCAATGACCCCTAATTGCCTAAACAATGGGGTATATAAACAAAGCAACAGGGGGTACATCATCTCTTTACCTGTCAAACTTCCTAGTGAAATCATCGACCTGCTAAAGTATTATACGCGTGTGAAAATTGTTATATTTATTAATTTATCAAAACTGTGTTCGTGCTAAAATACAAATTTGTAAAATACAAATTTGTAAAATACAAATTTGTAAGTTGTGTTGAGTTCACACTCTATTTAGTGAACAGTTTTCTGTTCTGGTGACCTCTCTTCCAACACGTCACAACAAGGAGTTCATTCTGTATTAAATTCCCTTCTGGAGTCTTAGAACATAGAACCTAACTAAGGTTTCTTTTGTTATATAGTAAACCCCTCTGGTTACTAATTTAATTGACCTACCAAAAGGCCACACCGCCTTACTATTAATTGTGATCAATATACTCATTGTAACTTTTGACCATTCTTTTTTCTTCTCTCTCGACCACTGTCCTTGTGTTCTTATTTCAAATCATATCCACTTAATTGGGATATAGTAAACTCTCTTTATTGGTAACCCTTCTGGTTACCGCCTATATTCAATAGTAACCCCTCTGGTTACTAACTACGCTTGATTGGTAACCCATCAGGTTACTAATCAGCTAAACCATATTATATACTTTTTATTTGACAATATTTATGTAATGGTTCCAATTGTTTTTTGTAACTGAAATTTCATTTTTATTTTTATTTATAAATTATAACTCAATTTCTATAAACGAATATGATTCTTATTATAAATTAGGTAGGTTAAATTTATTATAAATTTGTTTCCAGTTGTACAAAAATTACACTTTTTATTTAATGTACACCTAATTCGACCCATAGTCTGTTCAGGGGGCCTAGACAACGTGTCATTTAAGCTAAGCGTTATATCGCTAAGCGATAGTAAATGTATGAAATTGGTCGCTATGACAACACGTGACAGCCACAAATTTCATACATTTCTATCGCTTAGCGATATAACGCTTAGCTTTAATGGCATGTTGTCTAGGGGGGCTGACTAGTTGGTTAAAATTGCTATGGATACTCTGCGATCATAAGATTTGTTTTTTTTTTCACATATTCCATTAACACAGGACATCGACAACCAGGATGAAAAACTCTAAAACTTCTATCTGAATAAATCCAAGAGTGCCGAAGCAGATTCTTCTCTACAATCTGCTTCAGCCAACGAGTAACGAGGTCTCTGAAATTTTTCCCGTCATGGGATATGTTTATACCAATATTCGCCATTTCTCTATTATACAGCCTTGGTGCTAATCTTGGTGCTATTAATCTTGTATACCTATTTTACTTTAAGCATTAACTTGTTGTATTGTTTATCTCTGTTTTGTGTTATTGTTATATACAATTGGTATATTTTTAGATATTAAAAAGGCCTTTGATACAATATCCCATACTAAAATTTTTGTAAAAATATAACAATTAGGGATTACCGGAAATGAATTAAAATTATTGAAATGCTATATGACAAACCGAGAACAATTAGTCAAAATTCAAGATACTCTGAGTTCGCCTTCCAATATATGTAAACTACGGAATACCCCAAGGAAGCATACTTGGTCCTATCTCATTCCTCATCTTCATGAACGACCTATGTAATATGAATATAGGAGGACAAATCATAAGTTTTGCAGATGACACTGTGTTGTTGTTTAGCGATAAAAACTGGAAATCTACTTACAAAAAAGCAGAAAGTGGGATGCATCTTATTAAAAACTGGCTAAACTGTAACATACTTACATTAAACAATGATGAAACAGTATACGTAACTTTTACTAAAACGGACCAGGGACAACCAAATGAAAATAGACCACTAAAAATTCATGAAAATTCAGACTGCAAAGATCAACAAAGTAACTGTACATGTACTGAAATAAAAAAAAAACAAGACAAACGAAATACTTGGGAATAACAATTGACCAATGTTTAAAATGGAAACCCCATATCTCAATTTTAAGCATAAAATTAAAAAAATATATTTTCATTTTTCGCTCCATCAGAACTGTTTTACCAAGTCAGTCATTCAATTTATGTACTATTCACTTTACCAATCAATAGTAGAATATGGTATTATAGTGTGGGGTGGTACTTACAAAACAAATATAGGTCCAATAATAAAAGTCCAATAGTAAAAGCCCAAAAATCCGTTTTGAAAATAATATTTTATGTTCCTATTCGCACACCCTCAGCACAACTATTCAAAAAATCAACTAAAAACATTTGCATCTATATTTATTCACACCTCAACAACTTCCAATCGACCCAAACTACACGTCAGGCCGTGTCCGGACAATTGGCGGTAGCCGATTGGCCGTGGACAATTGGCCGTACGCCCTTTTTACCGTATGGACAATTTATCGTGAGGACAATTGGCCGTGAGGACAGTTGGCCGTGAGGACAATTGGCCGTGGGGACTGTTGGTCGTGAGGACAATTGGCCGTGGGGACAGTTGGCCGTGAGGACAATTGGCCGTGGGGACAGTTGGCCGTGAGGACAATTGGCCGTGAGGACAATTTATCGTATGGACAATTGACCGTATGGACAATTCACCGTGCGGAAACTATTTTTAGCATCAGAATTTTTTTTCATTCTTTTTTCGTTTGAGTTAAATAAATTGCGTGAATAAAAAAAATGTTCGTTTATGGCGACGAACCGATTGCCTTATTTTTTTATTTCATGATACTAGGAGAAATCCAATATGTCGACAGTGATTAAAACGAAATTTTACAAAATAAGCGGTAATTATGTAGTTCTAATTTGCTATATTTTGAGATATAAGAAGACGTCTGTTTTTAGACTTCTTCTTGTTCTTTTTTTCATTTTTCGAGATGGATATCGATTTATACTAATAAGAAGGTGTTGATTTCGAAACAATTTAAACTTCTTTGTTTTCTTTTGAAATGATGAGAAACCAATATGGCGGCCGTTATTTAAGGATGAGTTTTCAAAGTGAATGATAATGTTGGGTTTCTCGAGTTTTAATTTGCTACATTTTGAGATTTAAGAAGACGTCTGTTCTTAAACTTCTTTTTATTTTTTTACTTTTTCGATTTTCTCTTTTTAAAAAATGAATATGTCCTTGTTAAACAAGTACATATACATCTTCCTACGTTCCCTAAAATAAGCAAATAAATGCTTGTGCTATAGGCGAACGAAATCGGTCGAGGCAGGATTCGAACTCGCGACCACTGGATTACTAGCCCAACTCGCTAACCGTACTGCCATCGACCCATCTAAATATTCATTATATTCGAACGCACTTAAGGTATTTAAAATTATTTTAAAAACGTCAAATTAAATCTGATAATAAAGCAATTCATTTTGAAAAACTACCTTTAAATCGTGGTCGCCATATTGTTTTCTCATAATTTCAAAAGAAAACAAAGAAGTTTAAATTATTTCGAAATCTCCACCTTTTAATTAGTATGAATCGATATCCATCTTGAAAAATCAAAAAAAAGAACAAGAAGAAGTTTAAGAACAGACGTCTTCTTAAATCTCAAAATGTAGCAAATTAAAACTCGATAAACCCAACATAATCATTCACTTTGAAAACTCACCCTTAAATCACGGTCGCCATATTGGTTTCTCATCATTTCAAAAGAAAACAAAGAAGTTTAAATTGTTTCGTAATCAACACCTTCTTATTAGTATAAATCGATATCCATCTCGAAAAATGAAAAAAAGAAGAAGTCTAAAAACAGACGTCTTCTTATATCTCAAAATATAGCAAATTAGAACTACATAATTACCGCTTATTTTGTAAAATTTCGTTTTAATCACTGTCGACATATTGGATTTCTCCTAGTATCTTGAAATAAAAAATAAGGCAATCGGTTCGTCGCCATAAACGAACATTTTTTTTATTCACGCAATTTATTTAACTCAAACGAAAAAAGAAAGAAAAAATTTTCTGCTGCTAAAAATAGTTTCCGCACGGTGAATTGTCCATACGGTCAATTGTCCATACGATAAATTGTCCTCACGGCCAATTGTCCTCACGGCCAACTGTCCCCACGGCCAATTGTCCTCACGGCCAACTGTCCCCACGGCCAATTGTCCTCACGGCCAACTGTCCCCACGGCCAATTGTCCTCACGGCCAACTGTCCTCACGGCCAATTGTCCTCACGATAAATTGTCCATACGGTAAAAAGGGCGTACGGCCAATTGTCCACGGCCAATCGGCTACGGCCAATTGTCCGGGAATCATTAAAAAATGGGTAAAAAACAGATAAGACACTGATAATCAACTTGTAACTTGAAATCAACTTGTAACCCTAAACGGCTTTGAATCCCCACCTATTGAAGTTACATCCGATGTACCACAGGGATCTCATCTAGGTCCACTTTTGTTTCTTTTATTTATAAATGACCTGCCTTCTCTCATTAAATGTAAATGTATTATGTACGCCGATGACCTAAAATTATTTACTTCTATACATACCATTCAGGATTGTCACTTACTCCAGCGAGATCTTGAAACCCTGTACACATGGTGTAACGAAAGCGAAATGTTTTTAAACATAAAGAAGTGCAACTCCATCTGTTTTCCAAAGCTAACAAGATGCTAGGTTTTATCACCAGAATTACTAAAAAGTTCAAAAAGCCTGAGAGCGTCAAAATTCTTTATTTTTCTCTCGTACGTAGCATCCTTGAGTACTGTTCTGTCGTTTGGAGTCCACATTATGCTGCCCATACAAATACAATCGAATCCGTTCAAAGAAATTTCTTCGTATACTTGCCTATCGTACTGGCGATTGTCGAAACCACAACTTAAATACTTATAATGACCTCCTTAATCACTAAAAAAATCAAAAGTCTCTCATCCCGTCGTCGAGTCACAAGAACTATTAAGATTACAGTTTTTCAACATTAACACAAGTTTTTTTTAATCCCATTACTTGGATGTGTAGATTTTATAATACTTTTCATATTAATAAAGACATAGATATTTTTGGTGACAGTCTGGTGACATTCAGAAGAAAACTTTCCTCACTTGTAAATTAACATATTAAACTAGCTTTTTGTTTTAATTTTTTTTCTAGCTATAATGTTTCTCTTTTTTATCTGTTTGTGCTTAATGGGCGTGATGACAGTATGAAAAAATCATTGAAATTTTAATTTTATAAAATAAAATAGGTTATAAAGATTTGAAAAAATACATTTCTTTTCATTTTAAAAGAGCAAATAATATTAATATTATTAAAATAAAAACACAAAATATGTAAGTCCGCCATTTTATGAGAAACACCAATCAGAGTGAATCAAAATATTATGACGTCACAGTTTCAATACAATATTATATGAAATTACTTTGCATCGAAAAAAGACTTTTGCTCATCAGAATTTAGAAAGGTAAAAACTTACATATAAGCGAATTTTTATTATTCTATGCATATAAGTACTTCATTTATCTATAATTTAAATACAACTTACATCTCAAAATCGATAAAATATATTCCTTCTTCTCTCTACATTATGTGTTCATAAACTAAAAGCATACCTACGCGGTACTGCGGTAGATATGACATGTGTAAAGCTGCGTTGCACCGCTCAATTGCGTCGATTCTGTTCACTGCGACGGGTGTGTTAACTCACTCCTTCGAAAAGTATTGGCTCACGGCGCAGTGAGTCGTGAGTGCTGGACAGGGAGAATGCGAACCTTGATGCGAACAGTGTTAGGGTATTGAGTTATTGAGTTGCCTGCTTTTTAACCGACATACTATTACTTTCCCGATTCTACTTTTAAAAATAGAATCGGGAAAGTTGTGATATTTTTAAACATGTAGGTACATGAAATATAATGAATACAATAATAATCTTTGCTTATATAAAATACAATACCTGCATATTATACTTTTATTACTATTTTTTAACTAGCTTAATGACCCGGCGCAGTGAATAGGCGTGATGAGAGTAAGAAAAAATCATTGACATTATGATTTTAAAAATAAAATAGGTTATAAAGATTTAAAAAAATGTATTTATTTTCATTTTAAAAGAGTGAATAATATTAATATTATTAAAATAAAAATACAAAATATTATAGACCGCCATTTTATGAGAAACGCCAATCAGAACGAATCAGAGCGCATGACGTCACGATATTCTAGGTCCACGTCCAGTGTTGCCGATTTCGGGAAATTCAGACTTGCGTCGGCACTTAATCGGGAAACGTTTTAATTCGGCACTTTTCGGGATTAGAATGTATCAAAAAAATTATATATTTTTGTTTATACTAGATGTATTAATTTTGTATTTTTTACGTCTAAATAAAAGTAACTATTATTATTATTAGTAGTAAACATACAAAGTAAATATAAGTTATTTCATTTCAATAAATATCATTTTATTATTTCACTGGTGCTTACATAGTTTAAGCAATTTCTTTTGGTTTGTATCTTTGTTACTAGCCCCTTCACTAGGCATGGCCTGAGCTAAGGTAAGCTAGTTTTATGTTATTGTCTATTACGTTGTTTATTTAGTAAGTATGTACGTATGTCGGTTAAAAAGCAAGCAACTCAATAACTCAATACTCTAACACTGTTCGCATTCTCCCGGTCTAGCACTCACGACTCACTGCGCCGTGAGTCAATACATTTCGAAGGAGTGACTTAACACATCCGGCGCAGTGAACTGGGTCGATGCAATTGAGCGGCGTAACGCAGTGGTGTTACACAGGCCTAATGCCTAATACGCGGGAAACTTAAGATGGCGTATTTTGACGTTTGGACATTCATGAAGTTCTTTTTATGCTTATTGCCTTATTAATGGTAAATATTTTGTAAATGAATTATAGTATTGAGAGCTAAACGTGGGTGAACAAATACTGTATTTCTTTGTAAACGCATACTTAATAAAATACACTTTCTGGGTATTGCCGTGCCAAATTTAACCACTTATTTCTCGTTTATATTCGCGTGGGACGAAAACAACTACCTCAGTAAGTGTTTTTTTCGATGTGTTTGTACATTTTGGGACCGCACAACACTTATGCACTTTTGAATTTATTTTAAATACACAAATCGTCTTAGAATACATATAGTACATATAGTAGTGATATGCGGTTTACGAAACCGTGACGTCACCGTCAGCTCCGACGGACGCCATTACACTGCAAGCGTTTTTTGACGTAAATGTCAAATTGGATTTTGAAATGGCAATTTTTGCTACTAAACCTTTATTTTATGTAGAAATGTATATATATTTGAAAACAGTGGATGCGTAAAAACATCGTGAGATAGTTTCTCAAAATTAGTCATCATGCCTATTGTATATTTTATAGTAATGTTTATCTTTTTGTTTTGTTAACATCTTTCGCTATTTTTGTTTGTTGTGACCTTAATCTCTGTTGTATCTGTTTGTTTTTATATAATTTCCATTTGCAGGATGCAGGATGTGGCCACTTGTAATTGGCTGACCAGTATTATATTAGCTTTTTATTATTAATTTTTGAACCTATTGATGTATATTAACTTGTTAGCTGTAAGTGGTACTTAATAATAAATAAATAAATTACTTTACATTAACATGCAATGCCACACACGCACACCTAAACCATATACTTATATAATTATAAGCTGCTTCAGAACAGGTTTTTAACCTAGTGAAGCAGTTTACTTTCAGCATCTAGTTCTTAAGTATCTTTTTGTAAAATAAAAATTGTATTGTTAAGCTTTGTAGTGTATAAAGTGTATGTTATTTCTTATATTACGAATAAAAAATGTTTATGTTTTAACAACAAAAAAATATTTATAAGATATTTCTTATTATGATAAATAAACATTGTAAACATATTGTAGTTGAAATGAGATCGCTAAGAAGAATCTGTAATAGAACGATGTATGACAGGGTCAGAAATGAGGACATAAGGAAAGAATGTAGGATAAAGAAAGATGTTATTAATAGAATGAAAGTGAACACATTGAGATGGTTTGGCCACATGGGGAGAATGAATGAGGAACGCCTGAAGAAGAAAATATACATTGCAGACAGGAATGGAATGAGAGGTCGGGGCCGCCCAAGGAAGGGATGGCACGTCCATGTGAACGGTATTTTGAAAGACGGAAATGTTAGAAGCGTGAACAACAGACAAACATGTATAAGACGATGTATGAATGTTGTCGAGGCGATGAATGTATGTCAAGATAGAAGTAAGTGGAGTTCGGTTCTCGCTGCCTACCCCGTAAGGGACATGGCGTGATGGTATGTATGTATATATACATATTGTACATACAAACATATTTGTTATAATCTACATTCTTTATTATTTAAGGGGCATAATTTACAACCAGGCGATAGTGAGGTAGCATTAATTAAACTTTGCCTTTAAACAAAGAAAAATAACAAATTTTAATTATTTTACTAAAAAGAATATAATATTTATAATTTCTGTTTAATTCGATAAACAGAGAGTCGCCTCTCAGAATATTAAAACGAGTAAACATTCAACGGTCGGTCTGTAGATAGGTACCTACTGTGTGAATTATAAAACTTTTCCGTATTCAACTTTGGCATAAATTAAATTTTTCAACAAACAAATGGTGTGCTTATGAACCATATATTATATGTATAATAAAATAATATATGAAATGTACGCCATTAATGGTGAATCGGGTTTCGGAGCTTTCGTAAGCTTGTTCTTGTGCTTCAATAAAATCCAAAGCTTTCGTCCTCTGGGAATGCGGAAAACTGTGGAAAGTTTCGCAAAAAAAATATTTTTTTCCAACTGTTTATATATACGTATTTTTTTAAAGGGATGAAATGATTCAACATCTGATCAATGTAACTAAAAATGGACTTTCAAATAATAAAGCAAATTGTCAAATATACGAAATAATTATAATTTATTGTAATATGCAATAAAAGTTTTCCGTTGCGTTGTTTTGATGCTATGTACTTTAGGCTGGGTTGTTTCAACAAAAGTATCAGTAATAGTACCTATAGTTAAAATAGTTTGATTTCATAAAGTTTGATTTCATAAATTTTATGAAATCAAAGTATTTTAACTATACTTTTACATCTTTGTTCGAGAAACACATCCTTATTAGTAGGTATATAATGATTGTATACTTGTAAATCACAGGCGGTTTCTTAGTGTGTGCATAAGTGCACTGCACTGCTTCTTCTTTCTACTTTTTAAAAGGCTTTATTTCACCGTTGCCAGTGTTCTAGCCTGTCTTGGTTGATGCTTTGCTTGGGTTTGCAAAGGACTCTGGAATTGTTCCTGGTATGTTGAACTCAGATAGTCAAAAGAGTATGGGCTGATGCTTACTTATACAAGTTGTATTGTATCCATTATAGGTGGGCTAATCTTTATTTGGCATAGGTCATTGCTACTTTTGGTTAGTATTACCCTTGAACAAACATTATAATATTATTATAATTAGGCACATTTAAACAAACATTATGTTATAATACATACATCTACTACTATCCATATATACACTATATTATACACTATAATACTATACATCCATTTATGTACTACATATCCATATATACACTATATTATACACTATAATACTATACATCCATTTATGTACTACATATCCATATATACACCATATTATACACTATAATACTATACATACATTTATATAGGGAAGGGGAAAATGAAGAATTTCTATACAGGGGAGAGGAAGTTGTATAATAGGAAGCAGAGGAAATGGGATGGTGGAAGACTTCAAGTAAGGCATGATTATATTTTGATATTATTTAGTGAAATAAATTTAGACAGCATTTTATATATGGGTAAAGAAGCGATGGATAAAAGGTGAGTAATATTTATTGGTAGAGAGATTTTGTTGTTTAAACAATGGTTGAAAATAGGAGAGTGATCCAAAAGGGGACACCCCAAAAATATGTGGTCGACTGTTCCATCCTCTAATCCACACTCACACAAAGGAGAATCTTTAACTTTTATTTTGTGGAGGAAGATAGGGGAACATGTATGACCGAGTCTCATTCTACATATTACTGAAATATCCCTCTTTTGGAATTTACCTATGGAGAACCATGGCTTGACTGGAAAGCTCTGTTGTATGTAGGAGTAGTACACTCCTGCTTTACTTTTTCCAAGGTTCCATTCTTTTTCCCAGCTTGTGTGCAGTCTCTTTAACAAGGAGGGAAATCTGTCCTCTATATGTATGTATTTGTGAGACATTTGTCCATTTTCTATTGCCTTTTTTGCGTGTTCATCCGCAGTCTCATTACCCTTGATTCCACTGTGACCTGGAATCCAAGCAATGGCCACTTGTAATCCTTGCATCCCGAGGTTCAGGATTTCGTGTTTAATTTGAAGAATTATAAGATTGTTCAGCAGCCTTGATGGGTTTCCCGAGATTTTATTTACTGCACTAAGGGAATCTGTGAGGATAAGTGTTTTATTAATTCCATTTGTAGCTGCGAATTTTATTGCTTCCAGTATGGCGAGGCATTCTGCAGTGAAAATGGATGTTTCCGGTGGAAGTTTATACATGGCGACTGAGTTGAAGTCAGGACAGTATATTGCCGCCCCGACGCATGCATCATCTTCACTCTTAGATCCGTCTGTGTATATGGTTGTCCAATCCTGCCAAAGAGAGTCCAAACACTCCCCAAGAACAAAAGGAGCCTTTGGGTCGTTTTTGTGGATATTGAAATTATGTACTAATGGGTAGAAAGTATTTGATTCATGGTGACTTGAGAATAACGGGTAAACTGTATTTTTATATGAAGGAACGTCGAAAGAATTCAGGAACTTGAAGCTATTTACTAACAGGGGGGGATTTTTATTTCGCCAAATTTGTTTTGAATTAACATATTCTGAAAGAAGTTGGACTTTAGGGAGTAGTGGGTTATTTGATAGCCGGGAGGCCTTAAAAAGGAATCTATCTGCGAGGAATTGTCTTCTGAGGTGAAGGGGGGCCTCAGCACATTCTAATTGAAGGGCATTGATAGGAGTAGACCGCATGGCTCCTATTATGATTCTGAGGGCTTTTGATTGAACCCTCTCCAACATGATGGACAAATATTTTGGAATCGGGTCCATTAGGAAGGAAGCATAATCAAGGTGAGAGCGGATTAGTGCCTTATAGAGGAGAGAGAGGGTATTTGGATGAGCACCCCACCACACCCTGGATACAGATCTTATGATATTGAGCGATTTTTGGCATTTGGATACAATATGTTCGATATTTGCTCTCCAGTTGAGTTTTCGGCTTAGCACAATGCCTAGGAACTTGACCTCTGGTACGCAAGGGATGTGAATATTATTATATGTGATGTTTATGGGGGCAATGTTCCTACTGTTTGAGAAGATCATAAACTGACTTTTGTGCGGAGATATTTCTAGCCCGTGATTATCCAGCCATTTCTGTAATAATTGTAGTGCTGTGTTTAGCTCACGCTCTATTATTTGGATAGATTTTCCAGATATGTAAATTACAATGTCGTCTGCATATTGCAATATTCTTACATGTTTTAGGAGACTTTTTTCGATACTTGCAGTGTATATATTATATAGCAGTGGGCTGAGAATCGATCCTTGCGGTAAACCCTTCCACACCTTTCTTATGGACTTTTCCCCGTTTTCCGTAGATAAGAGCAAGGTGCGGTCGCATAGGAGATTTTTTATGTACTGCCTAGTTTTTGGTGGAACACCGGTATCTAAAAGTTTTCCCATAAGGACATCGATAAGGACATTGTCATATGCAGCAGAGACGTCTAGGAACACAGCAGCCATCATTTCCTTCCTTGATCTGGCAAGTTGGATGTCGGTGATGAAAACACTCAGATTGTCGATGGTACTCTTGCCCTTCCTGAAACCATACTGTGATCTAGCCAGCAGCCCGTTGGTCTCAAAGAAGTGCTCCAATCTATCTTTAAGCATGTGTTCCACTATTTTCCCCAGGGTGCACGAAAGCGCAATAGGGCGGTAGGAAGATCCTATATTTGGGTCTTTGTGGGGTTTTAAAATGGGAATTATGCTTTGTGTTTTCCAGTCTGCCGGAATGATGCCAGTGTCATAAAACGAGTTGGACATTTTGAGGAAATAGGTTAAGGTTTCGGAATCTGCTTTGGTGAGGAACGAATACGGGATTCCATCTATTCCTGGAGCAGAGTCGTGAACTCGTGTTATGACAGATCTTAATTCATGCAAGGTAAAGGGAGCGTCAAGAGAACATGTAACATCAGAGAAAAGGCGTTCATCAGGTAGAGAGTTAAGGGGAGGGACCGATAGCGGAGCAAGTTTATTTAAGAATTCATATTGCCAGTTAGAAGATGTAGGTTTTGAAACTTGGGGATCAAAAACTGCTCTGTATTGCCTTATTTTTCTCCATATCTCAGATACGTTAGAATCAGGGGATAAAGAAGAACAGTATTTGATCCAACCCTGTTTCTTTTTATCCTTCAAAATCCTTTTGGTTTTGGCACGGGAAACCAGATAGCTATCAAAGTTAGTTACGGACATGTTTTTTTTAAAGTTCCTTCTTGCCAGTTTTCTGTCTCTAACAGCCTTGGTGCATTCAGCATCCCACCATGGCGGCGGTGGTATTGTTGGGGAACGAGGTGTTTTGGTAGGGATGTTCTCATCAGCTGATGTAGTAATCAAGTTTACAAAGGAATTATAACATTCAGTGTTATTTGATGAGTTTGGAGTGGGAAGTTCAGGAATTGTCTTAATAATTGTTTTATGAAATGAATGCCAGTCTGCTCTAGCTACATTATATTTGTATGATGATGTGTAGTTGGCTTCTCGAATTTGTCTTCCGAAATGTATAATTATTGGGAAGTGATCACTGTTACGGGGATCTTGATCAAGTGACCAAGTGGAAAGAGGAGCAAGACCGGGGGAGCATAAGGAAAGATCCACAGCACTCGGTCTATGCGATATAGGTAAACTTTGGGTGGGGGTGGGAGTCAATCTTGAAGTATGAAACGGGAGAGAGATTCGTGTTGGTGATCCGTCATTAAGGATACATAGGTCCAGATCATCAATCATGTTCATAAGTGTATTTCCAGCACTGTTAGTTTTATGTGAACCCCAGCTAGTGTGATGTGTGTTGAGGTCACCCAAAATAAACAGGGATGAGGAGTGGGAGGAGACAATGGATTTAAGAAGGAATATATCGGAGGGGGAGGGATGGGGAATATAAATGGAGAAAAAGGAAATCCCGTCGATCTTTGCTCCAACCAGATTAATCCGATCAGAGTTCAGACCAATAGGAATTGGGGAATATCGGATATTATGTTTGATGAATAGGGCGCAACCGCCCCTTCCATCTTTTCTGTCATCGCGAAGACACGCATACCCCGGGAGTCTAAAAGAGGCACCCGGGGCAAGCCACGTCTCCGAGATGGCTATGATAGAGGGTTGGATTTCGTGGGATAGGTGGAGGATGTCTGCTTTATTGGAAATAGCACTACGGCTATTCCACTGTAGAATCCTCGTTATCCGTTGAGGGGCCATTGGACGAAAATAGTGATGAAAGTAGGGTTAATGAAGAGGCAACGTTGGACGGTAGGATAGAATTATGTTGAAGGGTTTTAATTATAAATTGTAGAATTGTTGAAATTAATTCAGAAGTGTTAGGCTCAGCTTTATTACTAGACTGTAGGCCACATCCTTTAACTGGCTCAGGAAGTTGGCCGTTCGGAAACCATGAAAGATTTTGGTGGGCAGTTTTATCGAATCCAGGGGAAGACGCTGGTTTATGAGTTTTTCCTTTATTGGATTTTTGAAATTTGGGAGTATTGTTTGCCATATGTTGTGTCGTATGGCTTGGGATAGCTTGAGATGTCGAGGGGCTGGAGGAAATAACGGTTGAGAACGATTTTTTAGAGTGAGGGACCTGTTTCGAGGCTTCAAAAAACGAAAGATTTTTTTCGGCCATAAGGTGTTTTATGTTCTTTTGACGCGCATGTTCAGGGCACTTCAGACTCACAGCTGTATGCTTGCCTGCACAGTGAAGGCAAGTTAGATCATCCTCGGGAAGAGAGCATTCTTCACCAAGATGATCCTTACCGCATTTGAAACAACGTGGTTGTGATCTGCACAGGGGCTTTGTGTGGCCGAATCTACAGCACTTCCAGCACTGTATAGTCGGAAATTCATATTTCTCCACTTGGATACTGGTGTAGGATAAGAATACCCGGTCTGGCATTCTTTGTCCATCAAAAGTAAGAACCACCGTTCTGGAGGGTTTCCAAACTGCTTGTCCTGTTGACAAATCTTTGTAGTTTAACCTACGACATTTTAGTATTTTTCCATAGTTAGGGGGAACCTCCATCTCACTCATCAGGCACTCATTGGTGAAGTCCTCTCCCACGGGGATACCCCTCACCAATCCCATACGGGAAACCTGATTCGTGGGAATGTAGGTCCTAAATTCTGGGAACGTTTTCATTAAGAAGTAATTTGCATTGGTAATGTTGCTAAATTCAACGCTGGCTCTATTTTTTCCTATCAATTTACAGCTTCCGGTAATTATTCCCTTTACTAGGTTTCTTTTAAGGCATTTTCCGAACTCAATGGCAGATAATTGGTTAGAATTTTCGGAAGAGACGTGTACTATGAATGGACTGCTGTCCGTTTCATTGTAAATATTTCTTGTGTTTCTTTCATATAAGGGATTTGGAGGGGTGGCTGAAGTGTTGGGGGTGGAATTTACAGAGGGTTGTGTTTCATTGAGGGCGGGTTTTTTTTTATGATCACTGGTCTTGGTTTCCTTTTCCAAGTCACCAAGGGAAGGTCTGCTATTTTTCCGTTTTTGGGCGTATTTTTTATTTGGGACTGTCACAAAGAGACCGGGAGACGGCGGCGTTATATCTGGGACAGTAATTAGGGAGCTGTCAGAGTCGTAAGAATCCGACCATGCTCGGTCGCTTCTCGTTCTGGTATATCGTGGTTTCGATGGAGAGAGATCTGGAGGATCAGGCGGGTCCGGAGGTTTATCCTCCATTGTTAGTAAATTAAAAGGAAAAAACTCTTATATATAATGTTAATTTAACTTACCCCAGGTTACAAAATAGACATCACAATAACAACACAAAAGTAAAAAATGAATTTGCCAGAAAGATTGACTTTTACACCAATAATATTAAAAATATTGAATATTCGGTAGGTAGGTTGAGTTTTTATATGCTTGTCGACGCAGGAACAAACACACGTCCGTTTCTGACCAACGCCAATCAAGGAAAAAAACATTCGTTCTCTTAAATGTTAAAAGACAAAAAGAAAGGATAAAAAAATATTTGACATTCGACGTAAATTGACGTATATATCCACTGCACTGCTTACTAAAATAAAAAAGAAATATCCCTAGAAATTTATCAAAACACTTGTAAACATACATTTCAATAATAATATGTATGTAGTAAATTTCCTGTAGGTACATGGTGAATGCGCGGTGTAGTCGTGACCGTGAGTATACTGTAAAATATATTTCGAAATATATTTCACGCATGCGCATTAAGGATTATGTGCACTTTCAATAATGCCCGTAAATAAATGTGAGACCTCATACAAATTCTATATTTTGTTCAAAATCGTCGGTGTTATAATGCCTCATTGGTCTACATATGCGTTAGAAAAAGATGTAATCATTCAGTTGTCGTGCACTGCCCGATCTGCCCCGCACATGCGCATTGAAGACATATTCTGTCCATAATAAGAGTTACCAAAAACATGCGTAAAAACGACCTTTTAGATTTGATTAGTAAAGATTATTTTACATTTACTGACGTATAATGTTATACAAATACAACAACATTCAAGTTTGACTGTTTGACCGGTTGTCCACACAGAACACAAAGTGTCATTCATCGATTTATCTGTTTTTTAAACAAAACATCTTTCTAGAGTGAATAAAGATATGAAATAATATCGACTGAATTGCGTGTTCTTTATTCTCGTGGTATTTTTTCAACGTCGATGGAGTGATAACAATTTAAAAACTATTTGAAATACCTACGATCCAGTCTTATAGTAAATTATCATACAATTATTTGTACAATCTCAATGACAATTGAGGAGTGCCATCGGTGATTTTCTACGCATTTTTTCTAATATTTTTGAGGATAATACATTATTATATTCTTATTATAACAGAAGGCTGTCTCATTGCTTTATCAATGATGTCCAAAAACAAATCCATATTTAAAACAATCGTGTAATCGAAGTGTTTATACAAATGAAAGTGTCGAAAGTTTTTTTTTTCATTTGCATCTAGATATACCCAGTGTGAGTACCTACCTAGCATTTAATGAAACTTTAATTTATAAGAAATATCCATTTTTTATACAAATAACAAATGTTTAATATATTTTTTTATTGTGATGTATTTGGCCAAACGATATGAAAATCTTAATTAAAATTAACTTATAAAATCTTACTGTAGTAATTTATTTGTAATACAAAAATTTTGAATTTCTCGCTTGTGTATTTAATTTTTATTAATCCCTTTGTACATAATATATGCAAATTTATTACACACTCGTAGGCTTATTGCCATTAGGCAATTCATTCCAATCAACTTATAGAGTTATATAAATGATCGGGTTATATTTCCAGATGAGGTATAGTTTTAATTGTGTTTTCAGTCTAGCTCTATGAGACGATAAATATCTATCCAGAAAGTGTCAATTTGTTATTGGGTACGTGTTAAATTAATATTTGAATAAGTACATTTAAATTGCTTGAGAAAAAAAAATACAATCGACTATTTTATGATAACATATACGCATAGATTGGACTTTTTTCCTACTAATAATCAAATAAATTTGTCAAAAAATGATAAATACTTCCTTGCATCCTGCATAAGTGGCGAATTAAGTGGCATTTGGAAATTCTTCCAACTTAACAGTGTTTAAAACCCACAGAAGCAAGAATTGCGTAAGAAATATAAAGATGAATGTAGGTACATATTATTATGTTTATGTAAATATGCACCGCCTATAATTTCAATCACGAGCCGCCTCTGCTTGTAAAGATAATAGCGAAATATAAAATCTAAGTGTAATGAATGTAAATAGGGACACGAGCTAAGTGTAATGAATGTAAATAGGGACACGAGCTAAGTGTAATGAATGTAAATAGGGACACGAGCTAAGTGTAATGAATGTAGTTAATAAAATTAAAATTACAAATTACTTCGTTTACACCACTAATGATAATTAGTGGTGTAAACGAAGTAATTTGTAAATCGAATATTCTTTTTTAATTGCATATACGCAAACATTGGATTTTTTTCCCTTTCGGGAGTCAAATGATATTTTTATTGACAAACATTTTTTCAACATCTCAATAGAGACGAAGTTGGGATATTGTAGAAGAACCAGGAACTCGAGGCACCTACAGGGCTTACGACCTGTCATCGGCTGGCTTACGTGATTACTTTATGCGCTTGCGCAACGTTCACCAATTATGCCTTCTTATTGAGTTCCCTTATCGATGTAATTTTGAAAATTCTATATATTTGAATAGTGTGTAACATTTTACCAGAAAATAATGCATTATTACTATTGCCATCTATGGAGTAACGGAGAAACCTTTTTGTAAAGCCATCTATTGAGACATTGAGAAATTAATTTTTATTTGTAAACAATGAAAGCAACAGTCCTTATAAATGAGATGACGGTGTCACACACAGATGTCACCCCTGAACTGCGCCAGAAATATCCAATGTTTGCGTATATGCAATTAAAAAAGAATATTCGATTTACATACACATTGGTACAAGTAGGTAAACAAGCCAAAAATGAAATAATATTTCAGGGTGCAAGGAAGTGTTCATTATTATTATTATTAAAATTATTTTACTATGCAAAAAAAAATCACATTATGTGGCAGACTTATTGCCCGTAGGTAATTTCTACCAGTCAATTACACTAGTAAATACATTAGTAGCAAGTATAAAAAATAATATTATACAAAAACTAATAAACATGACAATGAAAAAAAAACTAAATTAAATGTAAATAATAATAATAATAAGAAGATTTTATTTCAGTTTGTGAGCAGGGGGGTGCAATGCAACACAAACCATATCATATATTTATAGGTACATAATTTAAAAATAAGGTATACATACAAAAGAATACCACAGAGAAAAGTAAGCATAAAGAAAAAACAAAAAGAAATAAAGGAAAGAATAACACATCAGTTTGTAAATACAAAAAATGGTAAATAAATAAATACAAAAAAATTAAAAATAATGATCATAATGTCCAAAAATAGGTAAAGGATGGGATGTGAAGGAATTAAGGATATAGGAATTATAAATATGTGGATAAGAAGTGTGACTTCAGAAGCTTCTTGAAAACCATTAAGCTAGGAGGTTCTCTTATACCATGGGAAATTGGTTCCACAGCCGGGTTGCATGAATTGTGAACGAGAAAGTGTAGGAGGATGTGTGGTGTATTTTATTGATAGTGTACTTTGGTTTGGGCGAATTTCTGCTTTAAATTTTTGAATATGAACTATGTTGAAAAAATGCTATGTTTCTAGGTAATTGTTGTTCTTATTTTATTGAAAGTAAAATATGACATATAAAGTGCAAATATGTAAAGATTTTCCGTACTGTGGCAAATTAGAAGATATTACTTGCATTCAGATATAAGCAAAATGTAATGAATGTCTTTGTAAATAATTCGCACATGAGCCTATTTTAATTTGTATTCAAACTTTTTACAATGTTCCGTATTTTTCCGTAAGATACAAATAATACAAGTTGTCGTGGTTTAATGTCATTTTTTTCGGTTTTCGCCCATCTTGCTCATCGTAGCGTGAAATATGCTTCGTCAGTTCAGCGCCGTTCATTAGCGACGGGTACATGTCCAAACTTCTGGCATCTCAGTTTATTCCAACATTTTTATTTTATTTACGCCTTATCCGCGTCAATTTATCATCGTCAATGAAGAAACATAAAGAACTCTCTCACGAGAATAATCGAGTTATCTATATCTGAGGCAATACATTTAATATATTATGTACTAGCTTTTATGTCCCGCCGTTGGCCAAGAATGTAAATTAGTGAGGGAATAAGCAATCGTTTATATAATATTGTCACAAAAAATATTTGCTAATTCGTAGTACGAAAAGTAGTTTGAAATTTAATTGAGTTTAAGCGATGTAAAATGTTCAAGTGATGGCCACAACCCATTTGTTTTTATATATAAGTAGGTACATACAATTTCTGCACGCATGGACTATGGTAAATGGTTTTAAATATGACTGATTATAAAGAGACAACGTTGTAAAGAGTTTGGATTTGGCCACAACCCCTATTTTTATATATTGTCATCGAACGCAAATGTGTTTTAAATATTTAGTAATTTTGGATGATGGGAAATGGCTTAAAAATTAAATAAACAAAAGTACTGAAAAGATTCTAGTGTTGGTCACATCCCATTCGTTTTTATATTTTTCGTCAAGTGTGCATACCTATAGATTATTATATTTTTGCACAATAAAACTGATCTACATTACAGAAGAAGACTTAAATAGTTTTTAATTTGAATATAAACGTTGTGAAGAGTCCAGTAATGGCCACAACCCCGATTTTTTATTATATTGTCATCAAAATCAAATATGTAGTTATTGAAAATTAAGCAATATATGATGATATAATAAATGGTGTAAATTTCGATTGAAAAAAAGTATTGAGAAGATTCTAGTGATGGTCACATCCCATTCGTTTTATGTATTTTCATCAAGTGTGCATGTTGTTTATAATATTTCTATACAATAGACTATAAGACTTAAAACTAACCCAAAAGACTAAATGAAAAAAAAAGAATAAGTGTAAGACTATAACAAATAGTTTGTAATAAAAACTGACCCAATGGTCTACATAAATGCAATAGAAGAATTACACAATAGTAAATGTATTATATAAAATAAATAATAGAAGAATTACACAATAGTAAATGTATTATATAAAAAACTGACCAAATGGTCTTCATAAAAGAAGAAGAAGATGAATTGAAATATAGGAAATATTTTATATAAAATTCACCCAACGTCTACATTAAATAAGAAAACGAAGAATTAGGCTAAAGGAAATAGTTTGTATAAAAACTAACCAAAAGATCTACAAAAAATAAGAAAAAGAAGAATTAGACTATAGAAAGTAGTTAATATAAAAACTGACCCAAAGGTCTACATATTAGAAGAATAATTATACGTCAGGAAATAGATTGTATAAAAACTAACGCAAAGGTCAACATAAAAGAAGACGAAGAAGAATTAGACTAAAGGAAAAGTTTGCATGAAAACTCTCCCTTGGTCTACATAAAAGAGGAAAAATTAGACTATAGGAAGTTAGTTTATACAAAATTCAACAAAGGTCTACATAAAATTAGAAAAAGAAGAAATACGTTAAAAGAAATAGTTGGTATCAAAACTGGCCCAGAGGTCTACATAAAATAAGAAGAAAAAGAATTAGAAAATAGAAATAAGTTTGTATAAAAACTCACCCAAAGGGCTACATAAAAGAAGAGGAAGAAGATGAATTAGACTATAGGAAATAGTTTGTATAAAAACTCACCCAAGGTCTACATAAATTAAGAAAAAGAAAAATTAGACTATAGGAAATAGTTTATTTATGAACTGTCCCAAATGTCCAAAATGACAAAAGAAGAGGAAGAAGAATTACACTCCAAGAAATAGTTTGTATAAAAAATCACTCAAAGGTCTACTTAAATAAAAGAAGAATTTCACTATAGGAAATAGTTTGTAGATTGAATGACATGTGTATTGTAGTTAACCTAAGATAGTTTAATAATTTTCCTATACGAAATTAGTATATTGTTGGTTTTTAAGTAGTATTAGGTATGTAGGTACCTACCTACAATGATGTTCTAAATTAATTCGAATTCGATTTATAACAAATTTTATTTGAATATCAGAATGTGTCCGTTACCATAGTAACCATAGAACATGTAAAAAATATCAAATGGTTTGTAGACATTTTTTGAATAATATGTAGGTACCTACAGGTACCTACATTGGTTTGTTCGATGCCATAAAAATGAAAATTGTCCGAAATATCAAATATTATATACAAATTATGCAATTTCATTATGCCTATATCTTTACTAATAATTAAAAGACTTTTAATTATTTAATTATTTATAATTTTTTACTAATAATTAATGTCTTGTGTTTCATTTAATTATTTCATAATTATATTTATTTCAAAGGTTTATTATTTTCAAGAACATATTCATTCGGTAGGAAAATGAAATATTGTATGAAAAGATATTAAAATGGCGGCATTTATGTACAAAACGCTTACTTTAAAAATAAGTTAAACATTATAATTATACAAAATATTCACCATGTTTTTCACTTAAACGCTAAGTTATACTTGAAAGTAATTTTTTTCGTGTAAATACGTACTTCTAACTTTTAAACTAACAGATATATGCGTGCAAAATGTACACTTTTTTGACAGATACGACTTGGAAAATTTTGTATGAAAAAAATAATTATTGAAATATTTTTAAAATTCAGCATTTTTATCGCATTATTTTTAGCGTGACACTGCATCAGGTATACAGGTACACGTTCGCACATAAATTAGATTTTTAGATGCTCTTGGTTTTTCAGAAGGCGTGAGACAAACACACACACACACACATACACACACACACACACATACACTAACATTTTGATTGCTTTATTACTTTAGACTAGCTTTTATGTCCCGCCGTTGGCCAAGAATGTAAAATTGTGAAAGAAAAAGCAATCGTTTTTATAATATTGTCACCCAATTATTTTGCAATATCAGACTATGAAAAGTGGTTTGAAATTTGATTGAGTTTAAGTATTGTAAAATGTTCAAGTGATGGCCACAACCCATTCTTTTTTATATATTGCTATAAAGTGTGAATGAAGTATAATATTTATACAATTTCTGCTCGCATGGACTATGCGTAATGGTTTTAAATATGACTGTTTATCAACGTTGTAAAGAGATTGGTTTGGCCACAACCCCCATTTTTAAATATTATCATCGAAAACAAATTGTAATGTGTACCTATTGAAAATTTAGTAATTTTGGATGTTGGGATGTGGTTAAAATTTGATTAAACAAACGTAGGTACTGAAAAGATCTAGTATTGGTCACATCCCATTCGTTTTTATATTTTTTCATCAAGTGTGCATTATATTTTTGCTCAATTTGACTGAAAGTCTTCATTAACGAAGAAGACTTGAACTATAGTAAATAGTTTTTAATTTGAATATAAATGTTGTGAAGAGTTCAGTAATGGCCACAAACCCCATTCTTTAAATATTAGGTGTTGAAAATTATTCAAAATAGGATGATATAAATGGTTTAAATTTAATTAAACAAAAGTATTGAAAAGATTCTAGTGCAGGTTATATCGTCACATCCCATATCCCATTCATTTCATATGTATTTTCATCAAGTGTGCATATCGTTAATAATATTTCTGCACAATAGACTATTAGACTTAAAACTAACCCAAAAGACTAAATAAAAAAGAGAAAAATAAGTATAAGACTATAAGAAATAGTTTGTATAAAAAACAATTCCAATGGTCTACATAAAATAAGTAAAAATACATATACCTAATAGAAGAATTAGACTATTGGAAATAGATTGTATAAAAGCTCACCCAAAGGTCTACAAAAAAGAAGAAGAAGAATATTTAGACTATTGGAAATAGTTTGTATAAATACTGACCAAAAAGTCTACATAAAAGAAAATGAATAAGACTATTGGAAATAGTTTGTATTAAAACTCTC
Organism: Molanna angustata; assembly: GCA_963576475.1. Classification (NCBI taxonomy): domain Eukaryota; kingdom Metazoa; phylum Arthropoda; class Insecta; order Trichoptera; family Molannidae; genus Molanna; species Molanna angustata. The sequence continues at coordinate 25,636,335 of OY754981.1, read as the reverse complement.
CCAAAAGTCTACGTACTTAAATGAAGAAGAAAAATAATTAGACTAAAGGAAATAATTTTTATAAAAAAATGACCCAAATGTATACATAAAAGAAGAAGAAGATGAATTAGACAATAGGAAATAGTTTGTATAAAAACTGCCCTAAAGGTCTACATAAAATTAAGAAGAAACAGAATTAGACTCCAGGACCCGCCGCTTCAGGCCCTTCAGTACCTCCCGTCCCTTTAATCCCTCATTACGTCCCTTCCCATCAGACCCTTCACTACCTTCCGTCCCTTCAGGCAGTTTTATACCTCCCGTCCCTTCAGGCCCTTTAGTGCATCCCTTCCCTTCATTACATCCCGTCCCATCAGTCGGTTAAGAAAAGTTTAAATCCAGAAACCATCCTGGAAGAACCGCGAAGAGATGAAAGAACATTCTTTTCCCAGGATGCTCTACTTAATAGGTAAAATGACTAAATACACGAAGAAGAAGAAAAAAGTTTAAACCCAGATACCTGCGAAGAGATGGAAGGACAGTTGGACCTTCTTCTCCCAGGATTCTCCAACTTCATAGGTAAAATGACCAAAAATACACGATGAAGAAGAAGAAGAAGAAATAAGTTTAAATCCAGATACCTGCGAAGAGATGGAAGGAAAATTGGACATTCTTCTCCCAGGTTAGTCCACCTTCAAAGGTAAAATGACCAAATAGACGATGAAGAAGAAGAAGAAAAAAGTTTAAATCCAGAAACCTGCGAAGAGATGGAAGGAAAATTGGACCTTCATCTCCCAGGATAGTTCATCTTCATAGGTAAGATGACCAAGTACACGTTGAAGAAAAAGAAGAAAAAAGTTTATATGCAGAACCCGTCCTGGAAGACCTGTGAAGAGATGGAGGGACAGTCGGACCTTCTTTTCCCAGGATACTCCCCCTTCATAGGTAAAACGACCAAATACACGAAGAAGAAGAAGAATAAGAAAAAAGTTTAAATCCAAAAACCATCCTGGGCATACGCTCGACAATTCACCAAAGTTTCATTATAATCGGACAAACGGTTGATAAATAAATAAATAAAATAATTTTCCTATAGGAAATCAGTATAGGTATATTATTGTTGATTTGTAAGTAAATAGTATTAGGTAGGTACCTACCTACAACAACCTTCTAAATAAATCCGATTCCTAACAAATTTTATTTGAATATCACATTCTTTCTGTAGCCATGGAAACGATTCGAACACGTAAGTAATATCGAATGGTTCGGATACATTTTTTGAATATGTAGGTACCTACATTGGTTTGTTCGATGCCATAAAAATGAAAATTGTCCGAAATATCAAATATTATATACAAATTATGCAATTTTATTATGCCCATATCTTTACTAATAATTAACAGACTTTTACAATATACGTCTTAAAACTTGCTGTAATGTCTTGTGTTTCATTTTATTATTTCATATTTATATTTATTTCAAAGGTTTATTATTTTCAAGAACATATTCATTCGGTAGGAAAATGAAATATTGTATGAAAAGATATTAAAATGGCGGCATTTATGTACAAAACGCTTACTTTAAAAATAAGTTAAACATTATAATTATACAAAATATTCACCATGTTTTTCACTTAAACGCTAAGTTATACTTGAAAGTAATTTTTTTTCGTGTAAATACGTACTTCTAACTTTTAAACTAACAGATATATGCGTGCAAAATGTACACTTTTTTGACAGATACGACTTGGAAAATTTTGTATGAAAAAAATAATTATTGAAATATTTTTAAAATTCAGCATTTTTATCGCATTATTTTTAGCGTGACACTGCATCAGGTATACAGGTACACGTTCGCACATAAATTAGATTTTTAGATGCTCTTGGTTTTTCAGAAGGCGTGAGACAAACACACACACACACACATACACACACACACACACATACACTAACATTTTGATTGCTTTATTACTTTAGACTAGCTTTTATGTCCCGCCGTTGGCCAAGAATGTAAAATTGTGAAAGAAAAAGCAATCGTTTTTATAATATTGTCACCCAATTATTTTGCAATATCAGACTATGAAAAGTGGTTTGAAATTTGATTGAGTTTAAGTATTGTAAAATGTTCAAGTGATGGCCACAACCCATTCTTTTTTATATATTGCTATAAAGTGTGAATGAAGTATAATATTTATACAATTTCTGCTCGCATGGACTATGCGTAATGGTTTTAAATATGACTGTTTATCAACGTTGTAAAGAGATTGGTTTGGCCACAACCCCCATTTTTAAATATTATCATCGAAAACAAATTGTAATGTGTACCTATTGAAAATTTAGTAATTTTGGATGTTGGGATGTGGTTAAAATTTGATTAAACAAACGTAGGTACTGAAAAGATCTAGTATTGGTCACATCCCATTCGTTTTTATATTTTTTCATCAAGTGTGCATTATATTTTTGCTCAATTTGACTGAAAGTCTTCATTAACGAAGAAGACTTGAACTATAGTAAATAGTTTTTAATTTGAATATAAATGTTGTGAAGAGTTCAGTAATGGCCACAAACCCCATTCTTTAAATATTAGGTGTTGAAAATTATTCAAAATAGGATGATATAAATGGTTTAAATTTAATTAAACAAAAGTATTGAAAAGATTCTAGTGCAGGTTATATCGTCACATCCCATATCCCATTCATTTCATATGTATTTTCATCAAGTGTGCATATCGTTAATAATATTTCTGCACAATAGACTATTAGACTTAAAACTAACCCAAAAGACTAAATAAAAAAGAGAAAAATAAGTATAAGACTATAAGAAATAGTTTGTATAAAAAACAATTCCAATGGTCTACATAAAATAAGTAAAAATACATATACCTAATAGAAGAATTAGACTATTGGAAATAGATTGTATAAAAGCTCACCCAAAGGTCTACAAAAAAGAAGAAGAAGAATATTTAGACTATTGGAAATAGTTTGTATAAATACTGACCAAAAAGTCTACATAAAAGAAAATGAATAAGACTATTGGAAATAGTTTGTATTAAAACTCTCCCAAAAGTCTACGTACTTAAATGAAGAAGAAAAATAATTAGACTAAAGGAAATAATTTTTATAAAAAAATGACCCAAATGTATACATAAAAGAAGAAGAAGATGAATTAGACAATAGGAAATAGTTTGTATAAAAACTGCCCTAAAGGTCTACATAAAATTAAGAAGAAACAGAATTAGACTCCAGGACCCGCCGCTTCAGGCCCTTCAGTACCTCCCGTCCCTTTAATCCCTCATTACGTCCCTTCCCATCAGACCCTTCACTACCTTCCGTCCCTTCAGGCAGTTTTATACCTCCCGTCCCTTCAGGCCCTTTAGTGCATCCCTTCCCTTCATTACATCCCGTCCCATCAGTCGGTTAAGAAAAGTTTAAATCCAGAAACCATCCTGGAAGAACCGCGAAGAGATGAAAGAACATTCTTTTCCCAGGATGCTCTACTTAATAGGTAAAATGACTAAATACACGAAGAAGAAGAAAAAAGTTTAAACCCAGATACCTGCGAAGAGATGGAAGGACAGTTGGACCTTCTTCTCCCAGGATTCTCCAACTTCATAGGTAAAATGACCAAAAATACACGATGAAGAAGAAGAAGAAGAAATAAGTTTAAATCCAGATACCTGCGAAGAGATGGAAGGAAAATTGGACATTCTTCTCCCAGGTTAGTCCACCTTCAAAGGTAAAATGACCAAATAGACGATGAAGAAGAAGAAGAAAAAAGTTTAAATCCAGAAACCTGCGAAGAGATGGAAGGAAAATTGGACCTTCATCTCCCAGGATAGTTCATCTTCATAGGTAAGATGACCAAGTACACGTTGAAGAAAAAGAAGAAAAAAGTTTATATGCAGAACCCGTCCTGGAAGACCTGTGAAGAGATGGAGGGACAGTCGGACCTTCTTTTCCCAGGATACTCCCCCTTCATAGGTAAAACGACCAAATACACGAAGAAGAAGAAGAATAAGAAAAAAGTTTAAATCCAAAAACCATCCTGGGCATACGCTCGACAATTCACCAAAGTTTCATTATAATCGGACAAACGGTTGATAAATAAATAAATAAAATAATTTTCCTATAGGAAATCAGTATAGGTATATTATTGTTGATTTGTAAGTAAATAGTATTAGGTAGGTACCTACCTACAACAACCTTCTAAATAAATCCGATTCCTAACAAATTTTATTTGAATATCACATTCTTTCTGTAGCCATGGAAACGATTCGAACACGTAAGTAATATCGAATGGTTCGGATACATTTTTTGAATATGTAGGTACCTACATTGGTTTGTTCGATGCCATAAAAATGAAAATTGTCCGAAATATCAAATATTATATACAAATTATGCAATTTTATTATGCCCATATCTTTACTAATAATTAACAGACTTTTACAATATACGTCTTAAAACTTGCTGTAATGTCTTGTGTTTCATTTTATTATTTCATATTTATATTTATTTCAAAGGTTTATTATTTTCAAGAACATATTCATTCGGTAGGAAAATGAAATATTGTATGAAAAGATATTAAAATGGCGGCATTTATGTACAAAACGCTTACTTTAAAAATAAGTTAAACATTATAATTATACAAAATATTCACCATGTTTTTCACTTAAACGCTAAGTTATACTTGAAAGTAATTTTTTTTCGTGTAAATACGTACTTCTAACTTTTAAACTAACAGATATATGCGTGCAAAATGTACACTTTTTTGACAGATACGACTTGGAAAATTTTGTATGAAAAAAATAATTATTGAAATATTTTTAAAATTCAGCATTTTTATCGCATTATTTTTAGCGTGACACTGCATCAGGTATACAGGTACACGTTCGCACATAAATTAGATTTTTAGATGCTCTTGGTTTTTCAGAAGGCGTGAGACAAACACACACACACACACATACACACACACACACACATACACTAACATTTTGATTGCTTTATTACTTTAGACTAGCTTTTATGTCCCGCCGTTGGCCAAGAATGTAAAATTGTGAAAGAAAAAGCAATCGTTTTTATAATATTGTCACCCAATTATTTTGCAATATCAGACTATGAAAAGTGGTTTGAAATTTGATTGAGTTTAAGTATTGTAAAATGTTCAAGTGATGGCCACAACCCATTCTTTTTTATATATTGCTATAAAGTGTGAATGAAGTATAATATTTATACAATTTCTGCTCGCATGGACTATGCGTAATGGTTTTAAATATGACTGTTTATCAACGTTGTAAAGAGATTGGTTTGGCCACAACCCCCATTTTTAAATATTATCATCGAAAACAAATTGTAATGTGTACCTATTGAAAATTTAGTAATTTTGGATGTTGGGATGTGGTTAAAATTTGATTAAACAAACGTAGGTACTGAAAAGATCTAGTATTGGTCACATCCCATTCGTTTTTATATTTTTTCATCAAGTGTGCATTATATTTTTGCTCAATTTGACTGAAAGTCTTCATTAACGAAGAAGACTTGAACTATAGTAAATAGTTTTTAATTTGAATATAAATGTTGTGAAGAGTTCAGTAATGGCCACAAACCCCATTCTTTAAATATTAGGTGTTGAAAATTATTCAAAATAGGATGATATAAATGGTTTAAATTTAATTAAACAAAAGTATTGAAAAGATTCTAGTGCAGGTTATATCGTCACATCCCATATCCCATTCATTTCATATGTATTTTCATCAAGTGTGCATATCGTTAATAATATTTCTGCACAATAGACTATTAGACTTAAAACTAACCCAAAAGACTAAATAAAAAAGAGAAAAATAAGTATAAGACTATAAGAAATAGTTTGTATAAAAAACAATTCCAATGGTCTACATAAAATAAGTAAAAATACATATACCTAATAGAAGAATTAGACTATTGGAAATAGATTGTATAAAAGCTCACCCAAAGGTCTACAAAAAAGAAGAAGAAGAATATTTAGACTATTGGAAATAGTTTGTATAAATACTGACCAAAAAGTCTACATAAAAGAAAATGAATAAGACTATTGGAAATAGTTTGTATTAAAACTCTCCCAAAAGTCTACGTACTTAAATGAAGAAGAAAAATAATTAGACTAAAGGAAATAATTTTTATAAAAAAATGACCCAAATGTATACATAAAAGAAGAAGAAGATGAATTAGACAATAGGAAATAGTTTGTATAAAAACTGCCCTAAAGGTCTACATAAAATTAAGAAGAAACAGAATTAGACTCCAGGACCCGCCGCTTCAGGCCCTTCAGTACCTCCCGTCCCTTTAATCCCTCATTACGTCCCTTCCCATCAGACCCTTCACTACCTTCCGTCCCTTCAGGCAGTTTTATACCTCCCGTCCCTTCAGGCCCTTTAGTGCATCCCTTCCCTTCATTACATCCCGTCCCATCAGTCGGTTAAGAAAAGTTTAAATCCAGAAACCATCCTGGAAGAACCGCGAAGAGATGAAAGAACATTCTTTTCCCAGGATGCTCTACTTAATAGGTAAAATGACTAAATACACGAAGAAGAAGAAAAAAGTTTAAACCCAGATACCTGCGAAGAGATGGAAGGACAGTTGGACCTTCTTCTCCCAGGATTCTCCAACTTCATAGGTAAAATGACCAAAAATACACGATGAAGAAGAAGAAGAAGAAATAAGTTTAAATCCAGATACCTGCGAAGAGATGGAAGGAAAATTGGACATTCTTCTCCCAGGTTAGTCCACCTTCAAAGGTAAAATGACCAAATAGACGATGAAGAAGAAGAAGAAAAAAGTTTAAATCCAGAAACCTGCGAAGAGATGGAAGGAAAATTGGACCTTCATCTCCCAGGATAGTTCATCTTCATAGGTAAGATGACCAAGTACACGTTGAAGAAAAAGAAGAAAAAAGTTTATATGCAGAACCCGTCCTGGAAGACCTGTGAAGAGATGGAGGGACAGTCGGACCTTCTTTTCCCAGGATACTCCCCCTTCATAGGTAAAACGACCAAATACACGAAGAAGAAGAAGAATAAGAAAAAAGTTTAAATCCAAAAACCATCCTGGGCATACGCTCGACAATTCACCAAAGTTTCATTATAATCGGACAAACGGTTGATAAATAAATAAATAAAATAATTTTCCTATAGGAAATCAGTATAGGTATATTATTGTTGATTTGTAAGTAAATAGTATTAGGTAGGTACCTACCTACAACAACCTTCTAAATAAATTCGATTCCTAACAAATTTTATTTGAATATCACATTCTTTCTGTAGCCATGGAAACGATTCGAACACGTAAGTAATATCGAATGGTTCGGATACATTTTTTGAATATGTAGGTACCTACATTGGTTTGTTCGATGCCATAAAAATGAAAATTGTCCGAAATATCAAATATTATATACAAATTATGCAATTTTATTATGCCCATATCTTTACTAATAATTAACAGACTTTTACAATATACGTCTTAAAACTTGCTGCAATGTCTTGTGTTTCATTTTATTATTTCATATTTATATTTATTTCAAAGGTTTATTATTTTCAAGAACATATTCATTCGGTAGGAAAATGAAATATTGTATGAAAAGATATTAAAATGGCGGCATTTATGTACAAAACGCTTACTTTAAAAATAAGTTAAACATTATAATTATACAAAATATTCACCATGTTTTTCACTTAAACGCTAAGTTATACTTGAAAGTAATTTTTTTTCGTGTAAATACGTACTTCTAACTTTTAAACTAACAGATATATGCGTGCAAAATGTACACTTTTTTGACAGATACGACTTGGAAAATTTTGTATGAAAAAAATAATTATTGAAATATTTTTAAAATTCAGCATTTTTATCGCATTATTTTTAGCGTGACACTGCATCAGGTATACAGGTACACGTTCGCACATTAATTAGATTTTTAGATGCTCTTGGTTTTTCAGAAGGCGTGAGACAAACACACACACACACACATACACACACACACACACACATACACTAACATTTTGATTGCTTTATTACTTTAGACTAGCTTTTATGTCCCGCCGTTGGCCAAGAATGTAAAATTGTGAAAGAAAAAGCAATCGTTTTTATAATATTGTCACCCAATTATTTTGCAATATCAGACTATGAAAAGTGGTTTGAAATTTGATTGAGTTTAAGTATTGTAAAATGTTCAAGTGATGGCCACAACCCATTCTTTTTTATATATTGCTATAAAGTGTGAATGAAGTATAATATTTATACAATTTCTGCTCGCATGGACTATGCGTAATGGTTTTAAATATGACTGTTTATCAACGTTGTAAAGAGATTGGTTTGGCCACAACCCCCATTTTTAAATATTATCATCGAAAACAAATTGTAATGTGTACCTATTGAAAATTTAGTAATTTTGGATGTTGGGATGTGGTTAAAATTTGATTAAACAAACGTAGGTACTGAAAAGATCTAGTATTGGTCACATCCCATTCGTTTTTATATTTTTTCATCAAGTGTGCATTATATTTTTGCTCAATTTGACTGAAAGTCTTCATTAACGAAGAAGACTTGAACTATAGTAAATAGTTTTTAATTTGAATATAAATGTTGTGAAGAGTTCAGTAATGGCCACAAACCCCATTCTTTAAATATTAGGTGTTGAAAATTATTCAAAATAGGATGATATAAATGGTTTAAATTTAATTAAACAAAAGTATTGAAAAGATTCTAGTGCAGGTTATATCGTCACATCCCATATCCCATTCATTTCATATGTATTTTCATCAAGTGTGCATATCGTTAATAATATTTCTGCACAATAGACTATTAGACTTAAAACTAACCCAAAAGACTAAATAAAAAAGAGAAAAATAAGTATAAGACTATAAGAAATAGTTTGTATAAAAAACAATTCCAATGGTCTACATAAAATAAGTAAAAATACATATACCTAATAGAAGAATTAGACTATTGGAAATAGATTGTATAAAAGCTCACCCAAAGGTCTACAAAAAAGAAGAAGAAGAATATTTAGACTATTGGAAATAGTTTGTATAAATACTGACCAAAAAGTCTACATAAAAGAAAATGAATAAGACTATTGGAAATAGTTTGTATTAAAACTCTCCCAAAAGTCTACGTACTTAAATGAAGAAGAAAAATAATTAGACTAAAGGAAATAATTTTTATAAAAAAATGACCCAAATGTATACATAAAAGAAGAAGAAGATGAATTAGACAATAGGAAATAGTTTGTATAAAAACTGCCCTAAAGGTCTACATAAAATTAAGAAGAAACAGAATTAGACTCCAGGACCCGCCGCTTCAGGCCCTTCAGTACCTCCCGTCCCTTTAATCCCTCATTACGTCCCTTCCCATCAGACCCTTCACTACCTTCCGTCCCTTCAGGCAGTTTTATACCTCCCGTCCCTTCAGGCCCTTTAGTGCATCCCTTCCCTTCATTACATCCCGTCCCATCAGTCGGTTAAGAAAAGTTTAAATCCAGAAACCATCCTGGAAGAACCGCGAAGAGATGAAAGAACATTCTTTTCCCAGGATGCTCTACTTAATAGGTAAAATGACTAAATACACGAAGAAGAAGAAAAAAGTTTAAACCCAGATACCTGCGAAGAGATGGAAGGACAGTTGGACCTTCTTCTCCCAGGATTCTCCAACTTCATAGGTAAAATGACCAAAAATACACGATGAAGAAGAAGAAGAAGAAATAAGTTTAAATCCAGATACCTGCGAAGAGATGGAAGGAAAATTGGACATTCTTCTCCCAGGTTAGTCCACCTTCAAAGGTAAAATGACCAAATAGACGATGAAGAAGAAGAAGAAAAAAGTTTAAATCCAGAAACCTGCGAAGAGATGGAAGGAAAATTGGACCTTCATCTCCCAGGATAGTTCATCTTCATAGGTAAGATGACCAAGTACACGTTGAAGAAAAAGAAGAAAAAAGTTTATATGCAGAACCCGTCCTGGAAGACCTGTGAAGAGATGGAGGGACAGTCGGACCTTCTTTTCCCAGGATACTCCCCCTTCATAGGTAAAACGACCAAATACACGAAGAAGAAGAAGAATAAGAAAAAAGTTTAAATCCAAAAACCATCCTGGGCATACGCTCGACAATTCACCAAAGTTTCATTATAATCGGACAAACGGTTGATAAATAAATAAATAAAATAATTTTCCTATAGGAAATCAGTATAGGTATATTATTGTTGATTTGTAAGTAAATAGTATTAGGTAGGTACCTACCTACAACAACCTTCTAAATAAATCCGATTCCTAACAAATTTTATTTGAATATCACATTCTTTCTGTAGCCATGGAAACGATTCGAACACGTAAGTAATATCGAATGGTTCGGATACATTTTTTGAATATGTAGGTACCTACATTGGTTTGTTCGATGCCATAAAAATGAAAATTGTCCGAAATATCAAATATTATATACAAATTATGCAATTTTATTATGCCCATATCTTTACTAATAATTAACAGACTTTTACAATATACGTCTTAAAACTTGCTGTAATGTCTTGTGTTTCATTTTATTATTTCATATTTATATTTATTTCAAAGGTTTATTATTTTCAAGAACATATTCATTCGGTAGGAAAATGAAATATTGTATGAAAAGATATTAAAATGGCGGCATTTATGTACAAAACGCTTACTTTAAAAATAAGTTAAACATTATAATTATACAAAATATTCACCATGTTTTTCACTTAAACGCTAAGTTATACTTGAAAGTAATTTTTTTTCGTGTAAATACGTACTTCTAACTTTTAAACTAACAGATATATGCGTGCAAAATGTACACTTTTTTGACAGATACGACTTGGAAAATTTTGTATGAAAAAAATAATTATTGAAATATTTTTAAAATTCAGCATTTTTAACGCATTATTTTTAGCGTGACACTGCATCAGGTATACAGGTACACGTTCGCACATAAATTAGATTTTTAGATGCTCTTGGTTTTTCAGAAGGCGTGAGACAAACACACACACACACACATACACACACACACACACATACACTAACATTTTGATTGCTTTATTACTTTAGACTAGCTTTTATGTCCCGCCGTTGGCCAAGAATGTAAAATTGTGAAAGAAAAAGCAATCGTTTTTATAATATTGTCACCCAATTATTTTGCAATATCAGACTATGAAAAGTGGTTTGAAATTTGATTGAGTTTAAGTATTGTAAAATGTTCAAGTGATGGCCACAACCCATTCTTTTTTATATATTGCTATAAAGTGTGAATGAAGTATAATATTTATACAATTTCTGCTCGCATGGACTATGCGTAATGGTTTTAAATATGACTGTTTATCAACGTTGTAAAGAGATTGGTTTGGCCACAACCCCCATTTTTAAATATTATCATCGAAAACAAATTGTAATGTGTACCTATTGAAAATTTAGTAATTTTGGATGTTGGGATGTGGTTAAAATTTGATTAAACAAACGTAGGTACTGAAAAGATCTAGTATTGGTCACATCCCATTCGTTTTTATATTTTTTCATCAAGTGTGCATTATATTTTTGCTCAATTTGACTGAAAGTCTTCATTAACGAAGAAGAAGAAGACTTGAACTATAGTAAATAGTTTTTAATTTGAATATAAATGTTGTGAAGAGTTCAGTAATGGCCACAACCCCCATTCTTTAAATATTAGGTGTTGAAAATTATTCAAAATAGGATGATATAAATGGTTTAAATTTAATTAAACAAAAGTATTGAAAAGATTCTAGTGCAGGTTATATCGTCACATCCCATATCCCATTCATTTCATATGTATTTTCATCAAGTGTGCATATCGTTAATAATATTTCTGCACAATAGACTATTAGACTTAAAACTAACCCAAAAGACTAAATAAAAAAGAGAAAAATAAGTATAAGACTATAAGAAATAGTTTGTATAAAAAACTATTCCAATGGTCTACATAAAATAAGTAAAAATACATATACCTAATAGAAGAATTAGACTATTGGAAATAGATTGTATAAAAGCTCACCCAAAGGTCTACAAAAAAGAAGAAGAAGAATATTTAGACTATTGGAAATAGTTTGTATAAATACTGACCAAAAGGTCTACATAAAAGAAAATGAATAAGACTATTGGAAATAGTTTGTATTAAAACTCTCCCAAAAGTCTACGTACTTAAATGAAGAAGAATAATAATTAGACTAAAGGAAATAATTTTTATAAAAAAATGACCCAAATGTATACATAAAAGAAGAAGAAGATGAATTAGACAATAGGAAATAGTTTGTATAAAAACTGCCCTAAAGGTCTACATAAAATTAAGAAGAAACAGAATTAGACTCCAGGACCCGCCGCTTCAGGCCCTTCAGTACCTCCCGTCCCTTTAATCCCTCATTACGTCCCTTCCCATCAGACCCTTCACTACCTTCCGTCCCTTCAGGCAGTTTTATACCTCCCGTCCCTTCAGGCCCTTTAGTGCATCCCTTCCCTTCATTACATCCCGTCCCATCAGTCGGTTAAGAAAAGTTTAAATCCAGAAACCATCCTGGAAGAACCGCGAAGAGATGAAAGAACATTCTTTTCCCAGGATGCTCTACTTAATAGGTAAAATGACTAAATACACGAAGAAGAAGAAAAAAGTTTAAACCCAGATACCTGCCAAGAGATGGAAGGACAGTTGGACCTTCTTCTCCCAGGATTCTCCAACTTCATAGGTAAAATGACCAAAAATACACGATGAAGAAGAAGAAGAAGAAATAAGTTTAAATCCAGATACCTGCGAAGAGATGGAAGGAAAATTGGACATTCTTCTCCCAGGTTAGTCCACCTTCAAAGGTAAAATGACCAAATAGACGATGAAGAAGAAGAAGAAAAAAGTTTAAATCCAGAAACCTGCGAAGAGATGGAAGGAAAATTGGACCTTCATCTCCCAGGATAGTTCATCTTCATAGGTAAGATGACCAAGTACACGTTGAAGAAAAAGAAGAAAAAAGTTTATATGCAGAACCCGTCCTGGAAGACCTGTGAAGAGATGGAGGGACAGTCGGACCTTCTTTTCCCAGGATACTCCCCCTTCATAGGTAAAACGACCAAATACACGAAGAAGAAGAAGAATAAGAAAAAAGTTTAAATCCAAAAACCATCCTGGGCATACGCTCGACAATTCACCAAAGTTTCATTATAATCGGACAAACGGTTGATAAATAAATAAATAAAATAATTTTCCTATAGGAAATCAGTATAGGTATATTATTGTTGATTTGTAAGTAAATAGTATTAGGTAGGTACCTACCTACAACAACCTTCTAAATAAATTCGATTCCTAACAAATTTTATTTGAATATCACATTCTTTCTGTAGCCATGGAAACGATTCGAACACGTAAGTAATATCGAATGGTTCGGATACATTTTTTGAATATGTAGGTACCTACATTGGTTTGTTCGATGCCATAAAAATGAAAATTGTCCGAAATATCAAATATTATATACAAATTATGCAATTTTATTATGCCCATATCTTTACTAATAATTAACAGACTTTTACAATATACGTCTTAAAACTTGCTGCAATGTCTTGTGTTTCATTTTATTATTTCATATTTATATTTATTTCAAAGGTTTATTATTTTCAAGAACATATTCATTCGGTAGGAAAATGAAATATTGTATGAAAAGATATTAAAATGGCGGCATTTATGTACAAAACGCTTACTTTAAAAATAAGTTAAACATTATAATTATACAAAATATTCACCATGTTTTTCACTTAAACGCTAAGTTATACTTGAAAGTAATTTTTTTTCGTGTAAATACGTACTTCTAACTTTTAAACTAACAGATATATGCGTGCAAAATGTACACTTTTTTGACAGATACGACTTGGAAAATTTTGTATGAAAAAAATAATTATTGAAATATTTTTAAAATTCAGCATTTTTATCGCATTATTTTTAGCGTGACACTGCATCAGGTATACAGGTACACGTTCGCACATAAATTAGATTTTTAGATGCTCTTGGTTTTTCAGAAGGCGTGAGACAAACACACACACACACACATACACACACACACACACACATACACTAACATTTTGATTGCTTTATTACTTTAGATGTATGTATGTTATTCAAACGTGTTGGTGATATTAAGAGTCGCCTAGTTAAATTCGTCAATAATAACAAGACAACGCAGTGGTAAACCGTTTGAATTTTGCGTCGGGTTCAATTCTTAACGGAGGAGAAAATAGTTATTATTACTTTTCCAGTTATTCTATGGGCTATTTATTTTAATTTATGTACAAGTGCACAAATGCGGGTTTATTGCCATAAGGCAGTTTCGTCCAACCATCCGTGAAGTCTCTAAATTTAAATTGGTGCAATAGTAGACTGAACAAAAATATTGACAACCGAACTGGCTACCTGCGTTTTAGCCAAAACTTTGTTAGAAGTAATAAAAGTTTATCTATTTATGACTGCACTGTTTGGCTGTGAGCACAACAAATTTGCTTGCTTAAAACCGAATGTTTTTTACTCACTATAGTTTGGTTAATTTTAACATGAAATTTTGATACTATTAACAAAATTTCAGTGGAGGTATTTCATGAGAAAAACCCGGGTTGTATGAAGGTGGAAAAACAGAATTCCGAAGATCGTTCCGCAGTCGGGCTGCTGTGTTGATAAAAGAGTTCGAGAAGCGACTGGTTCGTGTAAATTGAAGGTTTACTGTGAATGGGTGTTGAGATTGAGTAAAACGAGTGACTGTTGTGAATGGATGGAAGATGGATCAGGGAAGTTCTTCTGAGCTCTTCCGACCAGCTACATGAGAGGATTTGCGCAGTCTCCCATTCCAATCCATTTGGGAACATTACAGTAATATGTAGATGGGTGGTGGCAAAACGATTAGCATGCTGGGTTAATAATAGGATGTCTATGTATTTGTTACAAGAACATATTGGTTTTTTTTTTTAAAATTGATCGACAATTTTTACACACGTTTAATAAACTTGTTTAACATGTTTGTCCGCATTGGAATTTCGCAATCGATTTTTAATTAAGTTCCGATCAGTTAAGGCTTTGAATCTTTTAGAATTTGTTAATTCCCGATGACAATGCATGCCAAAATGTTTTCAGCTTGATTCATTTGATGACATTGAAGAATTATGTATTTCATTCAAAGTAAACAATAAAAAAACATATTGCATAAAACCAGGAGTATTTTTATAATTTTCTTTTGACAATAACATAACTTGTCCTTTACGAATACGTAGTACCCGATCTGAATAGAATAAGATGTTTTGTCTGCTCAGATATTCATTAATGAAGTTAATACATTAATCAATATAATGTTCCATCATTTATTGAAAGTATATTTGATCTGTGTAAGTAACACAAGGGGCACTATACAATGAAAATAAAATAAATATAGATACGTTTGTGTTTTATATTAAAAAAGTTTCCCAAGGTCTTTGTATCAATTTGAAACAAGTGGGCAATTTAGCTCAGACCTTAGGTAGGTACAGTCGTATTTCATCGTATTGTTGGTGGAGAATGCGATGCAGTTGGCGTTTGGCGATATTAGTGTCAAGACACCACACTCTGATGTCCACCTCCACCTCCACCTCGATGTCTACCTCCACCTCAACCATGAAACTCCACCGTGAAATCTTCGGGAAAGGGAATTGCGACAAAATTTATTATTACTTACGTACATACGGTGCCAATGTTTGGAGGACGACCAATCATAATAAATATTATTTATGGCCTATTTTATTTTTAGGTAGATCGCTTTTTTCAAGATATTAAAAATGAGTAAGAAGAAAAAACTAAACTTTCATAATTAATTATCAGATTTTTATATTCTTGATAGGTACCTAGAGACCTGAATTATTCGCGAATTTTGCCCCTTTTTAGCGAATTTTAACGTTTTAGAAAAATTACACCGAAATTTGGCTCTATTTTATAAAAAAAAATAATAGCATTTATCCACCGAAAAGGTTGAATTAAAAAAATATATATATATATATTTGAACTAAAATTTTTGCGGGTAACATTTAAGCAGTCGAGGTTATTAATAAAGTTAAATTAAAAATGACTATAAACAATTATTGACAAAATAAACAAAGCTATGTATATCATACTTACGCTAATATCGGTTCATATTGTATGTTTCATCTTCTTTTAAAAAATAATGTATATGTCCTTGTAACAATTACATATACATCCTCATACATTTCCTAAATTAAGCATAATTGCTTGTGTCCTTTGCGCCAGTTATGGCGTCCATAACTGGCGCAATGCGTCGCAGGATCGACAGTCATGGAGGCGGGCTCTGCAGGAGGCTAAGACCCGACCTGGGCTGTGGAGCCACAGATGATGATGATGATGATGATGCTTGTGCTATAGGTGAACGAAATCGGTCGTGGCACGATTCGAACTCGCAACATAACTAGCCCAGCGCGCTATCCGCTCTGCTACCTACCACCCATCTTAGTTTCTATCCTCCTATAATACTGTTTTGGCAGACAGAAGAACAAACCTAAAAAAACAACTTGGCTACGATGGAGATTCTAAATATTGAAATAAATAAATAAATGTGATTCGAATAGAAAATGCCGTTAAAATAGTGTTTTTATTTACTATCATTTATAGTTAAAATAGAACTTCAAATCTTAAAGCATGTGTTGATTACTTACAATTTACATTTTTTTGTAGAAAATCACATTGTTTTCTAAAAATGACACCCTTTTAATGAAAAATAGCACCACTTTTCATAAAAATAACACTCCTTTTCAGTTTTCTACAAAAAAATTTTTTTTTTCAAACACCCTTTTCAAAAAAATAAAGCGAATGATTACACCGTTTTTCGCTTATTTCTACAAAAATAACACTCCTTTTCCAAAAATCATGAATAACAAACCGCTTTTCTAAATAATTAACTCCACTTTTCCAAAAATATATTCTCTATTGATAAATCGTCAATACCAGATATTCCTGGGGGGCATGTCTGGTCAAACGGTGAAATCAATACCTTCATAATTACCCATATCATGGATATAATCATCATATAGAGTACTATAATATCTTGAGATATTATAGAACTCCACATGATAATTATATCCATGATATGGGTAGTCAAAAGGGATTTGATTTCACTGTTTGACGAGATTTGACCCACGATGTAATTGAATGTAGGTAGTAGGTGCCTACATATTAATTTCATTTCATTATATTTATTTATTGCAATCCAAAAACTTTATTAAATATTCAAATCAATTCAATCATAGTTACACCAGAGAAACAAATAACAGGTTTATAAATTTATTTGTTTATTTATAAAAAACATAGACGGCTTCACAACATTACATAAATACCGTGTAAAAGCGTAAAAAAGTAGCAATACGTAATATATATGTACTTTGAACAATTGTTAAGTGTAAAACAATGTAAAAAACTCTTTTTTTTCAGAATATTTAGAGCATTTGGAAAGGTTTGGCAGATGAAAATGTGAAGAAGAAATAAAAGGATATCTATGAAAAAGAAGTTTCGGAAACACATTATATCATAACATTAGATATTACGTCATTCGCTCATATGTCGTTTAAATCAATATTATTTACTTATATATAAAATGCTTACACGTTCTGGAAAGTTGGAGTTTTTTATTTTATTTTACATTACTTCTCGGGCAACTAACAGGTACTATGTCAAGTATTAATTTAACACGCACCCAATAACAAGTTGCCGCATTCTGGAGACTTGCGATATTTATCGTCTCACAGATCAAGAGTGAAAACACAATTAAAAACTGTGTCTCCACCGGGAATCGAACCCAGGACCTTTGGCTCAGCAGTCAGATATCTAACCAACTGAGCCATGAAGTCCGACGATTTTACGTTTGAATAATTTACAAAAAAAACAAAGCATTCAGGGATTGTCAACTTTTCAGCAATAAAGTATACGAAAACTGTGTATAAGAAAGTATGTAGTGTTGGCAACTACCCACTTGTTTTTTTTTCGTATATGTTTTAATATAATTTTTCATATAAGATATAATACAGGTATTCTTTGAAGTGTCGTAGGTCAGCCATCACTTTGTATGAGTGCTCCGTTTGAAATATAAAATTACCAACAAATAACGATTTCTTCTTAGATATTAAAATGTATAGAAATAGAAATATACGTTGAAAATGGATCTATAAAAAGGACAAGTTTATTTATAAAGTTTAGAAAATAAGAAAATATAAATAATAATACCTATTCTTTCACTAAAACGATGGATTATTTTAGGTAACGGCTGTCATTACAAATGAACGACATGAATAAACCATTAGTTACAATTAACATTTCCTAATTTAATGGCATCGGTATTTTCAAAATATTATCTAAGTACATATAATAAAGCTAGTACACAAACTAAGCGTTTATTTTTTCTTAAATTTGTATTGCTTCTCGGGCAACTAACTACAGGTAGGTATGATGTCAAATATTAATTTAACACGTAGGTACCTACCCCACAACAAGTTGCCACATAACGGCGACTTGTGATTTTTATCATTTCACAAATTCAGAACATAAACATAATTGTTTTAACACCCGTAATCGAACCCGGGACTGTTCGCTTAGGATTCAGATATATAAACAACCAAGCAAGAAATGTCGTTATTATTTAAAATAATTTACAAAGCGCTTTATTCTGATACAATATTATTCCAAGGGCGCTATTTTTCAAGGCTTTAAAGCTTAAAGCTTTGTGAGTGCTCTTGGCTGATAAACCAACTGTCGATTTGTTCAAGAGAATTTATTTCTAACATATCGACAAAGTATCAAGCCAAGATACGCGAGATTTGTATGCAGGATCTAAATTTTTCACGGTTTGTACAACTTTAAAGTCAAAAGTTATCTTAAACCCTCCAGCAAATATTATACAATATAGCAAATTATTCTGCAAATATTATACTATATAGTTGAGTTATCTTAAATTCACCTTCAAATATTATACAATATTTTTTTTTCTTTTTTTCAAAAAAATTAATATGTCCTTGTTAAACAATTACATATACATCTTCCTACGTTCCCTAAAAGAAGCAAATAAATGCTTGTGCATAGGTAAACGAAATCGGTCGAGGCAGGATTCGAACTTGCGACCACTGGATTACTAGCCCAGCGCGCTAACCGCTCTGCCACCGACCCATCTAAATTGTTAGATTATCTTAAACCCCCCTGAATATATTATACAATATAGTAAATTCTTCTGCATACATTATACAATATTGTTAAGTTATCTTAAACCCCCCTGCATATATTATACGATATAGTAAATTCTTCCGCTAATATTACGCAATATAGTTGAGTTATCTTAAATTCATCTGCAAATATTACATAATATGGTTTAAGGTATCTTAAATTTACCTGCAAATGTTACGAAGAGAACTGAAAATCTTATAGTCCTCTCACCCAGTCCACTTCACCCGACCCGACCCAATTCTATCTCCCCTCTCTACCTACTTCAACACAGCTGATATGCGAAACACAATCTGACATAAACCGATATTACGGGCAGAATGCCAACAGAGATCTGCACCCCATTCTATGTACACCTATTAATTTATTTCATAGACAACAACATGAGTCTTACGAGAATTATTGACAGCGTAATGAAGATATTTACTTATGAATATATTCAATTCGTCGAGATACGTACATATATTACTGTTAAATTTATCTTTTTTCACATTATTCAAGCATACATACATTACACACGAGTGCTTACACTTTGGTAAAGGACAACATGTTTTTTTACTGTGTATCTTATTTTGTATTTTGTGATTGTATTTTTTATGAGTTGTACCTATTATTTAATTACTAGTTGCATGTAACACATGAGATCCAACTGTCGATGGCGATAGTATGTACAAATGAAGAATACGTACCAAACTATAAACACAAATTAAATAATATATTAAGATATTTTGTTTTCAATATAAAACATGTAGGTATGTATGTCAGGATAGGATAGTATGGAGTCAGTCTTTTCTTCCTACCCGGAATATGAAAAAAGCACGATGGTATGTATATATGTATGGATATTAAGTAGGTATCAAACTATTAAGTGAGATATTGTGTAGTGTATACTGCCTTACAAATTGTATGAAACGATGTCGTCACTAAATTCAATGTTTATAAATTTTGTTAAAAAAAAATTAAGATGTAGGTACTACTACAATGTTAATATTTTTTATAGAAAATTAAATTATCTAGTTGGGGTGTTTCGGTTTTTTCGATATTTTTAAAAACTGGAATTATAGGAAGTAGAACACATAAATTTATCATAAAAAATTTGTTCTAAATAAAAAATGTTTAAAAGCTCTGGAACTTTTTAAAAAAAATTAAATTAGTGATTTTTTATTTTACTATATTTATAAAAATTTTCAGAGTTCTACCCTTTATGGTTTTTGAGATAATATATAGAAAAATAATGCGTTATACAATTTCAATTGATTTGTTCACATCGCCATCTATTGAAAGATTAAATAAATTAAAAATGAAGTACGACCATTTTTTCATATAAAAATATCTTAATGGTGGAGGGTGTAGAGAAGTCTAAATTTGTGGTTATAAATATTATTTTTAAATGAGAAATAAAAAATATGTTTTAATAATAAAAAAAATATAGATATCGGTAACAGCGCCACCTATCGGGTCCAAAACTATCTTTTTTCAATCCGGAACCAACCATAAAAATTAAGAAAATTTAATTGAAATCCGTTGTGTGGTTTCGGAGATTAGCGTGTACGAACATCGTGACACAATGTTCGATTTTTATATATTTAGATAACTTTTTTTAACTTTTCTACGGACAATTCTTGGTAGAACTCCATTTCAAATAATAAATAAATTTGGAATGGTAAAATAAAACCAATGTTTTCAGTTCTACTAATTTAATGACACTGACTAGTTAATATTTAGATAATCCCAAAAATGACTGATTTTATTGAAATTCATATTTTTATTGAAATAAACTTAATTAATGTATCACGTAAAAGTTTGCATTGACAATTGAGTAAAATATAAACCAACTAAGATTTCAGAAATTTTGACGGTCAAAGACAGACACTCAAACTGTATTAGATGTCAAGTTTAGAAGAAAGAGAACGTTAATTATTTATTATTAACTCTTTAGCAAAGGAAAAGTTTTAAAAGGATTTCCGGTAGTAAGAAGGATTTTTCTGGAAAAAAAAAGTATTCAGAACTTAAAGAGTTTAACGGATAAGAAAAGGATTATGAATAGAATGACTAACTAAAAAACATACTTAATTAGATCTCTTACTAAGAAAATAAATAAACCTAGATTGTTATGATCAGAAAAATAAGTAAATATTACTTAAATAAATTATAAATCTGATTACTCCGATTTTTTTTTATCAAGACTATCATAAGAGTGCACTCTTTCATTTTGCTACATTTGATTTTATTCTGTGAAGCAATACGATCGATTTCGTACACCAATCAAGCACAAGCATGTGGATTTAATTTAGGGAATGTATGTCGAGGATGTAGTGTACTACATGTTACAAGAACATATTCATTCTTTTTAGAAAAAAACAATTATATTTTTGTTAATGGACACGAAACTAATTAGAATAACTAATGAGAAGTAATAAGAAATTTATTTTGAATAATTAATAAGAAATTTATTTAGTAAAACTATTAAGAACTAAAAAGAAATTTATTTAGATTAACTAATATGAAATTATAAGAAATTTATTAGATTAACTATTAAGAACTAATAAGAAATTTATTTAGAATAACTATTAAGAATTAATAAGAAATTTATTTAGAATAACTTAAAATAACTAATTAGAATAACTAGTTAATGCGATTTTGTAAATCGAACGACGAAAAGTGATGATTTTTTTTATTAAAATTGTTTTTTTTTTATTAATGTTCATCCAACTGTCAATTCGTTCAAGAGAATTTATTTCTCTTTATGAACAGTATTAATATTTGTCCCATGTGAGAGTATTGTATGCAGTAGAAGATTTATTGCATGATTTTTCAACTTTGAAGTCACAAAACACTAACAGTGTTATTTATAAAAAAAAAACTTGGTTCAATTGAACCCGGTTCAAAGTCTTATTCCACATTCAACTGAAATCTTATTTATAAGAATATTTGAATTTCAGAATAAGACTTTGAACCGGGCTCAATTAAACCAAGTTTTTTTATAAATAACACTGTAAGAGGCTTTGCAGCATATAAGTTATAGATGTATCTGTGTGTGACTTTTGATCCGCTTTATGCACAGAGCCCAAAAATTCAAAAAACATTAGGCCTACAAAACTTTTACACTCAGTATTTAGAATTTTTGTTCCAGACGGGGGTTATCAACTTTTGGAGTTTCAATTATTTTTTCCAAATATATCAAATAACATAAGAGCTTGAACGCTGAAAATTAGTATTAATATAGACAAATACAATATCTCCTAGAAGTTTTTACTTAAAACTTCCAGGATTTTTCCTTTTTTATGACTAATTTATGTGTTAAAGGGCCTATAATTTCATTTTTTATAGAATATCGGAAAACGCCTAAACACCCCATATAGATCATTTTAATTTTCTCTAAAAAGTAGCACATCTAAAACTTTTTTGAACATTTTTTGTAAAAATTTAATTAAGTGACGAGATAGTTTCCTACAATTTGTATGCAGTTATTCACCAATTACAGGGACTCAATAGTTTGATATTTAATCTCCATACATACGTACCTACATACATACATACCAACAAGCTGATTACATATTCGGGTTAGGAAAAAAGGACTGACCTCCACAGCATCTTATTTTGACAAATATGTTTTGTATACAAAACGATAATCTTAAAATATTTAACAATTTGAATTTAAGAGTTTGTTATGTATTCTTCAACTATCACCATCGATAGTTGGATTTCATGTGATAGATGAAACTAATTAATATTATTATTTTTAATTAATGTGTATGAATTGTTGATACGAACATTATTTGTACAATAAATAATCATGATTGATTAAAATGATCCAACCCACTGATGGTTATCTGTAAATCAATATTACTCTTATCCGTGTGCAATTCAGAATCAATTATAACATCTGAGATGACAATTATCGCATGTACATATATGTGTATATACATATTGAGCGTTGTGTTCATTAGTTGGCGATTGTGTGCAGTTTGAACCAGTGGGCGAATTAATTATTGGTGATCCTATGCCAACATCCACATCCTCACCCACAGGCACCCGATCAAACCAATAGCCAGTGTGAGCGAGATGTGTGTACACGTTGTTTATAGATTGTTTGGTACGTGATTATTGCTAATGGAACCAAAATGATATATAGCTCATATTTCGAGTTCGATATAATCACAGGAATTAAGGAAAATACACGTAACATAAATCAGAGTGGAATATTTTTAATGTTGCATATACGCCAATATTGGATTTCTCCCTGTTGGGAGTCTATAATATTTTTACCATCTGTCTACCGAGAACACTGTCACCTCATGTTTAAGGACTGTTACAAACAACTTCTGAATAGATGGCGTTACAAAAAGGTTTCTTCGTTACATAGATGGCGATAGACAAAACGTCTTATTTTCAAATGGATGGGTCGATGGCAGAGCGGTTAGCGCGCTGGGCTAGTAATCCAGTGGTCGCGAGTTCGAATCCTGCCTCGACCGATTTCGTTCACTTATTTAGGGAACGTAGGAAGATGTATATGTACTTGTTTAAAAAGGACATTTAAAAAAATATATTTGTTATGTTGTTTTATTTTTATATTTATTATGTATTTTTAATTTCTTATTATTTTTTTTTATTTTGTATTCTCTTGTTAATTATTCCTGTAACTGATTGAATTTTCTATGGTAAAAAAAAAATATTTGTTTCTCATTATTAAAAAATTCAACAACTGCATCGATAAGGAAAATCAATAAGAAGGCATAATTGATAAACGTTGCGCAAGTGCATAAAATGACCACGTAAACTAGCCGATGACAGGTCATAAGCCCTGTAGGTGTCTTGAGTTCCTGGTTCTTCTATAATAATCCAACTTCGTTTCAATTGAGATGTTAAAAATTTGTCATAAATCAGAACCTCAGGTCTCAGAAACAAAAGCATGGTCTGTGGTTAACAACTTCCGTTCAATATATCAAAACTGTAAAAAAGAAAAATAAGTAGTTTAAATCAGTTATGTGGAAGAGGCAGTCGTTTCAGAACTCTTCTTCTTGTTTTCCTCAGCAATTGTCCCACATGATGGTGGGGCCTGCTTTCTTTTTCCTCGGCTTTGCGCATCAGAACTAGTTGTATCAAATAACGAACAATAAAATATAAAAAAAAAATTATACTTTGTAAGAAAGCCGTTGATCTCACATAGTTCACCAACGAGGTTCACCACCCATTCTGAATGATGCCAATTTAGGTATTTAGGTAATATAAATGACGTAAATAGCATATATATAAAATCATTATACCATGTCCCTGTTATCGGGGCAGGCAGAGAGAACCAAGCGCCATAAACTTCGGTTTTTGCATAAATTCATTATCCTTCATCTATATATCGTTTCATACATATTTGAAACTGATATGAACATTTTAAGTTTACATTCAGAATGTCGTAAGCATGTTGTACCAAAGTTTAATTCGCCGACTTCTTCCAATCGTTCATTTTCTTCCAGCTATATAAATTTTCTATATCGTGCGATGATAGTCAATATATAATTTACAAATGATTTTTGTTTTTTTACTTAGGTATACTTAAGCACATTTAAAACGATGATTGTTCAAACATAAATATTTAGTATATACTTTATAACAATCGCCTGTCATTGAGACATTTGCGATCTTATGTGTTAGTATCATATGTTGAATGTGTATGTGTATTCGTATTGTAAAGGGAGAGTACAAGAGCTTAAATGAATTTACTAAGAAAAAAATACTCTACGCCTTACCCTTCCACCGTCTAACTTCAGCAGTTATATAATGAGACTCTAAGAATTGAAAAAAAAACAGTTTCAATAAAATATAACACCTCAGGGTGTGTATTTGCAAAATGAATGTAGGTCTAAAAGACAATATCTGACAGGACTCACCCAGCCTTTCTCCAAATTAAATTTGTTAAATTTTGAGGAAATGCGCCTCATAAATCTGTCTATTTTTGACCAGGGCCATATTGGCCGCGCACAACATGTGCTTCGTTCGCCAGCGAGAGCAAAAGAGAGAGCTTAGATAATGAAAGACACCATCTATTTCTGAAAGACACGGCGTTCGTTCCACACCTAACAAATAACGTTTGATTAAATAACATTACAGTATATTCCAATTTTGCTGTTGGTTTCTTAAATAAATAAAACCAAAATACCTTCTATAGTAATGTAGTTTGTCGGCAAACCTCTCAGAGCTGCACTGGATTATTGTTATGTGAGATATCATAAAGTGCATTATATGTGGATGGTGGTTCACTACTTCGTTGGTATAGAAGTACCTACATACTAGTATAATAACTAGATTAATCTGGTACCAGAGCTGGCATTATTGGTGCTGCAGCTTGTCCCAATTTATGCCAGAACTGGTTAACCGACATTCGCATTGTACAAAATGAACAACGAAACCGAACAGCGCATCATCTGCTCTTGACGGCCGCAAATTGTATTAAAACTTCACCCAGTTCAGACATACATAATATATCTATACCAGAAGAAGACTGGGTTAAGGAAAATCTTCCGTCAGATGCCATGTCGACTTTATCTTTTTTTTTTTTTTTTTTTTTTTTTGTTGGCTCTTCACCCGTTAAGAGTGTTCTCAGCCATCTAAGTTAAAATATTAAACTGTCAAAATAGAGAAACCTAAATTATTTTTGTATATTTATTTTACTTCGATCAATTTAAATTTTATGAACAGAGTTAAATTTTAATGTCATTAATTTTGATGAATTTTTTGAGCAAAATGTTTACCTGCCTGGAATTGTAGCTCAACAATGTCCTCACATTTGTTGGCATTGGAACCCCAATCTCTGTGAGGTCGGTAAAAAAGGACGGATACCTATCGTTTATGGGGCATTCAAGAAACAAATGATCCAGTGTCTCATCACCAATCATACATTCGCAGAGACTGCTATCAATGATCCCTATTTTTTTTAAATGCTCTCTGGTACAACAGTGTCCCATGCGGATACGACACATAACGCTGATGGAATGTTTGTCAAAAGCTTTATCATGGAACCATGGCTTATTGACAATTGTTTGTTGGGTCGTTTTGTAAAGTCTACCCTTTTTCAGTGAGCTTGTGTCCCAATATAACTGCCATTTATTCATCAGACGGTTTTTTGCGATTGGTAGGAGATCGTTTTGTGTAATATTGGGATGTGTCCGTGTGTTTCCATATGTTGCTCTCTTAGCCAATTCATCCGCTTTCTCATTTCCTGGTATACCACAGTGACTTGGTATCCATGCCAGACAAAGTTTTCTGTTTTGGTTGCATATTTCTTTAATTTTTTTCCATATATCTATACAGTAGTGGTCATCACTATACAAAATAGGGGATTTAGAGAGTTTTTCGAGTGTACTTAAGGAATCGGTCAATATTAATGTCTTTAAGAATCGTTTTTTATTTGCATAGTTCAAAGCCTCTATTATAGCTATACATTCTGCTGAGAATATTGTAGAATCTTTATGGAGAGTCAAAAGTAATTCAACTTTATCTGAATCACTAAATACTGCTGCTCCAGTATTGCTTTTGCAGTCCATTTTTGATCCATCCGTATAAAGTATTTTCCAGTCATTCCATTTGGATTCAATTACGTGTTTAAGTCTTTTAGATGCAAAAGCATCTGGAGTTATTCCTAATGAGTGGATTATGTTTGGCGGCTCGATTAAATTTTGATAGGGTAATGAGTAAACTGGGAGTGTCTCAGATTTAATGAAATCCGATGAATATTGGTCTAAAAAGGTGAGGCTATTTACAAGAGGAGGGGAGATTTTATGTTTCCAAAATGGTGATTGATTTGTGAATATTTTAAGCATAGCGATTTTTCTAATTAGAGGGTGGAATTTAATAATATTGCATTTTAAAACAAATTTATCTGACAGATACTGTTTTCTCAGCTCAAGTGGTGGGTCCACGGCTTCCACCTGGAGTGCACATACCGGTGTCGATTTCATAGCGCCTAATATAAGTCTCAGACCTTCAAATTGTATTCTATCTAAGCGTTGTAAATTTTTCTTGGAAATTGGACTAAGTAAAAACGCTCCATAGTCGATTTGACTGCGAACGTATGATATATACATTAAACGTAGAACAGAAGGGTGACCTCCCCACCAAGTACGGGTTACAGCTCGCATTGCATTTAGTCCAGACTGACATTTGTTAATGATATGTGTAACTTGAGAGTTCCAAGATAGTCTGGAATCCAAAGTGATACCAAGAAATCTTAATTCCGAAGAGACAGGGAGGATAATGTCATTTAGTTGAATTTTTATATGTGGTATAGAGCGTTTTTTTGTAAACATAATGGCTTTACATTTGGGAGGACTGGGATTCAGGCCATTTTCAGATAACCACGAAGAAATATTTTTGAGAGTATTATTCATAATGTTCTCCATTTGTTGGATTTTTTTCCCTGATACATAAATAAAAAAATCGTCTGCATATATCAGTAACTGTGCCGAGGGTAACAGTACATGAAAAATCTCGTGAATATAAATATTGAAGAGGATAGGGCTAAGGACTGACCCCTGTGGCAAGCCTCTGTCGACTTTTCTTTCTTGAGTATCAATTCCTCGAATGTCGAGAATGATTTTTCTATCCAGGAGAATATTCATTATGAAGATGGCTAATTTTAGGGGGATTCCAATTCGGAGAAGTTTAGATTTAAGAAGGGAGAGAAGCACATTATCATATGCACTTGTGATATCTAAGCTTACTCCTATGACCTGTTCTTGTCTAGAGAAAGCTAAAAGAATATCCGTTGTTAAATTGGCTACACTTTCTACTGAGGATTTTTTTTTTCTGAAGCCAAACATATTGTACGGCAAAATATTTTTGTTTTCAACGAACCAATCAATTCGTCTTTTTATAATATGTTCTGTTAATTTAAGCAGAGTTGATGATAATGCTATTGGTCTGTAGTTGACACCTGAATTAGGGTCCTTTAGTGGTTTCAAAATTGGGATAATGAGTTGAGTTTTCCAAGATTCTGGGATAACCCCTGTATCGAACATTATGTTTATTAATTTTAAGAGATATTCAAGAATTTTGTCGCTACTATTATGTAAGATAATATATGGGATCCCGTCTATTCCAGGTGAAGTATTTTTTACCACTTGTAAGACTGATTTTAATTCGTCTATTTGGAATGGGGCATCTAGCCAGTTACTGCTAGTATGTGAACATTGTAACGAGATTTCATCGATGTTAACAGCATACGGTGGGGCCATTTTATTTAAGAAATCTTCTGACCATAGTTTAGGGCATGATTTAGAAGATGGGGTTTTGTATGAGCCACGAAATTTTCTGATATTATTCCAAACTTCTGAAATTGGAACTTGGATACTAAGTGATGTGCAGAAGTCTTTCCACCCTTTTCTTTTCTTGTTTTTGAGGAACCGTTTGACTTTAGCTTGAACATTTTTAAGATACAAGAAATTTTCAAGTGTCATGTTATGCTTGTAGTCTTTATATGCTTGCTTCCTAATTGACGAATGTTCTTCGCACGCTGAGTCCCACCAAGGAGGAGGTAAGGGATACTTTTTGAATTTGGGATTCTTTTTAGGTATAAATTTTTCTGATATTTCAATCGTTTTAATAAATTCATCGTAGCATTCTTGTAGGTTTTCTATTGAGGGGGGAGTAAATGTTATATTGGGGTTGTTGGTGTAATGATTATATCCTGACCAATTAGCTTTTCCAAAATTACAAACATTTTTATCGAATTTGTTGTTTCTTTTGGATTTTGAGTTTTCAATATGAGAGGTATATATGTATCTGTATGACGGTTGTGAATAATGCAAAATTATTGGAAGATGATCACTATTGAATGGGTCAGAAAGTATTTTCCAATTCAAGTATGGAGCAATATCGGGACTACATATTGTTAAATCTACTGCGCTGATTCGTTGATTTGGCACAGGGATACGTGTCGGTGATCCGTCGTTAATAATGCAAAGATTCAACTCATTTAGCAGATCAACTATAATTCTACCTAATTTTGTGCATGATGATGAACCCCACATGTTATGGTGAGCATTAAAATCTCCCATAATTATAAAGGGATGTTTTATTCGAGAAATTATGGTTCTTAAAATATTTTTGGTGGGTTGGAAATTAGGAGAAATATAAATTGAGACAAAAGTTGTACCGTCTATTTCCGCAGCAACAACTTGTGATGGACAATTTATTGGTTTTAAATTTATCTGGTTAAAGAAAAATGTGTCTTTTATTAATAACGCAGCTCCACCTTTGCCATCATGTCTATTATCTTTTAGGCATTGGTAGCCGGGAATTTTGAATGTTTTTTCATCGCGGAGCCAGGTTTCAGATAGTGCCGCTATTTGAACCTGGTTCTCGGATAGCAATTTTAAAATAGAGTCTTTATTAGGTATTGCACTTCTGCAGTTCCACTGGGCAATATTTAAGGCCATTTTGTATGAAAGATTATACAGGGAATTATTGTGCGAGTTACAAGTTTAAGGTCTAATTTGTTTCTGTGATAGAGTTTGAATCGATATCTTCTTTATTTAGGTTGTTATTGAGTATATTGACAGTATTTTGTAAGGTGTTATTAATAAGTGCATCGTTGGACGGTACTGAGATATAGTGTTCTGTGGTAAGAAGTTCATGGATCATATTGTATATGCAATTTAGAATTATTTCTTTACGACTATAATTAATGTCTTCAGGTATTATTGTATCTGGGGTAGTTTCATTTGTTAACGGGAGAGCACATCCATTTTTAGGTACTGGATGGTTTCCATTTGGTGCAATTAATAATGAGTTGATTTGTTTTTTATCCAAGTAAGGGGGGGTATTACTATGTTTTTTAAGATTATTTTTGTTTGAAGGGGTGATTACCCTCCATTTTGGTGTGAAATTATTTTGTGTTTCAATTTTGTTTGAATTGTTGACAGCTTTCGTTTTTTCTGAGTATGATATTTTCACGGAGGGAAACATTCCAGCTGCTTCGATATACGATATACTTTGGTCAGCCATTACTTTCTTAATGTTCCTCTGTCTTGTCAATTCTGGGCAATTTATATCGATAGCCTGGTGATTTCCCGAGCAATGAACACAAATAGTATTTTCTTGAGTTACATTACATGTGTTTCCAAGATGATGTAAAGTGCATTTAAAACACCTAGGTGCTGCAGATTTGCAGTTAGTTTTAGTGTGTCCGTATCTTAAACATTGATGACATTGAATAGTAGGGAATATGTAAGTTTCTACTGGTAGACGATTGTAAAAGAGGTAAAGGTGTGATGGGAGTTTTTGCCCTTCGATTGTGACCACAACAGTTTGAGATGGTTTCCATGTCGGGATTTCAATTTTACGGTCTCTGTAGTTAAGTCTTCGAATTTTTATTATTTTTCCGAATCCCGGAGGGACTTCCAAATTACTTAATATTTCCTCGTCAGAAAGAGATGTAGGTATATCTTTTACAACTCCAAGACGAGTTACGTGAAAGGAAGGTATAAATGGTAAGTAGTTGTTTTGTTCTAAAATTTTGTTATTAAGAAAAGTATTTGCTGCTAAATAATTTTTGAATTCGATTGCAATTGTGCGTTTACCCAACGGCTTGATTTTTTTTATATTATCAATTTTATTTTTGTAGATAAACGAACCGAATGAGATAGCCTGTATTTGAAGACTTTCTCCCGCTACTTTCTTTTGTACATGTACAATAAATGGGGAAAGAGAGGATTCATTATACAGTAAAGAATTCTCTTGGTGTACTGAGGGGTTTATGTTTGGTTTGAATTTTTTGGATACTGAACTATCCAATAATGTATTATCATGATCTATCGGTGTGGACTGGGCCTTACGAGTTTGTTTTGATGGCGTACATTCTAATACATTGTTATCTGTTGACTTGGCAACAACGTTACTAGGTAACATTTCGCTAGCACAGCGCATGAAGCGCCGGCAAATTGTTTGCTTACCTACCTCCACTAAGCAATTGTTTTGACACACTTACAAAAAAAAATAAAATAAATAAAAATGGAACGAACTCACCGGTTACGTGGGGACAATATTTTAACTAAGATATGTTCACATAAGCATTTAAACAAAAATTAACACAAAATATAAGTTTTTGCACCACTTAAAACATCAAAAACACAAAAAATATGAGGAGCGAACTACAAGCGTCGTGATTCATTCAGCGGCAATTCACCAGTCTTTATCTTCTTAAAAATACTCACGTTATACAATTTGAGATTTTATTAATGTTAGGTATGATTTTATGTCATATTATTTGCTTTCTTCTTCTTTTTTCTTTATCGTGTCCGGCTAAGCTCTGCCATTCCAATAAGCAGCAACTGACATTGCGTTGTCATTTGTCATAATCAGATCTCCAGGACTACAGACCACTCCCATTATATTATTTGCTGGCCACAATTTATTACATAGCATATAGGGGAATATTATTTTACAATGTCCTGCCCACTTTCATTAGAGAATTCAAAGATAAAAAAGATAGCATTAAAAAGGCATAGTTTGGCAAATCAAGTTGTATTTTTCTTCTGTGTGTAATTATAATACTCCTTTCTCGAACACGAATTTTTAATTCTATCGAGAGAGTATCAGCATTGTAATTTTGTAATGTAATGTTTAACTAAAAAATGTTGTAATGTTAATACCTAAATAAAATAATAAATAAATAAAACAAATATCAGATGGATGGTGACAGAGCGGTTAACGTGTTAGTTATCCGTTCGAATCCTGCCACGACCGATTTCAATCACCTATAGCACAAGAATTTATGCTCAGTTTAGGTAATGTATGAGGATGTATGTATACGTATTAGAATGACATTTATTCATTATAAAATAATGTATAATATTAAAATAAAATATTTCTTTTTTGACCAATTAATTTCTCAATAAAGGCAAATTGACCCTTGACCTCCAGTAGGGGGTTGGGCGAGAGGCTAATAACCTCTCCCTGTAAAAGAATACTTATTACGAAACCGAATACAGAGCCTCGGACTGCTACTGAACCTCGGAAACGACCTGGTAAAGGAATAAAGGATATTAGAATTGCAACATGGAACGTACGTAGTTTGTATAGGACAGGAGCTTTAGGAGAGTTAACCAGAGAAATGACAAAATATGATATAGATGTGTTGGCAGTACAAGAGACCAGATGGACGGGATCTGAAACATATGACACAAGAACCCACACAGTTTTTCAAAGCGGAAAAGAGAGACGCCACGAGTTTGGAGTAGCATTTATTGTTAGTAAAAAAGCAAGAGACTATGTTATAGGATTCAAGCCAATAAACGAAAGACTATGTGTACTAAGAATGAAATCAAGGTTCTTTAACATATCAATATTAAATGTGCATGCAGAAACTGAGGACAAAGATGAAACAACAAAAGACACTTTCTATCAGAAACTGGAACAAGTATATGATACCATCCCCTCTAACGATATTAAATTGGTTATAGGAGATTTTAATGCAAAAATAGGAAAAGAGCCCACCCTACAGCACATCACTGGGAAAAACAGCCTGCATGGGGAGAGCAACAACAATGGATTGAGGGTGACAGATTTTGCAGAATCACGTAATATGATCATCACCTCAACATTCTTCCCCCGAAAGGACATTCATAAGTGGACGTGGACTTCACCAAATGGCAGGCACCATAACCAGATCGACCATGTTCTGATTGAAAAACGAGGGGCGTCAAGCATAACAAATGTAAGAACCTACAGAGGGGCTAACATCGACTCAGACCACTACATGGTGGTAGCCACATACAAATGCAGAATTGCCAAAATAAAACTTTGCAAACAATCTGCAACACCCAAATTCAATTGCGAGGCACTAAAGACACTAGACGGGATAGAGTCGTATCACAGCAACCTCACAACCAACTTACCAGCCCAAATAGGTGACGGAACCACACAGGACGACCTCGAGGAAGACTGGAATAACATAAAGAATGCTATTATTAGATCAGCGGAGTCCAGTATAGGAAACATACCAAGACAGAACAGAAATCCATGGTTTGATCAAGAATGTGAGAGAAGTATCCAGCACAAAAATATTCTCAGAAAGCAATACATTGAAAGAAAGACAAGAGCCAAGCAACAAGCATATGAACAGGCCAGAAGGGAATCAAATAGACTGATTAAAAAGAAAAAAAGAGAATTCCTAAACAATGTTTTGTTGAAGATGGAAAACGACTTCCTTGATAATAATACTCGTGAGGCGTACAAGGGTGTAAACTTTTTCAAGAAAGGTTTCAAACCCAGAACTAGCCTGTGTAAGAATATCAATGGAGATATCATCTCATCTAAGGAACAAATCAAATCAAGATGGTGCGAATATTTTCATCAACTCCTCAATCCGAACCATGATACAAGAGAAGAGAATACAACTACTCTCCACGAACCGCAAGATGAAAACCTGCCATCAACCAATCCACCAACAACTATCGAAATCACAGCAGCCCTGAAAAAGCTGAAGAACAACAAGGCACCAGGAATAGATAACCTACCGGCCGAGCTCTTTAAACAGGGGAATACACACCTAAAAACCCTAATACAAAGTCTGATTGCAAAAATATGGATCCTAGAAATGATCCCAAACGAATGGCAGACGAGCGTTATATGCCCTATTTATAAAAAAGGTGACAAGCTAAAGTGTGAGAATTATAGAGGTATCTCACTTTTATGCACTGCTTACAAGATATTTACAGTCATACTTAAACAAAGAATAGAGCCATATGCGGAGAATATTCTAGGAGAATATCAGGCAGGTTTTAGAGCAAACAGATCAACGACTGATCAGTTATTCACGGTACGTCAAATTCTGGGAAAGTGTTGGGAGTTCGACATTGATATACACCAATTATTTGTCGACTTTAAACAAGCTTATGACAGCATTGACAGAAGGAAATTATACGAAATTCTGCTTCATTTCCAGATCCCTTCTAAACTAGTTAGGCTTGTCATAGTAACAATGACCAACACAAGAAGCCAGGTCAAGGTGGGAGGGGAACTTAGTGAGGCGTTTACAATCTCTCAAGGGCTAAAACAAGGGGATAGTCTGGCTCCCACTCTCTTCAACATAGTGCTAGAACATGTTGTCCGTCAAACGTCCGTCGACACGAGCGCTAACATTTGTTTCAAGAGCAGCCAAATAGTTGGGTACGCAGATGATCTTAATATCATCGGAAGATCCCTGGCAGCTATTAAAGAAGTCTTCACCCCATTGGAAACTGCTGCATGTGAAGTGGGCTTGAAAATAAATGAGAGCAAAACAAAATATATGGCCCAAAGTCGAAACCCATCTCAAAGAAGAAGAGGTAGCGTAAAGCTGGCAGACGACCATTCATTTGAAACAGTTGACCAATTTACGTATCTGGGATCTCTCCTTACGGAAAATAATGAAGAGGAAGTAGAAATCAAAAAAAGAATATCTGCAGGCAATAAAACTTATTTCTCCTTATTGCCAGTGTTCAGGTCTCGCAATGTCCACAGGAAAACTAAATTGACATTATATAAAACAATCATTAGGACTGTGTTGACTTACGGATGCGAGGCTCTGACACTGACCGTGAAATCCGCTGAAGCATTAGATGTTTTCGAAAGGAGAGTCCTACGCCGAATATGTGGTCCTGTGAAGGAAGGAGATGAATGGCGCATAAAGAAAAATGAAGAACTGTACAAAATCTATGAAGCACCAAAGATCTCAACCCATATAAGACTGCTTAGGTTGAGATGGGCTGGCCATGTACAGAGAATGCCAAACACGCGACTACCCAAAAAAAACATGTTTGGTCACCCGGGAGGTAAACGGAAGATGGGGAGACCAAGACTGAGATGGGAGGACGACATACGGAGAGATGCAGAAAAGCTCCTGCAGGTCCCTAACTGGAGAACGGCGGCTGAGGATAGAAGAGGTTGGAGGCGCGTGTTGAAGGAGGCCAAGGCTCGATTTGGGCTGTAGCGCCATCGAAGAAGAAGAAGAATGAGGATGTATGTATACGTATTAGAATGACATTTATTCATTATAAAATAATGTATAATATTAAAATAAAATATTTCTTTTTTGACCAATTAATTTCTCAATAAAGGCAAATGAATATCTCAGTAATATTTTCTGATGATAACTCTCAGACAGAACAACGTGATTGAATAAAGAACAGTATAATAAGTGATATGTGTAATATTCAAGATGTTGACGAAAAAACTCGTGTTAAAAGTGTTATGATAATTTCAATTTGATCCTTTAACTACTACTTTTACACGTAGGTCTTGAATTTTTGTCCCAGTACTTGTTAAATCTAACTTACCTGGAAACTTAAAGACTAGTTATGATAGATAGACTAGTTTCGATAGCGATAGTATGTATAGTTGAAGAATAAGAATCAAACTATAAACCCATAAATCGAAATTATTGAAAATTTTAACACATGTTGGTATGTATGTCAAGATAGGACAGTATGGAGGTCAGTCCTGTTTTCCTACCCGGAATATGAAAACAGCATGATGGTTCTGTATGTATGTTTGGATATTAAGTACCTATCAAACTATTAAGTCTTCTTACATATTGTGTATAGGCGACTGCTATACAAATTGTATGAAGCAATGTCGTCACTAAAAGTTTGAGATGTGCTAATAAAATGTTTATATTTTTATAGAAAATTAAATTATCTAGTTGGGGTGTTTCGGCTTTTTTCGATATTTTTAAAAAATTTGGAAATATAGGCAGTTAAACTCATAAATTAATCATAAAAAAAATATTTTTCTTAATAAAAAATGTTTGAGAAACCCTGGAATTTTTTTAAAAAATTTATTTGAGATTTTGTATTTGTCTATATTTGTACCAATTTTCAGCGTTCTAGCTTTTATGGTTGATAACAAAGAGTTGATAACCCCTGACTGATACAAAAATTCAAAGTTCTGAGTATACACACACACACACACACACACACACACACACACACACACACACACACACACACACACACACACACACACACACACACACACACACACACACACACACACACACACACACATAAACACACGAAATATTCTACTCTGAATTCTGAGTAAATCCGTGTATGGAACATAATATATGCTGCGAAGCCTCTAAGTTGGTGTTTTTTGACTTCAAAGTTGGAAAAGCCGTGAAAAAAGTAGACCTCTGCATACAATTCTCGCGTATCCTGGCTTGATACATTGTCGATATGTAAAGAGAACAAAGTTCTCCTGAACAAATCGACAGTTGGATAACGCTTTATTGCATATACATAAATAGCGCGGAGGAGTTGATTTTTATAATTCATATGAGTGCGATTTCTCCCAATATCTATAATCGGAAGCAGGAAGGAATTTTTAAAAAATCTACGAAGTTCAATCCTGAAATAACGAATAAAAGAAGACATTTTAGTTTTATGTATCATTTCTTTGGATATTTTTTGCGTAGTCGTTTGCTTTGAATACCTTGTTCGGGATCATTACCATATCAAGGGGTTTTGAAAAGGAATGAAGATGGACCAATTAAGAAAAACAGATAACTAAAAACTGATTCTAAGCCCAAGGTTGAGAGCAATGAAGAAAAATTATTCGCAGAGTCTGTACATGTCAGCAGTTAACAGAACAATGAAAAATAATAGTTTAGCTTTAAATATTCCAAAATATACCACATGTGTGCACATATTGTATTATAGACTAATGAAGTTTGGACGCTAATCAGTTGTATGAAGGTAGAAGTTTTAGTTTTTCTGCTGTGTTGAGTGTGGATGATTCGGGAACATATTTTAACGAATTTCGTACTAAGTATGAGCTATCACGCGAATCTTTCATTAGGAAACAGAGCAAGTCGAAGTACTGGTATATTTTACATAATATTGAGGTAGGTACTCGTGGAAATTTTACCAACTCACGGAAACCAATGGTAATATTTAAATCATTATTTCATATATTACGTACGAAGTACGTATCTAAACAGAATTTATAATCTTTTAATTGGCAACAAATGTCACACAACGTCTCTTCTTAATTAGATTAAAGTGTGCAGAGCGAAATTACACAAATTTGTTTTTTGAGCTGCCCAAGTAATTTTTCAAGCTATTTTCCGTAAAATAAAATATATACGATCATAAATAATTGCATTTTACACATTTAACATATTTCTACATTCATGGTCCTTTTAAAATTGGTAATATTGGCTCTGACGATACTGCCCGATTCGCTCAAGTGGACTGTATATTTTGAAGGAATTGGTAGGGTTGGGATAGGACAAGAGAAATTTATCACTAGGAACTGAGATCGACTTACCCAGGTTCTCGGCGATGCACCGGATGTTGCCTTGCGCTTTTCTCGAACAGAGCTTCTTAATTCTTCTTGAATGGTACACAACACTTTGTCGGAAATGTAAAGGTTTTATCGAAAATATGAAAGGCGAAATAACAACGTGTCTAACACTAGTGAAAAATTGTAACCAACTAAAAACAAATGAATGTTCCTTTTATTTGAAAATGTTCCTAATTATTTGAATTTTTTATATGAATATTCCTAATTGTGGGTAGGTACTTTCTTCTCTGGACGGCGATGGGCGATGTCTCGTCTCAGCGTGGTGATAATAAGCCAATAATGGAATATAGGTAGGCTGGATCTTAAACGCCCGAACACATACCATTGTTTATTTCCCGCAATATAAAACCAAATGCCATTTTATTCGTTTTATGTTGAAATGCATGTAAAAATAAAAATAATTTCGTTTTAATTAAAACTTTTCATTTTTCTAGGGAAAAAAAATTGCCATCTCGATAAAACATCAGTTCTGTTTTCTATTTGTCATTTGTACAACTTGGATTTACTGTAACGTTGTATTAAATGTTAGCATGGAGCACTGTGTGATAGGGTTGACAGCCGTCATGTTTAAAAAAACTTCGTGGGCTTACTCAATATCATGTGAGAGAAAATATAAATGCACAGGATGTAACTATTATCAAACATAATATGTAGGAAATATATATATATATAACATAAAAATTATTTTCATGTTTAAGGGGGCATATAAACTTAAACACCCCAATTTCAAATCAAATTCCTCAAATATGGTAAACAGTGTGTTTCTAAAAAAATATATGTGTTTTCAACATTTCTCTAGTGAATGTTCGTCACACAATTGTTAAATTCAGCCTAAATTCCCCTAAAAAAATATTAAAAAAACCTTTCTGACTCAAAAGGACCATGCTCAGCTATGTTGCACGAAGACGTGTCCCCCAGCAGCTGATTTTCAGCATGATCCTATTGCTGAAATCAATTATCTTATTGAATTCTATATTAACTAAGTTTAGTTTGTCGATCGACAATTCTTGATAGAACTCCATTGTACGTTGATATGTTATAAAAATATAAAAATACTTGGTTATAGTTCTATTGTATTTATTAGATTATTGACGCGTTTCGTGTTAGATTATTGACGTGTTTTCTTTTGTTACAGACCTAATGGACACAGGGGACTACAACCAGTGACCCAACTACTTTCATTGTATTAAAACGTAGATTTGTATAGATTCATTTGCATTATATAACTTCTTTTCAACCGTTCAAAAACCAACATTTTTATACACCTGTCATGTAAATTTTGTATATAACCACTAGTCTCAGTCTTGTAGAGCATTATTCTGACGATGTATTTTGCACGAAACGCGTCAATAATCTAATAAATACAATAGAACTTATATCCAAGTATTTTTATATTTTTTTTATATTTTTTTATCATATCAACGAATTCTATATTATCTTAAGATATTGTAGAACTCCATAAGATAATTATATTAATGATATGGGTTTTCATGAGGGTTTTGATTCCTCCGTTTGACTGACCTTGCCTCCTCAGATTTCAGAGAATCCATACATTGATATATACTGTGATATCCTTCAACACAAATAATAGCCTTTATACCAATGTCGTAAGTTTGTGAGTCGCTGGCTCTTCGTCTACAAGCGTAGATTTAAATTGGCATTGGATTTTAGTATTACATTAATACACATGGCAGAAGACGCATGAAAGTAAAATTAACGCTGTGGAAATGAGGTCCCTAAGACGAATGTGTGGTAGAACGATCTATGATAGGATAAGGAATGTGGACATCAGACGAGAATGCAAGATTGAAAGAGATATTGTGAGTAGAATAAAAGTAAATACACTACGATGGTTCGGACATGTGGAGAGAATGAACGATGAGCGCCTGACATAAAAAGTATACAAGGCTGAAAAGAGTGGAATGAGAGGTCGTGGCCGCCCGAGAAAGAGTTGGCATGATCATATAAATGAGATTTTGAAAGATGGTAATATACGAAGTCAGAATAATAGGAAAGCATGTATGACGCGATGCATGGATGTAAATGAGGCAAACATTTATGGAGGTGTCTGGCGTTCGGTCCTCTCTGCCTACCCCAAGTAGGGATACGGCGTGATGGTATGTAAGTATGTATTTTAGTATCAAGAGCGAGGTTATGCAAGAAGGTAACGTTAGAATTTTAAATGTCAGACGACAATATATGAATGTGAGTGAGGCTATGAATATATGCAAAGACATAATTGTTTGGCGCTCGGTTTTCTCTGCTTTTCCAATTGGTAATGGAGTAATTTTATCATTTATTTTTATAATATACAAAATGAAGAAAATTGTAAATGAAAGATTTTATGGCATTATTATTTTTAAGGTTAAGTTATGTGACATCCTGTAGAATCTGTTGCTCTCATGTTATGTGGAACTTTCCACAAAGCAATTTCCTTTCAGAACTACATATAGGTACCTATGGCCTTATTCAAGTATTTCTCTTTAACATTTTTAAAATTTAATTTCACGAAACTTTGCCAACGATGAAATTACGGAATCGCTCAAAGTTTGCAACAACGGAGATAGGTAGCGTTTATTTTTGCACTTAAAACTGTATACATTTGCACTATTACACGAGATGAACGCATAGTTAAATAACTTTTTAATGAAGATGCTGTCCTATCCCCAGCACCAACCATTCTATGTATGGATTCTGATAACGGCCCCCTGCTAAAATCCGATAGAACCAAGAAGAGTCTGGTAACCTAGTAAATATGTCGTAATGAGTTTACTGTACATTAGAAATAATAACTATTTTTATTGGCAAACTTTCTATCACATCTTAATAGAGACGAAGTTGGGTTATTATAGAAGAACCAGGAACTCAAGGCACCCACAGGGCTTACGACCTGTCATCGACTGGTTTACGTGATCACTTTATACGCTTGCGCACCAATTCCCAACGTTCGAAAATTATGTTGAGTTCCCTTATCAATGTAATTTTTGAAAGTTCTATATATTTGAATAATGTGTAACAATTAACAATTCACCTGAAAATAAGGATCTATACTATTGCCATCTATGTAGTAACGAAGAAACCTTTTTATTTTTTTTTCGTAACGCCATTTATTGAGAAATTAGTTTATTTGTAAACAATGAAATCATCAGTCCTTAATGGTGACGGTGTCTCGCACAGATGTCACCCCTGAACTGCGCCAGAAATATTATTTAATTTTTGGCTTGCTTACTTGTACCAATGTGTGTACCCTAAATAAATAAACATACTATGCGTTGATATCTTTTGTATAGAAAACAATTACATTGTTTTTATTAACATTCATTATATTAGGTATAACACCATCATGGACATCATGGCATATCTGTACCATATTTATTTTTATTTTTTATTATTAATCGAATTAATTACAATTTACACATAAATTACTACTAACAAGATGTACAAGTTCCGTGATATATTTCATAATAACCCTCATGAGACAAAATCTCGTGTTAAAAGGGGGGAGTATCTATTTTATATTGCTACATTCACCAAACATTGCACATCTACTAAAAAATACATAAAACATTTATTCACTAAGGTAAACATTTAATAAGAATATGAAGACAAATCAATAATTTACAAGTAAGGATTGTGTAAAAAGGTTAAACAAAATTTTCAAAATAAATAAAAAGCTACACAAAAACAAGAATTAAATAAACAAAAAAATATAACGCTCGTATTACAAGAGTTATTTGAGAAAAAGGTAAGAAAAAGGAAAGGTCCCATACTGCGAGAATACTGCTTATGGAACCTCAACTTTTTTTTACATTATTCTTAAATTACTCCTGTAATATGACCCTAAGACTGAAAAGGATTTCATTAAACCACTTTATATATTTTTTTTTTATTTTTACGGCGCTGGCCGATTTACTAATGATATTAATAACAATTAAGCACTACAAATAATAACACTCAATTATTATTATTACCATTATACACTTCCTCAAAAGAATTAGCAGATCAATGCAGATAGCAGATAGATGGGTCGGTGGCAGAGCGGTTAGCGCGCTGAGCTAGCAATCCAGTGGTCGCGAGTTCGAATCCTGCCTCGACCGATTTCGTTCACCTAAGCACAAACATTTATTTGCTTATTTTAGGGAACGTAGGAAGATGTATATGTACTTGTTTAACAAGGACATATTCATTTTTATTTAAAAAAAAAATGCGTAAATTGTAAATTATTTAAAACAGCATAATAAAATGCAACAAACGCATCATCAAGCTTTCGATTGGGAATAGTTCACCCATCCAGATACTTAACATATCAAAGGATTAGGCTCTGAGGAGGTCTCTATACTACCTAACAACCCTAATGATTCCCGAATATTAACGTTTAAAAAATCTTTAACGATTCTACATGTATTCATAATTACCGTTTTTTGTATTTTTATTATTAAATTTTTCGATACATCTATAATTTCTAAATTACGGATTAACG
Source organism: Molanna angustata (assembly GCA_963576475.1). Lineage (NCBI taxonomy): Eukaryota > Metazoa > Arthropoda > Insecta > Trichoptera > Molannidae > Molanna > Molanna angustata. The sequence goes on along the minus strand of OY754981.1, from coordinate 25,594,290 downwards.
ATTTTGGAATAATGCCAGTGGCTGAAATAATGAACGGTAATATTATTATTTTACGAGAATGCCAAAGTCTTTTAATCTCATTACCTAAAGCGGTGTATTTTCTAATTTGTTCATCAAAAGTTTTTATAATATTATAATTATATAATTTAATTTTAATGTTATTATAATTTATTTGATGTGAGGTAACCAGCAACATGTGTTTAGGTGTGCATAACCTTACAAAGGGAAACATGACTCATGCGTGTGTCCCACACACCATTCTCGTCTCCCCTGCAAAGCCTACATTCAGAATGGGTGAAAAACCTCATTGCTGAAATATGGGAGATGTTTTTTTTGCCTGATATATTTTCGATAACCCGGCTCTTACTGAACACCCAAACTATTCTAAGAAGAACACTATTCTAAGCATGTGCCTCAGAGCATAACATATTTTTTATAAAATTCATCAATTCGAAACAACGATCTAAAATGCTTATTGAAGCACAATTCGTAATGGCTTCCCAGGTCCATCCACAACGCAATAAATTAAGTTAGGTTAGGTTTGATCTTTGAGATTAACACATATTACTACAGTTACATAATTTAATGCATTCCGCTACCTTATTCATATAAATTAGGGTTCTGGTAAAGATAAATTTACATACAGGCAGACGGTCAAAATAAATTTAGTTTGCATTAATTAATTTTAAATATTAAGGTACAACATTCAATTAAGCTAGTAATCCATCTCCGTTCCTTCTGTACAATGTTTCATACGGTCAAAGAGTTCTATATAATATATGTAGGTATGTATATATTATTCATAATCAAATTCATTCCCCTGAGAATATGGGGTGTCTCTTTGTGAAAAAGAGAGTACTTACCTAATTATATTTTTATTTATTTAAATTTTGGCACATGTTACAAAATAATAGAAACAAATAAAAATTCAAAGAAAATTATAAAGTAGAAATACAAACTACCAAAATTCCCACAAAGGCAATGCCTGTGTGTGGGTATACAATATATAAAAAAATAGATTTTTATAAGAGAGATTTACTCCTGCAATTGCGACGAGATACACACTGACGAAAACCTCCTCATCTGTCGAGACATGTCAGTGACGTGCGACGCAGAAGACCTGATGATGGTCAATGACAATGCCGTTGCGGCTGCTGTATTCTGGAGTGGGATGGCTTTGTGGTGAAGTACCTACTCGAACCCTTAAGGTAAGTGATTTTCTGGGACATGGCGTGATGGTTAGTATCTCTCTTTTTACAGTACAGTTTGTCGTAGATTATACAGCAATTGTGCGGTATTGGCAAAAAAAACAGATTGGATAAGATGGAAAAGTTTGAAGAGAGTGGACTTACTGTGCCACCTGTCTTCTTACATCTCTCTGTCGCGTAGTTCTTTATTCTTCTCGTCACTAATTCAAAATTTGTTCACTACACTTATCTATAATAATTACATGCGAATTCAGCGAAAGTAATAAAAAAATGTTATGTGCGCACTGCGCCGAATTAAGTTTGTAAAGTTTTGTACGCACACGGTGCGAACTGAGTATGGTGACTGATGCACAGATAATCTTCTTCTTCTTTTAACTTTTTAAAAGGCTTTATTTCACCGTTGCCAGTGTTCTAGCCTGTCTTGGTTGATGTTTTGCTTGGGTTTCAATGTAGCCTGTCCTCAGGTACTATGGCGTTTAGCTGGTCAGAGTGCAAAGGACTCTGTAATTATTCCTGGTATGTTGAACTCAGATAGTCAAAAGAGTATGGGCTGATGCTTACTTATACAAGTTGTATCCATTATAGGTGGGCTAATCTTTATTTGGCATATATCATTGCTACTTTTGGTTAGTATTACCTTTGAACAAACATTATAATATTATTAGAATTAGGCACATTTAAACAAACATTATGTTATAATACATACATCTACTACATATCCATATATACACTATATTATACACTATAATACTATACATATATTTATATAGGGAAGGGGAAATTGAAGGATTTCTATACAGGGGAGAGGAAGTTGTATAATAGGAAGCAGAGGAAATGGGATGGTGGAAGACTTCAAGTAAGGCATGATTATATTTTGATATTATTTAGTGAAATAAATTTAGACAGCATTTTATGTATGGGTAAAGAAGCGATGGATAAAAGGTGAGTAATATTTATTGGTAGAGAGATTTTGTTTTTTAAACAATGGATGAAAATAGGAGAGTGGTCCAAAAGGGGACACCACAAAAATATGTGGTCGACTGTTCCATCCTCTAATCCACACTCACACAAAGGAGAATCTTTCACTTTTATCTTGTGGAGGAAGACAGGGGAACATGTATGACCGAGTCTCATTCTACATATTACTGAAATATCCCTCTTCTGGAATTTATCTATGGAGAACCATGGCTTGACTGGAAAGCTCTGTTGTATGTAGGAGTAGTACACTCCTGCTTTACTTTTTCTAAGGTTTCATTCTTTTTCCCAGCTTGTGTGCAGTGTCTTTAACAAAGATGGGAATCTGTCCTCTATATGTATGTATTTGTGAGACATTTGTCCATTTTATATTGCCTTTTTTGCGTATTCATCCGCAGTCTCATTACCCTTGATTCCACTGTGACCTGGAATCCAAGCAATAGCGACATGTAATCCTTGCATTCCGAGGTTCAGGATTTCGTGTTTAATTTGTAGAATTATAAGATTGTTCAGCAGCCTTGATGGGTTTCCCGAGATTTTATTTCCTGCACTAAGGGAATCTGTGAGGATAAGTGTGTTATTAATTCTATTTATAGCTGCGAATTTTATTCCTTCCAGTATGGCGAGGCATTCTGCAGTGAAAATGGATGTTTCCGGTGGAAATTTATACATGGCGACTGAGTTGAAGTCAGGACAGTATATTGCCGCCCCGACGCATGCATCATCTTCACTCTTAGATCCGTCTGTGTATATGGTTGTCCAATCCTGCCAAAGAGAGTCCAAACACTCCCTAAGCACAAAAGGAGCCTTTGGGTCGTTTTTGTGGATATTGAAATTATGTACTAATGGGTAGAAAGTATTTGATTCATGGTGACTTGAGAATAACGGGTAAACTGTATTTTTATATGAAGGAACGTCGAAAGAATTCAAGTACTTGCAGCTATTTACTAATAGGGGGGGATTTTTATTTCGCCAAATTTGTTTTGAATTAACATATTCTGAGAGAAGTTTGACTTTAGGGAGTAATGGGTTATTTGATAGCCGGGAGGCCTTAAAAAGGAATCTATCTGCGACGAATTGTCTTCTGAGGTGAAGGGGGGCCTCAGCACATTCTAATTGAAGGGCATTGATAGGAGTAGACCGCATGGCTCCTATTATGATTCTGAGGGCCTTTGATTGAACCCTCTCCAACATGATAGACAGATATTTTGGAATCGGGTCCATTAGGAAGGAAGCATAGTCAAGGTGAGAGCGGATTAGTGCCTTATAGAGGAGAGAGAGGGTATTTGGATGAGCACCCCACCACACCCTGGATACAGATCTTATGATATTGAGCGATTTTTGGCATTTGGATACAATATGTTCGATATTTGCTCTCCAGTTGAGTTTTCGGTTTAGCACAATGCCTAGGAACTTGACCTCTGGTACGCAAGGGATGTGAATATTCTTATATGTGATGTTTATGGGGGCAATGTTCCTACTGTTTGAGAAGATCATAAACTGGCTTTTGTGCGGAGATATTTCTAGCCCGTGATTATCCAGCCATCTCTGTAATAATTGTAGTGCTGTGTTTAGCTCACGCTCTATCATTTGGATAGGTTTTCCAGATATGTATATTACAATATCGTCTGCATATTGCAATATTCTTACATGTTTTAGGAGACTTTTTTCGATACTTGCAGTGTATATATTATATAGCAGTGGACTGAGAATCGATCCTTGCGGTGAACAGATAATATAGAAGTAAACTTTCAGTAAACTTCAGATGTGTCACTTAATACGTAGAAGCTGTAACCGGATAATCATATGGTTTCATGCATCCCCGCTATAGGGGCAATGAATACGCGACCGGTCCACGACAAATTTAAATTTCCCTTTTAAAATTTTTCCAGATTTGAGGAATGGATTCAAGGATAACTTAAATAAAAAATAACCATTTTTCAATCATTATTTATAAAAAAAACACATATGAAGGATTTTATTTGCAATATTTCAAAAATACATGGTTCTAAATAAAATGTGCATTGTAGATTATTAGGTTTTTTTAATTTATTTTCCACAAAGAAAGATTTATTACTGATTTTCGGAAAACTATATAACTTCACTTCGCCGTATTTCACTTGACAATTTATTCAAAACACAACAAAACTTGTCAGCCATCTTGCGAAGATAATCCAAAAATACAAAAGGCTGGCAATAGATTAACACCATTATCATCACATGGCGTGATGGTATCTATGGCCCAGTATTTCAGTCGGCCCTTAGGAGTTTAACTCAAGTTTAACAAAAATATTGCGTATTTCAGTACCTAATCTTCCCTTAAATACGTCACTAAACGACAAATATTTAACTCAACGTTTCTGGCGGATCGCGTGTCTTAATCTTGAGTTAAGTATTGTTTCTAGTCTTTTTCGCCAGGTGGTGTACTAATCGCCGCACGCTTTAATGTTTTATTTCATTTTATACTACAAATAACTATGCATAATAATTATAATCATGATTTATTTTTGTTGTTAAAATAAAAGACTTGATATAGAAGTCGTTCATGTATTTAATATTTATTTTATTTTTTACATAATTATAATGTATTGCCTGACAACAAACGAAATAAACTGTCAGCCATAATGAAACGTCAGGCACGCAACTTTATTTTTGCGATGTTTTTTCATCCCACTTTTTAAATTGATCCTTCCTGTTTCTATATATAATGTGTATTCTTAAATTTTCTACATAAGACACTATTTTACCATTATCACTTAGTTCCATATCCATCTGTAAAATGTACATACATTTTGCATTGAAGTACGTAGTACATATTCAATGGCATTTTTTCACTACAATGTTTGATTTTAATTAAAAAAAACATCGATCGGTTTAAAAAATTGAAAAAGTAACATGCTGTGTAATGAAACAAATAAAATAATGTGTTGTTATAATAATAAAATAATATTTAGTCACAGCTTCGCGTCTCGTATCATTTAAGGTTATTACAATAATTTTGACAGATGCGTTATAGAAAATAACCATAGAAAAACGTAAAATATATCTATAGTTGAAGATTACGTAACTGACGTTTCATTTTGCACTCAAATACGTGAATGAAATTTAATCTTCCCTAAACTTTTAACTAATCCAACGATTTAAGGGCCAACTGAAATCTCGGGCCTACGTAGATTAAGACCGAAAATAACAAGAATTTTACAAAATCACACGTGTTATATTTATTATTTGGTTTACTTCAAGGTTTAAAAGTATCAAAATGTTTCGCGTCACAACAAACAACAAAACACAACTGAAGTATGCTGAAGGTCTGAAAATTTTACATTGCATTTTCAAAAATACCAACATAAAAAAAAAATAAAGACGCCACCTTTGGAGATGCAAGCGTAAAGTAAAACTAGTGCTACCAATAGAGTGCCACCGGCGTGGACTGATGAAGGTGGACTACTGGCACGCGTACAGAGGCGAGATAATTGTTGCCACGTTCAAGGTTTGGATGTAGGTATGAAGGGGTTTTGGTATGTCAGGAAGATGAGGATAGGTATAAATGGAAAGTATCTGTCATCTGCGCCAATGATAAGAAATGGGATCATATCGGTTAAACACTTGAATTTTGAAACCATAGTTGAAAAAGAAACACGGGTAATTTTATATTCAATGGCGGGATTTTTCTAAAACAAGGTATTATTATATTGTTTAGGAATTCTGGGATCATCTGGTTAATGGACGAAGAAATGCGTGGACCAGTGTGGTCTAAGATAAGGGACGATCTCCCTTGATAAACGAGTACGTCGTTTAACCCATTTTAGAGGATTTCTTCATAAAATATTTGGGTCGGGATATATATTCCTGGAGTCACGGCATATTAGTTGTGGCCCAACAATTTCCTTATCTATCTACCTACCTGTGGGAGTGCGGAACAAATTACAGCCATCTTCTTCGTATATCAGAGGTAATTCTACAACTAGCGAAGATTAACAATCGCCGAGGAAAACCTTAATCCAAGATATTTCGTTTTGTTTAATTTAACAACTATATTTAAACTTACAAAATTTGTTATAAGCCTATATCTATTTTCTTATCACTATAAAGAAAGTAGCACAAAAAAGTATTCAATTATTATTTTTTTACATAAACTAAATTTTGTTGGTTCTTAAATCAATATATTTTTTTAGTGATGAAATATGTATAGGTATAATTTTATGAAGATGCTTTACGAGTTTTGTTATAATCATGAACTCCCACTGCGTTAGATAATATTATTTTCTTCATAATTACATAAACTATATACTGGTGGCTTATTGTGTTCTATGTATGATTTATTAAGATGTGAAAATAAATATATTTTATTACTAGTATAAATGAAAATAATATTGAAAAGTGAAAAAAAAACAAATTACACACTTAAATTATATAATAACAACAAAAACAAGAAAATATTCCAATTTACACAAAAAAAATCAAAGGAAACACACAATATCTTAAAAGAACTTTTTCTTTTTGTATTCAACACCTAGGCGAAGAAAAGCGGCAAGACCAAATGCTTCCTTCACACATTCTGGCAAATCAATATACAATTAAAAATATTGGTATTACACATTATTTTGTGTACCTGCCAGGTTCAAATAAATAAAAAATTAAGAAAATTCTTTCCAATAACCAAAATAGATTATTTTGTAAATTTTCACTCTATAAATACATGGTTTTTTAATGTATCTGTATTAATATACCAGCAAAATATTGATCAGCCTAGTGAGGTGGTTTATGCAAAAAATATAATATTTTGATTTATTTAATAAAAAATGAATATGTCCTTGTTAAACAAGTACATATACATCTTCCTACATTTCCTAAAATAAGCATATATGCTTGTGCTATAGGTGAACAAAATCGGTCGAGGCAGGATTTGCTTTTGAATTATAAAAATAAAATCCCAGTGTAAAATAATAATTTTATATATAATTATTTTAAGAGGGGCGAGGAACATTGCAAGAATGTAGGATAATAGACGGGCGAAAAGATTTCAGTAGCGGGAACCAAGAGACTATAAGAGCCCACAATAGAGACCAACTAACAAATGGATGGACGATATAATAAAATCGTTGGACCCCAGTGAATAGGACGAGTGTAGTAGAAGAGGGGATGCCTATGTCCTGCAGTGGATAAATAGAGGCTGGTGATGAAGATGATATTTTTAACAGATTTTTAATTATCTCAATGGAGACGAAGTTGGAATATTTACTGTAGGAGAACCGGGAAATAAAGGCACCTACAGGGCTTACGACCTGTCATCGGCTGGTTTACGTGATCACTTTATGCGCTTGCGCAACGTTCACCAATTATGCCTTTTTAAAGAGATTCCTATCAATTGAATTTTTGAAAGGTCTATTTATTGCAATACTGAAATTCTTTTCGCTTGAAAATAAGGATTTTTACTACAGCCATCTATGTGTGAAATTATGAACAACATTCTTATTATTTTTTATTTATTTTTGTTGTAACGCCATCTATTGAGAGAATTGGTTTTTTGAAAATAATGTTACCAACAATTCTTATACCTGAGGTGACAATGCATTTTTTCGCATAGAAGTCACCCCTGAATTGCGAAAATTCGCATATGCAATAATAAAAATATTCGAAGATGATATTATTATTAGAATATCGGAAAAAAATAAATTAATCTAAATATTTCTCAATAGATGGCGTTACAAAAAGTTTTCCTCGTTACTACATAGATGGCGATGGTGGTTTTAAGCTTATTTTCAAACAGTAAGTTTCTCATTATTAAAATATATAGAACTTTAAAATGTGTCCTATAACAGAACGGAGCTCCTCGCTACTGTCCGTGGGCCTCTTCAAGGTCCCATTGGGCATGCGGATTAGTGGTCTCTGGTCTCTAAGAAGAACTTCACAGCCTTCAAATTGTTTTGCCATGGCTATTGTGCCCTTCTATCTGCTGAATAAAAAAAATGAAATTCCAGAGTTTCCTTGGTCAACTCTCTGATGCCCAGTTTTACAGTCACAGGCTTGAAGTACTCTCGCGACAATCCATGTCTGTGAATATTATTTTCACCAACGTTTTTTTTTTTTTTTAAATAATATGTCCTGGTTAAACAAGTACATATACATCTTCCTACGTTCCCTAAAATAAGCAAATAAATGCTTGTGCTTAGCGTTTGATTGTTATTTTTTTGCACAATTGTGCTGAGACCACGAGTCTAGAGGAGCTTCTAGAGCTACTCTTCGTGCCATGCATTCTTTGTCATTCTTACTAGCGTTCTGCGAAGGGGCCGTTTTCAGTCCCCATATGCGGAGCGGGTGGAGGTGGGCGTAGCTATGTAGAACTTTCAAAATGGCATTGATAAGGGAACTCAATAAGAAGGCATAATTGGTGAACGTTGTGCAAGTGCATAAAGTAATCACGTAAACCAGTCGATGACAGGTCGTAGACCTGTAGGTGCCTTGAGTTACTGGTTCTCCTATAATATTCCAACTTCGTCTCTATTGAGATGTAACAATTTGTTGTGTGACATTGATTCCCGACAGTTTGCGTAAATGGGACTTTTAAAAAAACATTCGATTTTATATAATTATTTTGTTCAAGAATAGTACCTTACAATGAATGGATCTCATTAGCTGATGACATTGGTTCAAAAAAGACCGGTTCCTGCTGGACAATCGCCAGTTTTGTGAGTTCCATGTTAAACGATTTATGTTTTCATGAATGGCAACTGGCTAAGTTGGTGTTATAAATCCTGGGGAAGAAATTGAAAATAAATAACGTGTAGGGTATTCTGGCGGATGAAACTCATTGTCAGCGGGCATTCTGCCAGATAACCACCGGGAGAGTACCATTGGAAGATCAACACCTCGTAAAGATATAGTTTTTAGAGGACACAATCGGGTATAAGTAGAATAGCATACATTGGATAATGTCATACACGATTGCTTTGATATATTTACAACATACCTAACAAAGATTTGATAGCGTTGTCATACACGATTCTTCTTCTTTTTCTCGTTTCATGTCAGGTCCCCCCGACGTTTTCGACTACCATAGAGAAAGCCTCTATGTCCTGGGCAGTACGAATCAGATCCTTCATAGTTTTCGTACCGATCCATTTCCGGATGTTTCGAAGCCAGGAAAGTTGCCTTCTTCCGACCCTTCTACGACCCTCGATCTTCCCCTTCATGACAAGCTGAGGGATGCAATAATTTTCACCTCTCAGAATATGGCCGAAGTACGATACTTTTAAGCTTAACATTAGTGAATAATTCACTGTTGGTGTTGGCTCTACGTCGGAACTAATAATTAAGATTTAACGCGACTCTATTTCTGTCAAACGATTAACGCATGAATGACAACAATAATTATTTTTCGGTTGACGACGATGGGCTAAGGTTCGTCGATCTTTGTGAATTGTCGTGAATCCTCGAGAATCATCAACGATATACACGATGGTTCAAATCAGAACTCTTACTTATGTGTATGTATAACGCTTAAAGGTATACCTATTTCTATTTTTTTGACATAAATTTTATCATTGAAATTTTTATTTTAACTATTTTGACAGCGCAGCGTTAAGATTTTTAAATTTCGTTATTATATTGAAAAAAAATGAAACGAGATTAATTATTCTACTATTTTTTGTTCATCTTAATATGACGATCGTTTTCTTTCGATCGATCATTTTTTTTTGTATTTATATTGGTCACTAAGGCCGTAACAGGGTGAAACGATCGTCCTAGAGATAAGAAAAATAAACATATGATGTCGAATTATTAATCTCGTTTGATAATTTTATCATATATTTTACGCATGTGTAATTTTCAATGGTATAACTTGTGTTATGAAACAGAGCTAAAAAAGCTGACCTTTTTTAAATGATATTTTGCCTACACTTATTATTTCCTATAACCTTATTTTGCCTACAGTTATTATTTCCTATAACCTTATTACACATGTATTTATTTTTATTTCATACATTAATTCTCGGGTAACTAACAAGTTGACACATTCTGGAAACTGACGATATTAATCGTCTCACAGATCCAGACTGAAAACATAATTAAGTAGTGTGTCTCCACCAGGAGTTGAAGCCAGGACCTTTGGATCAGCAGTCAGATACCTAACCAACTGAGCCACGGAGGCTGACAATAGTAAAAATATAAAAAAAGTCGACAGTTCAGCATTAAACACCACACTTTTAATAGAAAAACAGTATTACAATGTTACCTAATAGATTTTCAATTAATTTCGTACGTTATGAAATGGGATTTCAAATTAAATGATTTTCTGATAGAAAGTGTTTTTCCTTTTTATTTAATCTCGTTGTTTCCGTAGTTACTGCACATACCATAATGCTAATTCCTGGTCCATTCTGGAACAAAGCCATCTTAAACTATCCAATTTTCCATGACCGCAACCGGTACAACACAATTTCACCGGGAATTCACAATAACATTGTAACCGAATATATGCTTTTAGCTCTAAAATTATGGTTTCAGCACAACAGAACACTCATAGTACACATCTACCTACATTTAATAGTTTAAGGCTCTTCTTAATACCTATGACCTTGGGCATACGGGATGTACACAAATATGCACGCTTATTAAATTCTAATGTGCGAAACACGAACAAATATTGAACATACACCAAATCTGTGATATGGTTTCGAGGGAGATCGCGATCCACTTCCTCGAAACCATATCATATTGTGATATGGTTTATTTTTTCGTGAAAGAAAGGTAATATTTAGAGGTATTATTAAAAGCAAGAATAGAAATCAAAATATTATAAGAGGAAAAAACGCAGCCGGTAGATTTTCATATATTATTCTTTCGATTGAAGTAAGAAGATTGCCCTATGGAAATAAACCCGCCCTCGTGCACTTTGCTGAACGAAAATTGAATTAGTATTTAGGGTTTATCAATTTAACATTAATTGTTACGATCAAAGTATTATATATGAATTTAAATATAATTATTTGCAGAATATCTACTTACCCTTTTGATATCTCCATATCTCTAACAAGCAGTTATCTTGGCTACAAATTATAGTTAGAAAAACCAATATATTAGTTTAAGTATACGTTTTTTGACTTTGTAAATTATTATTTAATATAGGAATTATCTGATTCCAAATAAATAAGATGGGATATACCAACTAGTATATAAAAAAGTACTAACATTTTATTCAATTTATTATTTTAACACTATATCTACTTACAAATACTTTAATCTTAATCTTCATTAACTATTTATAAAAAAAATATTTCAATGATCGCAAATGATCGCAAGAAAAGTTTCACTGTGAATTATTTTTAAAGACCACGAAAGAAAGCACAATGACGATTCATTTTTTGGCTTGGCTTTTTAAAACTATGTCCGTCATGAAATGTTCCCATGATTCGCACCGGTGTGGCTGTTAGGAAAATATGTAGCATCGTTAAAAGTAAATAAATAAATTAGAAGAAATTTTGCGTTTGAGTATGACACTTAACAGAACTTTTAAAACGATAAGAATGAATTCAAAGAATTCGCGTGGCATTGTTTTAAGATACTTTTTCGCTATCCATTATTTTCTGCAGAATTTACCTACCCGTCTGGACAAAATTTATGTTTGGTTCCTTAAATATCATAAATCACGAGTGAAGAATACCGCAATACATACATTTTAAAAACTGTGTGAGTTCAACTCGCCGACATAAGACTAAAGTAGCGTTCAAATATATTTCAGTTTCGATATCGGGGGCAACGGTTCAAAGTTGCGATACTTAAATCACCATCTATGGTCGTCGGCCATTTTGAATGCGAAATCTCCCCTTTCCGATAAGCAGCAACAGCAGAAGCAGAGAATAAACAGCGCGTTGCCTCCCCTCCCCCGCCATTTTGCAAAGAATGCCATTTTCATAAAGTTGAAAGTTTGTCACCAGTACGGGGTATGCCACGCCATGACGCCGCCTGGGATTGAAAATTTTCCCTCAGAGATTTGGAGCGGATTCCTTCTGAGGTAGGAAAATTGAATTGCGGTAGGTATCTACTGTATAACAATGAGTTGGATTTTTTTTTAAATAACAACACCTCCAAAGTCTCCCTTTAAAGGTTACATAGTTTCAGAATGAAACAACTTGTATTTTAAATTAAGAGAAGATACACACTCTCACACTGGTTCACTGTTTAGGGTAGGCAAAGTCTACAATATCCAATCTTGATGCAGTTAAGTCTTCATCGACGCCCTAAGAATTTTTATTTATCTCTTGTGTGTGCTAATATTTTTCATTATTGAACCTAACTTTTTAACACATTCTTCTATTCTCAATCAAAGCATCAAAAGTTTTGTTGGATACCGCAGTGTATAGGTGGATGGGAATCGCACAGGGGGAGAGGAGAACAAGAGAGAAGGTCTAAGACCCACTGGAATATTCAGTATTCTTAAGTTAACAATTGCGTTGCAGAGACATCACTAACTAAATACTACGCCAAATTTAAGGCCGATGCCGTAGAATTTCGCATTATTGTGTACGAAGAAAAGAGTTTTCTATGAGTTTCTACTGACGTTTAAAATGTTTTTTGTCATAAAAACACAAACACATGCAACCAAGTTCACACTGACAGCTCGATGTCACGATTTTTCTGAAATTCTAGTGAATTTTCGGCATCTCATATACATAGATCGCTGAATACTCTGTTTGGTATTTGAAATGACAAAATTACTAAATACATATATTATTATCTTCCCATTAAACCACTCGTAAGGTTCCTCGCGATCAACCTTACTTTTTGACAGTTCGCAAATGTTAGTTTACGCCAACACGCATGCGCTAAGTATTAGATTTATGTCTCTGCAATGCAATTCTCATAAAAAAACTTCGTAACATTCTCCAGTTGGGAAACCACGTGATCTCCTAACATAAGTGAGCGACTGTGCAATGAAAACATGGTTAGTATTTAGGTCGGACTCTGCATTCGGACCTACATCCTGTACTGGGCAAACATGGGCTGAAGATTTTCAACTTATTTCTTTTGTGTGCCTAAATTAATTTATCCTATCTTAATTTATACTCTCATCATATTTCAATTTTAATAAATATTTGTGTGCTGATTGTTGCTTATTTCAGCGTCTTATATATTAAATATGTTTGCATACTTTCATTTTGTTTGGTTAAATATAGTAAATATTACGTCCAGTGAAATTTGCTGCCTTAGAAATAGTCGGGTCAGCTATTGATTATCTAAGATCAGCTTCCACTCTCTTTCATATGAAAATATGACAAAAACTTCACTTGAATGAAGGTTTTTCAAATGATTTTGTACCTAAGAGATATTTAATATCAATCTGCTTTTTAATTAATCGGATAAAATTTTCTAATAACATACTGTGAAGATAGGAAACTTAAAGAATTTAGATGGGTCGATGGCAGAGCGGTTTGCGCGCTGGGCTAGTAATCCAGTGATCGCTAGTTCGAATCCTGCCTCGACCGATTTCGTTCACCTATAACACAAGCATTTATGTTTATTTTAGGGAACGTAGGAAGATGTATATGTACTTGTTTAACAAGGACACATTCATTAAAAAAACGAGTGGGTTGTGGCCAACACCAAACTCTCCACACCATAGTAAACGTTAATTTTTTTCTTGAAATGTTGACAATCTCTAAACGCATATTTATGAAGAATATTTATATTAGATTCTAAAACAAATATAAGATTCCCAGAGGACAAAAGTTTTCACAATACACCAAATACACAAAAACATTGTCAAAAAACTCATGGTATGCACTTTCTACATGATACCTTTGAGAAATTTTAAGTAAATTTGCATTACTAGCAAGATGAGCACGTATGAAACAGTGTATCAATGTTGATGAGGCGATGTATATGTGTCAAGATAGAAGAATGCGGTGTTCGGTTCTCACTGCCTACCCCTCGAGGAAGATAGAAGTGGAGAGTAAAAAATACACTTGTCTATAGAGACACATACAATATCAATATGAAATTGATCTCACAATGTTCCCATACAGAAGCTATTTTATTTTTGTTATACATATACATTTTTCATACAAATATGAAATTTATTTTACTTTGATATGGCAGACCATAGATTTTTTTCTTAAAATTTTGACAATCCTTAAATGTATTTTTGATGAGTGTATTTTTATTGTATCAAAATATTAAACAGTATAAAATACCTCGATTTTCTAGAATGTGAGAGCATTTTGAAAATTTGGACAGATTAAATCATACAGAAGAAATTAACGGATATCTATGGAAAACTAATCAGCTCTAAGTTTGTAGACTTTACATATATGAAAAAACAACGTAAATGATGAAATCATAGAGAAGAAATTAAAAGTTGTCTATGGAAAACTAATCAGCTCTAGGTATATGTACTTTACACATATGATGTAAATATGAATTCGATCGGACTTATAGTTTGGGCTGTAGATAGGACACAATAAGGATAATTCCGTACGCCGTACGCCATACATACAAACACATCACGACGAAACTCATAGTGTGCATTCTTTAAATGATACCCGTTGAGAAATTGATGTGAAAAAATATGCTTAAAAATTGTGAAATCATGACTCTCCACTATTCCATAGTGTGGAGAGTAAAAAGAATTTAATGTAATATGCAACATTTATAAATCTAGTGGTACAAAATTATCCAATTCCAATTTGGGAATAATATGGATTGAGTATTTGCAATGGCAAGCTCTGTCGTTTGTAGAGTAATTAAGAAAAATCTGGAAATATTCACCCTTAAGTCTCTTAAGATATTATCATGATCGGAAGATTGTGGAAGAAAAAAACCCTACTTCTTAACATTATTTCTAGCAGATCTTTTATTTTTGGAGGCGTAAAATTTCATGCGATTTAGTATTGTCACATATTAAATGGGTAATCGAGTCATATGTACATTACATAAATGTTCAAGAAATACATACCCACTTTATTTACATACCAATTCAATATTTTTATAATACTTTTGTACATTTTCCAAGGACATATTCATTATTTAAAAATAAATGCTTGTTTCTCAAGAGATACAACTGTCGATGGCGATGGTATGAAAAGTTGAATATTTAGGAAATTTTGTTTTCCTTTACAAACCATGTATGTCAGGATAGGATAGTGTGGAATTCAGTCCCCTTTTCTACCCTGAATTGGTAAACGGCTTGATGATATGTATGTATTTTTTTTATAAAGCTTAAAAGGTATATAAGAGACCCCGTAGATATTGTTGTTTTTTCCATACATTTTCTATGATACGATGTCATCACTAAATTAATTTTTTACAAATATTTGAAAATATGTAAAGTTTTAATGTACTGTTATAAATATATATTTTTTAAAGAAAATTAAATTATCTAATTTCGGCGTTGTGACGTGTATCGATATAATTAAAAGTTTTGGAAATATAATAGGTAATGTAAGTAGGTAGGTACAGAAAATTTTGTCAAATTTTTCTTTTCTTTTTTATTTAAATTATTTTGAGATATTATATTTTTCTATAATGATTTAAATTTTCAATATTCCAACTTTTATAGTTTATGAGATATATGGAATTAAAAAATTAAAATTGAAATGTTAACAACCCCTGACTAAAACGAAAATTCGGAGCAGAAAAGTTTTGTAGGCCTATAACTTTCTACACTCATGAAACTTTGAGTTCTATGCATCAAGCTGATAAAAAGGTAAGAAGGGGGGGGGGGGGATGGGACACACATAAAATTTTCTACTCTAAAATCTGAGTTCATCCATACATAACACATATGCTATATATCATTGGTGGTTGACTGGTAGAGATTGCCTGCGGGCAATAAGTCCGCCACGTTGTATAAAACAATAAAAGTATTTTATTATTATTATTATGCTGCGAAGCCTTTAAGTTGGTGTTTTTTGACTTCAAATTAGGAAAAAACATGGAATAGGTAGACGTTATAAAAAACCATATACGCGGATTGTGGCTTGAAACTATGTCGATATGTTTGAGAGAAATAAATTCTCTTGAACAAATCGCTAGTTCTAAAAATAATGAAACCAATAATAATCAACTTTAAAGTTGGTAATTATGAAGTCGATTTTTCTAAAAGTTTTTTTTATTAATGAATTATTTCCATCGATATACTTTGTTTTTCTACATTTCTTTTTCGTATATTTACTGTCAAGATCTACTCCTATCTACTGTCAAGATCTACTCCCATTTTATTTTTTTTGTATATTTACTGTCAAGATCTACTCCTATCTACTGTCAAGATCTACTCCCATTTTATTTTTTTTGTATATTTACTGTCAAGATCTACTCCTATCTACTGTCAAGATCTACTCCCATTTTATTTTTTTTGTATATTTACTGTCAAGATCTACTCCTATCTACTGTCAAGATCTACTCCCATTTTATTTTTTTTGTATATTTACTGTCAAGATCTACTCCTATCTACTGTCAAGATCTACTCCCATTTTATTTTTTTTGTATATTTACTGTCAAGATCTACTCCTATCTACTGTCAAGATCTACTCCCATTTTATTTTTTTTGTATATTTACTGTCAAGATCTACTCCTAGTTCCATACATCATAATTGTATTGTATTTATTAATTATTATTCAAATTTTTTATTGCTGTTTTCATCCAAAATGTTACCCGATAAATATATTGGCATCTTGAGAAAGGCTAGTGTCTATTTATACTAAATAATTCTAAAACCTTCAAAAACTTGCCAGTTCTAAGATAAGTGGCATTTGTACTAAAATTTCTGTCTACCGAGGATAATTTAGCACAACGATAATTATTAAGTGGCAACATTAATGATATTAGTTACACAGTAATAATGGACGTAAGCCTTTCTGGAAATATACTCTTTCAACAACTAGAAGGATTATTTCATTACTATGGCAATATTATATCTTACACTTATGATCCAGTGTTTCTAAACAAATTATATTTTGGGACGAGATTTCAACACATTTTTTTCAAAAGTTCAACATTAAAAGCCTCAGAAAATATTTAAAAAAATGAACAACTGATGTTTTATATTTTTTTACGTATTGTAGTGTCATCAATACAAAGCTTTTTATAAGATTCTCATTATTGATGAAATTTACAAGTTACAATGAAACAAACAAAAGTTATATACTTGGTACGGACTGTCTTACACAGATGGCAGTACTATTTAATAATCGTTTTGAATCGTCTCACGCAGATGGCATCTAGTAGAATATTAATTCAAATTTTGAATGTGAAATAAATTGCAAAATCTTAATAAATATATTCAACAAATTCGTTGATACGCAATCGATAAGAACAGCTGAAATTACAATATTATGTGCAAGCTTAGAATTTCAATAATTTAAAAGACTATTATTTTTATAGAAAAAAGGTTGGACGAAAATGGCTTGAGATATAAAAATGTGGAAAACATTACAATAGGCCTATATCTAGGTGTGGAGTGATCGCTAATCAATAATAAAAGACCAACAAAATGACAGTGGAGGATTTTTAATTATCTCAATAGAGACGAAGTTGGAATATTTATTGTAGGAGAACCGGGAAATCAAGGCACCTACAGGGCTTACGACCTGTCATCGGCTGGTTTACGTGATCACTTTATGCGCTTGCGCAACGTTCACCAATTATGCCTTTTTAATGAGATCCCTATCAATTAAATTTTGAAACTTCTATATATTGTAATACTGAAATTCTTTTCGCTTGAAAATAAGGAATTTTTACTACAGCCATCTATGGGTGAAATTATGAACAACAATATTATTATTTTTTATTTATTTTGTTGTAACGCCATCTATTGAGAGAATTGTTTTTTGTAAATAATGAAAGCTACAATTCTTATATGTGAGGTGACAATGCATTTTTCGCATAGAAGTCACCCGGGTCACAGGTCGTAAGCCCTGTAGGTGCCTTGATTTCCCGGTTCTCCTACAATAAATATTCCAACTTCGTCTCTATTGAGATAATTAAAAATCTGTTAAAAAATATCTTTGACTCCCGACAGGGAAAAAAATCCAATGTTTGCGCATATGCAATAATAAAAATATATTCGACAGTGGAGGAGCTGTTTCAAACTGCCGTAGATAGGGAAATATTCAACATTGGGGGAAAAAACTTTTTTATACAAGATGATATTTTTTATAAAACATATAGTCAATAGTCAACCATCGAAACCCTCAGGGTTTATCTGAGGTTGACGAGTTTAGTATTTGGTAGTTTTAATATACCTACATAATACGATGCAGGTTCCATCCAACGTCAGCCGAGAAACTCAAAGAGCATGCTCTTATAGCACAAAGCTGCCATTATCGGATCTCATCATGTACCTTTTCAAGTTGGTAAAATATTTTGTGCATGTAGTGTATATATGTCGAATGCCAAACTCACGGGTACCCAAGAGGGTAATGATGGGGCATCCGGGGGGAAAGAGGAGGATAGGAAGACCAAGACTGACATGGGAAGACGAAGTAACCAAACATGCGAACCAGCTTCTCGAGGTGACCGGATTGAGAACGGTGGCTGAGGACAGGGATGGTTGGAGGCGAAAGTTGGAGGATGCCAAAGACCGATTTGGGCTGTAGTGCCATTGAAGAAGAAGAAATGTGTATACGCAAAAGCTCATCATTCATATCATTTAGTATTTTTGGTAGGAGATATTCCCATGTTCTCATGCCATATGCATTATTGTACACAGGTAAAATATATTTCTTTAAGTAGTATAACTGTCGAAGGTTTTTTCTACGAGAGTCTACTTTTAATTAATTTATATTATCATGTTCGTCTTTTAAGATGGCAATTTTTACTTTATGATAATATACAGCTAACACGTTACAGTGTTTGAATAGACCCTTTTCATTATTTAGATACCTTAAAGCTATGTTTAGAACTGCAAATTGTGTTACAAACAGACGAAGCGTAGTGGATTATTTAAACAATTTTATAATTAAAAGGTAAAAAAAATAATACAAAAACTTAACACGCAACACGTTGAGAAGTAATCTTGTAGGATTTGACCATTTCAACAATCTGTAGTAATTTTCTCCCATTTAGGTGTATACACCTCCATTATACAGTAATGTACCTCTCATCCCAGAACATTAGCGGCCGCCGTGGCAGAGTTCCAGCCTTTACCAGCCCATTCCAACCGTGTAATATCCACATGAAAACAGGCCGAGAGGAGGATTATCCAAATAATATAAAAAAATACCGAAGGATAATATTATTTTATTATTGTATTTGCCAAAGAAAATTCCATTAACCTATGTATGTCGAGGATAAGAAACTCGACACGTATTACAAATTTAATATAAAATATAACAACAAACTTGTGCCTTAATATTTTATATATTTACAGTAAATTTTAAACTAGTTACTAACAGAACTCCAAATTAAGTTCGTCTAATGTAATATTTAAAACTGAAACTGAATAACAAGAATTTTATAAGAAAACAATTTAAGTGTAATATTATAGATTAATATACGCATTCTACTTAGGATATTGTTAGCGCCGAATTGCCGATTGCAACTCGGGCTAAAAGATCAGTGGACTGTATACAAAAAATAAATAATTGCACTTGTCACGGCGCGTTATTCACAGCGACGAGGTAAATAACGGGATCAAAGAAATGGATCGAGAAAGGAAATCACCGTCCAGTACGGAAGAAGTCCTCGCCTCGATCGCTCACCCAGTCCGAACGAAAGATGTGTAATCTATATGCCGGGGCACAGCACTACACAATTATGTTTCCTACAACGGGCACTTGTATCGGGAACGAAGTCCGAATTGACATCCGCCTAAGGCCGTATGCAGGCAAGTACTAGTGGGGTATAGCAGGAACGGAACAGAGCAGTTACAAGGAAGAGAGGGGGGAAGGAACAAGACAGGTGATTTGTATTCACGCGAAAAAGTAAATACCGTACCGAACAGATATAAATTTCCATAAGATGCGATGGAACAATTGAGTTGACATAAATCCAATAATTTAAGTTGGATCTTCATATTTACCTACTTAAGGGAGCCATATTCTGAGTTAACATGCTATTTTTTAATGTCTTTACCCTGTATTCACAACATAATCAAGACAATAATACTTCTCGGGAAACTAACAGTTGTCACATTCAGGAGATTTATAATATTTATCGTCTCACAGATCCAAATTAAAAACTGCGTCTCCACCAGGAATCAAACTCGGGACCTTTGGCTCAGCAGTCAGATATCTGACCCACTGAGCAGCAGACACCGAACTTTTTGCTTCGATCTTTAATATTGTTTTATTTTATTTATTTATTGATTTCATCTCACAAATAAAATTTTGAAAATTAATACATAAATGTATTCAACCTCACTAGGAAAAAACCTGTATCGAGGTTCGAGGTTGATTGATGATATTAAAGATCGAAGATTTGTTAATCAATGTTGGATAAGTCTTAGGGTCGTATTATAGGAGTGTTTTTAAGAAAAATATAATAATACGATAAGGTCCCATACTGCGAGAAGACTGTTTACGTGACCTCAACTTTTTCTGATAATTTTCCTTATAAAACTTTCTTTAAATCACCCTTTGAATCACATGTGCTCAAGTATATATGTATGAGTAGGAAAGTCATTAAATATTATTCATCAAGACAAAATGATTTAAAAAATTTCTATCTTTATAATAAAACAAATTTAGCTTATCAAATAATCTACTTTGAAAGTCCTCGTTTAAAACATGTAATATAAAGTATGTCTTAATGTCTTAGATTTAAATTTTGTTAGGTGCAAGATTCATCGCTTTCACTCATAAACGAATTTGTGGATATTATTTTGAGCGGGTCACCACTAAACGATATGACAACCATAATAATGAGAGAGTAAGCTTAAAATATGAGCGGTAATTTAAGAGTGGGTACCTACCTACAAACTCAAGATTACTCACATTGCCATTGATATAAAACATGTTCAAACAATACGAACAATACGAACTCAAGATTCCTCACATTGCCATTGATTTAAAACATGTTCAAACAATACGAATGGAATCATATAATATGTTGATTTGTTTATTTGTTCACGATCACGATCCAGCGACAGGTGTGCGGGTGGAAAAAAGAAGGAAGCATAGCACGAGCGTCTCGTTTCACCTAAAACGGCACTACATTCAAAATAGGTGGTGAACCTCATTGCTATTTGAGATGTTATAGTAGTCTGTTTGTTTTTTCGATTATCTGGCTCTAACGGGTTATTTGAATACTTAAATTTGTTATTATTTATTTGTTTCTTCTTGTACACATAATTTGTACACTGGCTGGTTTAATATCAAACGGAGATTTCTTCCAACCGACCAGAGTTGTTGTTAATACAATACAATGGCAATATGTTTATGACATGACAAAAATAAAAAAATATATATAATAAAGGTAACAGAAGAATAGCGAAAGAGAAAAATGACAGAAAAAATATTTATTTATTTGTTTTTTTTTATTTATTTATTTTCTTTGGGAAGCTACATTTACAGTTTAATGATACAATATTATTTTTACAGTGTTAGAACCAAAAAAAGAACAACATCCACATAATATAAAAACAAATAACAGTTTACAAACCAAAAACATTCATATACACACCTTCATACACACCCTCACACACACTCATACACACACACATACATAGACATTCATACACACATATATACAACAACTAGGGAAGGCAAGAGAAAGGAGAGAAGAGAAACTAGAAGGACAGGATAGAGGGATATTGGTTGCGCATCACCTTCAGAACATCATGTCTCAATCTGTAATATTTCGCGTTGAATATGTCTATCTCAGCTGAGAATGTATTGTTATATTGGCTGCTTATGCGTGTAATTGTGGCATTTTTCCTGATATTTGTTCTACTTTTTGGAACATGAAGTAATTGAGGTCTGCGAACCATTGAATACAGTAACAATGCAATTTTTAACAATGATAGGAAAGCAACAGGATAAGGAGAGGAAGAAGAAATCAGGTATTATCTGATAGATATTTTTGCTATTACTATTTTATCAAAATAAATTTGTAATGATAAAAATGAATAATTTATTTAAAAAACGCCGGGTGTATTTTTTTTATACAAAATCTAAACGAGTCGTTCTATGAACCCATTTTACATTGTACAACTGTCGAGTATAAAAAATACTCGAAAAAAGAATGATTCAATTAAAAAAGCTTGAAATCCGCATTTGGAATCAACATGTTGTATGTGTGTGCATGTTGAAATGTGTGTAAATACAAGAAGTTGACAAATTGACAAAATTAAACACAACGTGGCTGCTGTGCGCCGTCAAACCGTCAATTTAATGCTTCATTTTCATTTACTTTTTAAAATACGTTGCCTACAGGAGACCAGGGGATTATTGTGCTGTACATTTACTTCGCCAACCTATTCATAGTTAATAGTTATATTCATCGCCTCACTTCATAGTTTTATCATTCATCGCCTAGCTATTCATAGTTTCATTTCTCTCTCTTTCTCGTCCGTATCCTAATAACTGAGATTGGTGGCTATACTAAATTACTCTTTGTGTGGCCCGTCTCCATACTAATATGAACGCAGAGCACCAGTCACTGAAGACCCCAATCAGACTTAACAAGATCACTTCACCAAGTCGCTGAACGACCACGAGATCTTCGCCCCTCTACGCTGCCCATTCCAGCAAGCTTTTCTAGACAATCTTCAAACTCTGGAAATATGTCTACAGAATTGACGAATACGTCTGTAGTGCATTTTTGACAGTGGATAATTAATTAATGTATTAATCATCCAGAATAGACACATAATTTGTTCTTTTTGGCTCTCCGTGGGATGCGCAGCGTTCGCCTCCATTACCACATCTCAAAGACATCAATTTTCTTCCTCTCGGATTCTCTCAGTGTCCAAGTTTCATTATTTTTCGTCTACTTATTCAAAGTTGTTTCATAATTTATCGCCTTCCTATTCATAGTTGCATCATTCATCGCCTCCCATTTATAGCTACATTCATACACTATGATCTTCTAAATTTCCTTTTAATAGATTCTTATCTAGTCATGATGTTGATCAAAGTAAGATTAAGGTCAGCTTCAGACTCTTGCAATTTTTGAGGTTAAATTAATTGAATGATAATATTAATTTATACAACAATTACTAGCAATTTCATACTTAACGTTGATATTAACAATTTTTTTATGATTAAATGAAGAGAAATATTAAAATTAGATTATGATCAAGTACTGATTTATACATTTTTAAGATTAATAAATCAAGATAAGAATGTGTCGTGAGTAGCCCCCCCGGGTCATTCTATAAAAAGCTTTACAATAAAAAGGAATAAGAGAGTTTTGGGCACACTTTCGAAATGTGTTTTTTTATTAACTCACAAGTTAATATTGATAAGATTGTCTTTGTTTAATCGACTTAAATTTTCCTGGGTTATCCCCGACTTTTGTACTTCTCAATTATTCACAGGATACAGAGTTATCTTCACCGATTTCAAATTGCCTCCTCTGCCTCATGTCAGTTCTGTCAATACCCAGACCAAACTTCGGAAAATATCCTGTGGGATTGTTGCCACCCAACGGTGTCCTCTTATAGAACAGAGCTCCTCGTTGCTGTCCGTGGGCCTATTCAAGGTCCCATTGGTCACGCGGATTATGTGATCTCGAAGACCAATTTTAAAGCTTTAAGAAGTTTTGTCATAGAAATGGTGCCTTACTATTGTTAGATTCCCAGTAGGTTAATTTTTTACAGAGATTTTGGACATACACCTAATGTTTTTCATTTAAAAAGATCTGAAGTCAATGACAGTCCACGAGTGCGAATCTTCCATTCACATTCGTCGAGTGTTCTTTTGCACTATGGTGCCGAGATTGCTAATCTGGAGGGCTATATGAGCTATTTTTCGTGCTTTACATTTTTTTCTTTTCGCTCAATTAGTGTTCTGTGAATGGGCCGTTTTCAGTCCCCATATGCAGAGCGGGTGGTGGTGGAAGTAGTGATTGTCTTTGTTATGTCACTTGATTAAACCAATATACAAACAAATAAAAACCAATATATAAACATAAATACAGACAGTCAATTAAATTTATGTCTGATACATCCGACCGTAATTTGCTCCAAATTCATAATATTATGTCATCTCTTTTTAAATTATTTCCCAAAATACGCAACACGGTCGATAAGTTTACGGGCGGTTAAAACTGTACCTGAACTTTTCGCAGTATTCTGTTTCAGTTTTGCCACGGGGTTTGCGTGTTCGACCTTCGGGCGGGTTGTGCTGTATCACCGGACAAACAAATATAACCAGCTGGCTCTGCCAACTCCTACTAGCCCCTGATAATACCCCTGCAGTATGACTAACGTTCTGTACAGTCACGGAAGAACCTCAACTGCCCACGGTTAATGGTATCATTTGGTTTTCAGCAAATTATGTACCTATATAACGTCAACCGCATTATGTCAGAGTAAGAGGGTTTTTGCGTTTTATATGAAATAAAAAAGAGAAACAACTTTTTCCGATTCAGACACGAACTAGGTAAAGTTGAGGTAATTAATGTCCCTTATTCAATATGATTTAAATATTATGAAGTCCCGTTTTATTATCAAAGCACAATAATAATAATACATGATAAATTATGTCTGAAGCATAAACACCACTCCTAAGAAAGAGTGGAACATTGTCGCAGTAATAAAACTTTATAGTCAGAGTAATAATTATTTTTTGACCTTCATATTTGCTGTTATTATGACGAATTCAGATATCATTAAAATTACCGGCCTAATACGACTAATTTTACCATTGCACATCAAATCAACTAAGCTCCCATTTGGGATTTTGAATCTCTGAACAAAAAAAAAATACCAATTTTGATTGATATTATTCATTTTTGGGTGATTTTAATTTCGATGTACTTACGCTTGAAATACGTCGAATCCAAAAACATAGGAAGATGATGACGACTTTGAAAAAAATCTTCAAGGGGGTTGCATGAGACGAAGTTGGGATATTATAGAAGAACCAGGAACTCAAGGTACCTACAGGGCTTTTTTCTCAATAGATGGAGTTACAAAAAAAAACGAAAAAAAAGGTTTCATCGTTACTTCATAGAAGGCAATAGTATAACTCCATTTTTTCAGGTGAATTGTTACACATTAATTAAATATAATAAAATTTTCAAAAATTACATTGATAAGGAAACTCAATAAGAAGGCATAATTGGTGAACGTTGCGCAAGCGCATAAAGTGATGACGTATACCAGCCGATGACAGGTCGTAAGCCCTGTAGGTGCCTTGAGTTCCTGGTTCTTCTATAATATCCCAACTTCGTCTCTATTGAGAAAAAAAATTCGATTTGGGCATATATGTGTTGGCTTGGCTGAGTGGATATGTGCGAGTTTAACCACGTGATATAATTATCTTATTGAGTTCTATAATATCTTAAGATATTATAGAACTCTGTATCATAATTATATCCACGATATGGGTAATTATTGGGGTTTTGTATTCGCCGTTTAGCCGTACTTGCTCCCTTGGTCTCCTTTAGCTATTTTTTTTAGTTATTCTGCCATTATAATTTTCATATCGTGTCATTAAAATTGCATAACAATAATATGTTAAAAGTAATAAGGGTAGCTCTCTCTGTGCATCGCATTACTTTGTTAAGTCCTCTAACAGCCTGTGTAGTGTGTAGCACAGAGCATCCTTTTGTGTGTTGAAGATTTCATAAATGATATTTAAATGAATGTATGCCAGCCAACTCTAGAGATGTATTTCATTTGCATTCACCTAACGTATTGTATTGGGTCATAATGTGTGTTCATGGAAATGTTCGTGCATACTTTCGAGGGTTATACACAATATATATAATATCCTTTTGTACAGAGCGAACATTGAACACAATAAACTCCTCTCGCGAAGTAATGATGTCAAACCCGGTTTTTAGCTATAGGTTAACCGAGAAACGGGAAATGATTGTTGTTGTGATATATTTGTGACAGCGAAATTTCTGGATGCTGAAACGACAACGATGTTTTAATTACGTAGGTCCTACATATGTTTTGGCAGACAGAAAGAATGTGTCGTATGGACCAGTTTTTTATTGTATAAAAACTTGCTCCCATTTTTATTTTTTGATTCAAGAATGAGGATGTGGAGATCTAGCAATTCTATTGTTCGAGAGGCTGGTATGTGGCTTGATTCTCCAATTCACAGATGATGGGCATTAATTTTGCAGTGACTGAAGTGATTTCAGTGGATATTTTTACACAGTTACACAGTTTACACAGTTTGGATGGGTGGATGGCAGAGCGGTTAGCGCGCTGGGTTAGTAATCCAGTGGTCGCGAGTTCGAATCCTGCCTCGACCGATCTCGTTCACCTATAGGACAAGCATTTATGCTTAGTTTAGGGAACGTAGGAAGATGTATATGTACTTGTTTAACAAGGACATATTCATTTTTTATATTAAAAAAAAAAAATAAGTTAAGTTATTTCGGTTATATATGTTTATATTTATTAATTTATAATTTTTGTATTTACATATTGATGTGTTATTCTTTTCTTTTTTTATCTTTCGTGTGTTCTTTATGCTTACTTTTCTTTCTGTTATTCTTTTTTTTATTTGTATGTATAGCTAATTTTTAAATGATGTACATATATATGATATGGTTTGTGTTGCATTACACCCCCCCTGCTCAACAACTGAAATAAAATATTTTTATTATTATATGATAGGTTCATTATATTTTATTTATTTCACATCATATTGGAATATAAATAAAAAAAATAATGTGTTAGTATAATATATACCTAAGTGTTGTATACAAAACAACACAAATACACGAAAAAATATAACGAATATGATATAAGTACCTAATATTGTACGAGTAACGATACAGTTGGATATTTATAGGAAGTTAGACAATCAAAACTTAAAATTTATAATATATTTTTTTATGACGCATTGGGAAAAACAAAAATTTTCCTCTATATTATTATTTTATACGGATAAAATGATGTTGTAGTTGTTAAAGAAAAAAGACAATAAACAAATACCTATATAAGGTCTTTGCAAATACCTAATTGTAAAAATAATTACAAGTATATGAATTTATCATTATTATTTTAAAAATATATTTTACTATAGCTAATTCTCCGTAAAATATATTCCATTTGCCGGTTAAGCTCTTTAGTGAGCATTGTAAGAATGTATTTTTTATTAGTTAATTTGGCATAATATTCGTCGTAGCAATACATGTTTTTTTTTTCAAGTGATATATCAGTTA
Source organism: Molanna angustata (assembly GCA_963576475.1). NCBI lineage: Eukaryota > Metazoa > Arthropoda > Insecta > Trichoptera > Molannidae > Molanna > Molanna angustata. The sequence continues at coordinate 25,566,813 of OY754981.1, read as the reverse complement.
ACATTTTTGTGAGATCAAAATTGATTGACGTTTGTATTAATAAATTTGTAGCAATATAGAAAACAAAATGTATATTTTGGTCCATTATAGTAATATTAACCCAATTAAAAAAAAATTCCGTGAAAACCGAGAAAATTTCGTACAATTATTATTCAATTTTCTATCAATTATAAAATTAGCATCCACGATATGGTTTTCAAAATTATCATAAAGGACAGAACCCACGATATTTTTGTATTTTTAGTTGGTAATTTTACGGTCTGGTCAAATATTTCTGCATTAAATACCGTACATTTTTTAAACAAAAGTAATTCCAATTATGTTCAAAGTAACTGGGTGATAAAAGTTTACATTTATTTAATTTTTTTCATTATATATGATTGACTTTTCATAATATTTGTCGTTGCAATGCCCCACTAGGAAAATTGAATTTATAAGGAAACTCGATAAAAAATGCATAATTGGTGAACGTGCAAGCGCTAAAAGTTATCTCGTAAACCAGCCGATGACAGGTCGTAAGCCCTGTAGGTGCTTGATTTCCCGGTTGTTCTATAATATTCCATTTTGTCTCTATTGAGTCAATTTGTAAAAAAATACAACATGAACTAAATAACAACAAAATATCATTCTTAGATATTCCCTAAAAATACGTAGTAGGTATGTGCTAGTACCCATGGCAGTATTGCACGAATCCTTAAAGAGCTTCTCTGTATGAGGTGTCCAGAGCGAGCAAATTTTTAACATGTCTACGTAGGGGACGCCAGCTATTAGGATTTGGGTCCATTTTACTCTTCCGAAGAAGCGCACTACGTAGCGTCGGGAGGGGTTTGCAATCTAGAAAAGAGTTTACATATTAATTCGGATTTTAAAAAGACCCGGGCAGCCCGACTCGTTCCACAGTCGGGCTGCTGTATTAATAAAGGAGTTCGAGAAGCGACTTGTTCGTATATGTTGAAGGTCCACTGTGAATGGGTGCTGCGATTGAGTGAAGCGAGTGACTCTGTTGCGAGTGGGTGGAGGAGGGACCAAATATGCAAGTTCTTCTGAGCAATTCCCGTGGTAGTATCTATAGAATAAACTTAAAATACCGACTCTGCGTCTGTGTTCTAGTGATTGCAATCCATCAGTCAGTGATGGATCATCAATCAGACATATAGCACACGAGGGTATTCAGTAGGTATTGGGGGGCGCCACTCCAGAGGTGACTGCCATATTCAATAATTGGACGTATTTCATGCGCATTGTAGAGTATACAGATCTGGGTCTTAGTAAAATATCTACGCGCTCTATATAGTACGCTCAATTTTTTGGAGGCGAGTTTCACCTTAGCTTCGATGGAGCCCTTGTAGTGTAATTGGTTCGTTATAGATACTCCAAGCAGGTCGATAGAGCTGCTGTTAGGTAGGGTGCTTCCGTTGAAAGACACTTGCAATTCATTGGGGTTTCTCTTCGCAGAAATTAGACAGGCTTGGGTTTTTGAGACGTTAAATGAAACAAGATTACTTTCACCCCAGGTATTGATTGAGTGGAGGTAGCTATTTATTTTTTGATGAACTTTTGATGATACTTATATTAATTAACGTGCTTGGAGGGTATTCAAGATTTGAATATGCCATCAGAAAGACGTCAAATATTGATATTGTTTCAGTTATAAATCTTATACTCCACACATCCTCTTACACTCGTTCACAATGCCTATCTACAGCCTATCTGTGGAACCAATTAGGTACCCAATGGTATAATAGTATAAGAGAAGCTTGATGATTTCACAAGTCACACTTCTTATCCACACCCATATAATTCCTTGATGATTTCACAAGTCACACTTCTTATCCACACCCCTATAATTCCTTTTTCCTTCTTCCCTTCGCACCCCGTCCATTTTCCTTTTTAAGACATATTCATTTTTATTTTTGAATTGTGTTTCCTTTTGCATTTAATATTGTAGTTCTTCTTCTCCTTTTTTTGTAAATGTTTTTTTTTGTTACAAATGTAGTTACTAATGGAGATTGTAGTTTCAAGTGAACTGGTGGAATTTGCCTTCGGGCAATAATCGTGATTTAAGTTAAAGTGATCAGATTTTCGTATGCAACGATAATTTTTATCGTTTTATTTGTCAAAAAATTAAAAACGTTTGAAAGTTTTGTAAAATTAAATTGTTGAATTTAAATATTCGAAATGTGATTATGTGTAATATACTAGATAGATGTAGTACTCCGTGCAAAAAGTGAGTCATGGAATATCGCGCGTTTGACGTTTTGGTTGGCAACATATTTCAGTTTTCCTTACATTTCAACATATCCTAGATAACTGTTCTCTAAATCTTTATAAATAAAGTGTTTTTAAATTCGAAAAAAATCCCATTAGTCGTTATTCTCCAGAGTAAAACGATGTGGTCTGCCAACCAAAACGTCAAAAATCCCCCGAAAAATGACTCACTTCGATGCATACAAAATTTGCTAACTACGACATCTTGTATAGTATAATAAAAATCTATTGGTATTATCAATATAAAAACTGTGGAAACAATGGTTCATTTGGAAGAAAACGAGATATTGCATTATGGTTCAACAGTAAATATAACCCAATTTTTTTCTGAAAGTGTAGAGAATTGTTTAAACGACTACACGTTAGTTTAAAACTAGGACACTAATTTTCATTTTGATATACTTTTAAAACCATAAATATCGTTAAAACTACCATATTATTTGCCCGTGGGGAGATGTTACAAACTCAACATGTCGAAAAATAAATATCATTAAATATTTAATAAAAAATGGTATCTATATTATGTCTCCTTATATTACTCTCTGGGTGACGAAGTTGAAAAAACTGATGGTGTTTAAATATGGAAAGGGCATTAGTGTTACTAACTTTGTCAACAAAAATGTCCAGCAACCATCTAGTACTAAAGTTAATAAATGAACAACTATAGTCTGTTTTTTTAAAGAAAATATTATGACATTTTTTGCCAATATCAATAAAGGGTGTCCCAGTAGGAGACGGAAATATTTATGTTTATTATCATACACACTATCACGACATATCCCACAACTAATCCAATATATTATATTAGTATTTTTTCTATCTTTTTGTTTACTTTTTCTGTTTCTTTTTGTTTTGATTATTATATGCTTGTTTTAAGTTTGATTGTTACATTATTAGTTTGACTGAGGATTGCTCCCCTGAGCGAAACTTTGTTTCGTGGGAGCAAGTTTGAAAATAAATAAAAAAATGTGAAGTAACCAGCGACAGGTACGCATTATCTTATTTATTTTAATTTATTTTATTTAGCATAGATACGGACAAGAATGGGATAGCCTAGTCTTCACACCATTTTTTTAAACATAACCTACAAAAGTTTGATAAAAATACCAATTTAATCATTTATTTTAATATTTTAGTTACTTTTTTTTAATATATAATGCAACTGGCTCACGCCAGTCGCAATTATAACTACAAACAAACCTAACCAACCTATTTTTACCAAACTTTTGTAGATTATGTCCCAATATTTCTATGCATAATAGACATAGGTAGATAAAATGCGTAAGGTGTGGGTAAATATTTTTTACCTACACTACACTATCATTGTGTAGTGTGCGGTATACTTAAAAGAAAGCACGACATATGCATGTATCTATACCCACACACCAGTCTCGTTTCACCTTATAAGGCACTACATTCAGAATAGGTGCTAAACGCAGACCAATAATCTATTTTTATTTTAGATTTTATGAGGCGGTCGAAAGTTATAAAGTGATGGAATTAGTTATTGGGCGAGCGCTATACATACCATCACGGCATGACTCACAATGTGGGGTAACTAGCGACAGGTACACGGGTGTGCATAACCATATAAAAAAACACGATGTATTCGTGTATGCCCATAAACTTGTCTCACCTATTTCCAGTACAGAGAAGTGAAATTAAAATTTAAAACGGTGTAAGAATAGAAAGCGCGATACGAGCGTGTATCCCAAAATACCAGTCTCGTCTCAACTAAGACGGCACAAAATTAGGAATGAATCCTAATTTCTAATTTAATTTAGAAATTAGGATTCATTCCTAATCAGAGAATACCCGGGAAAGTTATAGATCCCGATGCCGGGAATAAACCAAAATCAAAAAAAATTAATTTGATACGACAGCGTTTGTTAAAATTAAACAAGGATTTTGAATTATATGAGACTTCCGAAAAACAAAATCCTAATCTGGGGGGCAAGTCAGGTGCAACCGGCGAAATCAAAACCCTCGTGATGGATAAAATTATCGTATGGAGTTTTATGAAATCTAAAGATAATATAGAACTCCATATAATAATTATATGCATGATATGGGTAATCGTGAGGGTTTTGATTTCGCCGGTTGGACCAGACTTGCCCCCCCAGGAGTTGCTCCACTGAGCTTTATTATCTATAAAACCAACTTCCACGGAGAGTGAAAGAGTCTCAGTGGAAGTCAGCTCTTTGATAAGGCGTTAAACGCGTACCAATAATATGTTAAATAGTATGTGCCCATATGTTTGTTTTTATAGTTCTTTTATTTTTTTTTACATTATTATTATTTTTTATATCAACTTTTTGTTGTTTTATTATATAGTTTTTAATTTTTTTATGATAATTATTATTTTTTCTAAGTGTGTATATTATTTTTGTATATTTTAATGATTTTTATGTTTCAATATGTATACCTAAGTACCTATATCTTTTATTTTTAATTGTAATTTTTTCCATTATTTAATATTATTTTTTATATTTACTGTTTTTATAATAGTACCTTTTTTTCTTTTTAAGTGTGTTTATGATCTTTTTTTTTGTAATTCAATGTGTGTACTTAATTGTTGTTCATGTGTGTAAAAGGCAATTTGCCATAAATAAAATAAAAATAAAATAAAATATGTATAAACGCATATTTGCTGAATAATAAGCAAACGATTTCGTAGATTTTTATTTGAGTTCTTGTATGTTTCAAGTGATTAAAAATATAAATGTTAATGAAACGTGTTTTTTTTAATTTTGTCCTTCCGTACGGTCTACACGCAATAAAGAATTCTTCGAACATTCTCGATTTCCAGGTAAACCCGGGAACTAATTGTTAATATTCCCGGGATCTAATAAATCCCGGGAACTGATAAACCCTAGTGGTGAACCTCATTGCTGAACTATGTGAAATGTTATTTTGCCTGTTGTGTTATGGACTATGCGGTTCATACGGGACACATTCGAAAACGAACATCAAAACATTAATAAATACTTAGAGGAGAATACAAATTAAACATGACCAAAAACATGTACGACTTTGTAATGTGAACACCCGTTAGTTAAGTACATTAGCACATTAAATATTCTAGATTATACAGATAATGAATATGTGAATTTTATATTAGTTTCGTAGATCGGTATCACGAGAAACATTTTCGAGCTAGCGTCCCTCGATTGGACATCCCTGGCGTGCCGTTGCCGTCTACATATACATTATTCAACATTTTCATGTGAGGGTTTTGTCATTAAATATGGCAAGATGTAACTTTGTTTAAAGCGTTGTCTGTTTTCCGACGTAAACAAAACGGGGGTCGGGGCCCAGGACCGAGTCCACTATAGGTTCAAATGGGGCAGTTGTCTCAGGAGAAAATAAATGTAGGGTGCCAATGTTTAAAAAAAATCCGAAATAATAATACTAACAAAAATTGGCATTATCCTCAACTAAAAAGAATATATTTTTATGACTGCTTTAATCGCTTAGTTATAATTAAGAAATTATAATTTTATCGAAAAAAATCTCATAGAAGAGTTTGAGAATTGGCACAGTTAAAGCTAAAATTTATATAAAATATGTTTTACAAATACGTTAAATTAAATAAAAAAACATTTCATGTCAAACCACAGATTGCTTACTTTCATACTGCCAATGTTATACACGTACCTATTGTCAAACGCAGTTGTTTTAAATTCTAACACATAACATGTTAAAGAAAAATAGGTAATCTACTGTCTAACAATATAAATGTTACTCAAACAATTACATTTTGCAATGCGTGAAAAGAAAAATTTGTATCCCTCGATGAATACCGTGATGTTTTATTTTATCATATATGACTTTTCAAACTTAAAAATTTAATGACATCTGAGTGATCACCAGAATCAATAAAAACTCTAAAATCGGTCATGATGAATATTCTTGCAAAATAACTAAAGATTTTTGAAATATTATTTCCATTGGTTGTATGGTTACCTTTAGCTATGCTAAGTAAATGGATGGGTGAATTGTTCTTATTTGAGACTTTATCGATGCGTTTTTGTTTTGATATTTCAAATAATAAATAATTTACGTGAATTGCCATTTTTTATGTCTGCGAACGCCGTAAAAAATTGAATCAAGTAGATCCAGAACAATAGTATACGTTCATTTTTGAAACAACAGCGATATGAAATATTGATGATGACTGATTTTCAAGAAACGGGTAGTGTTTTTTTTATTTTGTTGCTAAGCCAGGCGCCTGCTACTCTAGGTCTGGTCCTGTTTGGGCCTGTATCAAATTAATGGCATGGAAAGTTGTTTATCGACGGTGGAAAAGAATACAAAAACAGGTCGAAAGCGGTGGGTTCGGGTTTCTACTGACGACCGTCTTCATCAGCCTTTATAAACAATTCCTTATTTCTCCGATTTCTTCTTACACCATCATTATTTGCCCCTCATGTTAGTGATGGCGAAAATTTTATTACGCTGAGAGAAAAATGAAAAATATAGTGATTGAAACGCCACTCTTTTCTAATTGGTTCGAGCCACGTGAAAGCACCGGCTTGGAATAGTGCTTCCACTCTTACCTATTATTATTTTTTTCTCATTGACAAATAAAAATACAAGAGGCAAAGTACATAATTCACTTTTTTATGTCTTTGTAACTAGTACATATACATCTCCATGCATTCCCTAAATTAGGCATAATTGCTTGCGTTATAGATGAACGAAATCGGTCGTGGCAGGATTCGAACTCTTGACTACTGGATTACAAACCCAGCGCACTAACCGCTCTGCCACCATCCATCTGAACTAAGTTCAACAATGAGGTTCACCACTCATTCTGAATATTTCCTTTTTAGGTTTGACACGCGCATGTCGTGCTTCATTTTATAAGTCAATGGATTCCTACATATCTGTCGCTGATTATTTTACATTGATGGATATGCCGTGATGGTATGAATGTATATGAATATCAATTTACATAAGTACTGTATTTATTTTGGTAGCAGTCAGAAATAGTTATTCCGCCACAATCAACTTTATTCGCAAATAGTATTTAGCAGAGCTGCGAGTTTCATCCATATATTGGGCTGACAAAAGATATCCCATAACACTTCTAGTTCAATAACTGCACTGATTGAATTATCCAGAACAAATAGACTATTACGGTATGCTTGATGGTCTCTTAGGCTCTGAATTACTCCACTCTCCACTTCATTTAAGAACTGTGTCAAAAGAATGTTCCATCAAGACATCTTAATGGATGTCGTATGGATTACATAAAACCTATGTACATACCTCCCAATTCTTTGTAGGAATTGAACAGACAATAAGATAAGCATACGAAGAGCATAGAGCACCGCCATCTTCAGCAATATAAGTACCTTTTTAAGACTATAGTCTTGTAAATTTATCTATTATGTCATTGAGTGCATAAAATTGCCGATAAATATTTTTCATTTCAAGTCAGGTTTATTCTTAAAATGCAAAAATATAAAAATTCTGGGTTTCCGATCATTTAAATCTCTCAATAAACCCATTTTAACGTAGGTACGCGATAGTAACCCATAGCTTCATAGTATATTAGGCGGTTTCAATATGTGTCATATTTTCAGAAGCGTTTTATGCCCTCTTAATGTAAGTGTGAATTTCCCATAGATTTTTATTATAATATACCTACTAGATGTCGTAGTTAGCAAATTTTGTATGAATCAAAGTGAGTCATTTTTCCGGGGGATTTTTGACGTTTTGGTTCCAGACCACATCGTTTTTCTATAGAGAATAACGACTAATGTGAATTGTTTTCGGATTTATTTGTCTAAAAAACATTTTAATTATTAAGGTTTAGAGAACAGTTATCTAGGATGTGTTGAAATGTAAGGAAAACTGAAATATGTTGCCAACCAAAACGTCAAACGCGCGATATTCCATGACTCACTTTCTGCACGGAGTACTATATCTAGTAACTATATTATAATAAAATTCTATGGAATTTCCTAGTTTCTGCACTGCGTCCATTTTTATTTATTTATTTATTTATACATCTTCTTGTACATAATATAAACAAATATAATTGTACACTGGCGGGCTTATTGCCATTAGGCAATTTCTTCCAACCAACCAGATTACAAAGTATGACAACATTGTGTATGTACAACAGCAAATAAAAAAGGGTAAAAGAAATCAAATAAAATACGTATAACACTTAAATACTATTAAACAAAAAAAATATATATAATTCATAGCAATAAAAAGGATATGGTAAGGACAGGAGAGGAAATCGGGATCAGGTGTTCAAGGATAAATATTCCTTCTTTAGTTTTTTCTTGAAAACACTAAGTGAGTTAGACGACGCAATATCCGGACTAAGGCTATTCCATAATCTTGCTGATTGTACTTCGAACGAAGAGCTGAGAAATTCTGTATTATGGATAGGTATGGATAGTGTTGTACGTTCAGCAGATCGGAGTGGAAGTCCATGATTGGATAAATAAGTGAATTTGCTTTTTAGGTACTGTGGTAGGTTTGGGTTCGAGAGAATATTGTACAATAGTGACAAAATGTGTATATTGCGCCGCTGGCGTATCCTGGGCCATCAAAGAAGATTGCGGTAAGGTGATATGCGATCAATTTTTTTCAACCCAAAGATGAATCTGATACATATATTCTGAAGACGTTCAAGTTTATTGAGATGCACTTCATTTGCATCCAAATAGCATACATCGGCATAATCAAGCAATGGAAAAAGAAGTGATTGAGCAAGAGTTATTTTACAACGGAATGGAAGGAAATTTTTAAGTTTATTAAGTGAATGTAGGGCAAAGAAAATAGATTTACTAACATGCGATACCTGTTCATGCCACGAAAGGTCATCATCGATGAAGATTCCAAGATCTTTTACAACCCTGGTATAAGGAATGCATTGGTTATTGATATACAGCAGTGGGAGTTGTAAATTCCTTATAGATGACAGCAGACGAGGACTACCGATTATAATTGCCTGGGACTTAGTCGGATTAATAAGAAGACCATGATCCGATGACCAAGAAGAGATAAATTTAAGATCTTCATTCATGTGAAGGACTGCATTGTTAGTATCAGAGATATTAAAATGGAAATATAATTGAAGATCGTTTGATTATTATTAACAAAATTAATTTTATCTACAACGAATGGTTTCACATCCCTGCTCGAAGGAGGTGGACTCAAAAGGTTTCGTTCTTTATCTCAATGAAATAAAATAAAAAAAATAATAAACGTTGAGATCTGTCACAATTTTTTAATTTCAAACCTTAAACATACGAATTTTCTCGTTGTTGAAGCGAAATTACTTCTCGAGAGAACACATCGTGGGGTTTGCTGATTTATATATGGAGTGGGAGGCGTGATTTCAAGAAAATATCTCGAAAAATAAACATTTACCACCGCGATATGGAAACATTAACTATATAATATGTTAACAAATATTCAACGCGCTTTTGGAATCTGTTAGAGGGAAATGGTTAATGTATTACAGAAATTGCGAATCAAATGTAGATACTTACTTACTTTTAGACGAGTAATATGGGAAAACCAATGTGTATTTTCAGTTTATTAAAATATCTCGTTTATTTTAAACACGGCAGATTGGTGGATATTTTGATAAATACCAGGGCTTTAAATCAAATATTTTTATTTAAATCGAATATTTCTTTTTTTATATACGCAAACATTGGATTTTTTCCCTATCGGGAGTCAAATGGTATTTTTATTCACAAACTTTTTTTTTATTTTTACGTTGCATATACGCAATCATTAGACTTATTCCCTGTCGGGAGTAAATAATATTTTTTGACAAATTTCAACATCTCGATAGAGACGAAGTTGGAATATTATAGGAAAACCAAGAACTCCTGTCATCGGGTGGTTTATGTGATCACTTTTTGCGCTAGGGCAAAGTTCACCAATTATGCTTCTATTGAGTCCCTTGTCAATGTAATTTTGAAAGTTCTATATATTTTAATAATGAGAAACTTATCGTTTGAAAATAAGCTTAAAATTACCATCGCCATCTATGAATTAACTAGTTATTTATTAGTGTTAAAAACATCCATAAAGAATAATCACTTTCAAAGAAAATCAACAAGCCAAATTTATATTTTAGGAAAAATTAAAAAAAAGCTACACATATTTACAAAAAAAAATTAGTCTGTTGTTAAATTTTCTTTTCGTTCTGTTATTGTAACGAATTGACATCACGTTTCTAGGAATAAACCCATCTCCTAGTGCAATAAATACATTTTCATCAGGATTCAAAAAAGATGTCGTTAATCTATAATCCTACAAATTTCAAGTCCTCTATTTATAGTTACAGTACTTTCCGGGCAACTTACAGGTACTATGTTAATTATTAATTGAAAACGCACCCGATAACAAGTAGCCACATTCTGGACACTTACGATATTAATCGTCTCACAGATTCAGACTGAAAACACAATTAAAAACCGTGTCTCCACCGGGAATCGTTACCGGGACCTTTGGATCAGCAGTCAGATACCTAACCAACTGAGCCAGGAAGGCCGACAATACTATAAAATAACACTTTGGAAACATGTCAAGATGTCAACAGACTTGTTGTCCAAGTTAGCTTCACGTTTAGTATCGCCTGAAACCATCAATTTGCTGGACCACGAAGTACCGACTAAAACTTGTGCAACAAGGACACAACAAAGATCAAGCTAAAGCAATTTAAGTGGGTCGTTACGAACAGAACTTGTAGTAGATACTAGACAAGACAAGACCAACTTGATGCTATGGGGAAATTTGACAAGTTCAGTGATCTGACTCAACTGCTTACCATGTTAAAGGCGTGACTATTAAAAACTTGCAGACTGACGATCCTTGATGAAACTCCATAGCAAATTAATAGTTTATACCTAATATTTATTTACTCATTTATTTATTTATTTATTTAATTCATTTTGGGAAACAAAACAGCTGTTACATATTTTAATAATAATCAGGAAAGTAAGCCAATTACATTGTTCCACAGATTAATATAATAAAGACAATTCAGTAAAAAGTCAAAGACAAATGAGTGGTGTAAGTGTACAATAATAAAGGTAGGCGCGCATGGAAGCTAATTTCATCGGCCGATTAATAATCGGTGAGTTACAACATACGAATTACATGTAAGAGCGCGCATGAAAGCTAACAGAATCGGCCGATTTTAAAATCTGTGACGAGACACAAAAAAATCGGCCGATCTCGATCGGCCGATTTTTTGTAACCAATCTTGTTGTATGAGAGGGCGCGCATGGCGCATGCTCGCCGATAATTTAATCGTCCGAGCGCAGTAGATCGAGAAGTACGTTCTCAGTGCTGCCAAACGAAATGTCAGATGAAATAAATTTTGATTCGGAAAAATTAATTATATTAGTTGAAGCACGTCCTTCATTATATGATAAAAAATTATAGTAACCGCCAAATTAAGCAAAAATTATGGTTGGAGATAAGCGAAATATTAATAAATGGCTGGGAACAGCTAAATCATAATAAAAGAACTGAATTGGGTAAGTTATTACTTAATTGAATAATAGTTACATAGGTAATTTAATAAATATTCCGCTTAATGAATAAAAACTTAACTGTGTTTCAAGTGTTTTTTTTTACAATTTATAATTATGAACTTCAACTGTGTCAACGAAAAAACCTTAAAAAAAGTTTTATATTATATATACTTGGTTCACTATTGCGTCTGTACATTTGCTCTGTCACACAATAGTTCTTTTCTGTTTCCCGCGCAATGTTTGTATTTTCCCGCTTGTACGCGCGCGGAGCCCATCATAATGATTTCTAGGTTATGTTTGGTAAATTATGATCTGTCAATTTATTTATCTTTTCCCGTGCAATACATACCTTTTACCGCGCAATACAAAGGTACCGCAGTTTTCTGTTTCCCGCGCAATTTTTTTCTTTTTCCCGCTTGTTGTACAGGCGCATGGAGCCCAAGTTAATGATTTTTTGATTAAGTTCGGTAAATTATGATCTGTCAATTATTTCTAATCATATGAATGTTGACCGCCGTGTTATTTCCAATTGTACGATTCTAGAAGCTTCCATGCGCGTTAGAACCGATCGGCCGATTTTTTATCGGCCGATAAATTAATCGGCCGATAATAATCGGCCGATTTATTTAAGCTTCCATGCGCGCCTTACCTTATAATAAACAGTGTGGTGTAAGTGTAATATGTTTGGTTATCAAAATTATATGGCTTTCAAGTTTCAATACATAAAATATTTTTGAAGGACACCTTGAAATGATCTTGAATTATCAAACGGCGCTATACCAACTCGATATATTATAGACCGATTTCGTTCACCTATAGCACAAGCATTTATGCTTAATTTAGGGAATTTATGAGGATGTACATATGTGTACGTGTTTCAAGGACATATTCATTCTTGAAAAAAATGATTGAAAAATGAAAATTGGAAAAAATATTCAAAAGTAACCTCACTTTGTTGTTTGATGCCTCAGAAACCTGTACATTAACAAAACACGATGAGAACAGACTGAACGCCTTTATTCAATTTATTTATTTAATATTGCTTCTCGGGCAACTAACAGGTATGTCAAATATTAATTTAACACGCACCCAATAACAAGTTGCCACGTTCTGGAGACTTACGATTTTAATCGTCTCACAGATCCAGACTGAAACACAATTAAAAAATGTGTCTCCTCCGGGAATCGAACCCGGGACCTTTGGCTCAGCAGTCAGATATCTAACCAACTGAGCCACGAAGGCCTTTGAAAGAAAAATATTACGCAGAATATAAAACCTATTAACGACGGTCAAACATGTCGTTAAAGATATAACACCGAGCTCTATGATCTTTGCCAGGACATCAGCGTAGTCAAGTTCATCAAGATTAACAGACTACGCTGGTTGGAACATTTACACCGTATGGATGACCTGGAGCTCCCAAAAAGGGTGTTATCTACTGACCCAACCGGTAGAAGAAGTGAAGGGAGACCTAAACTACGATGGTTAGACGGCTTTGTCGCGGACTGTCGGGCTATGGGGCAACAGAACTGGAAGGTGGCAGCCAGCGATAGAGCAGTATGGAGAAGTTTCTTGGAGGCAGCTAGGACCCATCAAGGGTTGTAACGCTGAGGATGATGACCCTTATTTTATTAAAAAATTGGCTTTAAATTTTCAAATTTAAACAACGAAAGATACACATCACACCCACCTATCTCCTTCACTCGTAATAATAGTCGAAAGTAAATGATTTTTTAATTCATTTTTTTTTATTTGATTCATTTATAAGTGTTTTTTTATTATAGCAACTAAGTAAGGACGCATAAAGAATGTCGATCTAGATTTTTTTTGATAAATTAATATATTTTGACAAACTTTATTTTTATTTTATTTTATTTTATATTGCTTCTCGGGCAACTATCAGGTACTATGTCAAATATTAATTTAACACGCACCCAATAACAAGTTGCCACATTCTGGAGACTTACGATATTAATCGTCTCACAGATCCAGACTGAAAACACAATTAAAAACTGTGTCTCCACCGGGAATCGAACCCGGGACCCTTGGATCAGCAGTCAGATACATAACCAATTGACCCACGAAGGCCGACAATATATCTCAATAGAGACGAAAAAACAGGGAAATTCGGGACCTTCAGTGATCACAAGTGATTACTTAAAACTCATGCCTAACGTTTACCAATTAGGATGTATTTTTATTGAGTTATGTACCTTATCAAAAATATGATACTTGTACACAATAATTTCACTTAAGGACTGAAAACAGCTTTGTTTTGATGAGCAGTGCATATCTAAACTATCAGCGCCCTTGGAATGAATGATCTGTAATCATTTAACGGTGCTATATAAAATCCCTTATTATTATTATTAATAATAATATGTTATGTAGTAATTTCTCATGGCTTGAAAATAAAGTGAAAAGACTATCGCCATTTATGAGAATGTCGACGTAACTTTTTCTAACGCCATCTATTGAGAAATTGGATGATTGTAAAAAAAAATCCAAATAGATTTAATAAATATAATTATATATTGGTGCAGGGGGCTACTCATGACATGTTCTTAATACATTCTATGCTTGCCTTAATCTTAAAAATGAATAAATAAGTACTCGATTATAATCCAATAGTAATCTTTCTCTACATTTAATCACGGAAATTTGTTGATATCAACGTTTAGTATGGAAAAGTAATTAATTGTTGTATAAATTAATATTACTATTCTATTAATTTAGCCTCAAAGATTGCTTAAATCTGAAGTTGATATTAATTTTACTGTTATCAACTTCATGAGTAGCCCTGCAGATATTTTTTTGTTAAAAAAGCTTTATGAATATTATTTTTTACTGATGTAATATATCGTTGTTGAAAATTATAATTGTTGTCAAGGATTTAGGTATAAATATCTTTAATATTTAGGGGGACACAAATACAATAGGTACTAGAGATGTATCAAACCGCTGGTTTAAATGGATTATCACGTGTTTTATAATGTCTGGTGGCCTCAATGCGGGTTATTTTATATACAGGGAAAGTCATTTCACTCCTGTGGGGCGCGATTTAAATATTATTTCCTGAAAGGTAAAACTGTTTTCCGCTGAATAGCAAATGGATATGCTTATTTGCATCACAAAGGTAAATTTTATTCATACACCAACGGTAAGGGTACATACATAATATAATATACCTACATTATAAACATAGGTACATACTTTCTCACCTTATTTTACTATGGACAATTTAAAGTATGATGTACTTATTACTCTGTTACAATCCTCATTCCACAATTAATTTAGAGTGACTGATAAATGTATCGATTAATAATTTTATATTTTTATTTAAATTCACTATTGAATCAAATTATGTTTGATTATAAAGTAAAAACGGAAAATTATTTATATTGAAATTCTTTATTCAATGTGAAGGACAAAATATAATATTTTTGTTTATCCGAGACACAAACCGTGTGATAAAACTGTTGTTCCAGATTGTTTCGAACAGATGTCGGTAGCATCGACCGTAAATTTCAAGCTATATAAAAATAATCAGTGTTTTTGAGTATTTTTTTTTATAAATATTTTTATTCTTTAATATTTATATTGTGGCACATTTCAAATCATTTTTTTTTTCAAACCACTAATGGGCTATTTGATAGATTGATTTATAAGAAGCTGTCGCGTCAAAATTAATTGTATCATCAAAAGACTAACTAGAAATGATGTGTGATGATCGTCTGACAAAAAAAAGTATATAAGGCCGTCGTCGGCCTTCGTGGCTCAGTTGGTTAGGTATCTGACTGCTGTTCCGAAGGTCCCGGGTTCGATTCCCGTTGGAGACACAGTTTTTAATTGTGTTTTCAGTCTGGATCTGTGAGACGATTTATATCGTAAGTCTCCAGAATGTGGCAACTTGTTATCGGGGGCGTGTTATATTAATATTTGATATAGTACCTGTTAGTTGCCCGAGACGTTTATTATAAAATAAAATAAAAGATGAACGAAAAGTAGAGGCCGACCAAGGATGAGTTGGCACGATCATATCAATAGAATTTTGAAAGAGAGAGACGTTAAAGAGCGTGTATGAAACAGTGCATGAATGTGAATGAAGCGAGAAATGTATATCGAGAGAGAAGAGTCTGCCGTTCGGTTCTTTCTGTCTACCCCAAATGGCGTGATTGTATGGTTAGGTAGGTATAAATATTTATATCATTATCTGATAAATCAAACTTTTAAAAGGAAAAAAGAAAGAAATTGTAAGGTTGCGTTCGTACAAAACTTTTATGTAATATTTATTTCAGAAAAATTGACCATATTTGGCAGTTGATTGTCAAATGGCATGTTATGTTACAAGACTATAAAGATCCGTATAGATTCCCTAAACAAAGTCAAAGCTCGTGCTATAGGTGAACGAAATCGGTAGAGGAAAGATTCAAACCCGCGTCTTTCTACTGTATCATTAAAAATCTACATTATTAGTAAAAATAGATTTTTCTACGGTGAAGTAACGGTGCAAAGTATTTTTTTCCAAAAAGCCCAATATATCGCACAACAATTGAAAAGGTAGGTCACGAAGGGAAGAGAAAAAAAACCGTAAATGTCAAATCATGGCGGGGGAAAACGATAAAGGTCGAATTATTAAGTTGCTATACTTGATGTGATTTATATACGAACACCAACATAAAGAAAACAAAAACAACTTCAATTCTTTTATTTATCAAGATCGGGGATTCAGGAAAATAAACCGATCGTTTGAATTTGATATAGGTACTTATAATTATTTTTTTAAGAAAATTTATTTATTTTTACATTAACTGTACATTTTTTTATAAAAGAATGAATATGTCCTTGAAACAATTACTTATTCCTTTTTTTATTTTATTTTTATGATCCATTCAAATGCAAGAACAATAATTTAAAGAATACATATATAAAAATCAATAAAATGCTAATAAGATTCACTGGAGTCACATGGATGTATCCACTCCACTAGCCCATGGGCATGTGTACATTTTGTATATTCATCCTCATACATTCCCTAAACTAAGCATGAATGCTTGTACTATAGGTGAACGAAATCGGTCGTGGCAAGATTCGAACTGACGACCACTGGATTCGAACTGGCGACCACTGGATTCGAACTGGCGACCCAGCGCGCTAACCGTTCTGCCACCACCTTTGTACATATGCTTATAATATTTTCAAGTGCATTCTAACTATATATGTGGTGGTGACAGTTTCTGCCTCAATACATATTATGGTGAGAAATCGTATGGTACTTCCTTACTTTCCGTGTCCGGAACACCATCAAATTAGAAAACTCCAGTGCTCGGCCACCCGTATGCCGCTTTCCTTCGCTGTCACGGTGTCTTCATGTATACATGTAACTCCAATCAAGGGGCATGAGAGAAGGTGCGAGTTGTCCTGCACAGTGCCACACTCACAGGTATCTTCCTCTCTGTAGCCTCATTTTTTGAGGTTACTGTAGCAGCGGGTGACTCCTGTTCTTAGTCTGTTGAGTGCCCTCCATGTTGCATATGGTAAGTTGTGTCCCACTGACATCTCCTCGGCTGGAGGTAAGTGTGTGGGACTGGCACTCTCTGCAGCCTTCGGGCCCCGGGTGGTTCGACCACAGGAGAAGTCGACTCCAGGAAACTCTTCCTTGACTTAAGTCTACACTGACGCGTCTGAGATCCATGCATGGGGTGTCTAGGGTCAGAATTAAGTTTGCTCCGTTCGGTTTCCGCTGCAACACGTCGTCTGATTTCAGGGGGGGGGCAATACCTACAATTGGGTATATTTCTTTAATTTAATTTATTTAATCGTAAGAGTACCTACACATTTTTCTCTTCTTCAAAGATTGACAATTACATTGACTTATTTATATTGCACCTAAAAATAACTAAGTTAAAAATAAGTGATTGTGGAATTCTATTAAAATAGTTTATTAATATAATATGACCATAAATATGACATAATACCTACCGTAATCCAAAGAATATTCGAAAAACACGCAGTTTTACTTCCACTAAATTAATGTTAATACGCTTTCGGACTTTTTACATCATCAGCAACGTTTTTATTTAAACATTGCTAAAGATGGACGAAAGTTCAAACTATTAATCAAAAAATGCATTTGTGTTTCAATAAAGAGATACATGAAGGATAAATATTTTGTTTGTTATATGTGTAAAGTATGAAGAAATTGTATCTTTATGTGTCGTCAAACTCTCACCATTAAGAATTGAATCTCGCAGAATGGTCCAGATTTTCCAAGTTCCAGAGGGATATACGTCTGATGCAATTTATTCTTTACCAACTTCCCTTGCTCGAGGATTCTGGACACTAAAACTTTCCTCAATTTAAAGTTGTCCTCTAGGAATTGTAGAGAAAAAACCAACCAGACTCAACTCGTATGGGAATTATATAACTGTCGTAATGAATTCTTTTAACCCTCGCTTTTTGATAGCGTAGGTACATCAATATTAAAATGGTGTTTTCAATATTGATTTGGAAGACGATTTACATAATAAGTCTCCAAAATGTGGCAACTTATATTCAGTGCGTATTATTTCGCTTTGTTACCTGTTGGGTATTTGAGACACCATTAACACTTTTTATTGTCTCAAATGTTGGAACATGTATGAGACGATGCATTGATGTGGACGAGGTGGTGGATGCGTGCCAGGATAGAAAAATGTGGCGATCGGTTCTCTCTGATCGGTTCCCCCGCGAAGGACATGATCTCGGATTACTGTGCCGAACGAATATGATATCGCGTAGCTTCACAAATCTATGGTTAAGAAGACCACGAAAGCGTGTTACACTATTTCTTTATTTTGTACGAAAATATTATTTTATTGAATCCACGATTCACTACGAAAATTCAAAGACGTCGTGTTTCTTCAGGTCTAAAATATAATTTACTGTTACTAATTAAATATTTAATTGAAAAAATATATAAGTATTATCAATTTAATAGTCGCCAATAGGTTAATATATTTTGTGAACGGGAATACTCGTTGATTGCAATCAAAATTCGAAATATAAAATATCATAATAGTTCGACATAGTTAAATATTTTTTTCAGAGGGCAGTTTAAATTTATTTTATGGGAATTTTCTATTATCAAAATTCTGTTATTATAAAAGTAAAATCTCAACATCATTAAATTATTACATAGTAATCAAATTACAACGGTTGTCCTGTTTTATGAGACAAAAAAATAATTTATAATAATAATATATATGTATAAATACTAGTAATATTATAAAAACTTTTGATGAAAAAAATAGAAAATACACCGCTTTAGGTAACGAAATATCTGGATGGGTGAACTATTCCCAATTGAAAGCTTGATGATGCGTTTGTTGCATTTTATTTTGCTCTTTTAAATAATTTACAATTTACGCATTGATCTGCTAATTCTTTCGAGGAAGTGTATAATGGTAATAATAATAATTGAGTGTAGTGCTTAATTGTTATTAATATCATTAGTAAATTGGCCAGCGCCGTATAAAAAAAAGTGCCTTCATTAAAAAATAAAATCATTTTGTTATTTACAAAACTGTTTTCAAAACGAAATTTTTCTATGATTTTCAAATATAAATCGTAATAAACACATATTAAAGCTTTCAAATGCCATGAAAATTTAGAATTAGGGAATATCATTGCATATGTCAATATACAATTGCATTGTATAAGTGCATCACTTAAGAAAAAGTAAAAAAAGAAGGTTCTTAATTACATTTTCCAAAGATTTGTGCTACTTTTCCAGCGTATCTAATACATACTAATTACATACTTACACAAACTAATAGATCTATTGTTATATTTAAATCATCAGTAATAATGTCCCTGAATATCTCTGTGGCTTCTGGTGAGTGGTGTTTTCGCAAGCTCTCCTCTTTCTCTTTCCGTCCATTTCCTAATATCTTCTTATTACTTTACCTATAATTCTGATATTACAATTTCCACACGATTGATTATTTCTGTAAAATTATTGGTCCTCTAATGACGTGTTACATTATTCATGTATTACTTGTTATTAAGACTGTATGTTTACAAAATATAATAAAATAAAATACTATGGCAAGCCTTTTCGTTGCTCTGAATATATATATATATTTACTGTGCCTGTAAGTTCTCTGATATTTCTCTGGATATGTTTTTCTCGAATATTATTAGGGAATAACGTAATGGGAATTCTCTCCGTCTGTTGGGTAATATAATTATGATAGGTGATTTATTTTGACAACACAAATACAACTTCTGTCTAATTGTAATTAGTTATAGAGCCACTCATAAATTTAGTATTGCTTCGCTTGCTTTAGTGTCTTCAACGACATTTTATGTAGCGTTAAATCGACATCTATAAATACAATTAACTCACAACAAAATGTTTTCTACTGTTATTTTGAAGATGCTTTATGGATTATCATATCAGTTTTAAATGAAAATAACAATATTTATAAATCAGCCCGGCGCTACTTGAAAACGCGTATCTTGTCAGTGAGTTCAAATTAAACGACAATTGAATCAAAATTACCATGAGAATCAGTTATTTATTTATTTCATTTATTTATTTAACATCTTTTTTTTGTTGTTTAACAAACTAACAATAAATTTATACAATACATTATGATGTTAACTATAGTATAATTGTTGCATTACTTCATCAAAAAGATTAAAACGTTGTGCTTGATGAGAGAATCATCAGATATTAGATAATACAATAAATACAGAGCTATACAATGGTGAAAAAAAGCTATGCACAACTAAAAATCAAATATACATAAAAAACAATAGAAAACGGGCAATTCGAAACAATTTTGGTCATATCAATGCATACACCACGTTTAGATTGTGAAATGTTTTTTCATTACATTAAATACTCTTAGACGGATGTTCACAATACGAGTACAGACAGAAATTATATTGAACGAGTGAGAAATACTTGTCACTCCATAGAATATATATATGAAAAACATATCTACATCGCATTATATTGAATATCAAACCAATTTAATCTTTCATATAAAAAACGACTTCGAAATAAATGTGTCTCAAGATAGAAAAAAATGTGGCATTCGGTTCTCTTTGACTACCCAATGAGCGTTTTACAGGATGCAAACTTTTTTGGAAATCGAAAATTTTGATGATTTTTAATCATGATTTCTATCATAAGAACTGGATGAAACTTGTATGAGTGTGATAAACTCTGAAGCAATCCCTTCCTATTAAGAGGACATATAACGCTAAACTTAGTAACTGAAAACATGATGTTTTAAAACCGCCCAATGCACTATGAAGTTACGCGTTAGTAAGGATAACTACATATCACGTGCGTATTAAATTATCAGAAACCCCAAATAGTTGATTTTTTGCATTTTAAGAACATACCTTAGTTGAAATGAAAAAACTTTATCGGTCATTCACTTTGATTTTATGCACTCTTTAATTACCTATATGTAAGTGTTATTTCTCCACGACACATAGTTATGGAGTAATTTAAAAAAAATGCTTTAAAAATGGAAATTTTTATATTTTTTTATGGGAATTCAGGCTGAATTATAAAATTGTGTGACGAATATTCTATAGAGAAATGTTGATAATACTTTTACTATTTTTTCTAGAAACACACTGTTTAACATATTTGAGGGAATTGATTTGAAATTGAGGTGTTGTGGTTTATATGGTCCTTAAAAGAAAATCATTAAAATCGAATAATATGATAAATAATTACCATTGCTGTGATGTAATAGAGTTTGATGATTTTCTCATGCATTCCATCATCAGATCTTTACCACATGAAATGAGAGCAATCGAAAGATAACCCCTTTCTAATAAAAAAATAATAATCGAAATCGGACAACGTGGTTAAAAGTAATCGCTGAACATACATAAAAAACTTCATGTGGTATCGATAATCTCTCCTTTTTTGGAAGTTGGTTAAAAAAAATAGCTTATTTTATCCTATATAAAATTTTCTATTACCAAGTTACGGATGAATGGATCTTTATGCATGACGAAAAATTTCGTCATGAATACTGATTAAAATAATATATTTGATATTTTAATATGTTTAGACTTTTGATTACAATATAAACGTAAAATTTCGACCAATTTAATTAAATTATTGATTGAATCGTCCTAAGAATCTAACTTTGGATGCCAATCATAAAGAACGTAATAAAAAAAATCATGTTATCAATGGAAGGGGAAGACTATTCAGCCGGTATTAAATGTATTATACCCATACTATAATATCAAAATACAGTCGATCAAACTTATAGTTTGTGTTGAATAGATGATACGAGATTTCATAGTTGGCCACAAAACCTGATGGCCTGATGGAACGATTACTTTGATGTACCTAAACCATTTTAGGCACAAAATATTATCTTAATCTCTTGATATCTAGTTTGCAGCTATTACTTTGTGGCTCATCAATTAAAATAATGACTTTTTTGCTAACACCACTTTTGAGTAGGTATTTGATTTTAACCGGTTTCAGAGCTGACCCGCTCCCACATCCGAACAATCTGTGTAAAAGCAGAGTTATCAAAATATAAAATTTATTCAAAATTACGTATGTACTGCCTTTTTTAGTTTGGTTAGGAGGTATTGTAAAGTAGAAATTGTACCTATTATAAAAATTCTACTTGATTGTAAATTATTGCATTTTTTCTATGAAAATTTATGTAAATTAGTCATTGATTTATTCCAAAAGTATTGAAGCAGAGCTTAATATATATTGGTCATATTCATAACATTTTTCGTTTATTTTAATGGTAATATTTTATGTCAAACACGAGGAGAATAATAATTCTCGTTTGGAAATAGCCACAATGATTGGAGAAAATCTGGAGTTAATTTTACTGAAAATCAGAATTTTTGACGGTAACTTTGTTAATAATTTAATCTCACGTTTTAAATTATTAACAAAGTTGTTTTTATTATTTTGGAATAAGATCATTTCGAAAAACATTATACCTTTTTACTCGCAAATAAAAAACAGTTTTTTAAGGACTAAATATACATATAAAAAATAAACTCGTCAAATTATTGAAAAAAACTCATACCATAGAAGTGCGTACTTGGTTCAGACGTTCTTACCTGTAACAAAAATAAAAAAAAAGCATTATTATGAGATGAATGTTTTGAAAACATATAGGTACCTACACAAAGATTTTTTTTCAAATAAATCACTATACATTTTTTAATAGCTAAAATATATAAATTTCATTAAAATAATAGTGTGAGTGTTAAACAAATTATGTTTATGTAAGTATATGAAGAAGAGTATTTATTATTAATATTATTAGAATATTAAAAAAAAGAAATCACTGTAGTACATTTTTAAAAACTTTTTAAAAAATAAAAATGTTTTTGTTATAACCACTGATTGAGTTTTTATATTCGACCGGTTTCAACGGATAACAACTATCCGTCATATAACAACTAATTTTTATTCATTTTGAATTTAATACAAAAACTCAATTAGTGGTTACACTTTCAACAACAAAAAGAGTAACACTTTCACTTGAAGATATCATAGAATAATAAATATATTCAAGATTTTTATCAGCATGGGTTGCTGTTAGACACTGGCAAAGTTGTCAGCATTCATAACGCAATCATAGTGCCAACCTTGACCCTTAAGAGAGACTCGAACATGACAGATGTCGCATGAAAGTAGAATATAATATGTAGTTGAAATGAGATCACTAAGAAGAATTTGTAATAGGAATATCACGTATGACAGGGTAAGAAATGACGACCCAAGTAGGGATTGCAATTGCTGGATCCCGCATCCAGCAATGCAGCTGGATTCAGTACATTTACGGCTTGCTGGATTCAGCAAAATGCGCTGGATTCAGAGCTGTGGATCCGCTTTTTATTAATTTTCCATATAATGGCGTAAAAGTCTATGATGTTTCAATAAAACATTAAGATTCCGTGTAAAATTGTAACAACTCTCACATATAATCTTCATTCAAGTAGTATTCGAGTAAGTCGTCTAGAGATATACCAATATTGAAAAAAAAGTCCTTGCCATGGAGAAAAAGTTTAGCTTAATGTACAAAAATATTATTCAGTATAATTATTTTACTCGATAAAATTTTAAAAGACAATTAATATGAGATATAACTTATTCATACCATTTTTTTAAGTTGTCTAATATTTATTTTACACGCGGTTCTGCTTTCACTCTTTTCAAAGACCATTACCTTTGATTTGCTGGCATTCATTCTCAGACCGTTCTCTATGCATCCTTCAAAGCGTGTAAAATAAGAGTAGAGAATGAATGGCTCGAGCAAGTCGACGAGTATGTATATCTGGGAAGCATGTTTCAACGGAATGGACGACCTGATAAGGATATCGAAAGAAGAGTTATGGCAGGAAACAGAGTGAATGGAGCACTGAGACCAGTTATGAATGATCGAAACATATCAAAGGCTGCCAAAGTTGCCATTCATAACGCTATCTTAGTGCCAACATTGACGTATGCAAGTGAAACCTGGACATGGCAGAAGTCGCACGAAAGCAGAATAAATGCTGTTGAAATGAGATCGCTAAGAAGAATCTGCAATAGAACGATGTATAACAGGGTAAGAAATGAGAACATAAGGAAAGAATGTAAGATGAAGAAAGATATCATTAATAGAATGAAAGTGAACACACTGAGATGGTTTGGCCACATGGGTAGAATGAATGAGGAACGCCTGACGAAGAAAATATACAATGCGGATAGGAATGGATTGAGAGGCCGGGGCCGCCCAAGAAAGGGATGGCACGACCATGTGAACGATATTCTGAAAGACGGAAATGTTAGAAGCATGTACAATAGACGAACATGTATGAGACGATGCATGAATGTTGACGAGGCGATGAATGTGTGCCAGGATAGAAAGATATGGCGTTCGGTTCTCTCTGCCTACCCTGTAAGGGACATGGCGTGATGGTATGTATGTATGTATGTCTAATATTTATGAAAATATTGAAGTTAACATTATAAATAAAATGGCTCGTTCCAGCGCGGATCCAGCAATTTTTAAGATATTCCTGCTGGATTGCAATCCCTGGACACAAGGAAAGAATGTAATATGAAGAAGCTATTGAAAACAAAAATAAAAAAAGATAAAAATATGATATAACGTAAAAATTCGAACAAACATTGAGAATTATTATTTATGTCAAAGTGCGAGAGAGTAAATTGAGAACACATCTACGATCAGCGTCGGCGTCGTCCCCTACGGACGTGGCATCCCGACGCCTACGTCTCGTAAGAATAATACGCCAATGTTCAAATATATGACATGTTTGCATTTTCCTTTCGACATTTCCCTTATCAAATATTATATTTTTGCATCCTCTCGTGACTGAAGTAGGAAAATATTATGAAAATGTTTTTTTTAGATGTAGAATAACATATTTTGTCCTTTGTCTTTATATACATACATACCTACATATACTTCGGACTCTCTTTATAAATGTTCTCATTCGGTTTTGAAATAACACGGCTAGAAAAATGTATTTTTCGAATATTACATGCTGAGGCGAATTTATTCATTTATTTATTTTATCTCAGAAATCTACAGCATTTTGCTATATTTGTTTTGTATTTCATTATTAATATGAAAGTTGAGCCAAAAATGCTTTCTCAAATTAAAATTAATGATTATACAATAATAGGTATCATAGTTAATTCTGGATGTTTCAAGTTATGAAAGCATTATCCTTTTTACCAAATGTACGTAAACGGGTGTGTGTTTTATCTGATAATGATTTTATTTTTTTTTAATTTGTAAGATTTTTTTTATTAATTTAATAAAATGTCACCTTTGTAGCTCAGTTGCTTTAATATCTGACTCCTGTGCAAAATACTTGGGTTCGGTTCCAGCTGAAGACACCATTTTGAATTGCGGTCTATGAGACGATAAATTAAATATTATAAGTCTCCAGAATTTACCAGCTTGTTATTGGGTGCGTGAGAAAAAATACAAAATAAAATAAATAAGAAACAAGATTCTTTAAAATCCTTCATACATACCATCATGGAATATCCTACAATGTTGGATAACCAGCGACAGGTGTGCAAGTGTGCATTATAATCTCATAAAATTAAGCACGACACTTATGTGTACACCCACACACCAGTCTCATCTCACCTAAATAAGCGAAATTCAGAAAGGGTGGTGAACCTCATTGCTGAACTATGTGAGATGCTATTTTGCCCATTCTATTTTCGATTACCCGGCTCTTTCGGGACACACGAAAACGATGATAATATAACGATGATAAGAACAAGAAAAAGATAAAAATTTCTTCAAAACAATTTCACACTTAGCATACCTAGACCAATCGGAGGCCCTGACGTGTGAGGTTGGATTCTCGGGGGCAATGGTTGAACCCGATGGATGGTGGATAGTTTGTGTTGTCCGACGATGCGGCCGCGTCCGGGGGTGAACAGGACCAATGGGTCCTATAGCGTCACCGGCGTGGAAGTGGAATCGCCATCTCCCTCCTTAGCATACCTAATATTCATTGCTTTCGATATTTTCATTTTTGTTCTGATTTACCTTGTTTTTCATTGCTGTGTTTTTGATTTACTTTATTTTGAATTGTTTAAATTGATTTAGTTCATATATATTTTTATTTTCGATTAAATAATTTTAATTATTCTGTTTTTGCTTTATTTTCCCTGTAAAATAGTTTAATTTCAATGTTTTCTATATGTGTAGATTTATATTGATGGTTAAATAACTATTTAATTACAGTGTACGAGAGGAGCTTGCACTGACAAACTGTAAATACAGTTTAGTGTAAATAAATTATAACTATAAACTAATAAATAATTCAAATAAAAGAAAAAAAATAGGAAGTACTATTCTATGTAAACAGAATTTTTTTTTTATAATTTATAATTGTATTATACGGCAAATTCTTCAATATACTGAATTAATTTCTATACAACGAATACTATCAAGCATTATTCTTGATTTTAATATATTTAACACGGTTTTGTGTTGAAGATATTCACCGTATATAAAAATAATCCGTTAAGACGACAAACGTTGACGCACCGAATGCTTGTGTTGTAGAAAGAAAATAGGATAATGTTAGCTTTCCATTTTGATTTATTGATTTTCCCCGTTTTCGTCGCTTGTAATAAAGATGAATTGGTGACAAGCTAAAAATACTAGAACGAGGGAAATAGGATTCCACTTATTTATACATCATTTTTCATGGGGAGTTTTTTACTCCTCACTAACCCAAGGGGATATAGTGGGGAGTTATGATTTTGCAATTTTTAAGGATATTTTTTTATTGCAGATTATCAACTAGTATCATGCTGAGATTGTATTCTGGAAGTTTCATCACAATGTATCTGTGTGTGTGTATGTGCTATGTACGGCGTGTTCATTTTACTTTATCGATTATAGACTAAAGTACTCATTTGATTCTTTTCAAATTTTGCAAATATGTATATCTAATACTCGCTTAGATCCCATTAGATTTTGAACGATATATGAATAGTGCTTCTCAATTTGTTTAACTGTCAAATATTTCAAGTGATCCCAAGTTCAGGAAATTTAAAATTTGAAAGTTTTATTTTCAAATTGATAAAAAGGCACATCACTTGTATAAAATGGCATTGAAGAGTTATCAAGTTTTCATAATAAAATATTAAAAAAAAAACAATTTATGAAACTCATTTCATGAAAATGCTGAAAATTTTCCATACAAAATTTGAATAATTTATAGAATGACTTATAGTTAATGAGAAGTTTAGCGTTGGCCACAACTCACTAATTTTAAGTTAGTGATTAATGTTACTCGAATATGTTATATTTCTTTAACATGTATTATCGTTGTGTATTGTGAACAATTTCTTGTAATCTTTAGAAATGTTGAGTTTATTGTCAAATATAGATTTCTGCTTACGGTCCAAATTAACAAAAATGCCGACAATAAATGTTTTAAAATATTGTCAATATAAACAAACGAGTGGGTTGTAGCCAAAGCTAAATTATTCACAACCAAGTCACTCCAAAAAGTATACAAATTTTGAATGAAAAATATGAAACGAGTTTACTAAATTATTTTTTATTTAAATATTTTATTACGAAAACTTGATAGCTCTTTGATTTTCTTTTATTAAAATGATGTTACTTGTTAGAAATTTGATAAAAATATCAAACTTTAAGTTGCCTGAGCTTGGGGTCACTTTAAAATATTTGACAGTTTCTTAAATTGAGAGAAGCACTTATCAGATATCCTTCAAAATCTAACGGGATCGATGCGAGTATTAGATATACAAATTTGCAAAATTTGAAAAGAATCGAATTGGTAGTCTATAATTAATGAAGTAGAATAAATACGCCGTAAATAGTACACAGCACATAATAAACAGCACACATATACGAATACATTATGAAGCTTACAGAATACAATCTCAGCATGATACTAGTTGATAATCTACAATAAAAAAATAACCTTAAGTATTACGAATTCTTTACTCTCCACTATAATATCATATTACCTTCGGGTAATGAGGAGTAAAAACAAAATTAAATACATTACATTGACTTCTTTATTGATCTTTTGTTTTACAATTAATTAAAATTAAATGAAACATGATACCTGGGGCGCAAGTCTGGTCCAACAGGCAAAATCAATACCCTCACGATTATCCATATCATGGATATAATCCAACTGTCGATTTGTTCAGGAGAACTTTGTTCTCTTAACATATCGACAATGTATCAAGCCAGAATACGCGAGAATTGTATGGAGAGGTCTACTTTTTTCATAGCTTTTCCAACTTTGAAGTCAAAAAACACCAACTTAGAGGCTTCGCAGCATATATGTTCCATACACGGATTTACTCGGAATTCGGAGTAGAACATTTCGTGTGTCTGTGTGTGTGTCTGTGTGTGTGTGTCCCCCCCCCTTATAACTTTTGATCCGCTCAATTTACAAAGCCCAAAATTTCAGAATATATAAACAGTTATATGCCTACAAAACTTTTATAATTTTGAATTTTTGTTTCAGTCAGGGGTTATCAACTTTTGAATTTTTAATTTATTTTTTCATATATCTCAGAAACCATAAAAGTTAAAACGCTGAAAATTGGTACAAATATAGACAAATACAAAATCTCAAATTAGTTTATTCAAAAAAATTCCAGGGTTTCTCAAACATTTTTTATTAAGAAAAATATTTTTTGTATGATAAATTTATGAGTTAAACTGCTTATATTTTCATTTTTTTTTTAAATATCGAAAAAAGCCGAAACACCCCAACTAGATAATTTAATTTTCTACAAAAAATATTAACATGGTATTAGCACATCTCAAACTTTTTTTAACAATTTTTATAAAAATGGAATGTAGTGACGACATTGCTTCATACAATTTGTAGGGCAGTCGCCTATACACAATATGTAAGAAGACTTAATAGTTTGATAGGTACTTAATCTCCAAACATACATACAGAACCATCATGCTGTTTTCATATTCCGGGTAGGAAAACAGGACTGACCTCCATACTGTCCTATCTTGACATACATACCAACATGTGTTAAAATTTTCAATAATTTGGATTTATGGGTTTATAGTTAGATTCTTACTCTTCAACTATACATACTATCGCTATCGACAGTTGGATCTCATGTGTTACATGCAACTAGTTATTATATGGAGTTCTAAAATATCCTTAGATGTCATAGAACTCCATATGATAAATATATTATTTTTTGATACATGATATGGGTAATCACGAGGGTTTTAATTTCGCTGGTTGGACCAGACTTGCCCCCCAGATGTGATTATAAGATTTATATGTTAAATTAAAAATTCGTGAATGAAATTATATGGGAATATTTTAGATAGTAAATGTATCAGTTTTTATATTATTTATTGATACGTGTAGGTATATTGGGAAAAAAGTACTATGTAATTATAGAACTATATCTGAAATGATATGTTGTTATAAATTCATTGAATATTGGTTAACCATAAATCTACGATTAATACAGATTTTCATTGAAATGCGACAGTGTATCCATGCATATAAATTAATCTATTAAAATGACTAGTGGCAGCGCAAATTTAATATAGAACCCGCTTCAATTCACACCATGATATTAGTTATTTATGCCTTGATAACACGACGATTTTCCGTCGTAAATATATGAAAAGCTTTCATTGAAAAAATTTAGGAAATTTTAGGAAAACTATTTCGCTTTTAGGAAAACTAATAAATTACATATACTAAATATTGTTGTTGAAACATTAGGTGACGAGTGTTGTTGCTAACATTAAACTGTCAATTTAGGTAATAAATATCCATTTTTACTCCTCATTACCCAAGAGAATATAGTGGGAATTTGAATTCGCAATTTTTGAGGTTTTTTTTGTTGTAGATTATCAACAAGTGTCATACTGAGATTAAGTTTCATCACACTATATCTGTGTGAGTGTGTGTGATGTGTACTATGATATGTACTATGTGCTATGTAGGGCGTGTTTATACTACTTCATCGCCTATAGACTAAAGTACTCATTCGATTATTTTCAAATTTTTAAGTTTGAATACCTATACACTAGGACCCCATTAAACTTTAAAGGATATCAGTGTTTCTTAGATATTTCAGGAAACTTCAAATTTCATATTTTTACTTTCAAATTACAAAAAGGTCATATCACTTTTATAAAATGGCAATGAAGAATTATCTACTTTTCATAATAGTTTATTTATATAAAAAAAAAAAAAAATAAAAAAAAAAATTTCAATTTTAAAAAATGTGAGAGAATAAGAAATCGATTTATTGTGTCTAAAGACTAAATAAGTTGATTATGGATTAATAACCATAATATATACATTACAGTTTACAGTCAATTTTACCCAGATTAAGTCGATCGGACAGACGAATTGGAGGAGACTTGCTGCCGACAGGGCGGAATGGAGGCAGTTTCTTAAGGAGGCCAAGGCTCATATCGGCCTGTAGCGCCATTGCTGATGATGATGATAATAAGTCGATCAAACTTTTTGCTTGGGGATACAACATTTTAGTTTAAAATGGTTAATTGGAAGAAATAGCCTTTGGCAATTGTCATGTACTCTCTCCAAGATACCCGTTGAAAAAATGATGTAAAAAAAGCCTAAAAATTGTGAAATCATAACTCTCTAGTATTCCAAAGTGCTGGAACGCAAAAAGAAGATATAACATATTAAATTAATTTTATTATGTAATGATGGATATAGACCACTCCCTTTTCAACGTGTGCCTTATAATATGACAAAATCAAATCTAATTTGTCTCCCATTTCATTCCACCGTAACGCCAAATCAATACTTGCATTGCCCGTTGTAAACGAGCTTTTTATGTTTGTATACGATGTTAATATCCATCATAATACTATACTTCGTTATATTATATCAACATACGAGTCTTGTATCGTATGATATGATGTTCTTTATATGATAAAAACCATGATGGAAGTTAAGATTTATGTGAAGAGATAAAAAAGATATTTTATAAATAATGTCTTCGTGAAATTGAATTTTATAAAGATGCTGTTATACAATCTTATGTAGCATTTTCTAATACATGGGTTTAAAATATTTTTTACCATTTATCTCTTATTCTATGACGATGCGCTTTGAACGAAACGCGTCATTAATAATAATCAATTTTATCAAATAGAACTAAAACCATGTACTATTTTATATTTCATAGTTGTCGGTTGTTCCTTTAAGAGCCCGTTCCCACTTGTAGTGTGTCGTGACACGATTTTTTATCGTGTGTCGTGACTCTGTTCCCACTTGACGGATGTCGGAACACGATTTTTATAAGTACATAGGTAAAGCCAATATTCGGCAATCTACAACAGAATGGTCGATAAAAAATGTGAAAGTGTGAACAGCATAATTTAAAATATATTGCCACTAGATCACACGACATTTTGTCGTGCCCGACACACAAGTGGAAACGGGCAGTAAGAAAGAAAATACAACAGGCAACAATATTATCTCACATAGTTCACCAATGAGGTTTACAATCTATTCTGAATGCAGTGCATTTTTTGGTGAGACGAGAATGTTTTTTTGGGATATACGCTCGTGTCGTGCTTCTTTTTAGAAGGTAATGTACACCTATCGCTGGTTTACCCACATTGTGGGATATGGCGTGATGGTATGAATGATTGATTGGATTAATATTATTTATTTATTTATTTATTTTATTATATAGGTCGACATTGAAAAAATGAGTTTTCCAACAAAATTTTACAAATATCTCATTGAAGTTCATTTTTCAAAGAAGATATTATAATTAATTTGTATATCAAGCTTTAAAAAATATTCTACCATCGTTTTTTTTAACGCCTTCATATATAAATGTTTGTTTTGTTGGCTTTCGTGGCTCAGTTGGTTAGTTATCTGACTGCTGATCCAAAGGTCACGGGTTCGATTGCCGGTGGAGACACAGTTTTTAACTGTGTTTTCAGTCTGGATCTGTGAGACGATTAGTATCGTAAGTCTCCAGAATGTGGCAACTTGTTATTAGGTGCGTGTTAAATTAATATTTGACATGGTACCTGTTAGTTGTCCGAGAAGTTAATAAAATATGTCCAAGAAGTTATATAAATAAACGCAATATTTGAACCTTTGTAGTTTTTTTCATTATTCAAGCTATACAATCCCTGAATGCATGAAGTTTTATGTAGATTAATCAAAGAAAGTATATTATTGAAATTGCCATTTATCATTCACTTATTGTGTTCACTATTTAAGTAATACATGTTAAACAGATTAATGAAAGCTTTTAAATGAAGAAAAATTCTTATTTGGCATCTCCAATAACATCACGGCATATATGTGACCAGCGACAGATGTGCGGGTGTGCATTATCTTATAAAAGTAATCACGACACATTCGTGTATTCCTACACACCAGCTTAGTCACACAAAAAAATGTTATATTTAGAATGGGTGGCGAACGTCATTGTCGAACTATGTGAATTATGTGTTAAGGTTCTTAAATTTTTGATTACCCGGCTCTTACGGGACACTAGAAAAAAATGATAATAGAAAAAGAGTGGAAGCACTATTCTAAGCCGGTGTCTTCGCGTGGCTTGAACCAGTTGGAAGAGAGTGGGGTTTCCTGAAGGGCAAGGAATAATAACAATATGATTTAATGAATAACAATATTTTTAATGAGCCCAACATTACAAAGTTGATAAAAATAGGGAGACTGCGATGGGCAGGACACGTGGAAAGAATGGGCGATGAAAGAGTGCCAAAGACAATCCTGCACACAATGTTCAAAAGGTAGAAGAAGCGTTGGTAGACCCAAGCTCCGATGGCTGGATGGCGTGCAGCGGGATGTGGGGGCTGTTGGAGGAGGCCAAGGCTCGCAACGGGTTGTGAAGACAGTAATGATGATGAAGGAATGATAATATGATTCGGAGAGTAAAAAGAGATCAGAGAAAAAAGGAAATCTTTATAATGGTGATGAAGACGGTCGTCAGTAGGAACCCGAACCCACCGCTTACGACCTGTTTTTGAATTATTTTCCACCGTCGATAAACAACTTTCCATGCCATTAATTTGATACAGGCCTAAACAGGATCTGCAATACCAGGCGCCTGGAACAGCACTGCTACACAGCAAAAATGATAAGAAATATTATACATAAATTCTAGTTTATTTCGACTGAATACAAGAAGACGTGTGTCATCTGAAAGCGGCTTAATGTGCAAAGCATTGTTAGTTGAGAACCTATTGAATTCTTTATCATGTTAAGAGGATATGGTCGGCCCATCCAAGTGGAA
Organism: Molanna angustata; assembly: GCA_963576475.1. Lineage (NCBI taxonomy): Eukaryota > Metazoa > Arthropoda > Insecta > Trichoptera > Molannidae > Molanna > Molanna angustata. The sequence continues at coordinate 25,533,180 of OY754981.1, read as the reverse complement.
TGTGGGAATATATACGACATTAATAAATTAAATTACCCTTTGTGGTCATTTTCCACCAGCCACATTTATGCCCGTCCAAAATGGAATTCTCGCCATTTCTGCCGAAACCTAGGAAATAAATACCCCTCTCACATTTTTCAACTACGAAACTCTTCCTTTGATACAAAATATTTTGTTTTGAATCGGGATATTTCAACATATTGTTTTTGTATAAACTACGGTTAAAAAAACTGTTACGGTTGCAAAAAAACTGGTTTTCATGCCTTTGAAGTTAAACATATATTCTTTGTGTAGTGTCCTGAAAATAATTATTAATATATTAATAAATATTTTTCAAAAACAAAACCCTTCGTGATAGAGTACGAAACAAAGAGATTGGAATACTGTGCGAAGTTGAGGATATCGTAAGATGGGGTCGACAGAGAAGAATACTCTGGAACAAACACGTGTCAAGAATAACAAACTCAAGAACCTTTAAAGTGGCCAAGGATAATGTTCCCAAGCAGACCTCCAGGACGTCCTCCCAAGAGATGGAACGACAGCTGGCAGTCCACATGACAGGAAAGAAGCTGACGTAGGAAATTATCAGGCCAGAAGGCCTAAAAAGAGAGGAATAAGACGATATAAATATTCGAACCACACACTTAATAAATCAAAGTATGTACAATGTTTAACGAATAAGGATTGTGAATAAATACCCTATACTTTAACGTTTAAACGATTTAAGTTTGAAAAGTCGATCTAGACAAACACTGTTGGGCCGATCTGAAAGTGGACTTAATATCTCACTTTCAATTTAATATTCGACACAAGTTAAAGGATTAAGGAGTTAGTGAGGGAAATACACCAGGGGTTGCAGATTAACAATGAATAATGCTTGTTGCTGGCACAACACTCAAATTGCTGGCAACTTACAGTAAACTTCTCAAAACTCTACAACACAACATTACACTCTTGTAGGTAACTGCGGTTATTTCTATACTTTAACCAGTAGAATTAGTTATATTAAAGCTTTCTCCTTGTTTCATAGCTATCTACTTTATCCAATTACGAATATTTCGATGTAGATGTATGAACTCATATGTTTCATTTTCAATATACGTACCTACGTATTTTGTTTAATGCTCTTGTATACCTTGGGCATACGGGTGTACACAAATCTGCACACTAAATTACCTTCTAATGTGTGAAACACGAAAAAATATTGTATATCACCAAATCTGTGACATGGAATATTTTTTCGTAAAAATAGTTTTTTTTCCAATAGATTCTTTTTCTTCTTCGTGCCATATTAGGTCCCTCCGATTACTGCTGAGAAGGCATCTCTATACGCCGCCGTACGGAACAATTCGCCGACGTCTCTGATGCCGGTCCACTCACGAATGTTGCAGAGCCATGACATCTGACGTCTTCCTATTCTGAGGCGTCCCTATATTTTTTTTTATCAGTAATCAAAATATTAAAAACTCAGCCGGTAGATTTTCATATTTTCTTTCGATTGAAGTAAAAATCTACTTCAAAGGGCTTGTAGTTTATTAGTTACTTACAATAATATTACGAGAAAAGTATTAAACAAATTCAAATTTCAAAAAAACTCGCGCAATAGAATAAAGATGTTGAAATAAATGTTCTTAATTTAAAAGACCTTTTCAGGTAAGTACGGGGGAAACATTTTCAAAATGTACTATTTAGCCTATTACCCATAGACTCTTAATTCCAACCAGAACAACCAGGCAACTCCTGTCTACAATAAAGGTCCGCAAGATCGCATATCTAGGTCACATAATGAGGGGAGAAAAATACCACTTGCTTCAATCAATACTGAAGGGCAAGATATAAGGTCGCCGAGGGACTGGAAGGGGACAGATTTCCTAGCTGCATAATAATATTAGGGAATGGACGGGCTTCAGAACTGTGGAGCAGACATAGCGGGCGGCACAGGACAGAAATGAATTCGCCAGAATGATAGTCAACGTCGGGGATTCCTGACAGGGCACCAGAAGAAGAAGAAGATTTTGTTTGCGAAATTCGTCTTATATTTGTTGTAAAAACAACGAAAAATCTATCGACAGAGTTAAAAAAATATGTTGAATCGTAAAGTAATAAAAGGTTTATTTTTATTCCAAATAAATTACAATGGTTACTAAGTTACTAAAAATTATAACTCATTAATTTATATGATATTAATGTATAGTTTGTTTCATTATGCTGTTAAAAGAACGTTTACACCAATATTTTGGATTCCCCATAAAAAATATATTTCTATTACGTATTAATAATATGAATAGTTTGTGAATGGCAACTACCTATGGTTTCTTTCGATATGTTGCGATCATTACTGGCATTAGTGCGCCATTCATTCTGTTTCCTGCCATTACCCTGCTTTCATTACAATTATCTGGCCGTCCATCCTTTTAATAAATGCTCACTAAAAAAATGTTCGTCAACTTGCTCTAATTGTTTATTATTCACACTTATCAAAATGATCCACGGCCAAGAAGGGATGGCTCGACCATGTGAACGATATCGTGAAAGAAGGAAACGTTAGAAACTTGAATAATATAAGGATATGTATGAGGCGATGGATGCGTTTCATGTTTCAATATAGAAAAACATGGCGTTCAGTTCACTCCGCTTATTCTATTGTGGACATGGCATGATGGCATTAACAAATAGACTTTGACAAGACAAAAGACGTCAAAAAAAGTGTTGGAAACACCGACGCATAAATTGCCTAAATTATAAAGTTATGTCGCCTCGATCCATATAATTATTTATAAAAAAAAATATTTATCAAGAATTCCAGAATATCATGTCTGCGTCGTTTCTTTCCTCGTTGCTTTAATAAGATTTTTGTTTTATTTTTGAGTATTTTTTTTATTTACATTCAAGACTTCGCGTGGCTCGAGTTCGTTTAGATTAACTTATTACAATAAACCCGATCATGTGCATTTTCTGTACATAAATTCAAAAATAAAAATAGATTTATCATATTCCTTGAATTCAATAAATAATATTATGAATCACAAAACTGTAAACTATAATCGAAACAAACAACGTACTTTGTAAAAATACTAAGAAATATCGGAATGTTTAAAAATGGTGAAAAGTCTTTAATGTCTCTCTAGTAGCTAGAACCGTGCGTATAACGAAAAATGCCGCTGGTTTTTAATACGAAATTATGATTCGCGACTGTAATTTCTCGAGTTATCGTGTGAAAATGCGTGTCTGGGTACGGGTGCAAGACTAACTTTCGCCTAATTCTGGGTAAAGTTTAGTAGGACGTCGTCGTCGGTTGAGGGATGGAGAATTTCGGTCTGGGGTGAAAGGTTATGGTCTCGGGGTGGATATTACGCCGTGTCTGGGGGTGGAGCAGGCACAGTTTAAATCGCTTGCGTCAAGTGCCATATCGTAAATCCAAATGGCGGCACCTAAACACATTTATGTACCGAGAGACGGACGTATTTCTTAGATCTTCTCACCCTTGAGATGGACTCATTGAAGTTAGACTGAACGAAAGACGTTTGAAAAAGCAACAGTTTATTTAATGCTCAATGTTTGTTATTTTATGGTAATCAGCACGATTCATAAACCATAAAATATTTATATTAAAAAATAGTAAAATAACAATGTAAATTTGTTTATTTCAACCAATTTATTTTTATTCCACAACTAGTTTCAAGAACTACCGTTTTCTTCTTCAGGTGGGTTAAAACTGTTTAAAAAGAGTTATAAGTCTTTCTAAAAAAGGGTGGGTTAAAAAAAGTTTGTAGTTCTTGAACTAGTTGTGGAATAAAAATAAATAAGTGGAAATAAACAAAGTTACATTGTTATTCTAATATTTCTAATATTTTTAATATGAATTTCCACAATGTAAACGCCTCTACCTTAGAATATTTATATTTTATTATATGTAACCATGTAAAAAGCTGTTGAAATTTTTTTAAATCGATATAGGTTAGTAAATAAATGAGCTGAATTATATGTCAAAAAAATATGTGAAATTTTCTTATTGGGACTTGGGACTAACTAACAATATCTGTGAAATAAAAAAGATGATTTTTTTACACCATTTACATATGCATCATTAAGAATAGATAACTGCTGAGGAATACCTGTTCTAGGGCTGATATACCTGTTTTGATAGACTAGATTCCGAATTGAAAATAAAAATTTCATATATATTGAAAAAGTAAACAAATTAAAGTACCTAAGTAGCACAATTGAAAAAGTCTTAGCCCAGATCAATAAATTAAATGCAAGAGCGAAGCAGCATTTAATTCATTGTAAGCAGCAGCTTACAATAGAATAAGCTTAGCTTTAAATTAGTACAGAAAATGATAAAATATTTTGTATGGTCTGTGCTATATAATATAAGGTTGTGAGAATTGGAATCTGATATTAAACCCTGTGAATATGATTACCTTATATTTATTACGTGCATATTACTGTAATATTGAAAAAAAAGTAAGTACCAATGTAAATAGTGTTTATTATTAAGACTCATAGAAGGAAAGAAGTGGTGAGGCATAATATGTTATAGATGCCACCAAGTTTCTTGAGCCATTTCGCCTAGGATGGGGGCGGTTTGCACAGATATCTGGCAAAAATATACAAAACTGCGATCTATGCACCCACGTGATGGGTTCAAGTTGTTTTACGATATCTATACCCCAGAGACAAGCGTCTGCCGTCAGACAGGGCAAGGGACGGAAGTCAGAAATACGCGTGTGCACAAATATTTAATTGAAAAAATAAAAATAGTATTAAAAATAGTAGGGATCTTACAACCACGTAAATAATATGTTGAGAATATATTTTTTTAAAAAATGTAATCAACTACGAATACATTATAAACTTATACCTAACCTCAAATGGCAAAGATGTTGATAGCATTTTTCCTGCGACCGATTTCCATTTAATTTTTAAAGCAACTCGCTCACGCGAGTCGCTATAATTATTAAAGACTAACTGGACCTAATCAAAAAATTGAGGGGAATGGGATTTATATACACATCATATTATTATTTCGTTGTCGTATTTTATTGCATCCCGTATAATTTTCCCTAGATTCACCTGTCGCCAGATGTATAGGGACTGCCTTACTAAAATAATAATAATAATAACCTGTCGCCAGACGCTAGTCAAATGATGCGCAGAGCCTAGGACAGTGGAAGTGTATGAAGAAAAGTATATATTATGAAGTTATACGATATATTTTCATGTTGATAAAATTAATCTTAAATAGTGTTATAAATAAAGACTAAAAATAAAAGTTGCCCTAAATATGATGCGGTATTGGTTGAAAATATGACTCGACGTTTTTCTATTTCGCGTAAAATAATACTTTCAACATTGTTGAAAGGGTCGACTTTTAAAATTAAATCAAAGTTTTTTTTCCTACCCAGCAACATGTTTTTTTTATCTGTAATGGGCAGGTGCTTCGATGGGAATTTCAGTTTAACTAAATTGGGACGTCAACGTCAGCAAGAATGGAAACGGTAAACGGTCTATCGATTAATAATACTATACCAACTCTATAATAGGTAGGTATTATATTCAGCGGATAAAACCAAAATACAAGTACATATTCGAATATGATTTTGCCCGTGTAACACCACATTCTAGTTTTCCATCCATGTTGAAAGTAGTAGGTATGTAAAATATTTTTTTTTCTGCGACATAGATTTTTTTGCCATCTCAAATTGTGGTACATCTTCATAAATTTCTTAAATTAAGCATTATGTTACACATATAATTAATATAGAAATAGCGCAAAGACTAATCATCAAAATAATATTGAAAAGACCAAGAGAATACCCTACCTATTTAGTTTTTGAAGAATTTACAGTACCAAGTATTAACGATATTTTGAAGAAAATTGAATATTACAAATATTGAAACTGAATGTCACTTGTATATAATAGAATACCGTACCAGAAACAAATATAAATATATACATACAAATTTAAACACACCATTTGCGCAGCACCATTTTAGCAGAATTTTTTAAATAAACTTCCAACGGATATAAAAGAGTGAAATCATGAAAAGCTAGGTAACAAAATAAAAAAAAAACACTTTAAAGTAAAACAATAGAATATGGTTAAAAAAATCGTGGGGTATAAATAGATTTATTTATTTATTTAATATTGCTTCTCGGGAAACTAACAGGTACTATGTCAAATATTTATATTACACGCACCCAATAACAAGTTGCCACATTCTGGAGACTTTAATATGAGACGATATTAATCGTCTCACAGATCCAGACTGAAAACACAATTAAAAATGGTGTCTCCACCGGGAGTCGAACCAGGGACCTTTGGATCAGCAGTCAGATACCCAACCAACTGAGCCACGAAGGCCGACGTTTGTTTCTTTGATGTTTTTTTTTGTATTGTTATAATATTGTTAATATTGTTGATTTTATATTTATATTGTGTACATTTTAACATATGTAGGTACTTTCTCAGAACAAGCATTTTATGCTTTTTGAGAAATAAAGAAAAATGGATTAAATAAAGAAAAACGGTGTACAAATTCAAAGATTTGTTAAATATTTTGTTTTATTGAATAAAAAAAATAAATGCATGCGCAATAGGTGAACGAAATCGGTCGTGGCAGGATTCGAACTCGCGACCTCTGGATAACTAACCCAGCGTACTAACCGCTCCGCCACCACCCATCCATAAATCAATTTGATTATAACTATCTAAATTTATAAATATTTATTGCGGAGACGAATGGTAACTGTAGGTATTATATTGAATCTCTAAGGAGCGAGTTTTTTGTTCTCTCTCTGCAGATACAAAATTGTATTTTGTTTACACTGTCGGTAATTTGAACGTCACAGAAACAAACTGATGATAAATTATTCATTTTGTATATTCCCTTTTTAGGGAAACAAAGAGGCAACTCAATTAGGGACACGGCAACAAATTACGTCATTTCCTTCTTCTTGTTCCCTTGTATGACAGATGACCGCGTGCCCTCACAGACGTTTTTGAACTTTTCCGTATTTATAAACTCATTGTATTAACAATAAAGAAATTTCACAGCAGATGAAGAATCATCGGCGACCATATTAGGACAAATAATGGCGAAGAAGCGTGATGTCTCAATGTTTTTAATTTCGGAGCATAGGTTTAAATAATAGTTTCTTGAAACGAAACGGGAATACCTATATATTTGAAGGAGAACAGAAAAATCAGGCACCTACAGGGCTTACGACTTGTTATCGACGTTTATCAATCCAAATTTTGAACATTTATAAATGAACTAAAATATGTGTAGATATTTTATTTTATTTTATATTGTAACTTTGTAACTGAAATGCCTCCTTAAGTCAAGTAGATAAAATTAAAGAGCTAAAGATTTTCTGCAATAATGTTGATACTTAAAAAATATTGCAACATTAGTTTTGTTTTGTTTAAAAAAATATATTTTTTGTAAAACAAGTTTTCGTACCTACATGCATATTATTAACCAAATTTAATACTTTTATTATAAGTGAATGAAATCGATTGAGACGATGTGTAGATAAGATGTTTGGATTCTCTTCTTCTTCTTCGTTCCCTCAATGCTGATGGTCGTGATCTATGGGGCCGCTAATGGACAGAACTAGTCGCCCCCAGTACTCTCTGCCCTCCGCATGTCGCACCGTCGAATAAAGATCGTTCCCTATCATCTCCTAAATTTGGTCACACCATCGCGCAGGAGATCTGCCTCTACTTCTTTTGCCTATCACACATCATGCGAAAATACTTTTTTACAGGTAACCTGGATCTCTCCTGGCGATGTGACCAAAGAAGCTCAATTCCCGGCGGCTGCATACTGTAGAGAATCTTTCTTTTATTTTGAGCTCTTTAAGGTTCGAGTCATTCGTTCTTCTTACAGTCCACGGAACCCTCAGCATGCGACGCCAACACCACATTTCAAATGCGTCAATACGGGACTTCACTGTCCAGGTTTCAGCTGCATACATATATGGATATTGGGAAGATGAGAGTTCTGATGATTTTAATTTTGTTGGAGTTTGGATTCTAACTATAGCTTGGTTTTTAGAATCCCTCTTCCATAAAGGAGATGAACTGAATCCTTATAGATAATCCATAGCTCCATAGATTACAGTTGGTGTTCAATGTAGCAGCAGATAAATTTATGTAGCTGAAAAATAGTGTCAAAACATATTTCTCCTAAAATAAATTACATTATAGCAAATTGCTTTAAAATTTACTTGATACTAATCTACACTTTGAATTAGGCTGACGTTTCATATTTTTGCGACTTCGTTCAAAAAGGTCTATAAAAATAAGGGAAAATTGGAAATTTTAACGTCAAAAATATTCGCGACGTTAAAATTTTATATTGTCAGCGTCCATTTCAATAATGTCATGTTTATTTTTATATAACCCTCTTAGGAATGCACTTAACAAAACGTGTTTTCACTAAATATTTATGATAAATTTGACGATTGATTGATGCATATTTTAGGCCCCTCTTTCTGGCCCCAGCTGTCTTGGATCCATTATTTAAATTGTGTAAATAAAATTGTGTGTATATACTTATATTGTAAATTATCGTATAATATTTATAATAAAAATTCTATTAAAATTCCAAGAATATTTCGATTCTCAATAAAACGATTGTGTTGGGTTTTTAGAATGTTCAACTGGAGATATTTTAATGATTTCATTCATAAACTTTTAAAAAATACTTTTTCCACGCAGAAAACCGCCATTGTTTTTGATGACAATAATTGAAAATTATTGATAAGATTTAAAGGAAATGGTCTAAAAATACTAATGAAATATGATAGGTATGAATACTGGAAGACGCTGTTGCGCGCAAATGCTTAAGTTAAACTTGTTGACAATTAGTTTTATCTACATACTATAGAGTATAGACTATAGACCGTCAATTAAGAGTTTATGCGCTAACATAAGCAGAGGACAAGATTTTTAAAGTGAATATTGCGTTGAGTGCGTCAAATAATAAGCGAATAGTATGTAATTCAAGAGTTTCAATGTTCTTCATCCATTCAAACACTGAGAAAATATCATGAAACACATAAATACTGACGTAAACCAGAAGATTTTAATTTCGGAATTCTGGTTCTTAAGGGGGGAATTTAAACCTAAACACCGGAATTTGAATTATTATTATTATTATTAATTTACAGTTTTTTTTAATAGCAAGAAGAGTAATTAAAATATTACAATATAAAAAAACTCCGGTAGATTTTCATAGTCTCTTTCGATTGAAATAAAAATCTACATAATAGGCCATGTAGCTTTAAGTTAAGTACAGTAAAAAAAATAAAAAAGGGTTTTACTAAAACTATTTTTACAAGAAAAGTATTAAGCAAATTCAAATTTCAAAAAAACCTATGGAATAGAATAAAGATGTAAATACAATATGTTTTTTATTCCAAAGACGTATCTTTTGAGGGTACTGGGGAAATTATTTTCAAAATACTATATAGCCTACTATAGCCTCTTAAACAGTCTGTTTCTAAAATAATTACCATAAATATTTTCAAAAAATTTTTAGTGAATGTTTGTCACACGATTTTAAAATTCATCATAAATTCCCGTAAAAATATCTTTTTTTAAAGATTTTTTTTTAAATTACTCCATATCTATTTGCTGTAGAGAAATAAATATTTTATGTGCTTAAAGAGTGCATTAAGAAGAAACAATACTTGTTTATGGGCATACACGAATGTATCTTGCTTCATTTATAAGTCAATGAACAACTTCTTAATAGATGGCGTTACAAAAAGGTTTCTTCGTTAAATCGTAGATGACAATAGTTAATGTCCTATTTTCAGGTGATCTGTTAATCATTTTTCAAAAATATAGAACTTTCAAAATTGCATTAATAAGGGAACTCAATAAGAAAGCATTGTTCGCTATAATTATGTTATAGCAAACGATATTCTTATACATGCATATATGCACATGGATAGGTAGGTATATATCATGACACATCAATATTTTGGGATTCAATAATATTGTTGCATTTTATACCTACCTACTTCCTTTCATACATACAAATTTGCCTGCAAAAAATCAGTCAGCATCAAGAGCACGCCGTGTGAACTTATGTTTCGGACTCTCATCAAATCTTGTAAAACAAATCATTTCAAATCATCGCCATCCAACTTATAAGTAAAGTATTTGTGATTATTGTGTGAGGTGAACATCAGGAGGCATTGGGATAAATCTAGTTCTGAACCAGACTAGTAAAGGTAGGCCAGTGGCGCACACAGGCATAAAGTGATCACATAAACCAGCCAATGCCAGAACGTAATCCCTGTAGGTGCCTCGAGTTCCTGATTCTTCTATAATATACCAATTTCGTCTCTACAGAGATCTAGAAAAGTTTGTCAAAAAAAAATATAATTTTCACCAGTTGAATCAAAGCTTAGAGTTAATCATAATAAAAATAAATAGAATTCCGTATTTTGCAAAAGGTTTGAAACACCAGATCGGTATGACTTAAGTAAGTATCAGTGTGAAGATTGGTCGAGGAATAATATCTTCCCCCAGATGGGATATTAAACTGACCCTAAAATTTAATGACTGACATAAATGCTGAATTGACTTTTATAATTATTTCAGATTTATTATGATCCTGAATTTAATTTTAGACTGACAACATTAAATACGATTTAATTTCCTACACGAATAACTTTACTTTACATTCGGGAAATTTAATACTTAAATAATATAATATAATGTTTTATTATTCTACAACGTGTTTTGAAATACACTAAATTTTTATTACAGTTGTTTAAATTTGTTTTAATTACTTGTTAAACCGTTATCATTTATTTTTAATTGAAATGATATGAACACTTCTATTAGTCCTAGTTTGAATAAATGTCCTGGAATCTAGTTTTAATTACTTCCATTCTCATGGTCGTAGTGAAAATCGGTAAAGGTAGAATATTCAAACCCGGGTCACTAAATGGCTTAGAACCACATACCAATAATCTATTACTCTATGCTAAGAACACTAACAGCCATGATGACAATGTAATTCTGCCTGTGGCTAAGTAATTAGTCGTATGACGTCTTATATTGTATGAAACTGTCATTCCAGAAGAGAAATAAATTATCAACAGATTTTACGTGAAATTTTTGTTTCTATGATAGGTTATAGTTGGAGAAATAACCATTATCTAATAAGCTTCTGCGTCTGTCTGTTTGATGTTGTATTTTATTTTTCCACTTTTGTACCATGTACTACTGTATCATTGATCCTTAACGTTGCTAGGATTGGTTGGAAGTGATTGCCTTTTGGAATAAGAATAAGCCCCAAAAAGCGGATATATGTGAGACTTATTTCATTAACTTTAGAAACCTTGTGGGCCCGGGCAGACGTTGTTCTGCTACAGACCACCTTTTAAGTAGATAGCATTTTATATAGACCACATTTTCTGTATTTTGCAAAAAAAAAATATTGTGTGTATATATTTTTTATATGCGTAATACAGATGCCAATAGATTTATTAACACTGCCATCTTTTGTAAAATTACACAACTTTAAAATGAATAACGATCGTTTTATCTTATAAAAAATTCTTGGGGATGTAGGGATGTCTATATTTGTGATTATATGTATTATTGATGAAAATAAAAATATTAAACATAAATTTCGGGAAAAAAATCTCGATTACAGCGATACCCTATCGCGTCCAAATATTTTATGTACTCGTATATCCTTTAATCCGCATACAAATAACGATACAAATTTAGAAAATTTCATTGAAGTCGATCTGTAGTTTCGGAGATTAGCGTGTACAAACATCGTGACACGAGCTTTTTTTTTACAAAAAAATGAATATGTCCTTCTTAAACAAGTACATATACAACTTCCTACGTTCCCTAAAATAAGCAAATAAATGTTTATATATTAAATATGTATGTACGAACATTTTCTGCTTTTATGGACTTATTTATTATTTCAAAAACAAAATTAAAAACATATAATTGTTGTATACCAAAAACATGAATCACAGAACTCGAAAAAATGCGGTTTTTCGGCTTAGTAAAACTGCAAATATACAAAGGTGGATACTTCAAGAGCCCTTTGAAGTTTTACATCAAAAGAAGACAAAAACTCTATATAGGTAATTCCCACCTACAACGGTTGTATGTGAACTATATGCGGGCGAGAGAATATGAATCATATATATACATACAATATACAAAGATAAAAAGAAAATGGTTTAATATGATGAGAAATGGAAAAATGAAGACATTCACTACGTAGCCTCTAGCGGAAAAATCGCTACAAAGAATAAGTCGAACTTAAATTATGTATTCATACTTTTGTTTTTTTCTTTAATTTTGCCACATTATACATGAATGAAAGAGTTTTATTTGCAACTGTTTTAAAGATAATATAAAATATTCATAAGTACCAAGTATAAGTATGTCCCTAAATATGTGTATAAGGAAACAAATGATATATAAATTGTGGTGTTCAAAAATAAAATAAATCCAATTGTGCTATTTTTTAAATTCTTCATAGCTTAATACATAATAAAACTCTCAGAATTAAAATTAGATATAATAAATAATTTCACGAATATGACACCAGAAAAAGAGAAGATATTAGATAAGACAAACGAAATAAAGTCTCAACGCAGAATTCTCTAATGTATAATGGGCTAAATTATATGAAAGTATGCCGAGGGACATAAATGGGGCAAGAGGTATTGGTCTTTTTAAGAAAAAACGTGTCAACTTAATTTAAAAATTTGATATAATTGTTTATATGCCACTATAGATAAGGCTATGTGTTGTAATATAAAGATCTATTTTAATAAATAAAAAAGGATGACTTAATAAATATGTAATTTTTCGAATATTTTTTTAATTGCATATACGCAAACATTGGATTTTTCCCCGGTCGGGAGTCAAATGGTATTTTTTCTGACAAGCTTTTGCAACGAAGGCATAATTGGTGAACGTTGCGCAAGCGCATAAAGTGATCGCATGAGCCAGCCGATGACAGGTCGTAAGCCCTGTAGGTGCCTCGAGTTCCTGGTTTTTCTATAATATCCAAACTTCGTCTCTATTGAGATGTTATAAAAAGTCTGTCAATAAAAATAAGTATTTTTTTATAAAAAGGTTAGAGAATTTCATTGACAGGAAAAATATCTTCAGAAGGCTTTTTCATTTCACAATATTTTGTTCTTTGACAAAATAGAAATCTCAATATTTATAGCTGGAAAGATTTTTGTAGATTTCTGTAGGTAGTTGTAATTATTTTATTTTAGTAAATTATTCACTTTATTTCATTTGAAAAAAAAAACCATTACACAATTCAATTTAATCTTAGTATATTAACTATACTTTTATATCGACATTATTGAAAAAAAAATTGGCCTTAATCAGTTTTTTTTCATAAACAATTAAATATAAGTTGGTGTTTTTTGTATTTTTTTTTTATTTGATTTGATTTGTAATATTTTATATGTACGATTGATAAAATGAGATCGCTAAGAAGAATCTGCAATAGAACGATGTATGACAGGGTAAGAAATGAGAAGATAAGGAAAGAATGTAATTAATAGAATGAAAGTGAACACACTGAGATGGTTTGGCCACATGAACGACTGATGAAGAAAATATACAATGCGGATAGGATTGGATTGAGAGGCCGGGGCCGCCCAAGAAAGGGATGGCACGACCATGTGAACGATATTCTGAAAGACGGAAATGTTAGAAGCGTGTACAATAGACGAACATGTATGAGAGGATGCATGAATGTTGACGAGGCGAAGAATTTGTGCCAGGATAGAAAGATATGGCGTTTGGTTCTCTCTGCCTACCCCGTAAGGGACATGGCGTGATGGTATGTATGTATGTATGATTGATGTGGGCTCCGGCACAGGTTTTTCTCTAATGGGGCATTGCAGATACAATTCTTGTGATGTCTATTAATTTAAGCATGTATATAAATAAATATGTAGTTGGATTACATAAATATTGTAAAATTATGTTGTTATCGAAAGTATTACAGAATATTATTCCAAGTGTGTAATCGTATGTATTCCACACAATTTTATTTCAACGATACATTCACTCAAATCTTTGTTAAATAATTCAGCCTCATCTGTTTCTTAATTTTTTTATATTCTTGAAATATTGTTAGATACAAAATGTTACTGTGATTTATGGTCGTGAAGAAAGAAAGATCTTCTGTCAAAATAAAAATGAAAAACAACCATTTGTATTACAGTAATGGATAACATGTTTTGCCCCCATATGACATTTTAATAACATTATCTGCTCCTGGTTCTATTGTGCCTCGACATTTCTACGATATTCATAATATTATTATTATTATTTCCTCTTTCCTCCAACGACGAGAGAATGAGAGAGCTTTTGAAGGGAGTTCAGTGACATTCACCTAAATCATTTTGCAACGAAAACATCCTGAATTCTGTGAATTTCTATATTTATTATAAATGGAATAAGTTTGATTTTGAAGTTTCGCTGCTGAATGTTGCGGTTGCCATGTAAGTCTTACATACTATCTGAGATGTCTCCATTCAACCATTTCAAATCGTTAATCCGGATTCATTGAATCGGATACTGTCGAATCGCAAAGAATTTTTAAATCATTCAATGGTCTCGTTTGACAACTTTTAAAATGACACATTTACTTGAGAGTGAGCATTTGTTTAACTCACAAACTGGGATCAATCTTATACATAGTTTAAGAAAAGGTAAAAAAATTAGACAAACTTGAAATATTAGAGATAAATAGAGTAAAATGTAACAGCAACGTTCCTTTGATTAACGCACAAATAGATTTTAATACTTCTCCATTATTATTACCATTAGAATAGTTAATGTCGGGTTTTTCTGTTGGCCATTATTCAATATAATTGCTGCCCTTTTAATACAATATTTGTATATTCATTCTTTCGCTTCAATTGTATTTTTATTATACCTACATACATATTTACCTTAATGTCTTTCGGGTATTTAATTTTTCTTAGATTTTCCCCCTTCCTTATCTATTATTGTTATCCTCTTTGTGAATCTATATAAAGATGGTCTTCATCATTATTGTTCACCATCATTCTGACGATGCTCAGCATAGAGCGATACCGGTGAATGGGAGTCGCGTTTGCGAAAAATTTAAGTAGAGCGTAAAATTAAATATAATTTTTTCATAATTTTAGTTGACTTCTAAAATGGTCAGTTTAATAAAATCTAAGTATGGATTTAGGAATATTAAAATCACCACAGACAACTTAAAACAAAAAAACAGTATCAAAATATTTTAACATCTGAATACGCTTCACAATATTATATTTTTTTCCCATACACAAGTGTCTACACTTTCAACGGGGCATTAATATTGAATTATTTTAACGGGTATTTTATTTTTGTATGTCCTTTTTTTGAAAAAATGCTACTAAAAGGATTTGTCAATATAGTAAAATGTAATAGAACAAAGAGCCAGCGACAGCCAAATTGTATAAATTTTTTCTGTGATATACCACAGCTGGTTACAATGATTGGATAGTATGAACCCTGATTAGTAGTGGATTTCAGAGAAAATAGTCTTGAAGTGTTGAAAATTGTTAAATTTATGCATGTTATTGTTATTTTCATGCACATTTCCCTTAAGGAATTAAACAGCCCAATTTGAAATCGAAATTCTCAAATATATCAAACTGGGGGTTTCTAAAAAAACAGTAAGAACTTTCAACATTTCTCGTATTATCGAACAATTTTAAAAATTCACTTATTATAAATATCCATTTTTTACACCATTTTTTAAATTACTCCATAAGTACATGTCGTAGAGAAATAAATAATTTATGCGCTTAAAGAGAGCGTCAGGTTCAAGTCAGGTTTGATTTATAAATGCAAAAAATCAACTAATTTTGGGTTATCGATAATTTCAATGACGTATATGTAAGTCCTTTTTAACACACGCGATTACTAACACGTAACTACATAGTGTATGTGGCGGTTTGAATATACAGTATCATGTTTACAGTCACTTGATATAATGCTTTCTTGAATCGCTTCGCCTCGTTCGGTCGACATTTTTCAAACAACACGCAGAACGGAATTGATCTCTTTGCTGTTTCAGGTGTGACGTCCCTTCAAAGGTTTTAATCTGTAATTGTATTATCAGGTGTGCAAACACCGAAGGTAGGGAGGGGGTGCACCGAGACACGGTACCTTCGCGAATAACAAAGAATCCTCAAATTGAATTTTCACGCTCCAAATTGGATTTTGCAGAGCGGGAGCTTTTGTTTTTCACCAGCGGATTCATTGAAATTGTCCGGTGAAATTTTTGACCACAGACCGAAATTGCTTTCCAAAATACTTCCCAGTTTTCATTATGCGTAAACAACAAAACGGATTTATTCACGTACGTCCATTAAACAAATAAAAACATTATTTTATCGCAAACAGAAAAAAACTCTTTTGTTTTTGTCTCCTGACTCGTAGGAATTGAGACACAGAAATTCGATTCATATATTTTAGGTGTGTGTGAAATATATTATGAATGTGTAAAATATAATCAATTTGATAATAAGTTATTTAAATTTTTGAAAAATTATTAATGTAACTCAGTTAAAAATATTGAATATCTACAATTTTGTTTTGCCCGCCAGAAAAGTCCAGAGTTCATGCGTAGGGAAAGACCTAAGGTGAAATGGATCAACTGTGTCCAGGGGAACCTGGACATTTTGGGCGTGGTCAATTGGAGTTGTGGATCCGCTGACAGTTTGGAATTGCGAAAATTTCTTTTGGAGACCAGCAGCGGCGACTCTATAGTAAGTTTAAGTGCGTTGGATCAATTGCACTACCAATTTTAAATGGTATATTCTTAGAATATTTAAAAATATTATTATGCATCAATTTATAACTGTTTTATTTTCAAAACAAATTATTTATTCTATATTTATACCCTCGCAATCGAAATAATATTATGTAATGTTACGCAAAACAAATATTATTATTATGTATGGTGTGCGATATTTTTTTAGTATAGCGTATGTATGAATAGACAAAGACAGCCCCGCTACATGTGAGATAGATATACTTGTATTGAATTTATTCGCCAGACTCGTGCGCTGCACCGAGTTTATCATATTTTAGATGTACTTTGAATGTATACCTCTACTTCGCTCTCTGATTCAATAGCCGTTAGTATATTGAAAGAGACGAGCGTCCCGTATACATGTCAGCCGATTCCGTGACTAAAAGACGGGTATCATCTACAGTTGCCGCAGTGGTACACACAACTTTAGACCTTTAGATCTTGCTAGATTTCTACATGATTGAGACAAAAATTGTATGTATAATACTTCTATAATTTTCTCTTTACGACATCTGTCGAAAAATCAGTTAAAAAACAATTAAAAAATAAGATAATCACGAAAATGAGAACCATGTAAATTTGAGAACGAGTCAGAATGAGTTACTGGACCACGGCACTGTGACTTTTATAATATTGTTTAAATACCTTTATTTTTTAATATTGTTTGAATACCTATTCATTTATTTTTAATTTAGGAAAAAATTGAGCTGCCCAAAATGTTCAAAAATACAATCGACTAGTCGCCACTGGAGTCCAGGGATGTGGAGCCGATGATTGGATTAGAATCTCGTTTAAATATTTTGCACTCTACATAATAATTTCAATGACAACTATATACAATATCGTCACAATGTACTCGCAACCTACAACAGTGATGACATTTCTCTTAATTTTCTACCTCTCCTCCTTTCTTCCTTTATTTAATTTTATACATCACGTCATTATATCACTCTTTATTTCCCCCCATATCCTACTTTTTTTTAGCTGTTTTTGAAAAAAATTAAATAGATTATTATTTTTTGAATAAGCATATTCTTTTTTTTTATTATTTTGTATTCTTGACGTTAGTTTATAGTACTTAATATTCTATTATGTATGTGAAACAATGTTATTGGGTGTACAGATTGGTGTATACTTCATTAATATTTATCATGTACTTTTCTTTCTGTACTCCTGTTTTGTTTCCTAATCAAAATAAATAAATAAATACTTAGGTACTCCTCGAGTAATTGATAATTTGTAGTGGAAATTAATAACGAAGTTGATTGAATTTATAATTTATGATGTAAAAATTACACGAAATTTTATTGTATGCCATACAAAATACATAGGTACGCTGTACACAAAAACATCACGACGAAACTCACAGTAGGTATGCACTCTCTACGTGATATTCGTTGAAAACTTGATGTAAAAAAGTTATTTTTTTATCATACTCTATATTATTCATGAGTAGTGGATTGTATTAACGAATCCCAGTAGGTTTGTGTGTAACGTGTTATGCTCATTAAATCTAATAGAATGTAAAAATAGATTGAATGCAAATTGCAAATTTAATTAGAGTAATTTCAGTTAATGGCCATTTACAAAGCGAAAATCCTCTCTCTATGTTGCCGTTGTAGTGTGAATATTTTATGGACAATGTCCTATTTTTCCACAGGCAACATTGTAACATTCAATTCGTTGGAAATTTCATTCACAAACTTGAAACGTATGGATAGAATGATATTCATCGTGTAGGGTGTAAAAGATATGTCAAAAATTGTCATAATATTAATAAATTAATCGTTATAACTACGAATGTTGAAAAGAAGAGTACGGAGAGTGATTAAGAATGAGACAGAACGAGAGATAGGTATACTTCGATTCTGTCCGTAGAAAAATAAATTGTTTTCCAATAATTATTATTGAAGTGGTAAACTAATCAAGTATTAATTCTATACTATACATTGTTTTATAAGTTGACAATTTATGGAGAAACTTATTAATATCATTATTCAAGAACCTGAAACATTATACCTACGTCATAATATTATGGTCTAACAATGTTCACGAACTTGAAACATATGAATAAAATTATGTTCATCGCATTGGGGTTAAAGATATGACGAAAATTGTCATAGACAACTCCGTAATGGTTACTTATGATTCTTTTACCACCTTAACCCGTTCCGTATCTATGGTGTAATTGACCTCTTAACAGAACGCTAGGATTGATTGTTCCTAGATTGAACGTATGATTGTTCAATGAAATCAAAAGTCCGCACACGACCAAGATGTCCAGGTTTTGCACATACTGTATGTATATATCTGTGTATACTCCACTCAAAGGTTTTTAACTCTAAGACCCCGTTCCCACTTGTCTTGTGTTAGGTCCGACAAAATGTCGGGTGATCTAGTGACAATAGATTTTAAATAGAACTGTTCACTAGGGTGGGTCGAAAAAAAGTTTTTTTTTTTATTTCGAAACGCTTTAGTGCGGAAAAGTTGCCTATTGTGATGTGAAGAAAATCGCCATATTTTTTTTTAAAATCGGTTAACATCTTTCGTTCGCGCATCGTACTTAAAGTTTTGAAAAATTTCAAAAATCGCGCCTCTTTTGTAATTTTTTTAAGCAAGTTAAAACTTTCAAATTAACACCATTTTTATTTTTTTGGTGAAACGAGACTGGTGTGTGAGTATACATAGATGTGTTGTTATCCCCTTTATAATAAATAAATAAATTTGGATAATTTATATAGCGCCGTTTTTGTGAATATCTCACCTCAAGGGCGCTGAAAAAATGATTACGTTGTATCATTTCGGCTCTGGTAAGATTTGCGAAAAAGGTGCGTTTTGAGTTTTTTCCTGAACGAAGATATATTTTCGGTTTGTCTGAGGGTGTGTGGGAGCTTATTCCATGCATTTGGTCCTGCCACAGCAAATGCACGATCACCGAAATTAGTTGTGTGCACCCTGTTTATTTCAACTAATTTCCCAACCATGGATGAAGAGGCAGAACGAAGTGATGATTGTCTGTCATTTATTGAAAGCGGAATGCACAGTTCGGAGAGGTAAGTAGGAGCCATACCACGAAGTGCTTTAAAGATTATGAGACAGAGCTTATATTCAATTCTTTCGGGGACTTTAAGCCAATGTAGATTGCGAAGATGGTGAGAGATGTGAGAAAATTTGGAGGCTCCAGTGATGAGTCTGGCTGCAGCATTGAAAACTGACTGAATTTTATTAATTTCTTTCTTTGGTAAATTCGCATATATACCGTTACAATAATCCAAACGGGAGACAACAAAGGCGCTTACCAAAGATTTCATGGCTTCAATTGGGATACTCCTTCGGATTGACTTTAAACGTCTTAGTTGAAAGAAAGCAGAAGAAGTAACTGTGTTAATTTGGTTTGAAAAGCTTAGATTTGAATCTATTTTGACTCCAAGAAGTTTGACACAGGATTTAGGAAGAATATCTGAATTTTCGAAAGTTAGTGGGGAAGTGTCTATTAAATGGCTTCGTTTGCGTGTTGCTGTCCAGAGTAGTTCTGTCTTTGTTGGGTTTAGCTTAAGTTTGTTTGCTGACATCCAAACACCGATATCTTCGATACATTTACAGATTGTGGTTTTTAGATGGTGAGCATTTTCTGGTGTGCAATAAAAGTAAAGCTGCCAGTCGTCCGCATAACAGTGTGCGAGTAGTCCGTGGGAGTCAATGATTGAAAATATGTCTTTTGTGTATAAGATAAATAGTAACGGACCTAGCACGGAACCCTGGGGAACTCCGAATTTTACAAAAGCGGGAGATGATTTTAGGTTATTGAATTTGATAGTTTGGTGTCGTCCTGTGAGATAAGATTGAAACCATTTATAAGTGTTTTCTCGCATACCGTAAGTTGTTTTGAGTCTTTCAGTGAGAATAGTGTGATCAATCGTATCAAAAGCTGCACTCATGTCGAGAAATGCTAATAGAACATGATTTCCGGTTTCAGTAGCTAGAATCGTATCAGATAATATTCGAAGAAGTCCAGTCTCAGTTGAATGATATTTTCTATACGCAGATTGAAGTTTGGTAAACATTCCGTTTGTCTCAATGAAGTCATTTAGTCTTGTACATACAATTTTTTCTAGTAATTTTGCGATAAAAGGTAAGTTGGATATGGGTCTGTAGTTATTAATGTCATCAGGGTCGAGGTTTGGCTTCTTTAGAATCGGGGTTACTATTGCTTCTTTAAGACTTGTTGGTACTACACCAGAGCTCAATGATAAATTGAACAGTTTGCAGAGATAGGGTGCTATTATAACAGAGCATTTTTTCAAGAGCCATGTTGGTATCGGATCTAAGGAACAATGTTTGTTGGGTGAGTAATTGATGAATTTGATGATTTCTTGTTCACTTGTTTCAATGAAATAATTTAGAAAACTATTGCTTATGTTGGTTGAATAAGAGGTAGGAGATGGCGAAATAGTTGTAGAGTGAATTTTCGAAATTTTGTTTTGCAGAAAGTCAGAGATGGCGTCTGGAGAGATATCCGTAGTAGTTGAAGATCCATTATTTTTATTTCCTAAAACTGTGTTTATCGATTTTCACATTTGTCTAGGGTTATCTCGTTCTTGTTGGATTTTATCTGTCCAGTAAAAGTTCTTCTTGGCTGCAAGTGTGTTCTTATAGTCGGTTTGCGCTGCAATCCAATCTGATCGTTGTAGAGTTGAGACCTGGTGTTTATACGCTCTCTCTATTTTGCGCATTTTTTTCTTTTTCTCCCTGCATTCTTCATCGAACCAGATATCGGATATTCGGTTTTGACGTCGTTTGTTTTTTTCCGGTGCATGTTTTTCAATAAGATTTTGTAGCGTTGTATTGTAGGTGTCGACTAATTCAGTAAGAGATAAATTATCTTGAGTGTTACAGAGAGGGGATAGATGTAAATCGGACAGAAAGTTTTCAATATTAAAGTATCTCCATGATCTTGAAGTGGTGGTAAAATATTTTGGCGGGGGTTGATCGAAATTTAGAGTGGTCAAAATTAGTCTGTGATCTGATAGCCCGATATCGATTACACTAGGAGAGATTTCGTCGCAGTCCTTTCTGGATAAAAGGATATCCAGTATTCCTCCAACGTCATGAGTTGATGTTTGTACTGATTGGACGAGTCCAAATGAATTTATGATGTCTGTAAATCTTTTACTAATTGGATTGTCATGCTGTTCCAAGTGGATGTTAAAATCACCAGTGATATATAAATTAGTTATTGAGGTAGTCTTTTCTAAAAGTGTTACAAAATCATCAAAATTTATAAGGCAATGCACACCCGCACACCTTTCGCTGGTTACCGCGCCGTGATGGTATGAATGAATGAATGCTTGTATAATGGTTCAAATAATCTAAATAAATTTAATTCTAACCGATAATTTATTTTTTTCCGTTTAGAAAAGGTCTTTGAAAATACGGAAATTTACCTATTTTTATTCAATTTTCACTTTTCACTGTGCAACTCTTTGCTCGTTTTACTTGAACAAAACGAACCAGAACTCACCACGTGGAAGTGGTTGCACTTGGAGTACCACCCAACCAACCATCCAATTGTTGTGTGTGGTACATATTTACATTATACATATTTAAAAAAAATTACATTTAGTAGGATTCTTTGGCTTTTAGCTCTTTGGCTAGATGTATTTTAAACTTTTTTTGTATATTATCTACTACATATTAAAGTTGATTTTTTGAGAAATGAGACATAATTGATATCGACTTCAGTTTTGTTTGAATGAAACCTTCATGCCCATAAAACTTATTCGAAGCCTTTATCACAAGTTTGACGCACCTCTCCATAGCCTGGGTGTGACAGGGAAATATTTGTATTTTTCTGTTGGATATACTCAATATACTGTCAGAATTGATGACTGATTTTATATAATTTTCACTAAAGTCTCGCAGAATTGGGGGAGGATACATCACACAAGAATTCCAATCAACCATTTCAATACAATCGGAAGCTTCAAAGTTTATCTTCGATGGTATGAAAATTCTAACAGTTTTTTTTTTCGAACGGTTTGTCTTGCTTTTAAAATCCTTCTATAACCGAGCTCCCGAATATGTTTCCTTTCATCAACAAGCATTATCAACAGAAAATTTTCCGGATGTGCAAAGTACGCATTCCGTTGTATTACTGAATCTACAACTTGCAGTAATTCGTCAAACAAATACCGTGATATTTGTATTGCTTGGAAGACATGTTTTGGTCCGCCAGTAAAATATTTACTCTTTTTTTATGGCAAACCATACAGGCATATATGACTTCAATAAGAAGCCAACATTGTTTTTAAGTTTTCAGATGGATCTGTTCTCGGTTGGCTGCAGTTAGCCATCTGAAATGGGATAAAGGACCAGGGTTACAATTTGCCAAGTCTTTTGGACAATGTCCCAAGGTGATAACATTTGAAATATCCAACAAATATTATTGGTCTTCGCTCAATCCATTCCTTTCTATATCAGGTATTAAACAATCAATCACAAGAAATAAGCTGCTGCCCGATCGGCCCACTAAAAGATTTAGGCCCTGCAGTTTGACCGTCAATGTATTGAAAAATGTGTCGAAATTAGTGACATTGGTAGATCGGACAAACGAGAAATAATACTTCGAGTTACATATATCATTTGATAAACTCGAGGACGGAGATACATCGGAGATACAGGTCCAATATATGTTGATCCAGGTTCCTGGATAAAAGAATAATGTTCTTCTTTCTTATTCTTACGAAATTGCTTGACATTCAAGTTTTCGACAAAGTGTCGTCTTTTCGACCGTCAAAGAAAAGACCCCAACTGTCCTCAGGTGGTGTGAATTGAATTTTCAAATCCATCCTAGCACGACTCTTGTCTCTTCTTTTTTTACACTTTTTTTTTTTTTTTTTTTTTTTTTTTTTTTTTTCGTTATCACACGACAGCTGCTGCCAATTATGGTGTGATGTGCGGTTCGATGACGGCTACCTCTGTTTAAGGTACGATTTAAAGCGCCTTATATTCCAATGGAAAATATCTACCTCGTCCGAGAGTGAGTTTATTTTTTCCATAATGCGCACCAGAGTGCTGCGGGCCACTACATCCGTTCTGGAATGGGGGACGTTCAGAAGATTATGACCTCTACCCCTTATGTAGTTGGGTGGCACAAAAAGCCCTAGCCTTTCTAGCAGTTCTGGACAATCAATAAGATTGTTGAAAATCTTGAAGCCGGTCAAAAGTAGTGCGTTATCACGCCTGCTTTCAAGACTCATATAAGAACAGGACGTCAGAAGTTCAGGGTGGTGCATGTATGTCGGATATACTCCGTGCATTCGCATATACAGGTACCTCATGAACTTCTTCTGAATTTGCTCCAACATATCGGAATATTTTCTTTGGTAGGGCGCCCAAACTGCGCTTCCGTACTCCAATTTGGTACGCACCATACAGTTGAAAATATTTTTCAATGTTTCATGGTTAGAAAAGTATCTTCCAAGGCGCATTGTAAAGCCCAGAAGTTGACCGCATTTGGTAGTTACTGATGTTATATGTTGAGCAAAAGTTAATTTCGCATCAAATATAACTCCAAGGTCTTTTAGTTCACATATCCGGGCTAACATTGACCCATTCATATTGTAATTATACATAATTGGAATTCTGGAACGTGCATAACTCATAACAGAACACTTTTTAATGTTAAAGTGAAGGTTATTTTCAATAGACCATTTCCAAAGGTTTTCAATGTCTGATTGCAACAGAAGACAGTCTGCTATACTTTTGATACTAATATAAAGCTTCAAGTCATCGGCATACAACAGACATAGACAATACTTGATAACATCCTGTATATCATCAATGAATAACAAAAACAACAGTGGCCCCAAATTAGATCCCTGTGGTATTCCAGAGCAAGCTCGGATTTCTTCGGAACAATATTGACCCACCGCTATATATTGTTTTCTATTTTTAAGGTAAGAGGCAAAGAAATTTAAAAGTTTGTAGTTAAATCCAAAATCATGTAATTTCTGGAGAAGGATGTCATGGTCCACACGATCGAAGGCCTTAGCAAAGTCGGTGTATAAGACATCCGTTTGTACTGTGGAATCTAGATTCATTGAGATATAACTGGAAAACGTTAAAAGATTTGAAATGGTCGATCTCTTTGGTAGGAAGCCATGTTGACCTCCTCTTAGAAATGGTTGTATCTGAGGGAAGATACTCTTATAGAGACACATTTCAAACACTTTTGGAAAGACAGATAGGATGGATATTGGCCTATAATTATTCACATCCATCTTGTCATTACATTTATGTATAGGCGTGACTTTTGTTGTTTTCCATCGTGTGGGAAATGTATCATTTGCTAAACAGATATTAAATATATAGTGTAATGGTTTACTAAGATACTTACTATTTGACTTTATAATATTTGCAGGAATACCATCTGGTCCAATCGATTTCTTAGTGGCGAGTTCCTTTATGCACTGTTCTACAGATTCTATAGAAAGTGTGGCCAGGGTGACCCCTTCAGAATTTCGCGGATTACGCTGTTGGATATTCCTGACGTTGAGATCAGGTGGATGTTGGTTATACACTGAGCTGAAGTACTGAGCAAAAGCATTTGCTACTGCCCCTTCATCTTTCAATATTATAGGAACACTTATCAATAACATAGGAATAATCTGTCTCGGTTATTATTCCAACATCTCTAAGAACACTTGATGTTATGACAGCCGTACCCCGATCCGAAACTCCAAACCGATCGCTGTTGCACAATGTCCTTCGAGGTTTTTCTGTCGATGTACTTGATTTATATTCATCTTCATCATACTTTGAGTTTTCAATACAACTATGTTTTATTTCCATAAATTTCCGAGCACTCACCTTTTTTTATGAACCTCTTTGCCACTCATTGTTCGATGGAGATTGTGAACTTTCCGCTTGGAATCTATTTCAAGCAAGTTCTGCTTTATTTTATTCTAGCAACACGAGCAAAGAATTGCATAATGAACAAGTAAAAATCGTAAAAAGATGATAAATTTATGTTTTTTCAAAGACGTTTTGCGAACCGAAAAAATAAATTATCGATTAGAATAAAATTTATTTAGATTATTTGAACCATTAAACAAGCATAAAAATATGAATGGTGTTTATTTTTAACGTTTTAACTTGCTTAAAAAAATCACAAAAAAGGCGCGATTTTTGAAATTTCTCAAAACTTTAAGTACGATGCGCGAACGGAAGATGTAAACCAATTTTAATTTTTTATGGCGTTTTTCTTCACATTACAATAGGCAACTTTTCCGCACTAAAGCGTTTCGAAATTAAAAAAAAAAATTTTTTCGACCCACCCTACTGTTCACACTTGTCGTTATCGTGTAAGACATTTTGTCGGACCTAAAACACGACAAGTGTGAACAGCTCCATTTAAAATGTATTGCCACTAGATCATCCGACATTTTGTCGGACCTAACACAAGGCAAGTGGGAACGGGCAGTAAATGGGTAATTACTGAGATCATTTATAGTTTGAGTACAAATTAAAAACTGTTGCGACACTTTTCTCCTTGATCCTGCAAGTAAAAAAAGTTTTAAGGAGTGTTCCAAAAGTAAAAAGATAAAGACAGTATTATAACTATGAAAGCATGAATTTCGGTAGCACACATTCCTTTTTGTAATAATTTAATATAGAAAGGATGAAAAACTTCATAATTGGCCTGCTACAAAATGCCTTAGTGTAAACAAATACCAACCATATCCATATAAATATGCTGGGTAAATGAAATATCTCTCGAGATGTTCATATTAATAAATCCAATGTCGCGTCAGTTTATCTGTCATACGCCGTAGTTCTAACAAGGGTGTAGTCAATAAGCGAAGATTTTTTTTATTTATATGACATGCGCACAATAATGTGTATCACAGTTAACATTATATGAAACTGTATGGTTGAAATAATAATTATTTCGTGGATCAATTTCGAGAAAATATTTTTTAATCAACATAAATAGTAGCAGTATTTGAAAGAAGCAGTTGAGCAAATTAATGATACAATAATATATACGTTACTTGTGTTTGAATTCGGTAAACAAAAAGTAAGGCGCATACCTGACTTAGGTAATTCTTACTGCACTATAGTTGCACACAAGATTTTGTAGTGTTCGGACGTATTGTCGTAGTCAAAATGCCATATTAATAATGAACACTTCCTTGCACCTTGCGCAAGTGGCGAGTTTATTGTCGTATGGCAATTTCTTCCAACTAACCCGTATTTCCAGCCCAGAGAAGCAATAGTAGCGTGAGAAATAAATTAAAAAAAATTTCTCCTCTGCTGGGAATCAAACCCAGGACACCCGCACAGAAACCAAACGGCTTACCAACTGTGCCACGACGGTCGGCGGTCCATATTGTGTGATGAAAACATTCAAAAGTTACTAGAGCTGTGAAGGAACAACCAGATATATCATTTTATGCTCTATATTTATTCGATTACTACCTACCTAATATTTTTATGGATTTGTCGATTAAATTTTTTTTTTAGTAAACAATAGAGAAATCAAATCATATTCGCTTATAGGTATGCAGAGGTATTGTATTTGCTTTTTCACACAGCTATTGCTTAATTATTTGGTGTGAGAGATAAAATTATAATGTGATAGTACTGGAGTAAACCAGAATATATGACTGAGAATGTGTCTCAATTATAAATTACTGTATCATCTCTTTCTCACTTAATGTATTCTGTCGTGTGTGCTCTTTCTTGGCGATATTGTAAGAATTCGTTAAACTGTACCATTTTTGTAGAGCGTTTTGTTCTCATATAACGGGTCTATACATAAAATGTCATTGGATGCATGGCGTTCCATTTATACATTTAAAAATGTAGAATGCATGGGCAACTCACTTAATGTATTCTGTCGTGTGTGCTCTTTCTTGGTGATATTGTAAGAATTCGTTAAACTGTACCATTTTTGTAGAGTGTTTTGTTCTCATATAACGTGTCTCATTGTAGGTATCTGGCTGTGCATCATTAAAACATTCTTATCATCACAATTAAGTCGAAAACATAAAACGCAAATATTTGATAAATAACATATACATAATTCGCCATCAGAAAATGACTATAAGTATGTCGATTTGATTGAAATAAATAATATTCAATGAAAAAGGAATGTTCATAGGTAGGTACTATAAACACACGAAAAAAGTCATCAGTGTCAAAAATCTTCATCAGAAAAACTGTCAAAATAATTAGGATACACATCAACTGACGAGACTGCGACAAAAATAATGAATATTTTATAGAACTGAAACATGACGTTTGATTATCTGTACCTTCTTATATCAATAAAAAAAATATTATGTACCTATACATAATGTGGCGGAATGTAATGGCCGGAAGAAGGTTTTACCAGCACATTTTTGAGTTTGCTTTTATTTATTTGTTTTATTCACAATCAAAATAAAATAAAAATGATAAAAAGTGAAATGATAAGAATCCCAAAAAAATACATTTTTCGCCAAAATCAGTATCGGCAAAGTAAGCTTAGTAGATTTTTTTATATTTTTTGCTTGAATTGTCATTTTTTTTTGCAAAAATTTTGTTTGTATATCGATGTTAATATTGATGAATGTTCGTTAATATTATGATGCCTAATTTAAGATTATATATCGTTGTAGTTGTTATGTGTTGTGAAAATGTGACTCACTCCAAAACACGAGAAATTCTCTTTTTGAAGGTGGGTCATACATAATAAAGTATTTATAAGATTATAATAATATTGTGTATTATTTATTTATTTGTTTATATTTACAAATACGGCCTCTGGGCCATTATAAAAAAAAGGTAAAAATAAAACATAAAACTCGTATTAAACAACACAACAATTAAAAAAAAAACAACACAATAATTCATTAAAACACAAAATCTATCACACAAATCGAAATATTCATATGTCCTACTCAGATTCGTCTAAACTTATCCGTCTGAATTTTAGTATATGAGAAATGTCAAAAAGTTGACTGCATTTATACGGAACTCATTATGTCGAACCGCGCGGATGAAATCCTTTTACACAAGCGCCCGTTGGTTATATACGTTTTCGCACTCTGAAACAAATCAGAATAGGACATAAATGTCCGCATCGACCTGATATTACAACAGGTAGGTACCTACAGAGTATTATTTTAAATAAATAAATAAGCTGACTTATAATGCCCCAAAAGGCATTTAGGCAAAAGTCTGTTCTGAGAATATTATTGTAACACAATTAGGTATTTTTATTCAGCTGTATGTGTGATACATGTCATATATATTTCTTTCAGTAATAAGAACGGGCTCGTGTGGCTGTTGTATGAATAAATATGATCTCTTATGATCCTCAAAAGGTTATATGTATAATATTACATCGTGGAAACTTTTGATGAAAACCTAAGGTTATCCTCTTTGATGAAATGTATGTATGCTTTTGGTATTACAAAAAATGACTTTCTTTCATCTAACGGTTCTTTATATTTTACTTTTAATACATTATCATACACGTCCATAAACAAGGGCACCAGAATCGGCAATGTTTACTGCTTTTTTCTTGTTACTATTACTCCTCATTAACCCTAGGGAATAAAGTGGGGAATTAGGATTTCACAATTTTAAGGCAATTTTTTTAATTGCAGATTATCAACTAGTATCATGCTGAGATTTTATTCTGAAAGTTTCATCACAATGTATCTGTGTGTACTCTGTTATGTGCGATATGCGGCGTGTTTATTTTACTTTATCGATTATTGGGAAAAGTACTCATTCGATTCCTTCCAAATTTTGCAAATTTGTATATCTAATACTCGCTTAGACCCCATTGTATATTGAAGGATACCTGAATACTGCTTCTCGTTTTTTTAATGTAAAATATTTCGTTAGTGACCCCAAGCTCAGGAAATATAAAATTTGAAATTTTTATTTTCAGTAACCTCAAAAGATACGTCTTAGAAATAAAGAACAGTTTGTATTTACATCCTTATTCTATTGCATGAGTTTTTTTTTTTAATTTGAATTTGCCTAATATTTTTTTTTAATTTGTTTTAGTAAATCCCTTTTTTAGTTTTTTTGTAACTAAATAAAAAAATACAAGGCCTATGAAGTAGATTCTTATTTCAATCGAAAGAGAATATGAAATCTCTCTCTCTCTCTATCAATATTCGTTCCCAATCCTTTTTAGCTATGATGTTTTTAATATTTATCTTTGTGTAATGTATATATTCTTTATTTTTTTCGCTTTCATTCTTTTGTCGATATGCATATAAAATTTTTCATACTTGTAATCTGGTTGGTTGGAAGAAATTTTGTACAAATAGATAAATATTTTTCATTGATATTTTTATGGGGTCAGGTTGAGTAAGCTGATAGGGGCTCAGTTCTTGGTATTGTTCAAATATCGTTGTACAACTGTATAATATATGAACGTCCAATGGAGATAGGTGATGTAGTTGCTAGGCAACCAGAGAACATCCTGTGGGAGACCTCAACACTTCCTGAAACGGTATCTATGTATCTTTGACATAGACACAGCGGATAAAGCCTCAACTACATGCACATCCAAACCATCAAATATATGTGTATTTATATGAAAGTCGTGTAGGAATCTACATAGTTTATATCTTTTCAAATTCCCTGTATTGTGTTCTATTCATAGACTTTTCCATTTGTATATTCCAAGCTGTTTAGTTCGTATTGAAGGAACGAACACATATCAAACGTCCGGTTTACAAAAAAAATGAGTTGTTAAGGCTACTTTTGCTTTGTACTTTACTTTTCGAATGGTTTTATATCAGATTTCAAAGCCTCGATTCCAGCGCTGAGAGCTAGTCCACTGCTTATTATGAAGGGGCTACTCATGACGTGGTCCAAATACGTTATTTTTTATTTATTTATTTATTTATTTTAAACTTTCTGAGCACAAGTGCACAATGGCGGCTTATTGCCAAATGGCAATATCTTCCAACCAACCATATTCAATTGGTGAAAAACTATTACATTTATGGTATGTACCAAAATTTTGATATAATACAAGCAAAAGCTATTTATCTTTGTACGATATAAACTATGACTTCCTAAGAAATTAACTCTGCTTGCCGAAATTATCCAATAGAAGAATTATGTCGAACTTGATTGTCCTGTACAAGATCATATATTCTGAATTTGACTGTCCATCATTAATTTCATTGATTAAGTTTCATATACATATCAGATTTACGAGGCACTCATCAATATTTAATTGCGATATAATGAGGACCGAAGCCCATAGCCATTCTCCGTTTCCCAGAATTCATCGTTTGGAGAATGAGTATGCGTTTGTTGCTGACATTTTCAATATAAGCTTATACAAATTGAAAATTGAACTGAGATCAGTATTGTTTTCGTAACATTTTCAATTGTGTTTTTTTATTTTTTTTTATTTTTAATTTCTATTGTATATGTTTCCAATATTCTTTATATTTTTTAACTTTCTCTTGATTTTTATACTTATGTACCTATTTGTATTCTTGTTACTTTCTTTGTTTTTAATTATCTTTTTATGATTTGTATTTGAATAAGAATTCTAATTCTAAATAAGGAAAAACTATTTTTATTTTCACTTATATTCATATACCTACATATATATATACTTTTTGATTTGTATATTTTTAATTTAAGATGATGTGATGTATCTTTATTCTGTACTTTTTTATGTAAATGGTTTTATTTTACCGTAAATAAATAAAATAAATAAAATAAAAATAAATAAAACATATAAAATGAAAAAAAAACATATACGCAAAAACAATTTAATTTAATTTAAATTACTACAAGTTATTAACTTGTAGTAATTTAAAAAATGGATATTAACCTCTTAAAATATGGCCGAAGTACGATACTTTACGGAGCTTAATATTGGTGAATAATTATCTGTTGGTGTTGGCTCTGCGTAGTACCTCAGTGTTACTTACCATGTCAGTCCATGATTTTCTTAGCCCTTAAGTTGGAGATTTGTATTGGATGGCTATCTCGGCTAAAAACATAATTTTGGTTTTCTATAAATCAGTATAATTACTATCGTTAAACAACCTGAACCAGACATCCGCGTGCGCAAAATTGTGACTTTTTGGTTGGTTTGTATATGTGCCACTTACCGTCCCCGGTAAAATGGGTCAAGAAGTTTGACGAAAATTATACTCAATCATATTATGTAGCTTACATCTAAGTTTTCTATGAAATTGTCATTATTTTTTGTATCAATTAATTTATTTGATTGAAATTAATAAGATTAAATAAAAAAGTATATTATATTTAGATGGGTGGTAGCAGAGCGGTTGGCGCGCTGGATTAGTAATTCAGTGATCGCAATTTCGAATCCTGCCACGACCGATTTCGTTCATCTATATAGTACATGTATTTATACTTAGTTTAGGGAATGTATGATGATGGTACCTACTTGTTACAAAGACATATTCATTATTTAAAAAAAATAATCCAAAAGATTTGTAAACATCATGAGTAGCCTGTTAGTATCACCTCGTTTATGCCTTGGAGGCTTCTACTAAATTTCTCAAGATAGCAGTCTTGCACCACGTGTTTCACCGACTGCTCATATCCATTTTTCACCACCTCCAGAGTAAGTAGCAGTTGCAGCAGCCCTGCTCTGTTCTCAATCGTTTTTGCTGTACCCCAGACCCTCCGTGGCAATCCGTGACAATCCGGTTGCCGACACAAATTGCTAACACAATTTTCCATAGATGTTGCATGAAACTTGTTTTTTTTTCGGCTTGGTAATCGCATACATGATGAATGAAAAGATGAATATAAAAAATATTCCATAGCCTTTTCTAGGATACCTATACATTTCTTAAAGCCAAATTTCATCCAAAATCTTTCGGCGTTTTCGCGTGATTGGGAAACAAACATCTAAACATTCGAATTTACAATATTATTCCACTACCAAACTACGTAAAAATGATGAAAATATTGAAAATCTGCCTGAGGAGGGAAAGGTTAGTTCCGAAACCTGTCGTAATTTAAATTTCAATAACGTGAATCATACAAAGTAATAACGTTTATAAAAAAAATTAAATAATATTTTTTTAATAAAAAAAAGGCGATCACCATAGAAATAAATCACCATACATCACCGTAGAAATGCAAAATAACAGATACGATCGGATTTTTGCCTCACCTAGCGACGTCATCGGCATTCCGATCAGTGTGTTATGCCCGAGAATAAATTTTGCCGAAAAACGATATTTTTAATTTTTTTACCACGGCAACATTCCTGGAAAGATACTAGTGCTGGCTGTTTTGCGGGCGAGCAACGAAACTTGCAGCTAGCAGCTAGCACGCGCTATGGCACGCGCTCTCTTGGCATTCGACGCTGGTGAAGGACGGACGGTTTGGTGTGACGCCGTCATCGGTCGACACGTGCTCCCGATGGCGGCCATATTTTCGACGGCGCAGGAGGTCTGCTTAACAGGACACCTCACGCGCATGGACGCTGCCGGTGCTACGGAGCCAAGATGAGGGCATCAACAGGGCAGAGGCGTGGAGGCAGGGCGCAGTGTTGGGCCACCGCAGCAGGGAACGCGGCGGCTCGCAGATTGGACCACGAGGGCCTTTCCGTGTTGTCTGGGGCGTCGGTTCGCCTCCGGTGAGGCTCCCAGCTGGCCTGCCACCTCTGTCGAGATGCGCCTTCATAGCGTTGCCGTGTGGCATGGAGCCAGCCATGGGTGACTGCCTTGCAGAGAAGAGGAAACTATGCCGAGTACGAGAAGGACCTGCCAGCCTGACACACAGGCTGGGCCCCGCCGGACTTTCAGCCACCACGTGGAAGACAGTGACATGCCTGGAGAGAGGATGTCGCTGTACCCTGGGGCTGCACCTTCTGGTCGGCGTCTCTTCGTGCTCGGTTGTGTTTGAGAGTTGGACTGTTATTCTTCGTTTTGTTTTGTTGTTTTGTTGAACTCTGTTGTTGTGTTTGTTTTTTTTTTATTATTTAATTGCCATGAACCAACTAGACTGATATTTTGAATAAATGCGCCGTACTAAAAGAATTTTCATAGTCTCACCTCATTTGTCTCCTTTTCTTCCTCACATTGGCTTTGATGTTTCCTCGTGGTCGGAGAGAGGGCTCATCAAGTGGACGCACTTGTATGAATTCCTATACAAAGAATTCTCAAATCCGTCTGATCCGATCGATCCGATCCGTCCCCTGTGCCTGAATGGACGCTACCTTTTATTCTCCATTATTAAGATAAGTTCTTAGCTAAATATTGAGTTCTAGATTGGATAATACCGCTGGTCAAAGCTGTCCTACATGGAAGCAGGCCAGTCGTCGAACGATTGATTGTGGCTGCCATTCTCAGTCATGATGCTAAAGGAAAGGATAAATTCACTCATATAAATCATTATGTAGATGTATCTCCATTATATTATTTTCTCGCTGGATCTTTTTTTTATTCAATTTTTCTTCAACGTAAATACACGGTAATAGAAAAAATAAAAAAAATCCGTTTAGTTCTTTTATAATCCTCATTCTTTTAGCTCTATTTCCTTTTATCTCTTCCAAAGTGCTTTTTAATTTGTTATAGTTTTTGTACTGATAATTTCATGGAATCCTCTCGGTATTTTCTCTGGTGTGTTTTTTATTATTAATTCTAAAATATGATCTGTTTACTACAATTAAAAATATGTAAAAAATCTTTATAACGCTTCAATGTTTTGCACGAAAAACATTAATGTGAAACGCATTTGAACAGACTTGTTTAAGCCACCAGTTAATCCTAGATTACCCAAGTTAAAATGTAGTTTTATTACATGTAGTATCAAAATTATTATTTTGCAAAAAAACTGTTGACAATGGAAAAAGTCATTTGCAACAAACCATAAAGCTTTCATAAATAAAATTTACGTTCAAAGCAATAATTAACGCGAGATTGTATTGTATAGCGGGTATAATGAAACAGTTATAATATTGCACATACTTATAGTTTTATATTTATAAATTTATGTACCTAATACTTCATTTTTGGTACGCTTGCGCAACGTTCACCAATTATGCCTTCTTATTGAGTTATTTTTATAATGAGAAATAGATCGTTTGAAAATAAGACGTTTTTGCTATCGCCATCTATGAAGTAACAAAGAAACTTTTTTTAACGCCATCTATTGAGTAGTTTTTTTTGTAAATGCATGAGGTGACATTTTTCTCGCACAGATGTCACCCCTGAACTGCTCCAGAAATATTGTTTTATTTTTGGCTTGTTTACCTACTTGTACCAATGTGTATGTAAATCTAATATTTTTTAAAAGTTGCATACACGCAAACATTGGATATTTCCTATCAGGAGTTAGTGATATTTTTTACAAATTTTTAGCATCTCAATAGAGACGAAGTTGGAATATTATAGAAGAAATTTTGTTTGAAAGATTTTTTGAGTTCCATATCTGATATCTCATTCTTATTTTTCTTTTTCTTTCAGCCATCTCTCCACTGCTGGATGTAGGCCTCATCTAAGTATTTTCATTCGACTTTTTGGGCTTTTTAGACCCACGGTCTCCATTTCTGAAATAGAGATTTTATTGGCGATTCATAATTACTCAATAGATCTATAAAATAATGATAGAGATATTTGTAAGCAGATCAAGTTATTCGTGTGCAATTATATATAAGTTTTACTTTACATGTGGAAATAAAATAAAACAATTCGTTGTAGTCATGTGGGTCGTAAATCAAAACCACACTTGGACAACTTGTAATAATTATTTTTCATTTACTAACAATTTTTATAATTTTCTAACGAACAATTTTTATGTATTGTATACGGATTTTATGATGATACTGGAATAATGGAGATTTATTTATTTATTCTTAGGCAACTTATAGGTACAATGTAAAATATTATTTTAACGCGTACCCAATTATAAGTTGCCACATTTAGGATACTTACGATATTAATCAACACAGTAAAACACAGGCGGTGATAGCCCAGCGGTAATGTCGTCGCCTCACATGCTTGAGGTCGACGGTTCGAATCCGGGTGGGGCACGCACCTCTGGATTTTTAAAAAATCTATGTGCGGATTTATATCACTAGCTTTGTGTAGCCATGATCCAATTTGTCTGGTTCCCCTTTCTAAGGGTTTCGAAAGTCAGATGGCAGTCGCTTCAATGTAATAACCAGACTCGCCAATTCCAGGATCATGGTCAAAGCGTACCCCAATAGAAACTGGACAAAAGCGCTAAGGAGAAAGAAGAAGAAGTAAAACACAGGGACTATCCCTAGCATATTGGAGAGTGAAAACATTAACAGAAAGAATAACGTACGATGGTGCAATGGTATAGATGTGTACTGTATATCCTTCCATTGTCCCAGTTTTAAATGATTTACTTTGTCATTGTCTCACCATTTTTTGTAAAACATCATGTTTTTTCTAAATAAATAAATAAAATAGTCGTCACAGAGATCCAGACTGAAACACAATTAAATACTGTGTCTCGGCCGGGAATCGAATCCGGGACCATTGGATCAGCAGTCAGATACCTAACAAACTGAGTGACGAATGCCGTGATTTATACCTATTCACAATTTTCAAACGTATTTTTACAATATTATCTTGACACGTGTCATATAGTAGGAGAGAGGCGAGAGGCATATGTCATGCAGTGGGTAATCACAGACTGTTCATAATGTCATATAAAAGACATACTCTGATTAATCTTGTCGTGATGTTTTTGAATATGCGTAGAATGAACTATAAGTTCTATGCCATACCTGCTGCCAAATATTGTATCCCACAGAGCCAAGTTGCGTTCAATTTACTTTATATTAAATACATATAACTTTAAAGTTTTCCATTCTCATTAACTGTTTTTTTTTTTATTTTCATTTGAAAATGAATCCATTTTATATCACGAAAACATGTGCACAAAACAAGGCACCTAAAAAATTAAAATAGATCAGAGATATGAATAAATTTTCCTTGGTCTCAAAAATAATAAACAACTTTCAACGTAGCCATTCACAGCAAAGAAAACTAATATGCTCGTAAGAAAAAAAAATGTTTTCAAAAACTGGGAGAAAACAAAATTATATCTTAACAAAAACGAGGCTAAAAGTTTCTTCAATATATTTTGGAAATCTGGAAAACACATGAGACGATACGTTGGAACACATGTTCATACATTATTTCTCAAATGGTTCATTACTAAAATATCTAAAATGAAAATATATCTCAATATCTATTCTAAATATTAATGTCTATAAATTGAGTTATGTTTTTTTTTTTACTTTTAACACAATTTTTTGCTGAAGCTTATACAATGAGTTACGAAAGATAGGTTTAGCGATTCTACAATGCACCTACAGGGCTTAAAATTTGTCATTTGACAGTTCAATGTTAGTTCAAAAAAATTATAATAATATTCAGTGGTTCGTGTATATTGTAGGTTTACTGTGAACGGGTGTTAATATAGAGTAAAACCACTAACTTTATTGTGAATGGGTGGAAGATGGACCAGGAATGCAAGTTCGTCTGAGCATCTCCCGTGATATCTATAGAATAAACTTATTACCAATCTTGCATCTGTGCTGGACTGCAATCGTCGGACTTGAAAACAATCAATCAGAAGGTGCGGGCGATGGACCAGGAGGAATGGCGGAAAGTTCTTGGGTTGCAGCGCCATTGGTGATGACGATGACGATGACGATGTTTTATCCTCGTTCAAAATACGTCTTCAAATGATTTTATTGGTTGAAAATTATATGTTAAATATATAAGTAAATATATTTACTCAATAAATATTTTAATACGTTAGACAATACATCGACAATCTATTTTAAAACCAAATATTGACGTATTCAGAAAAAAGATTGCAAAAAAATTTTTTGTAAATTACAAAAAATATTACAAATTTTGTTATAGGTTCTAAATTTGTGATAAATTCACTGCAGAAAATATTATCTAAATTATAATCCCAAAGAAGGTTATTCGACGATGTGATACTTGCTTTGAAACGCTGGGTTTTAACGAGAAAACTCGTGATATCTAGATGAAAAAATCCACACATCATCCAAAATCATAAGACCAAAATATTATAAAAGTAATAATTTAATCTTCATGAGGAATCGTGTAATCGTTGTTTAGTAAAATTGTATTTTTTAACTATTCTAATTCATGCTGCTCCTTTTACTCGCCTATGGCCAACACTATGATATTTCCAAGGATAATAATATTTTCCACACTGCAAAACATTGATTTAAAACTAGGATTCTGACTAGAATCCTGGTTTTTGAATCATTATTTTTACGGCGGTGAAAATAGTAGGTATGTTTGAAAATATAATGATGTAGCGTGTAGATCACAGACGAACAAAAATAAACAGCATGGACCAACACTTCATAAAGACAATTTGATTTTTTATGGGGGCAATTTGATTTGATTTTAATTGAGTAGAAGTAAACTATATGGTGATGAAAATTTTCTTGTTAAAATACCAATATTAAGATAAAAATTATACAATATAAGTAACTTTAACCAGTCCAGGAAAGTAAGACTGTGTAAGAATTATTTTGATAAATGTCTTCTGCTGGAAATTGATTTCAGGACAAGTCAAACGACTTACCCCTATGTGGACGACTAAGTATTATACATAAAATATAATGGTTTTACTTATTTCTCATACGATTCATTATTGATATCTTTGTGCCAAGTAATAATAATAATATATTTTTCGTACATGAAAATAGTTTTTGAAGATTTGATGTTAATGAATAAAACCTTTATACCTTTATTTATCTTGATTTTAGATATTCCATAGTTCCATTGTGGAGTGATTGAGAACTTAGCCCAGAATTCTCTTCTAGCCGTTTGGCAACGTCGGTCGTCGTTTTTCCGTGGGCAGACTGACATTTTTATTTCTTCCCGATGTGAGGACTCAAATTTATTACATTGGATTATTCCTGATTATTGGACCACGCAATTGCTTACTTGACAGGGCAGATCCGAAAGTTATCTTTTGCGTTTTCACTTAGCCAATTCGTCCTCATGTCAGCCATGTGATAACCCTGAACAGACTTCTGAATATATCGCACTAACTGAACGCACTAACTTCTCCGTCTCTACATTCCGACTCTACAACGATGTCCGAGGTAATTTTTGGACCCATTGGACACACGGACCTTGTAGTCATGAAGAGCAACTTCAGGGCATTCAAAACTTTTTGTCAAAAATACGTTTTTCTTATCTTCACTTTTAATGAACAGCGAGCCGACTGTTTCCTCATAATTAGCTCTCTTTGGCACTTTAAGTGCAGTGTCTGCAAGGTTTTAGAGTTCTCCGGACTTTATTCAGAGCTTTGCAAAGGGCCCATTATAAATCCCCATAAGTAAAACGGGTAGTTGTGGAGGAATAACAGTTACATTGTGGTATAGAAAAGCATTCAATTTAGTACTGGACAGTATAAAGGATTGGGGTGAGGATTTGGGGGAGAGAGGGACGGACGTTATTGTTATTATATTTTGATATATTGGCTGTACGACCGGTGACCAGTGGGCTACGGCTGGTTAGTTCTTCGGTAGTTCACAGAGGGCAACACTCCCACACATAGTCAGACCCTAAACTGGAACGGGAGTGTAATGGAGACAAAAAAAGCTGATGTCAGGTGTAAAAAAAATATTGGAGCTGGATATAAGATAATACAAACCTAAATTGTGAATTGAACACGAATCCAACATAAAAATGTCAATCTGGTAAAATTCAAATTAAATTTTATTTAATTTGTAACTATTGATGTTTCGTGATGAATATTATTGGAAATATAATAAAATCATGCATCTACCCAATGAGTAGGTAATCCAACTGTCGATTCGTTCATGAGAATTCAATTCTCTGAATGAATCGACATTATTAAGCCAAGATGCGTGTACGAAGGAACATTTTGTATGGCGTAGTGGACTTTTTGCATGCTAATAACACCAACTAGAGGCCTCGCAGCATATATGTTCCCATACATGGATTTACTCAGAATTCGGAGCAGAACATTTTATGTGAGTTTTGTGTGTGTGTCTGTGTGTGTGTGTCCGTCCGTCCCTTATAACTTTTGATCCGCTCAATTTACAGAGCCCAAATTTTCAGAATATATAAAAAGTTGTAGGCCTACAAAACTTTTTTACTCAGAATTGTGAATTTTTGTTTCAGTCAGGGGTTATCAACTTTTGAAATTTTGGTTTATTTTTGCATATATCTCAGAAACCATAAAAGCTAGAACGCTGAAAATTGGTATAAACATAGACAAATACAAAATCTCAAATTATTTTTTTCGAAAAAATTCCAGGGTTTCACAAACATTTTTTATTAAGAAATTTTTTTTTATGATAAATTTATGAGTTTAACTGCCTATATTTCCAATTTTTTTAAAAACATCGAAAAAAACCGAAACACCCCAACTAGATAATTTAATTTTCTATAAAAAATATAAACATTGTATTAGCACATCTCAAATTTTTTTAACAATTTTTATAAAAATTGAATTTAGTGACGACATTGCCTCATACAATTTTTATAGCAGACATACATACCTAGGTACATATGTTGTATAGTAAATCAAATATCTTAAAATATCAAATAATTTGTATATATGGGTTTTTAGTTTGGTACTTATTCTTCAACTATACGTACTATCGCTAGCGACAGTTGGATCTC
The DNA here is from genome assembly GCA_963576475.1 of Molanna angustata. Taxonomy (NCBI): domain Eukaryota; kingdom Metazoa; phylum Arthropoda; class Insecta; order Trichoptera; family Molannidae; genus Molanna; species Molanna angustata. Next base: position 25,492,591 of record OY754981.1, on the reverse strand, counting down.
ATTTGTTACATGCAACTAATATAGTAAAAAGAGCCATATCGCTTTTTGGTCGTTTGATAGTTCAACCATTGAAAGCATTCAGGCTATTTCAGAATATGTTTCTATTTCTATATATTCGTTTATATTATTAAATATTTTATTTTTATCATTATATTATTTGTTTTTTAAAAATATATAAAAAAAACAAATTACAATTTTTATAAAATTCCTACTATGTTTTAACTCTATAAAAATTTGTCGAACATGCGTTTATCATCAGTAGGTAGGTACTCACATTTTTCTCTTTACATTTTACCAAATTTGCTTAAGAGGTCGCCCGCTGCCAGCGTAGGTGATTATATTTCAATTTGATACTGATTAGAAAAAAGTAACTCGGATAGTTGGGTATTAAAGAAGAAAAATATTTCTTAACTTTTTAATTATGTTCTGTATAAATTCTTGTAGAAAAGTTATGGCATACCCCGATTTTCAAAGAATATATGGATAAATATATCTTGACATTTGCGTTAATGCTTCAGGTTTAGTAAAGAAACCTACAAAAAATCATTTTTTTTTAATAAAAAATGAAAATATCCTTGTTTAACAAGTACTTATACATCTTCCTACGTTCCCTAAAATAAGCATAAATGCTTGTGCTATAGGTGAAAGAAATCGGTTGAGGCAGGATTCGAACTCGCGACCATTGGATTACTAGCCCAGCGCGCTTACCACTTTGCCACCGACCCATCTAAAATTTATTTTTATTCAGTGCCATTGCGATTTAAAAGTTTTTGAGATTTCTTTTTTAAACCTGAATTATTAATGCAAATGTCTTGAAATATTTTTCCAGATTTTTTGTCTTCTTTAATTTAAAAAAATATATATTTATTGCTCTACGCTGTATAGTTTTTTTAGAAATATAAGATAAATGACAAAATCGGAACATGCTTATTATTTTTCTACAAAAATATATACAGTACCTACACAATTAAAAAGTTAAGAAATATTAAAAATAAATAAAAATATTTAATATTAAAAAAGTACAATATTAAAATATTAATTTGAATATTCCAAACTATCTCAGTTATTTTTCGAAATTATTCGTTTTGTAGTAATGATGCAATATCAAATTGAAAATAATGGTACGCTAGCAGGTTTCACGTGGGTTGGGTGGGTTAAAAGAGATTGACAATAAACACGCCTTTTTTTGGTTGTATAAATATATATTCGTCCTTTTCTTCGTGACTGAGGATAGCAGCTGTAGTCCGTCGCCACACGTATGGCCCTCCTCCATGGCAATCTGTTTTGGGCTGAACGCAGAGCACCAGTCACCGAAGACCCATTGTGGACTTAACCAAATCGCTCCATCTGGTCGGTGAGCGACCACGAGATCTCCTTCCTTCCACGCCGCCCATCACAATAAGCTTCTCGAGGCAGTCTGGTTCCCTTCTGGCAATGTGTCCAAAGAATTGAAGGATACGTCTGTAACATATCGTCGATAGACGATCCTCGATCTTCAGCTCGTCTAGAATAGATACAATCGTTCTTCTGGCTGTCCATGGAATGCGCAACATACGCCTCCATCACCACATTTCGAAAGCATTGATCCTCTTTCGCTCTGACTCCCTAAGTGTCAATGTTTCCACACCATACAGGAACATCGAGAATATCAGAGCCCTGATGAGTGTAGCCTTCGTGTTTTTCGTGATGGTCCTGTCATACTCTTGTGAGCTTTCCCAGTGCTCCCTTTGCCATATCGATGCGTCTTTTCACTTCCGCTTCACAACCACCGGTGTCACATATGTTGGAACCCAGATATGTGAAGTAATGTACTATATCAAGATGGTTTAGAGAGTTTATTGGGGGAAGTTTACATACTCTTTCAATCATCTCTATAATCTCTTGGTTGCGTATATATAAAATAAATAAAAAATTTCCTCGAAACTGAATAAATATGACAGTACATTTTAATAGAACGACAGAAACGCTAAACGTAATCAAGTAACTTGCAGTGTTTCTTGTTTCTGCTGTGCAACGTCTATGAGCTTCGCTTAATTCGTCGTATTGTGTTAGTATCGAATATAAATGACTAGAACTAAGTTGAAACCTATCTGTTTATGTAACTGTGTGTACGTATGTAATCAAGTTTGTCCCAGCACCAGCCCTGTGTTGGATCTTCCTCTCCCACACTAATTCGGACACGTCCAGAATCGTGACTGGAATTTTCGCTGTCTCGATGACAACGCTTCGCAAAATGTGCTTTTTACAAATATGCAACTTTATTATTAATGGAAAAAATGTGGCCTTTAATTATTGCCCAGCCCTCTTATCGCATGTCCCTTGGGAGGGACCATTGAAACTTATTTAATTAAAATAAAATGATTTTTGGTTATTCTCTGTTGTTTTATTGTGACACGATTCGTGCGAGGTAGGTACATCAAGGCGGAAACTCTTTTGGGTTTTTAAAGATTGATTTTTAAAATAAAATCTATATGAAATATATTTTAATAATTTTTTTAGTTGTATTATTGGTAGTATATTGCGGACACAATTACTAATTGCTAGAGACCGGAACATTCAGAATAGGTGGTGATATAATATGTCAGAAGTTATTTTGCCTGTTATATTTTCGGTTACTTTGTTTACACCAGAAAATGATTATAGAAAAAAAAATCATCAAATGTTTAGGAGTTCAGAGACTCCTGTTTCGCATCTTATTGTAAATCTCAAAAGCTATACTGTTTGCAAAATAGAAGGCAGGCTTACATTTCAATGACATTTTGTTTATTTCCATTATTGCCATTTTGGATTCGTATTATGAATTTTAACTATCCAGGAACCCACTCAAACACACGAAAAAATTATCAAATTCGGTTCAGCCGTTTAGGAAGAGTTAAGTGACATACACATGTACAGAAAAATTATTATGGGCCTTACTTACTATTTGGAATTTGTGTTTAACCCGATACTTACCCAGTTTTTTGTATGGCCGAAACTGACTTAGCATCGGATTAAACTCGTATTTCATATAGTAAGTAAGGCCCCTAAAGATTATGTAGGTAATATTAAAAAAAATACTATTAATGATTCGAAATGTCTGTTGTGTTCAGTAAAATAAAGTTTTACCGCAATCTGTTTCTCTATATTTCATTGTACAGTAGGGTTCAATGCTACACAGCTTAAAGCGGTCCTGTTTTTGAAATAGACAAAGTTTGAAAATCCTCGATCGACTTTATGAGAAAGGATTCATCAAAATTATGTCGGTTTTCTCCTTAAGGCTCTTTTTAGAACTGTGTTACATTGTCAAAAGTATTGGAGATAAATGTGAGACAGTAACTCTTGTTCAAAATGAGAAAGACCATGTATAAAAGAATGTGAGAGGCTTCATCCAGTTGTAGAACTATGTAGATCCCATTTAAGGTAACTTCCTAAAATAAGGTTTAATATTCGACGTATTTAAAAGAAACCATCTTGTACAACAGCCTCAGAACATATCTTGTAATATTTTTTTTCAGGTAGTATTTTGTGGAGCGCTGTTCATTTTTATATATTTATTTATTTTTATGTAGCTTCTCGGGCAACTAACATGCACTATGTCAAATAATTATTTTTATTTATTTATTTTATTTTTATTTTTATTCAGAAATACAACAGCTTATACAATAATATAATAATACAGTAAGAAAAAATTCTTGTTGATAACGCCAATTACAGTATTTCCTAGTGGGTGTTACAATATAATATAATATAACATAACACAATAAAACACAATGCAACACAATACAATACAACAAAGTGTAACATAATATAATATAATCTTCACTGCTAGACTGCCCATGGAGATGGATACGACGTGATGGGACAGACTGCGGGGAGGGGAAGGGGGGGACGTATATATGTAATAAATCGGCCCGCGCAACGTGCGACCACAAACACACCACTATACAAAGCATTCATACTTATACACTGATACCACCATTTGTGGTAAACAACATGACGTGTAGTTCAAGAGACTATATATCCATTTATCGATTTTAACAATTCTTTTTTATAGGGTGTGTGTTAATTCTTATTTAACACACACCCAATAACAAGTAGCCACATTCTTGAGACTTGCAATATTAATCGTCTCACAGATCCAGACTGAAAATACAATTAAAAAATGTGTCTTCACCGGGAATCGAATCCGGGACCCTTGGATCAGCAGTAAGATACCTATAACCAACTGAGCTACAAAGGCCGACAATTGTTTGCACAATTCCGCCTCTATTGTCCTATTTTTTTTTTAAATTGGAGAGCTTTTGATCACCATGTTTGTGTAGTGTATTTTGATTCTTCCATCACCACCAGCTCTGTATATGGGGACTGTAAATGGTTCCTTCACAGAACGTTAAGTGAGCGACAAAAAAATGCATAGCACGAAAAGCAACTCATACAGCCCTCTAGATCGGCAGTCTCGGCACGATAGTGCAAAAAGAAAAATCTACGAATGTGAATAGAAAATTCATACTCGTGGACTGTCATCGATTTCAAATTTTTCAAATGTAAAGCATCAGAGGTGTGACCAAGATCTATGTAAAAAAATAACTTAATGGGAATCTACCAATAGTAAGGCACTATAACTGTGACAGAACTTCTTCAAGGCATTGAAATTGTTCTTCGAGTACTGTAGTGTATTATAAGAAAAAAATTCTTAAAAAATGTAGCCCATGTCAATCCATGGTCCTCCGTCAGTCTTCGCCTCCAACTTCTTTTATCAACTGCCCGGTACTTGGCAATAGTTGGGAAGCATCCCTTCCAACTTCATCTACCAATCTTTCTTCTACCACCAGTAGGCCTATTCCGATTCTTTTATCACGGCAATATACACAAGTTTATACGCTACATGTGTTCCTTATACCAGATCGTTATTCTGTTTTCCTCGGACACTAGTCCGCGTATACTTCCTCGCATTATGTCGAGAAAACCTCCGTTCGCCGTTCGTAACGTGGTATTCTGATTGGAGCGAAATACGTATGACATTCGACGGGTCAATTTATTCGCAATGTTTTATGCGGCATATCGAGGTGGTGTTAAGTTCTGTGTATAGACAAAAAGCGACGCGTACACATTCATTCGTTTCACAGATTATAGTTATGAATGACAGCTCGTGGTAGGTAACATTCACTTTACATTTTGTGATACGTAAAGTTTAGCGGAACTCTTCGCAAAATATTACACGTGAATGGAAATAAGGCCCCTTCATGTCCACACAGGGCTCTTTTTGGTATTCTCTGTACATTTCCTGCCCATCTCAATCTGCTCATTTTGACATTCTTTGTACATTTCCTGCCCATCTCATACTGCTCATTTTGACATGTACAGAGAGCCTTGGATTAGGAAGATTAATTATAAAAATATATTTTATTGCTACATTGGCAAGTTTTCATACTAAAATATAAGTCAAAAATAATATTACAAACTCATTTCAAGAAAATGCTGAAAAATTTCTATACAAAATTTGATTACTTTGTAGATTGACTTGGTAGTGAGGAGTACAGTGTTGGCCATAACCCACTCGTTGGATATGTTATTGAAAAAAAAATCGTGATACTCGTTGAGAAACTGATGTAAAAAATACGCTTAAATATAATTACAAAATCATATCTCACCACTATTCCATAGTAAGTAATGGAGAGTAAGTATAAACAAATTAGAATCGCTTTGACAGAAGAAAGTTAGTATGGTATCGATTTGAGTATTGGTAACACGGTTATAACAAACAGTCCATGTACCTTTGTACCAAGTCTGCTCTGCCCAGGTAGTGTAGTGTGGTGTCAGACCACTTTATTGATGTGTTATTGAAAAATCAATACCAGACTTGAACGGACAATTCACTGGAACTGAAAATACTCGGCTTGGAGGTAGAAAAATACGTAATTTTTCACAGTAAAAGGGGTTTCGGAAAAATGTCACAACGTTACGCCATTCAATTCCAATAATTTCTCAACCCTCGCTTAACTTTAACATATCGTATCCAGTATAAGACTGTACTTAACATATCGTATCCAGTATAAGACTGTACTTATCTTATCGTATCCAGTAAAAGACTGTACTTAACATATCGTATCCAGTATAAGACTGTACTTAACAAATCGTATCCAGTATAAGACTGTACTTAACATATCGTATCCAGTATAAGACTGTAGGTACTTTCAATTACACCATTTTCAAATTGAGTACGCATGTTTATTTGATTTATAGGTAATGTATTTTGGGTATCGGTTTTATAACAAAAAATATTATTTTGAAAATTTTAAATTATTGCAAACAATAAAAATCCCACTGTCATTTTTATTTGAAGCCTTGGTTGATAATACCATTTAAAAAAGTGAAATTGTCGTCCGGTTTTAACTAATTTTAAAAAGACGTCACGAAATATACTGGAATTTTTCTGATTTTTTTCCGAGTTATTTATATTTATGATTTTATTCGTGGAAAAGTTTCTAGAAAAATATTCCATTATTTGTTTTAAAAGCCTATGTGTAAAAAAAAACACAATATAAACTATCTGTTTATTTTTGTATAGCTTCTTGAGTAACTAACAGGTACTATGTCATATAATTATTAAACACGTATCTAATAACAAGTTGCTACATTCGGGTGATCTACGATATTATTAATAGTCTTACGGATCCAGACTGAAAACACAATTAAATACTGTATCCACCGGGAATCAGCCGTTGACCAGAACTGTAAACTATATTGCTGGGTGGTGGAAGAGCGGTTAGCGCACTGGGTTAGTAATCTAGTAGTCCCAAGTTCGAATCCTGCCACGACCGATTTAGTTAACAAAAGCATTTATGCTTAGTTTAAAGAGAAAAGAAGAATAAAATAATTATATAAATTATGTCCAATAACATCCTTTCACTAAGATGATGAAAATTAGATACATTTTAGTTCATGATGTATTTGGAACATTTTCTTTTAAATGATTTCAGCGATACTATATCTTTGAGTGATGTAGGTAACTTATTATTAATTCTGGAGGCAGTGAAACATTTTTAATAAATTTAAAATTTAGTGCGTTTTCATAACTGAACCCATTGTCCCACTCTTCTTTACTGTCGATTGTGTGCATTTATGTAAAAATGGTTGTGCAATAGTGGAATGAGAATATGGTGATGATGGGTAATTCCGAAGGATTATAATATCCAACTGAATGACATCTCAACTACTGAACCGTCGCAAAACCAAACAAAATGTTAAATTCAATTGTACATAATATTTTTCACATAAACTTAAAATTTACAACACGAAATGATAAGGTGCCAACAAAAGACTACCTAATTTCCATAAAGAATTAATTTTCCTCAAATTAGCTTTTGAGCAAAATGTTGTCAATTTTATTTAAGGCGGGGAGGAGAGTGGTGAGTATGGGGGGGGAGTAGAATAATTAGTCATTCCCCAACACGACACCTGGATTTCCACCTTTCACGTGGGAACAATGGAGACTTATTGCGTTTAGAAAACTTTCTACAGAATTTTCAAATGATTTATTCCACTCGGGGTGACGCAGGGCCACGTTCACGTCAAGCCTCAAAAACTATAGCATCGGGGAGTATTATTTATGTATGTGCTAAAACGGTGTCGCGTTTTGACATTTATTTTATTGAGATAAACAACATTTATTGTAAAAGTTCACATACAATAGAATTTGTAGATATATATTACATAGTTACAAAACAAATAATCTCAACCCCGAAAAAGAAATATAATGCCGCATCGAAATACCAAGGGCACTTGTTCTGCAATAGACCTAAATCTAAAGATCAAACAGAGTGGTTAAGTGCTATGTATGGTCTACATGTGTAGAAACATGAATAGGTAGGTACTTAAAACCAGTAGAATTTACCGTCTGGAGACGTTTGAAATGTGGCTACATATGTATTATGATAATGATGGTCGTACGACTCTTCAAGCTGGCGAGAGACAGGGAGGCGTTGAATCAAGTTGGAAGAACCTGACTTTCCACCAGAAGAAATAGTGAATTGAGAACTAACAAAAAATAGTTTATGTAATTCCGTGACGAAAAATACTTTGTTTTTATGTACCTAATTATTATTATGAGTACCTAATCATTTTTCTTTGGTTGGAATTAAGCCCGCCATTTGTAAAATAAGTAACTAAAATATATAAAAAATCCCGTTAAAAGGAAAATCATAAAATTAGTGGTGTTTTTTTCTTATTTATTTATCTTTTTATTTATTTTCATATTCAAACAATTTTATGCAATTTAACTTAAAAATATTATAATCCCAGATTAATAATAATCTAATTACATAAGAATTTATAACCTAGGCAAGAGACTGTTTTCAGTTAATATTAACAATAATTTTGCAATACTATTTTGCTGCTTACATATTTTAAATATCCGAAGGATTAAGTGTATTTGTGATTAAATGACTACATAAAACAGTTTCACAAAATATATTATCCAATTATTTTTTCATATATTTCTTCGCTGTACCTAATACAAAATTGAAATAAAAAAATATAGTTAGTATAATACTCTGGAATTTGATTGAACGACTCCCTGGGATATAGAAAAAACGAATTTTGGACGACCGGCCTAAACATAAATAAAGGGAAATAGCAAATATTATAAAAAAAAATCATGCCAGTGATGACATGGCCGACCATGCGATATTTAAATATTTTAAAGAAAGAAATCTGATAAATTCGATTTAGCATTTTGATTTTTGGGGCACATTGTTTCCTAGAGACTGGCCTGATTGTACGTTTAAGTCTCAATAAAATATCTTACATATATGACGCTTATTCTTGTCCAGACCGTTGAATTTATTGTGCAGAAATACATTATACATGTCCCTGTGGAATCCTCGGTCAGACAGGTGTAGAATTATGCAAACCTGTATGATAACTATGTACACATATATATTCTGAAATTATACAGACGTAACCAAAAACACACCCTTCTCTACGATAGATTTTCTATTATTCAATCGCTTATAAAACTCACTTTAAAGTACAAAGCTAGCTATGAAGTAAGTAACAATATCGATCGTTTTCACAAATACCTATAGAAGTATGATTCACGTGAGAAATGTCTTCAAATATATTTCTACTCTGCTGGGAATCGAATCCAGGTCGATGGCATAGAAGCCACCATGCCACGGTGATTGACTTACACATTTTTGTTTACATAATTATATGTATGTAAATAATCAAAACTGATAAATAGTTCTACAAATTTAATTCCTGATATTAGGATCAAAACAGATAAATAGTTCTACGAATTTTATTTCTTTTAATATTAAGATCAAGATGACAATTTTATCTAAAATTTGTAAAGGGTATAATTTTAATTTAAAGAGAATAAAATTTGTAAATTAGCTGTGAGGCACCGGCTTAGAATAGTGCTTCCATTCTTTTAAATCATTGTTTTCGAGTGTCCCGTAAGAGCCGGGTAATCGAAAATACAACAGGCAACAATAACATCTCACATAGTTCAGCAATGAGGTTCACCACCCATTCTGAATGTAGTGCCTTTTTTGGTGAAACGAGACTGGTGTGTGGGTATACATAGATGTGTTGTTCTCCCTTTTATAAGGCAATGCACACCCGCACACCTTTTGCTGATTACTCCACATTGTGGGATATGCTGTGATGGTATGAATGAATAAATCTGTTTTGATGTTTTACCTATGTTAGTAAATTGTTTAACATATGCTACCAAATGAGATCCGAGAATATTTAAAATAAAAAATATATACAATCGATCGAGTTGATAATACTTATGCAATCCAAAAATTTCATAAAAAGCAATATGCTAGAATAATTTTTGATAAACACTATAGCTCAATATAGACGAAGTAGGAGTAGGTACTAAATAAAAATAAATAAATAAATAAAATAAATAAATAAACAATAAAAGACATGGTGTTTGAGCATATGCATATCATAAAATTTAATATTCGAGATGCTAGAATATTATTATTTCGTTGCATATATTATTATAAACTAATTGCTTCATTAGCATGCTCGTTGTACATAAATCATTCTAAAAACATCAAAGTTTATTTAGCCACAGAGTAAATGTCACTAGAAAAACTTATTTTGTTTGTAAAGTCACTTCAATATTACAAGCAACGTCAAAAATTAAAATAAATATGTACAGAATTTAGAGTTTTTGAACATTTTTCATGTGCAGAATAAATTTTTCATACTTCTCTCTCGCGTTTCGAGATGATTAATCTCTTTGCCGGAGTAATTTATTTTTAAAATTAATAATAAGCAAAAACATATTTTTTTGATAAATTATCTAATGAAATTCTACCCCACGAAAATGACATTTAACACACGTACAGCGAATATTAAACGCTGATGCGCATCTTAATGATTCTGCAAAAACAAGTAGGTACCCACGAATCCCTGATAACTTTAATCATAAGCTACAAACCTAATCGAAAAATTACACGTGTCCTAGGTTCGAATTGAAGCAGAGGAAAAAAATGTTTATATACTTATCACATAAACGATTTTATAAAAAAATATGTACAACGTTGGAATTCATTCAACGATCAAAGCGGAAAGAACAAGCGGAAATATTAAATGATTTTTTTTCACTTGATGGCAATATTTAAGAAGGTGGGAAATGTGGCCAACACATAACTGTTCACAACTCTTATACGCGTGTTGTTTCAGTGTTCTATCACTAGAGGCGTTAGGCAACGAGTGTAGTTTCAGTGTTCTATCACTAGAGGCGTTAGTTGTATCGACGGTGGCGCCACACAACAAAACAAACTGACAGCCATATTGAAACGAACATGGCCATTTACAAGCATTATTTTGGTGAAACAAATTAAATTTACCATGTTGGATAGTAAAACAATAGTATTTCAAGTGGTAGCGTCCCGTTTTGTAGTTGGTATTATTTGAGGTTATTTAAAATTTGACAGGTAATAACCACAGAAAAAGTAAAATATGTCTATAATTGAATATTTAGTAACTGACATGTCATATTGCACTGTAATACGGAAATGAATTCAATCTCCCCTTAACATTAATCTTGAGTTTAACAAACTCAATGAGTTGAGGGCCGACTGTAATACCGGGCCATAGTCAATCAAATTTCAAACCACTTCCCATATACTCATGTTGCCAAAGAAAAAATATTACTCTACATATGTATTTATCGTATGGTCATATTATAAAAGTAAATCACATTAATCTGTTCATTAGACACACTACATATAAATTGCACAATATAATTGTTTGTCAGTGTTTAAAATTGATTAATTTTTAAAATTAATTCACACTTGATGACAATATATAAAAACGAGAGTGGCCAACACCAAACTCTTAAAAACGTTTATATTCAATAAAATTTAAAACCATTTTCCGAAGCTCAGTCATGCTGATGTTGTATACATACTTAATGAAAATATATAAAATTAAAAGTTTGTGGCTTGTGGCCAGCATTAAACTTTACAACGTGTTTAAAAAATCAAGTTTGAATCACTTCCCATAGTCCGATCTTGGAATTTAGTCTACATACTGGCTTCCGATAACAGTAAAAAACGATTGAGTTGTGGCCAACGCTAAACTCCTCACTACCAGTCACTCCACAAAGTATTCAAAATTTGTATGGATAATTTTCAGAATTTTCATGAAATGAGTTGGTTAAATTATTTTTTATTTAAATATTTTACTATGAAAACTTGATAATTCTTCAATGACATTTTAGGAAAGTAATATGTCTTTTTTAGCAATTTAAAAATATAAATTTTTAAGTTTCCTGTCCTTGGGGACACTATGAAATATTAAACATTAAAAAAATGAGAAGCACCGATCATATATTCTTTTAAATCTAATGGGGTCTAAGCGAGAATTAGATATACAAATTTGCAAAATTTGAAAATAATCGAATGAGCACTTTAGTCTATAATCGATAAAGTAGGATAAACACGCCGGACATAGTACATAGCATAGCAAACTTTCAGAATACAATCTGAGCATGATACTTGTTGATAATCTGCAATAAATAAATAATCTTAAAAATTGCGAATTCATTACTCCCCACTATATCCTCTTGGAGTAGTGAGGAGTAATAAACAATTGCTTATTCCTTGACATATTTACAGTCTTGGTCTACTTATTTCTTGACATATAACGGTGGGACATTGAAGCTAATAAAATACCAATAAAAAATAGGTTTAATATTTTTCAGCACATTTATTCTATCTAATTGATATTGAAGCAAAAGAAGTATTCCAACTGTCGATTTGTTCAAGAGAATTTATTTATTTTACATATCGACAAAGTATCAAGCCAAGGTACGCGAGATTTGTACGCAGGATCTATATTTTTACGGTTTTTCCAACTTTATAGAAAAATACAATATCTCAAATTTATTTTTTCAAAAAAAATCCAGATTTTCTCAAACATTTTTTATTAAGAAAAACATTTTTTTATGATAAATTTATGTGTTTAACTGCATATATTTCCAAAACTTTTAAAAATATCGAAATAAACGAAACACCCCAACAAGAAAATTTCATTTTCTATAAAAAATATGAACATTGTAGTAGTACATCTCAAACTTTTTTTAACAATTTCATTAAAAAAATGAATTTAATGACGACATCGTTTCCTACAATTTGTAAGGCAGTAAACACTACACAATATCTCACTCAATAGTTTAGAATAAAAATATCTTAAAATATTAATACGTACTATCGCCATCGACAGTTAGATCTCATGTGTTACATACAATTAGTTTACTAATATATATATATATATATATATATATAGGAACGAATTCTAGAATTTCCTTGCGGATTATATCGTGAGATCAAAAAAATAAATTTTTTTCATGTAATATAGAATATTCCGTGTCGCGTTGTTTGAGGTGTGTCAATACGGTATTTCAGCAGTGACGACAACTCTGACGTAAACAGTGATACCATCTTAAGGGTTAGTCTTTTATGACAACGAAGTATCTACATATATTTTTTTCATCACAAAATATAAATATTATAGCTGCTACCCGACATGCGTTGCAATATCTCTTCAGTCCCTCCCGTCTGATATAGATTTTCCTGTCAACTCGCCACCGGATTTTTAAATGAATTCCAAGCTGATCATCATTATCTAATTCTTCTGTACGTGTGTATGTCACTGAACTCCTCCTAAACGGCTGAACCGATTTTGATGAAATTTTTTGTGTGTGTTTGTGTGAGTCCCTAATGGTATAGACTATAGATTCACAAAATGGAATTTTAAACATAAATTTAATAAAAGGAAAATAAAAAAAACATGATTTTTTTATACTTAACTATAAATTATAATAGGTGGCGCTGTTGTCAAATATTGGCAATGTTTAGTTTTTTTCCATCTGACAACACTACTTACTTACTTACTTTCCGTGTCCGGAACACCATCATATTGGTTGGTGCTCCGGTGGTGGAAGGATTGGCCGGCATTCTGCCGTTTCCAGGGACGCCCGATTGCTTTTCCGAAGTTAACCGAAACTCAATCTACGTGGAGGCTCCTTCCGTGTCCCCAAAAAAAAATCTAAAAAATCTGTCATTTAAGTCGTAGTTTAGCTTTTTTGATATTTAAAGTTCTTTTCGCTCTGTTACGGTATTATTCATATTTCAATTATATATATGTGCATGGAATTTTAATTTCTGTTCACTGTTTCGTTATTATTCATATTTCAATTTGTTCATTTCCGTATCCAGACCATTTATGCAATTTTATACGAAATGACAATCAATCTAACCTTAAAGTGTTTCGCGGCTCATAGAACAAGAAAATGTAAGTTTGCTCAGCGAATAATAACATCCATATGATTCAAATATATGTTACATATATTTTTTTGTTTCACCAATAGTTCGGGCAGGACAACGTCTGTCGGATCCGTTAGTCTTTAATAAATTCCTTTGTGAGGCATCAAATTATCAATATCCGGAAACCTTTCTTGGTGTGCGATTAGTATGGATAGTGTCATACCTATCAATCAAACAACAATGGCTCTATAACCCGTTGTAGGCTTTGGCCTCCTCCAACGTTTGTCGCAATTTCTGTCCCGGAATGCACTCCTTCAGTTCCTTATGACAATCGTGTTTAGGTCTTGCTGCACTCCATCCAACAATCGAAGTTTGGGTCTCTCAACACTACTTCTACCTTGGGGCTTCCTGTGAAGAATCTCTTTTTGGTATTCTTTCTTTACTCATTCTTTCTATATTATGCTCTCCGCCATCGCAGCCTCCCTATTTTTATGAGCTGTACGATGTTAGGGTGGTCCAAACCTTGAAAAATTTCTTCATTGTATCGCCTTCTCTAAGCTCCGTTCATTTTTCTGAATATTTTCAAATACCAGAAGAAAAGTCTCATCCTTTTTAATTAGTATTGTTATAATATAATATAATATGTGTAATTCATATTGCATAACATCAGGAGTAAAAAAAACTTCTCGACGAAAATGCACGGTTATTTCTTTTTACTTTATTTTATTAATAAATTATTTGTATGCAACGTTGACTACTTCTCGAGTTTTATGAACACGAACATGCGCATGCTGAATTTTTATAATAGTGAGCAATAGTAATGAAAATATTACTTTTTATTATAGTGAGCCCGGGCAGATTGCATTTTACCTCAAGACCACATTTTATATACATATATTTAACCTTTTTTTCGTACATATGAGTGTAGTACATTTTTTTACGTTTGTAATACAGATTTCAATAGATTTGTTTACACTGCCATCTATTGAAAGCTAAGTAGGTACCTACACAACTTATAAATTAATAACGATTTTTTTTCCTAATATAAAAATCCTTAGGGGCGTAGGAAAGCTAAAATTTATGATAGTAAAATGAATTTTCGGATGAAAAATCTGAAAACAATTAAAAAAATCATTGTTGTTGAAAAAATTAAATTAAATTAGATCTCAATATCAGTGCCATCTATCGGGTACAAAACGATCCTATCCTTCAAGTTGGAATCAACCACACACGCTTACAAAATTTAATTGAAATCGGTTGAACGGTTTCGGAGATTAATGTGTACGAACATATTGACACGAGATTATTATATTATTATAAAGATTTAATTTAATACCATTATACACTTAGATACATACACTTAATACCATTAGAATCGCACGTCAAGCTCATCTCTCTTGACAAATTCATATACCTACACCACATTCGCACAGCGTAATTTTAAATAAATAAATAAATATCTTGGCCCCAAAATGTACAATATTTACCTGACGCTTGGAAAAATATGAAAATAGACACAAACAAACAGTTGGTTTAGGTATATCCATCGGCATAGATGAATCCAATAATAAATTAAGCATATTCTAGTTTGCTCGCTATCCATTTATAATTTTCATTTACTAAGTTTTAAAGCATCTTAAATTGGTTATGTTTTTGATACCTGCAAATCGTAACTATATACCTACATACATATCCTAAAACAAGTTCACCTAGTTGGACGTCCAATGAGACAATATAAAAATAATACATTATTTTATGTTCTTGTCTTGCTTACATTAAACCATTAATAATAAATAACCTAGCATTAAATTTAGGATTATATTATTATCACTGTAGTCTTGAAATTATGTTGTTTTATAGGCAGGACCGGATAAACGTGTTTTTGCGCCCGTTGCAATATATTTGAAATCGCCATTTCGTATTTTTTTTTTTGGAATTTTTAAAGTTGAACAATTTAAAATTGTGCAAAATGACATCGGGAAGAAGAATATTTATAAAAAAAATAGCCACAAAAATTGGAGATTCATATTACATATTTACAATGTGGTATTACATTATTTGATTCATTTTTTTTTTTGTTTGACAACATCAGATATAATATTCAAATATATTATTAGTCTATACTGGACTCGTAAATTATATTGACACGTGGCGTGTTGACACTTGACACTAGACAGAAGAGAGATAGAAACAATTATATATGAATGATTGAAAAAGAGAGGTTTAGGTTTGTTCCAAAATGGTCCTAAACCATAGATAGATATTTTTTTTAAATCTACCTAAACAGTGTCGGCGACTGACACCAAGAAAATATGTAGGTAAGTATGTTTGTCGCTTAAGTCGAATTTAAGCGCCCTTTAAAGACAACGGCCCTGACTTCTTGTTCCTGATTGTTCTATGATTCATCCGGCCCTGTTTATAGTATATACTTTTTTTTTTTGTTAAGTATAATGTCAGAAGCATGATTCGCGTGCACGTAGGACAGAGCCGCCGCGTCGCACCGCATCGCTTTGAATTCGCGTGTATCCGCTTCGGATCTCTTCGCAATTGCGTTCGCTTTGGATCGCCTACGTAGGACGTTGCGTTAGAAAATTTAGTTATGAGCACATCCTCACCGTGTGACATTGTATGTGATATCGAAAAAATTAAAATAACAATTTTTGTACACACTTTCTCACAAAAATCAACTTGTTAAGTGGTTGAATGGATATAATTAATGTGTGAAAGTTTATATTACCAAGCTATTTAAATGTACTACACGCTTTATTTAGGGAAATTGACTGATTTTATTTTATATATTATGTTTAATTACCATATTTAAAAATATGTACAGTGTGTGTCAAGATAAAATAACTTTCCAACTGTCGATTTGTTCAGGAGAACTTTGTTCTCTTAACATATCGACAATGTATCAAGCCAGAATACGCGAGAATTGTATGGAGAGGTCTACTTTTTTCATGGCTTTTCCAACTTTGAAGTCAAAAAACACCAACTTAGAGGCTTCGCAGCATATATGTTCCATACACGGATTTACTCAGAATTCGGAGTAGAACATTTCGTGTGTCTGTGTGTGTGTGTGTGTGTGTGTCTGTGTGTCTGTGTGTCTGTGTGTCCGTCCCCCCCTTATAACTTTTGATCCGCTCAATTTACAGAGCCTAAAATTTCAGAATATATAAACAGTTACAGGCCTACAAGATAAATAAAATCATAAGTGGTGTTTGGTTCTCTCTGCCTACCCCGTGAGTGACATGGCATGATGAAATGTATGAAAATATATATGAGCCAGATATCTCCTGGTCCCAGATCCATTTCCAGTGGAGAACAGTTTCTAATTGTTTTTAGTCTACTTCTGTGAGGCGATAAAAATATCAAAAGTCTAAAATATCAAAAGTCTGTATTATGTTTAATGTAACTTGTATCGTGCCAAATAAATAAATAAATAAATATATTTCTCACTCCATGATCTTCTCATACACGCTCCTCTTTTACTGTTTTCTCTATCACACCCATCCTTCTTATTAAGATTGTAATACCTATATACATATTTGCACGGGCATAATATAATATTCCAAAATAATATTACAGTAGTTGTAACGGTCGTTTGCGTCACGTAGTTTACCTCAGTTACCGAAAATGTCAACCTAATTTTATTTTTGAGAATTCTCTAGGCATTTGCGGGCAAAAAAGCCTCAAATCGAACAAGTCCTTTTAAATATTCAATAGCAACAGAACACAAGGACTGTTGGTGGAGTTTTATACTTAGTATTTTTGGAACGAAATTGTATTAAAGTAAGTTTGTGATCGCGAGAACTTATCATCTCTTACACTTACCGCAACGACATTTCCCACCATGGGGTAACCAGCGACAGGTGTGCAGATGTGCATCAACTATACAAAGGTAGCACGACACATGTATGTGAATTTGAATTTGCATCATTACTACATAACGAATTATTTTGAAAAAAACAACCTAGTTAGTTTGGATATTAATAAAGAAAAATATAACTTAACTTTTTAATTATGTTCTGTATATATTCTTGTGGGAAAATAATAAGCATACCCCGATTTTTGACATTTATCTTAAATTTCTAAAAAACTATAAGGTATGGAGCATTATATTTTTTTATAAATTAAAGTAGATCAAAATATATGGAAAAATACGATGTAACGTTGCATTACTGAATCAGGTTAAGTTAATAAACCAAAAAAACTTTTATTTCGCAATGGCGGTGAATGGAAAATAAATGTTTTTTAGGTTTATTTATTAAACCTAAAGCGTTAATGCAACGTCACATCATATTTTTCTAGATATTTTTGTCTTCTTTAATTTAAAAAAAAATATGTGGTAATACGCCTTATATTTTATTAAAAATATAAGATAAACGTTGAAAATCGGGGTATGCCATTATTTTTCTACAAAAATTTATACAGAACATTATCAAAAAGTAAAGATTATTTTTTTCAAAACGATTTGATAAGAAATAATGATGGTATATCAACTTGAAAAATAGGTACGTTGGCAGCAGTGCCCCCCTTAAGATTAAGGCAAGATAATGACGTATCAAGTATGTATCATGTAATTAATAACATCAATATCATTTAATGTCGTATTATAAATATCAAAAAGTAAAGATATATTTTTCTTTATTAATACCCAAACTATCTAAATTATTTTTTTCAAAACGATTTGATAAGAAATAATGATGGTATATCAAATTGAAAAATAGGTACGTTGGCAGCAGTGCCCCCCTTAAGATTAAGGCAAGATAATGACGTATCAAGTATGTATCATGTATTTAATTAATAACATCAATATCATTTAATGTCGTATTATAAAATAAAATGATGGTGACCGATATGCCAAGTATACGCCAGCGGAAAGCGAAGGTTAAGTTATTGATTTACTACCAACTTACTCAATACTAATATACATACAAAACAACGAAGAAAAATCATTTCGCTTTCTTTGTATTCAAAAAAGTCTTATAATATAAAAACCTTTTAGAGGCGAGTATCTCTCAAGATCAATTGTAAAGCACTTAGCTTTCGATTTCACGGTTGTTTTAAAATTAATTGTTGTTGTGTTGCTTGTAATTGATTTCCGTATTGGCAATGAATTCACCGCCTGTTTGGTAGGTAGGTACGTATTGTTTGCTTACCAATTACCGGAGGGATAAGATA
Organism: Molanna angustata; assembly: GCA_963576475.1. Classification (NCBI taxonomy): domain Eukaryota; kingdom Metazoa; phylum Arthropoda; class Insecta; order Trichoptera; family Molannidae; genus Molanna; species Molanna angustata. The sequence continues at coordinate 25,473,635 of OY754981.1, read as the reverse complement.
AAAGGTTTCAAGAGACTACATGTTTGAAAACAAAATGGACCAAAGGAAACTAGATAATTTATTGTGTCGAACCCAACTAAATAGTTCTTGTTTTTTATTGACAAACTTTTTAACATCTTAATAGAGACGAAGTTAGGATATTATAGAAGAACCAGGAACTCAAGGCATCTACAGGGCTTACGACCTGTCATCGGCTGTAATTTTTGAAAGTTCTATATATTTCAATAATGTGTGAACAATTCATAATGATAGACGAAGTTTTTATTTTGTAGAATTCCATTGTAAATTATGTTTATAATTAAAAGTAAACCACTTTTTTGTTCTACGTGAATTTTATTTTGTGCGATAGGCCTATTTCGCCTTGTTAGGGCATTTACTAAGAAGGCTTATATTAAGTTAGTAAATGCCCTAACAAGGCGAAATAGACCTATCGCTTCTAAATTTATTTTTTCTAAAACGACATGTATTTTCAAAACGTTATCGTATTTGACAGAATTTGGACACAAAATATACATTTGACAAAAATTAAGATAACAAGTAAATATAAAGCTAATAAAGTGATGCCACAGACCGCCTTTATATTGACCTCATTTTTTGTATTATTTTATCTTATATTTCTTCGTACATTTGAGCGTGGTATACTCTCTAGATGCGTAATACAGATGTCAATAGATCGCACGGCCATCTATTGAAAGATTACACAACATAAATCACATCATCAAGTCGGTTGCAGAACAAAAGCAAAAGGTCGACCGCCGTGGCACAGTTGGAAAGCCGTTCGGTTTCTGTGCGGGCGTCCTGGGTTCGATTCCCAGCAGAGGAGAAATTTATTTAAATTAAATTCTCACGAAAATATTGCTTCTCTGGGCTGGAAACACTGGTTAGTTGGAAGAAATTGCCATACGGCAATAAACTCACCACTTGCGCCGGGTGCAAGGAAGTGTTCATTATTATTTCATTATTAAAAGCTAAGTTATGTTAGTTTACCTTAGTTCGCATAGTTGAGGTCGTTTTTCATACAAGTGTGCAGACCGCAAACTAAACTGTGAGCTAGTATGAAAAATGACCTCAGCTATGCGAGCTAAGCTAAACTAACATAGCTTAGCTTTTGGTCTGCAACCAGCTTTAGCCTTGGCTCTACAACCGAAGTCGGGTCTTGTCCTCATGTTGAATTCGCTTCCGAATGATTGTCAGTTTTGCGCCACTCCAGTTAGATATTCATCCTTCGCAACTCGGTCCAATTAACGATGCTTCGGCCTTCCATCTATCCATCTTCCCCCTGGTGCTCCATTCAAAAGCACCTTTGGGCTGTCTCAATTGCCCATTCTTTGTAAATATCCGTCCCACAATGATTGGGAGTCTCCCAATCATTATCTCACTGAAGATGATGAGATATTTGTAAAGATCATAGAACTCCTCGTAAAGAAGAATTTGTAGAATTTGTAAAGATCATAGGTTGAACCTGATACGTCACTCATTGAATGTCCCAAAAAATTGTCCGCATATCCTCCTCATATATCCTCCGCAGCACCTTGCTTTCGAAAGTCTAGAGTTTTCTCGTCAACCTTTCCTGTCCTGTAATCCGATCCATCCATAAGTACTGGTCGAATAAGAGTTTTATATGACATGACCTTGGTTTTTCTAGTAAGGGGGTGAGATTTCATGTGCTTCAGCGATCCAAAGTAGCACCGGCTTGCAGCTACTATTCTAGTAAGGGGGCGAGATTTCATGTGCCTCTGCAATCCAAAGTAGCACCGGTTTACAGCTACTATTCTAGTAAGCGGGCGAGATTTCAGGTGCCTCTGCAATCAAAGTAGCACCGGTTTACAGCTACTATTCTAGTAAGGGGGCGAGATTTCATGTGCCTCTGCAATCCAAAGTAGCACCGGTTTACAGCTACTATTCTAGTAAGGGGGCGAGATTTCATGTGCCTCTGCAATCCAAAGTAGCACCGGTTTACAGCTACTATTCTAGTAAGCGGGCGAGATTTCAGGTGCCTCTGCAATCCAAGTAGCACCGGTTTACAGCTACTATTCTAGTAAGGGGGCGAGATTTCATGTGCCTCTGCAATCCAAAGTAGCACCGGTTTACAGCTACTATTCTAGTAAGGGGGCGAGATATCATGTGCCTCTGCAATCCAAAGTAGCACCGGTTTACAGCTACTATTCTAGTAAGGGGGCGAGATTTCATGTGCCTCTGCAATCCAAAGTAGCACCGGTTTACAGCTACTATTCTAGTAAGCGGGCGAGATTTCAGGTGCCTCTGCAATCCAAGTAGCACCGGTTTACAGCTACTATTCTAGTAAGGGGGCGAGATTTCATGTGCCTCTGCAATCCAAAGTAGCACCGGTTTACAGCTACTATTCTAGTAAGCGGGCGAGATTTCAGGTGCCTCTGCAATCCAAGTAGCACCGGTTTACAGCTACTATTCTAGTAAGGGGGCGAGATATCATGTGCCTCTGCAATCCAAAGTAGCACCGGTTTACAGCTACTATTCTAGTAAGGGGGCGAGATATCATGTGCCTCTGCAATCCAAAGTAGCACCGGTTTACAGCTACTATTCTAGTAAGCGGGCGAGATTTCAGGTGCCTCTGCAATCCAAGTAGCACCGGTTTACAGCTACTATTCTAGTAAGGGGGCGAGATTTCATGTGCCTCTGCAATCCAAAGTAGCACCGGTTTACAGCTACTATTCTAGTAAGGGGGCGAGATATCATGTGCCTCTGCAATCCAAAGTAGCACCGGTTTACAGCTACTATTCTAGTAAGCGGGCGAGATTTCATGTGCCTCTGCAATCCAAAGTAGCACCGGTTTACAGCTACTATTCTAGTAAGCGGGCGAGATTTCAGGTGCCTCTGCAATCCAAGTAGCACCGGTTTACAGCAACTATTCTTTGAACAAATCGCAAAGTACTAAAAATGTAATAATTCAACGCATCAAAATCATTGAAGAAAATTGTAGACAAATTTTAAAGAAAATTGTAGAGATAATAAAGTATCTCTGTCAAAAACTCAATTTCATACACAACGTCCCGGGTTCGACTATCAGCGGAGACATAGATTTTAATAGTGTTATCAGTTTGGATCTGTAAGACGTATCACAAGTCTCCAGATTGTGGATACTTGTTATTGGGTGCGTGATAAATTAATATTTTCCCGAGAAGTAAAACAGTTTCTTGTCACATTATACGACCAAATGAATTTAAATAAAAAAAGATTTTGACTCAAGAGTTGCGCACAAAGATTTAATGTCGTGTATGTATGTATAAACGGTTTAATGTACTATTCACTTTACCAATCAATAGTAGAATATAGTATTATAGGGTGGGGTGGCACTTACAGAACAAATATAGCTTCAAGTGGAATGATGCTCATGGAGTATATGAAATACCGTGCGGATCGTGCAATAAGACTTATGTAGGAAGAACCAATCGAAAAGTTGAAGCACGAATAGCGGAGCACAGAGTCGACATGAGAAACAAAAAACTTACATCCTCACTTGTACAACACTCGCTCACAGAAGGACATACAATAGATTTTGACCATTCAAAAATAATAGCAAGTTTAAACAGTGAACCTCTCAGAATTTACAGGGAAGCTATAGAAATATATAAGAGAAGGGATATAATGAACAATCGGGACGACGGAGTTCGTTTGCCTAGTACCTGGAAGAACATTTTATATGACAAACAATACAATAATAATATTAATAATACCATAGCGAAAATAACCCCAAAACACAACAATAATAATATTAATGTCACAACTAAAATTAACAATAAATCACAACACAAAAATAATGATAAAATATTATTACCAACGAACACGACAGCAGGTGGGCGTGTCACAAGGAGCCAATCACGTCGCGCTAACAATATTTGACATAAGCGGCCATCTTGTACGCTACGAGTCACTTGACGGTGAGCTTTCAGTGTGAGTAGACGTGTGTCGCGCGCGTGCTTTTCGTTAAGTCCTTGAAAATGCCTGGTGATATTCAGGCGAAACGTCGGAAGACAAATGGTCTTAGTCAAGACCTACTGACACGGGAAAACCGAGATAAAAATATTATAACATATTTCACCCGTGAAAACATCAAATATAACATATATATATATATATATATATATATATATATATATATATATATATATATATATATATATATATATATATATATATATATATATATATATATATATATATATATATATATATATATATATATATATATATATATATATATATATATATATATATATATATATATATATATATATATATATATATATATATATATATATATATATATATATTATTGATTACGGTATTTATATTTGTATTCATGTCATTCAATGAGCCATTCATTGGAAAAGGTTCTTTCAATAGTTCTTCCTCTATAATCGTTTTATAAACACTAGGATTAGAGGCTATCGTTTGGTTCATATTAGTTTTGTTACTTTTCAGTAGTTTTCGTCTTTCCAGTTTAGTGTTGATGAATACTTTGGCCATTACAAATCTGTGGTCACTTACTGTATTGAATGAGTTTAATGCAGAGACATCTTGTACAATATTTTTATGACTTGAGAATATAAAATCTATTTCATTCTTTGTGGATCCATCTGAGCTCTTCCATGTCCATTTGTTCTGGGGTTTTTTTCTGAAGAAAGAATTCATCGCATAAAAGTCATGTTCTTGAGCAAAGTCTAAGAGAAGTCTACCCCTTTCGTTTCTGGTACCATATCCGTAGTCTCCTACATGGTGTTCCGAGTCATCCTGTTTTTGACCTATTTTTGCGTTGAAATCTCCCATCAAAAGTGTGAACTGTGCTTTAGGTTCTTCGACGGCTCTGTTCATATCTTCATAGAATTGTTCTATATCTTCGTCGCTACTTGCTGCAGTTGGCGCATACACTTGTATCAATTTAATAGAGTATCTTTGGTTCAATCTTATTACTATAAGCATCACTCTATCGGATATAGCCTTTATTGTGTTAACATATTTTGTCATATCTTTATGTATGATAAATCCAACACCTCCATAGAAAGCGTCTTCTCTTCCTTTTTAGCAAAAAAGGTGTCCTGAATTTAGTTGCAGACATTCCTCTCCCTTTCTTCTCACTTCTGACAGTCCTACCACATTCCATTTGACTCTATTCAATTCCGCCTCTTGTTCCTCTAATCTGTCTTCCGTTCTCAAAGTCCTAGTATTAAACGTTGCAAGGTTCATTTTAAGGCGGCAGCCTGATTTAACCCAGGGATTCTTAGCACCCTCTGTCCGCGCCTTGACCCGACCGCTGCCATGGTCGGAGGTTTGCGAACTGCTGGGGACTGAGGGCCATTTCTTGGTTTTTTCTCTCATTTTAGTCTTGGGGGGGTTGTTTGGACGGCTACAATAAAGACATTGTAGCTCCATACCACGCTGTCCAGACGGGTTGGTATGGGGGTTCTTCCAGGAACTCCTTCCTTATGTAAGCATCAGGGATTTAATCCTGTGCAGATGCTACGGTTATACCGCCGATTTTCGGTCGTCAGAGCCTTGTTAGTTATCTAGCAGGGGGGACCACGAGCAGGTAAGGTTGACATTTGGGTCGGCTAGGTGTTTTTACGCCATCACCCCTTCCCCCCTCTATATAGGTATATTGTATGTTAACGTAGAGTTGTTTATTTATCAGTGTCTTGTCTGTTTTCTTTTACCCACTTCTTTAATCCACATTTAAAGCTGTTTATATTTGTAGTTTTCTTCAATTCAATTGGAAGCAAATTGAAAATTTTTACTCCAAGGAAATGAAAATTTCTTTGTCCATAAGTCGACTTGGTTCTCGGTATCTGTATATTTGCTTGTCTAATCTGTCTAGTCTGACGTGTAGTTTGGGTCGATTGGAAGTCGTTAAGGTGTGAATAGATATAAGTGCAAATGTTTTTAGCATATAACTGTGGTATGTCTAGGATGTCAAGTTTTTTGAATAGTTCGGCTGAGGGTGTGCGAATAGGTACATTAAATATTATTTTCAAAACAGATTTTTGGGCTTTAACTATTGAATCTATATTTGTTCTGTAAGTGCCACCCCACCCTATAATACTATATTCTACTATTGATTGGTAAAGTGAATAGTACATTAAACCGTTTATACATACATACACGACATTAAATCTTTGTGCGCAACTCTTGAGTCAAAATCTTTTTTTATTTAAATTCATTTGGTCGTATAATGTGACAAGAAACTGTTTTACTTCTCGGGAAAATATTAATTTATCACGCACCCAATAACAAGTATCCACAATCTGGAGACTTGTGATACGTCTTACAGATCCAAACTGATAACACTATTAAAATCTATGTCTCCGCTGATAGTCGAACCCGGGACGTTGTGTATGAAATTGAGTTTTTGACAGAGATACTTTATTATCTCTACAATTTTCTTTAAAATTTGTCTACAATTTTCTTCACTGATTTTGATGCGTTGAATTATTACATTTTTAGTACTTTGCGATTTGTTCAAAGAATAGTTGCTGTAAACCGGTGCTACTTGGATTGCAGAGGCACCTGAAATCTCGCCCGCTTACTAGAATAGTAGCTGTAAACCGGTGCTACTTTGGATTGCAGAGGCACATGAAATCTCGCCCGCTTACTAGAATAGTAGCTGTAAACCGGTGCTACTTTGGATTGCAGAGGCACATGATATCTCGCCCCCTTACTAGAATAGTAGCTGTAAACCGGTGCTACTTTGGATTGCAGAGGCACATGAAATCTCGCCCCCTTACTAGAATAGTAGCTGTAAACCGGTGCTACTTGGATTGCAGAGGCACCTGAAATCTCGCCCGCTTACTAGAATAGTAGCTGTAAACCGGTGCTACTTTGGATTGCAGAGGCACATGATATCTCGCCCCCTTACTAGAATAGTAGCTGTAAACCGGTGCTACTTTGGATTGCAGAGGCACATGATATCTCGCCCCCTTACTAGAATAGTAGCTGTAAACCGGTGCTACTTGGATTGCAGAGGCACCTGAAATCTCGCCCGCTTACTAGAATAGTAGCTGTAAACCGGTGCTACTTTGGATTGCAGAGGCACATGAAATCTCGCCCCCTTACTAGAATAGTAGCTGTAAACCGGTGCTACTTGGATTGCAGAGGCACCTGAAATCTCGCCCGCTTACTAGAATAGTAGCTGTAAACCGGTGCTACTTTGGATTGCAGAGGCACATGAAATCTCGCCCCCTTACTAGAATAGTAGCTGTAAACCGGTGCTACTTTGGATTGCAGAGGCACATGATATCTCGCCCCCTTACTAGAATAGTAGCTGTAAACCGGTGCTACTTTGGATTGCAGAGGCACATGAAATCTCGCCCCCTTACTAGAATAGTAGCTGTAAACCGGTGCTACTTGGATTGCAGAGGCAAAATTGTCAACGAAGGATCAGAGGAAATCCCAGATGTTACCAAAGACGAAGTTTTACATGCAATGGACAACATGAAGAATGGTAAAGCACCAGGTGAAGACGGAATAATAATAGAAGCTCTAAAACTAGGAGGCGACAACCTGTTACATAGAATTGTCATCTTGCTTAATAAATGTGGTACAATGGAACAATGGAACCAGAGTGGAACAATGCAAACATTGTATTATTGCATAAAAAGGGAGATGATAAAAAATTAGAAAACTACAGACCAATAAGCCTCCTCTCGGTATATATATATATATATATATATATATATATATATATATATATATATATATATATATATATATATATATATATATATATATATATATATATATATATATATATATATATATATATATATATATATATATATATATATATATATATATATATATATATATGTTATATTTGATGTTTTCACGGGTGAAATATGTTATAATATTTTTATCTCGGTTTTCCCGTGTCAGTAGGTCTTGACTAAGACCATTTGTCTTCCGACGTTTCGCCTGAATATCACCAGGCATTTTCAAGGACTTAACGAAAAGCACGCGCGCGACACACGTCTACTCACACTGAAACTTGACGGTGAGCTTTCAGTGTGAGTAGACGTGTGTCGCGCGCGTGCTTTTCGTTAAGTCCTTGAAAATGCCTGGTGATATTCAGGCGAAACGTCGGAAGACAAATGGTCTTAGTCAAGACCTACTGACACGGGAAAACCGAGATAAAAATATTATAACATATATATATATATATATATATATATATATATATATATATATATATATATATATATATATATATATATATATATATATATATATATATATATATATATATATATACCTATATATATATATATATATATATATATATATATATATATATATATATATATATATATATATATATATATATATATATATATATATATATATATATATATATATATATATATATATATATATATATATATATATATATATATATATATATATATATATATATATATATATATATATATATATATATATATATATATATATATATATATATATATATATATATATATATATATATATATATATATATATATATATATATATATATATATATATATATATATTCTAAAAAAGTATATAAATATATATATTAAGTATATAAAGACGTCGACACATAATAATAAATTTACCTTGATATAATTTATTTTTGACATTTTTTTTTTGAAATGTTAAAGTAAACATTCATTCACGTTCTAATAGGAAGTGTTTCCTTTGTAAATGCCTCTCAAACCTTTTTGATAAATTACACTTTTGAAATTCAATACTACGTTTTAAGTATGAGTAATGAATGCCTGACAAAACAAGAAGTAGGTACTAGGTAGGTACACATGGCTGATAAAGTTGAAAAGGCTAGTTAGGCCATATAAACGTGATCTTGATGGATGTTAATGAAAGAATTAAAAAATAATTAAAGAGCGTATACGAGACGACGTATGGACGTGAATAAAGTTAAAAATATCTGTGTTTAGGGATAGAAGTGTAGCGTTCGGTTCTTTCAAAAAGTACGAAGTAATTGGGGGTTATTTATTTTATATAATGACAAACATTTCTTAGAAGAAATTGTAATATTATTCACCAGAACTGACACCGAAGAATGAACTTGTACCAGACAAATTTCAATGGGTGGTGATTAACTTTCTTAAAAAAAAACATAAAAATCATTCTGAATCATAGCCAGAAACAAAATTAGTCATTAATATTTATTTTTTTGTTTATATTTATGTACATAATATAAAACAATATATTGTACACTCGTGGGCTTATTGCCATTTGGCAATTTCTTCCAACCAATCAGATTACAAATAATAATACAGTCATTAATATTGAATCGATCTTAAAAAGTGTTAATCTTGTCTGAATCTTAAACGAATGAATCAGTACTCGATCATGATCTAGTCATAATCTACATTAAATCACAAAACTCGTTAAGGTCAAAGTTTAGTATGACATTGCCATTAACTTTTCTATACATTAAAAAAAATTAATCATTAAACAATATACATCTAAAAGATTTATAAAGACTGAATCTAGTTTTAACAAACATCATGAGTAGCTCGATAGAACTGACACAAGATAAAAGTAATTTTAAAAAACCTTCTCCGAAAACAGCTAGAATAATAAAAATTAATTTTTTTTTTTAATAAGTAAAAATAAAAAACTTTTTTAGAATCAATTCCACTATTTATTTAAGACTACAACCTACAACCGAAACCGGTTGTAGGTTGTAGTCTTAAATAAATAGTGGAATTGATTCTGAAAAAGTTTTTTATTTTTACTTATTAAAAATATTAATTCATTTAAATGGAATTCCATCAAGAACTGACGATCAAAGAGTTAAATCTAATTAGAATAATAACATTAAAAATCACCAATTTAAAAAGATTGAAAGAGATAGCGTAAGTAAGATGATAATAATTTCCCTAAGGTGGTTTGGCCACATAGAAAGATTGAGTGATGATCGTCTGACAAAAAAGTGTATTAGGTTAAGGTATAAAAGAAGAACAAACAGACCAGAAAGAAAAGTTGGTACGATCACATAAGTGGGATTTTGAAGTGTAGAAGTTACAATAAATAGGAGAGCGTGTATGAGACTATCATGGATGTGAATGAAGCAAAAAATGTACCTACGTCAAGAGAGATGATTTTGTACTATTCTCTCTGCCTACTCCCAAGTAGAGAAATGTGATGTATAGTATGAAATCGTATAAATTTAATTCTTAATATATAAAAATCTTGTGTCACGATGTTCGTACACGCTAATCTCTGAAACCGCGTTGGTTCTAGTTTGAAAGATAGGATATTTTACTAGCCGATAGATGGCGCTGTTATTGAGATCTGAAACCGCGTTGGTTCTAGTTTGAAAGATAGGATATTTTACTAGCCGATAGATGGCGCTGTTATTGAGATCTAAAACCGCGTTGGTTCTAGTTTGAAAGATAGGATATTTTACTAGCCGATAGATGGCGCTGTTATTGAGATCTAAAAAAACATTTTAATTTATTCAACTATATTTTTTAGATTTTTCATCCGAAAATACATACAACCACAAATTTTAACTTTCCTACACTCCCAAGGATTTTTATTAGGAAAAAGGAAAATTCATTATTTTTGAATTATCGTAATTCATTTTTAACTTATGTAAGCAATTAATGGATGGCGGTGTGAACAAATTTATTGACATCTGTATTACGCATCTAGAGAACATACCATATTCAAATGTACGAAAAAAAGATAAAATTCGATCTTTAATAATGCGGTCTGTGGCAGAACGTCTGCCAGAGCCGACTAGTTTTCTTATAAATTTGATATTTTCTATCGCAGTTGACGTAGTTGTGTTCAAATTCTTATGGAACAGATTTTTTTTCTTAAAATATAAAATTTGGTAATAACATGTATCTTGTTTCATGTGTGCTGTAAAAATCTCGAAGAAAATTTCGCTTTATAATATGTCATAATAATTGTATGTATAATATGTGTCAAAATATGTGTTATGTATCTTTATAATATGTCCTTTAAAATGAAGGTTATTTAACTATAGATTTAAATATTCCATTTTTGATTTTTTGTTTATCTCTTCTGTAGATATTTCGGAAAAATTTCGACAATACGTCCCCGGCAATTCTTTAAATAATAGAGAAAAAACATATTTTTTCTGTGATATTCTTTGAGAAACCTTGTCACTCGGCATCAATATACTGTAAAACGTTGTCATGTTTGCTTTCCGTTGACACTAACACGCCATTTAAATAAATAAACAAACGTTTATGAATGTAAATAACCAAAAAAATCGATTGTACATATTAGGTACTTACTTGGAAAGTGTGTTTTTCTTTCTAATTACACCGGAAGTTGACATGAATTATTTTTACGTTTCCTCCAGGGAAAATTATTAATTTAAAATACAAGGGACATTTATAAACAAGTGTTTGGGGATGGAATTTAAAATTGTCAAAGCAATAATGATGTGATAACGGAAGTTTTTTATCCAGAATATTTTTTTTTTGCACAGAACTCACACAAAAACATCGACGCAAGCAGAATTAATGAATAATTGATTATTTAATATAATTCCACTATAAATTCCTATAGTTAAAAACACTTTGTTTGTAGGTATTTTATTTCATTAGGACAAAAGCCTTGATAATAAACGAAATAAATAAAAAATGTAGTGTATAAACATAACGTTTTTAATTATAACTCAATACATGCCTTATTTATTTTACAATTGAGTATAATCAAGTAAATGGTTTACAATTATTGAAAATTCATAAATTAAACAAAAGACAGTAAAATTCAACATAGCAAGTACACTTGAAACTACTTGAAATTAACACGAAGACTATACCTTAGAATACACCACAATTACATTACCAAGATCAGGGGGGCAAGTCTGGGCCAACCGGTGAAATAAAAACCCTCGTGATTACCCATATCATGGATATAATTGTCATATTATGGAGTTCTATGACATCTAAAGATATTATAGAACTCCATATAATAATTATATCCATGATATGGGTAATCGTGAGGGTTTTGATTTCGCCGGTTGGACCAGCAGGGCTACTCATGAAGTTGATTACAGTAAAATTAAGATTAGCTTCAGACTTTAACAATCTTTGAGGTTAAATTGATTAAATAATACTATAAATTTACGCAAAAATTCGTGACAATTTCATACTAAACGTAGATATCAAATTTTCATGATTAAATGTAGAAAAAGATTAATATTGGATCGTGATCGAGTACTGATTTATACATTTTTAAGATTAAGTCAAGCTAAGAACGTATTAAGAATGTGTCATGAGTAACCCCCCAGACTTGCCCCCCATGATAAGCTGTCAAAGATGACGCGATTAACGGGATTTTCAATAAATAAAAATAATTAGTACCTACCTAGAATTTAACATCATACAACTACATACATAATAATAATAAACACTTCCTTTCACCCTGCGCAAGTGGCAAATTTATTGCCGTATGGCAATTTCTTCCAACTAACTAGTGTTTCCAGCCCAGAGAAGCAATATTTGCGTGAGAAATCAATTTAAATGATTTCTCCTCTACTGGGGATCGAACCTAGGACGCCCGCACAGAAACCAAACAGCTTACCAACAGTGTCACGGCGGTCGACTAATAATATGTAGAAAAATATAATTTACGAAAATTTAAAAAAAATGCGAATACATAATAGAATTATTCCTAACCTCAATGACAATGGTGCTGTTTACATTTTTCCTACAACTGATTTCCATTCAATTTATAAAGCAACTTGTTAACGCGAGTCGCTATTAAGATTAAAGACTAATTAAACCTTAACGAAAATTATACGGGATGCAATAAAATAGTATGTGTACGGTAATCTCCATTCCCCGATTCCCCTTATTTTTTTGGTTACGTCACTTACAGCCAGTTTCATAAAAAGCAGCAAAAGGGCCCTTTAGTTAAGGTTCTTAAAAAATTTAAAGTCGCCTTTAAGTCGTTACGTTTCATAAATAATAATGCCGCGTACTTTAGTAAAAGGCAGAAATATCACCAAAATACCTCAAAGTTGGCAATATTGCTATGAAAATCTATGGAAACAGGTCATAGCATAGGTAAGTCTTTCTGTCTACTACCATATAATATGTTATTTCTGTCATTGAATTGATCATTGGTGTAAAGGACATGTTTATGGAATCAAAACCTATCAAAAAATTCTCCTTAATTCTACTTTTCCATGTGGTCGATTCTTTTCCTATACACTTTTCACCGCCGTATCATAGAATCACAGTAGGTACGCATCTTCTATTTAGCTCATTTTTAAAACATCATTTTGTTATATTATTTATAAAAAATGTTTAAATAATAGTAAAACTATTGAATATTAGTAAGTAATGTGCACATGATCGTCATCATCCAATTGAAAATATTGACATCAACAAGAAATGACAACTGACTTGAACATTATGTCATATTGCAGCACACCCTGGTAGCAAAAAAATGAACTGCTCTTAAAGAAGACTTAAGTGACTAAAGTACGGACACTGGACTTTAAATTAAAGTGAACTTTAAGTGACATTTTGTTGATATGAAACGCAATTTATTTTAAATTCGACATTGAGTCTCCTTTAATTATTATGAAACTGGCCATTAGTCTTTAATAGCAATAGAGACTAGCATGAGCGAATTGCTCTAAAAATGAATGGAAATTGGTTCAAAGAAAAATGTGATCAACACCTTTGTCATTAGTGTGTTATAGCCGAAAAACAGTGTTGTCGAAAAACAATAATTTTTAATTTTTTCCGCGGCAACATTTTGGCGGAAGACTACCAGCGCCCCTGACGGCGTGAGAGAACGACAAGGAAGCTTATGTATATCACGCGTTATGGCACGCGTTCTCTGGGCGTTCAACTCTGGTGGGCGACGGACGGTTTGGTGTGACGCCGTCATTGGTCGACACGTGCTCCCGATGGCGGCCATATTTTCGACGGCGCAGGAGGTCTGCTTGACAGGACACGTCACGCGCATGGACGCTGCCGGTGCTACGGAGCCAAGATGAGGGCATCAACAGGGCAGAGGCGTGGAGGCAGGGCGCAGTGTTGGGCCACCGCAGCAGGGAACGCGGCGGCTCGCAGATTGGACCACGAGGGGCTTTCCGTGTCGTCTGGAGCGTCGGTTCGCCTCCGGTGAGGCTCCCAGCTGGCCTGCCACCTCTGTCGAGATGCGCCTTCATAGCATTGCCGTGTGGCACGGAGCCAGCCATGGGTGACTGCCTTGCAGAGAAGAGGAAACTATGCCGAGTACGAGAAGGACCTGCCAGCCTGACGCAAAGGCTGGGCCCCGCCGGACTTTCAGCCACCACGTGGAAGACAGTGACATGCCTGGAGAAAGGATGTCGCTGTACCCTGGGGCTGGACCTTCTGGTCGGCGTCTCTTCGTGCTCGGTTGGGTTTGAGAGTTGGATCGTTATCGTTTTGTTTTGTTATTTGTACTCTGATGTTGTTGTGTTTGTTTTGTTTTTATTATTTAATTGCCATGGACGAACTATAATGATTATTGAATAAATGCGCCGTACTACTACAATTTCATAGTGTCACCGTCATTTGTCTCCTTTTCTTCCTCACATTGGCTTTGATGTTTCCTCGTGGTCGGAGAGAGGTCTCATCAAGTGGTTACGAAGAAGTTTATTATGTATTCGCATTTGATCACATTTTTCAAATAGGTAAAGTGTATTTCTCAATATAAGTATTATCTAAGTACCTACTTGTATGATTTTTAATACTATTTTTTATGTTGTTTGCGTTTAGTGTCAACTTTGACAGTTCATCCGACCTTGGTAATGTGAGCTATGGTGTATTCTAAGGTCTAGTGTCACGAAGAGATAAAGAAGTATCAGGGTCGATGAAGTGAGATCAAAATTCCCAACGTATTGTTGTGTACTTACTCGTATTATACAATTGAAGTAAAGTTATATATTTGACAATTTATTCAGCGAAACGAAATTGAATTTTAACTGCCCCAACTGCCCATACAGTGTAACGCAAATGAACAAAAATAGACTTAACTGCGCAATTCATATTGGGTACTAAACGTTGTTATACTGTTTTTTTTATTCTTATACATTGAAGGAAATCGATTTGGTTGACGGATGTCACTGTTGAAGGGGAGTAATTTAATCAATATTTATTCATAACAATGTTTGCTTTTACTTTCATCATATTAAGAGCCTTTATTATTACGCTTTGACCAACAATAAAAATAAATAAACGAGTGAACATGTTTTTTGTACCCAATATCTGCGGTGATGTGTGAACATATCCCACCCTTTGTATTAATTAAGTTTACCGGTCGACTTTTGGTAAATTTGGATTATTTTAATATAATATTATCTGTAGAAGCTTATTTCCATGTCTCCTTATTTTCTCGTATATACCCTCACCGATGCGTTCGGAAATTATAACATTGTAAAATAATATAATGTTACAAGGGTTTTTGTGTAACAATAACAATCGTAAGTGACAAGTGTGTCGTGTGTGAGTTCAGTACAAGTACAAGTCTGAAGACCGCCGCATGTGGATGTCTTAATTGTTTCGACCAGTGCACAGGAAAAACATTTATTGTGAACTAGCTAAATAGCAAACATCGGTGATATCGTTTTTATACAGTCCATTTATAATCCAATTACATTGACATCCATCACCTGATGTACCATTCGAATATAATTATTAATCTAAAACTATTATCATTAACATTTATTATTTAACAGAACCCAGAATGTATCACTGTTCTACTGTAAAATCACGGCCTGTCTCTTAAATTTACCACACTTGTCGTTTTCATGGTCTCTAATAAAGTTATAAGACAATTTCTTTTCAAGAACAATCAGCTAGACTTATGTAGGTATGAAGGATAGGAAATAAACTTAAGAAATTCCTTCGCATCCTTAAATATCCTCATTAGAGATCAATTGATTATTACATGTATTGATTCTTCTGTGTGTACTTAAACATAATTATATTTTGTTCAACAAAAAAAGGCAATCGCAAAGATGAACCCTCAAATAGCGGCGTTTTGAAAGAAACGAAAAAAAATACTAAGCTTTAAGAGCCAAAGTTGAAGAGGAAGGACAGGAATCGTCTATTAAAACTAATCACGACTTCAAAACAAAACGAGTGGGTTGTGGCCAACACTAAATAACACCATAGTAAGCGTTTATTTTTCTTCTTCAAATATTGACAATCTCAATATGGTAAAATATGCTTATGTTATATGAAATATTTTATTCATTCTAAATGTTACTACCACGAATATAAATTTTCTAACGAGAGTATATTTTTATATTAAGATAGACAAACTATTAATGCAGTATGGTGAAGAATGCTTATGTTGTATGAAATATTTTAATAAAAGCAGATAAATTTTGTTTTAAAGAACGCGAGAGCATTTTGAATATTTAGACACGTGATATCATATGAAGTTATTTTATGTTATTCATGGAAAGCTAATCAGTTCTATGTTCAAGCTCTTTACATTATAACATGAAATCAAATAACTGAACTTTTCCATACATAAGAAATTTATCTAATTATATACATTTTTATTCATTCTAAATGTTGCTACCAGGATTATAAATTTTCTAACGATAGTATATTTTTATGTTAAGATAGACAAACTTTTAATGCAGTATGGTGACGAATGCTTATGTTGTATGAAATATTTTAATAAAAGCAGATAAATTTTGTTGAAAAGTACGTTAGAGCATTTTGACAATTTTGACACGTGATAGCACATGAAGTAATTTTATGTTATTCATGGAAAGCTAATCAGTTCTATGTTCAAGCTCTTTACATTATAACATGAAATCAAATTACTGAACTCTTCCATACATAAGAAATTTATCTAATTATATACATTTTTATTTATTCTAAATGTTACTACCAGGATTATAAATTGTCTAACGATAGTATATTTTTATGTTAAGATAGACAAACTATTAATGCAGTATGGTGAAGAATGCTTATGTTGTATTGAATATTTTAATAAAAGCAGATAAATTTTGTTTTAAAGAACGTTAGAGCATTTTGACAATTTTGACACGTGATGGCATATGAAGAATTTTTTTGTTATTTATGGAAAGCTAATCAGTTCTTTGTTCAAGCTCCTTACATTATAACATGAAATCAAATTACTGAACTTTTCCATGCATAAGAAATTTATCTTATTAAGTATATACATTTTTATTCATTCTAAATTTTACAATCAGGAATATAAATTTTCTAACGATTGTATATTTTTATGTTAAGATATACAAACTATTAATGCAGTATGGTAAAGAGTGCTTATGTTGTATGAAATATTTTAATAAGAGCAGATAAATTTTGTTTCAAAGAGCGTGAGAGCATTTTGACAATTTTGACACGTGATATTGATGCAGGTAGAATATTTGGTGGTACCCTGGTGACATCAATTGTCTTCCCTAACAATAGCCCCGAATATCATTTTTAAACATTTCATATTATTATTAACCTTGGCCTAAGTAAATATTTTAAAATATATTAATTCTGTTGTTGGTTCAGGTATTTTCGGTTTTAACTTTCATAATTTTATTCTTTTAATCTGTACCCAGTTCGAAAACACAATACATCACCATCATATAAAATAACCTTTTTTTTTCAATACCGCGCAAAGACCATTTATTTGGGTTCTGCAATAAAACATGGTCAGCAACTAATTGTCTCAGAGATTTGAATTTTTCCGCACTTAAATATTTCAATGTTTATTATTCAAATATAGATTCAGGCTACCTGAAAAAAAAATCGAACCCTTTTTAATCCTCATCGATCGTTATGTAAATCCCAGCCGACGGTGCTTTCAGATGTTTTAAATCCGGTTTCAAACATTCAAAATAAATAGTTTCAGTTGTACATTTCCGTAATTTTATGTTTCTTTTCTCAATTGTTGCTCTAACGTCGTGTTGTCCTCTAGCGAGATACACGGAGGTTGATTTTGCGCAATCCGGGTCTAGCCACCGACGAATTCACTGATGCCGTATTGCTCATAATTCCCGGAGTGAATCTGGTTGCCGAAAGAAACAAACGTGTAAATCGCGAAAGGATATATTCGCGTTAGGCAATTTGACTTTTCAATGAAAATGTTTACAATGTTTGCGCCGGACACGTGACTTTTGATAAACGTCATATATCGCGCGTTAGGGGCTTTAATACAGCTCTCGCGAGTATGACTTTTGATAAATCAGTGTCTGACGCTCGTCATTGTAAATTACTTCAAGACAGTCACGAAAAACATTATATTTTTTCCATGTTGGTTGTATCTCGCGCGTCACTTCCGATAAATGTCACACATCGCGCAATAGTGCTTTCATACAGCCCTCGCGTGTGTGAATTTTGACGGAATTGCGCGTGTGATACTTCTCAATATAATTTCACTTCAAAATAAACGGTTTAAACACTGAAAACACTGTCACCGATAGTACCAGCTAAAATATTACGTGGCCAGGGTTAATTAACTTAATTAGAGTAAATGTATTTATGTTAGTCTCGATCCCACGCAGAATGCAAAATATGTAATTGTTAATTTAAAATATTTTTTAGTTAAATATGCAAAAATGATTTGCGTGCAAACATTTTGAATATTTTATACCCCTGTACACCCCCTCTCTTCGAGACAGGGGTACCTTTATTATATAAGGTAGAATCCTACTACCTGGACAGTTAGTTAGTAAGGGTTAGTAGAGTGTCAGTAATCAATCAGTGAGCATTATATAGTCGAGTCAGTAGCAAGTCTAGTTGAAACATAGTCGAAGTCTTTAGTAGGCCTAAGGGCCGTGTGAGGCGGTCAGGGCTTACGCCCTGGCCGCCGTCTTCAAAGTTTTAAGTTAAAGAACAAAGTTATAAAAAAAAAGGAACATTATTATTTTAAGAAGAATCAGTGAGTCGAATCTGCGTACTAATCGTTCGGTAGTTTTAGTCAAGTTTAAAATTATATATTAACAAGAGTTCAAGTTAAATCAGTAACCAGTCTCGCCTACGGGCCTTGGCAAGACCAAGTTGACGTCGTCGATATCGAAAAATTCTATTCACCATTCATCTGACCCAGGAGGCAGTGTGGGAATAAGAAAAGACTGGATATAGCCACCCATCCATCTGACCAAATGGCAGTGTGGGGGCGTATTTAGGGCTTACGAGCCTAATCGACATGGATATTAATTTAACTAAGAATGAATTAGAAATAAATTCAAAAATATATTCAGCGCCGAACGATAACAAGTGGACATCACGCACCGAAGAACACGGAACGAGTCAACGCGATCTTCCAGGATTGTGCAGAACGAGCGCCCAGCGTTATCGCGAACCGCGAAACGTTGCGGGCGCCTAGACAATAACAGTCGCACCGCGAACTTAACTTTGACCTGCAAACAAGGTACAGTGAATTTTTATTTTTAAAAGTGAAAAACAAATAGAACTTCAAGTGAGAAATATACATAACTTCAAGTGAAAATCAACGAACATTTTATTTTTGAACTATATAATTTTAAATGTAACCATGTATAATTCCTTTAGTAGCGTCATGGCCTTAACTACGAACATATTGTATTATTTTGCTGTTTTTTTTTGTATTCTGCGATTGGGATCGCATCCGCAAATTTATTGTATTTTGTAGTATGTTTTTTGTATGCCTATTTTATCTCAATTTGAATTTTGATTTAAAAACTATAATTAAACAGAAACGAGAGAAATAACTTAAAATTTCTTTTATTACTGGAGTGAGCCCTTGTCTTTACGATACGGCACGGTGAGAAGGTGGAAGCGTCAGGATCTTGTACTCTTCGCTTGCGAGAGAGTCAAATCTGGAAGGCGACTTCTACTAAATTCTCTACCCCCCGGTATCAGATGGCTCCCAACGTGTTGGCTGGATGAAATATCACCTGGTTGAACCAGATGATAAATAATCTAGTCATACACGAGGCGTGAGGGCACCAGCGCATGGGGAGTCTATGGATTTTCCATGCGTTCGGAGGATCGAGTTGTGATTCCGAACCTACCGTTGAGCTAGTCGGAGGTTTGGTGACAGTAACATGTCACATGGTAACCATCAGGCAAGGACCACTCCAGTAATTTGCTTATTATCACACAGCATCCCACTCGTACGCGAGAGTGATGCAAAATTTTATAGTGGAAATACCACTATTGGCGCCCGGCAATCAATTAAAAAAATAAAATTACAATAATACATTCACGGTACATCCAGTAGAATGTAATTATTCACCAATTTTGTAGACGAATTACTCCAAGAGGTTCGTCCTAGAAAGAAAAAAAAATTGTTTACACCTACATACTCGGGACCAAAAAGTCAGCTGAGTTATTTTCTTGTATATTAAAAATCATATTTTGTTTTAAATTAGGGCGTTGCTAGGGTAAGACAATAATGATCGTCAAAGAAACCGGGAGCAATTGATGCAGGTAGAATATTTGGTGGTACCCTGGTGACATCAATTGTCTTCCCTAACAATAGCCCCGAATATCATTTTTAAACATTTCATATTATTATTAACCTTGGCCTTCGTAAATATTTTAAAATATAT
The DNA here is from genome assembly GCA_963576475.1 of Molanna angustata. Classification (NCBI taxonomy): domain Eukaryota; kingdom Metazoa; phylum Arthropoda; class Insecta; order Trichoptera; family Molannidae; genus Molanna; species Molanna angustata. The sequence continues at coordinate 25,453,057 of OY754981.1, read as the reverse complement.
TAATTCTGTTGTTGGTTCAGGTATTTTCGGTTTTAACTTTCATAATTTTATTCTTTTAATCTGTACCCAGTTCGAAAACACAATACATCACCATCATATAAAATAACCTTTTTTTTCAATACCGCGCAAAGACCATTTATTTGGGTTCTGCAATAAAACATGGTCAGCAACTAATTGTCTCAGAGATTTGAATTTTTCCGCACTTAAATATTTCAATGTTTATTATTCAAATATAGATTCAGGCTACCTGAAAAAAAAATCGAACCCTTTTTAATCCTCATCGATCGTTATGTAAATCCCAGCCGACGGTGCTTTCAGATGTTTTAAATCCGGTTTCAAACATTCAAAATAAATAGTTTCAGTTGTACATTTCCGTAATTTTATGTTTCTTTTCTCAATTGTTGCTCTAACGTCGTGTTGTCCTCTAGCGAGATACACGGAGGTTGATTTTGCGCAATCCGGGTCTAGCCACCGACGAATTCACTGATGCCGTATTGCTCATAATTCCCGGAGTGAATCTGGTTGCCGAAAGAAACAAACGTGTAAATCGCGAAAGGATATATTCGCGTTAGGCAATTTGACTTTTCAATGAAAATGTTTACAATGTTTGCGCCGGACACGTGACTTTTGATAAACGTCATATATCGCGCGTTAGGGGCTTTAATACAGCTCTCGCGAGTATGACTTTTGATAAATCAGTGTCTGACGCTCGTCATTGTAAATTACTTCAAGACAGTCACGAAAAACATTATATTTTTTCCATGTTGGTTGTATCTCGCGCGTCACTTCCGATAAATGTCACACATCGCGCAATAGTGCTTTCATACAGCCCTCGCGTGTGTGAATTTTGACGGAATTGCGCGTGTGATACTTCTCAATATAATTTCACTTCAAAATAAACGGTTTAAACACTGAAAACACTGTCACCGATAGTACCAGCTAAAATATTACGTGGCCAGGGTTAATTAACTTAATTAGAGTAAATGTATTTATGTTAGTCTCGATCCCACGCAGAATGCAAAATATGTAATTGTTAATTTAAAATATTTTTTAGTTAAATATGCAAAAATGATTTGCGTGCAAACATTTTGAATATTTTATACCCCTGTACACCCCCTCTCTTCGAGACAGGGGTACCTTTATTATATAAGGTAGAATCCTACTACCTGGACAGTTAGTTAGTAAGGGTTAGTAGAGTGTCAGTAATCAATCAGTCAGCATTATATAGTCGAGTCAGTAGCAAGTCTAGTTGAAACATAGTCGAAGTCTTTAGTAGGCCTAAGGGCCGTGTGAGGCGGTCAGGGCTTACGCCCTGGCCGCCGTCTTCAAAGTTTTAAGTTAAAGAACAAAGTTATAAAAAAAAAGGAACATTATTATTTTAAGAAGAATCAGTGAGTCGAATCTGCGTACTAATCGTTCGGTAGTTTTAGTCAAGTTTAAAATTATATATTAACAAGAGTTCAAGTTAAATCAGTAACCAGTCTCGCCTACGGGCCTTGGCAAGACCAAGTTGACGTCGTCGATATCGAAAAATTCTATTCACCATTCATCTGACCCAGGAGGCAGTGTGGGAATAAGAAAAGACTGGATATAGCCACCCATCCATCTGACCAAATGGCAGTGTGGGGGCGTATTTAGGGCTTACGAGCCTAATCGACATGGATATTAATTTAACTAAGAATGAATTAGAAATTAATTCAAAAATATATTCAGCGCCGAACGATAACAAGTGGACATCACGCACCGAAGAACACGGAACGAGTCAACGCGATCTTCCAGGATTGTGCAGAACGAGCGCCCAGCGTTATCGCGAACCGCGAAACGTTGCGGGCGCCTAGACAATAACAGTCGCACCGCGAACTTAACTTTGACCTGCAAACAAGGTACAGTGAATTTTTATTTTTAAAAGTGAAAAACAAATAGAACTTCAAGTGAGAAATATACATAACTTCAAGTGAAAATCAACGAACATTTTATTTTTGAACTATATAATTTTAAATGTAACCATGTATAATTCCTTTAGTAGCGTCATGGCCTTAACTACGAACATATTGTATTATTTTGCTGTTTTTTTTTGTATTCTGCGATTGGGATCGCATCCGCAAATTTATTGTATTTTGTAGTATGTTTTTTGTATGCCTATTTTATCTCAATTTGAATTTTGATTTAAAAACTATAATTAAACAGAAACGAGAGAAATAACTTAAAATTTCTTTTATTACTGGAGTGAGCCCTTGTCATTACGATACGGCACGGTGAGAAGGTGGAAGCGTCAGGATCTTGTACTCTCCGCTTGCGAGAGAGTCAAATCTGGAAGGCGACTTCTACTAAATTCTCTACCCCCCGGTATCAATATCATATGAAGAAATTTTATGATATCTATGAAAAGCTTATCAGTTCTAAGTTCAAGCTATTAATATTATTATATCAATATGAAATCAAAGAACTAAACATTGCCAAACATAAAAAAATTCTCTTGTTACATATAAGTTTCATACAAAAATCCATTAAGTAAAATACAATTTTTGAAACCGTTGAATATTTTTCTTTTAACATTGACCAACTTTGAAAACAATTTTATGAAGATTCTTGGTGTTGTATAAATAATTGAAACCAAATTAAAATATCTCTAATTTCCAGGTCGTGAGAGCACATTTTTTCAGTTTTAATAGATGAAATCATAAAGAAACATTGAGAAAAAATGAACCGTTGTCTATGGAAAACTAATCAGCTCTAAGTTTATGGACTTAACATATATGATATCAATATGAAGTCAATCGGACTTATAGTTTGGGCTGCAGAGAGGACACAAAAAAAACAACGTAAATGATGAATTCATAGAGAAGAAATCAAAAGTTGTCTATAGAAAACTAATCAGCTCTAGGTCTTTGCACTTTACACATATGATGTTAATATGAAGTCGATCAGACTTATAGTTTGGGCTGTAGAGAGGACACAAAAAAGATAAATGCTACAGCGTACGGCGTATACGCCATACACACAAACACATCATGACGAAACTCATAGTGTGCATTCTCTACATGATACCCATTGAGAAATTGATGTAAAAAAAATACGCTTAAATTTTGCGAAATCATGACTCTCCCCTATTCCATAGTGTGGAGAGTAAAAATCGACAAAGTTTAGTGGTGGAATCCCGCAGAGCAAAATAAAACTGAATAGGTTCATAACTCCAGCCGGTTTGTTCGGTATTGTGCAATAAAAACATTATGTGCAAGTATAGAATGGACCATAAAGGCGCAAACTTCCTTCAGTATGTATAATAACGACAATTAACAGTAGACTAGAAAAGGAGAGATAGTTTGCAAGGAAATAATGAAGTCTTCCGCGTAGAATTGAAACAAGGGACAATTATAACTTCAATCCAAGAGCATGCAAAGTTTTACTAGAGCTTGGTTTTCATGTAACGTATTATTGGTTACCTAATATGATATATCTTGTAGTATTGCGAACGATATAAGTTTTTAACAATCTTGAATTAAAAAAGACTCAAAACATTGAATGTTAGATCTTAGTATGTTATAGATTATAAGGTGATTCTTGAAGCTTTGGTGAAACCCGACTTGTTCGAATAAGTCCCAAGGCCTCCTTAATCTTTGTGTCTATCTCTGAGTACGGATGTAATAGAAATACATCTTTGGGATTTTTAAAAGCCAAATGTGCAGATTTCTGCCAATCAAATCTAGACACATTGTCTCTCTACTTTTTAAAGTGGTATTGCAAAAATAATATTAGAAAACTCAAAACAATTTAATGATAATTCACTCGTTGTTATTTTTGTCTTAGTCGTATTACAAAATGTATTTTCAATGCCAAATCATCTTTGATAAACATATTTTTGAAAGGACAGGAACAGGATTATTATGAATTTCTAATATATATTTTGCAATATAACCAATAGAAACAGTTTTCCAAATTCGACGAATATCGTTACAGTATTACATATTTATTTATAGAATAATACACGGTTTCATGCCATTACATCATATTATTAAAATGTAGCAAACAGGGACATTTCCATAGATGCATAATAAGTTAATCAAATTTTTAAAAAAATGTCACCATTTATATTATGTAAAATGTATATTGCACATCTCACAATAACGAGCTGTCTTTAAAAATACATGATTGTTGGGCGTTATATTTGTAACGGCTAGCTCCTGTCAAATGCGACACCTACATATATATCAGAGGCAATCAAATGATCAAGGATCGGAAGTCCAAAATACGCGTGTGCACAAATATTAAACTGAATATATAAAACACTATAAATAGCTGGTATCTTAAAACCAATACATAATAAACTTATACCAAACCACAAATGGCAAAGATGTTGATAACAATTTTCATACGACCGATTTCCATTCAATTTATAAAGCAACTCGCTCACGCGAATCGCTATTATTATTAAAGGCTTACTGAACCTACTCAAAAAATTAAGGGCCGGTCTAATAAACGTCCGTTAGTTAGATTTCAGACCAAACAAACCGAAATTTGATACAAATGCTCTATATTTCGTCATATACCAATCCGTTAGTTAAATTTTAGTAAAATTTTACCGATAGCCTTTACCGACGGTCGGACCACCGATAAAGCGCTCTTTAATGATAAGTTATGGAAGGATTGAGTTTTACCACACTTGTTTTTTTTATGTTGCGGTACATTTTTAATATTACGAATATTTTGAAATATACTGTTTTATATTTTTTTGGATTTTTATATTGAATTACTTTTTTTCGGTAAAAAAATGTCGTCCGACAGTGATTTTGAATAACCAAAACGAATTTGATTACAATTTTGTGTTTGACCAAATATTTTATTATTTCAACATGACATTGATGACACTGAATATTGTTTTTTTTATATATTTTTTATTAATTTAAAAAATAAATAAATATGCAATTGTAAGAAGTACCTACGTATGCATTAAGTTTTAAATTATTTCCAAAAATTAAGCATATTGCTTGTGCTATAGGCGAAGTAAATCAGTTGAGGCGAGATTCGAACCCGCGTCCTCTGGATTTCTAATACAGCGCGCTAGATGCTCTGCCACCGACTTATTTATATTATATCGTTTTCGTTTGTAAAAGGAGTCCACTCAATAGTTACTGTAAAATATTATACCTAATTTAAAAATACAGGATGATCACCATTTTTTTTAATTTTTGATAATGTTTGAAGTACGCAAAAAATTAAACACTCTCTGCTTATATATTGCAATGACAGTACCGCTTTATCCATTCAAATCCATTACAAATTCATTATAGTACATTACAAATCCAATGAAAATCCATTGTAGTCTAACTAGACTGTAACTGTCAAATATTAACATACTAACGGACAGTTAACATAGTTTTAGAATGGGATTTACGTATACATAATATTATTATTTACCTAGTTGTCGTATTTTATTGAATCCCTTATTATCTTCCCTTGATTCATATGTCGCCAGACACTAGTATCATATTTCGGAACGGAATCTACAACTATGACGATGAAATTGCCGACCGCCGATGTACAGTTGGATAGCCGTTTGGCTTCTGTGCGGGCGCCCTGAGTTCAATAACCAGCAGAGGAGAAATTTATTAAAATTTTATCACGCAAATATTGCTTCTCTGGGCTGAAAACACTGGTTAGTTGGAAGAAATTGACATGTGTGCAAGGAAGAGTATATTATTATTATTAAGATACTTGTAAATCCACCAAGAAGACAATAATAAAAATACGAATGCTAAATTTCTTCCATGATCTTGATTTGAGGTTAATTTTGATGACTGGAAAAGATAATAAAACCCGTTAATTTGTCTGCAGCAAATTAACTCGGAACGAGAACAAACATCTATGTTCAATACATCATCATTTCTCTCACTGGAAACAATCCATCTACCTATAATGGCTGTAAACCTACTGAGTGGTACCATAAATTGGACTATACACCAGTACATTACGTCCAGAGACTAATATTTCAACACTAATGATCCTAGTTTAAACCAACAGTTTACGAAGGGTCTGACATATCATAAGTTTACTTGGTGGAACAATGAAATACGTCAGAATTCGACGGCTTTATAACTGCTGATTCATAGGTCCTAGGTTTAATTCCCGATAAGGACAATGTTTTTTCACTGTCTTTTGTCTGATGAATTCATGAGATCTTAGATTTTTTAACATGGCTACGTTTGCTTATATATTGCAATGCAATATATAAGCAGGCTTTGTTTGAAAAAAATAATTGTGACCTTTGTTATTAGTAACAAAAGTTTATCTGTTTATGACTGTATTGTTTGGTTAAACATACAGAATATTTAGTTGCACAAAACGAATTGTTTTGTAGTCACTATTAGTTCGGTTAATTTTAACATAACTTTTTTTTTCAGTGTACACCGACATTCTAATATATTTTTTGCTTTTAAGTATTTCAAATAATATGAGTTTTTAGTGCCAAACATTAATATTTTTTCTTCTAAGGTTGACGATTCCTGAATTCATTTTATGAAGCCCATATCTATAGTAGGTATACATTATTTAAACTAAAGATTAAAAATAAGTATCCTGAACGAAAAAAAATATTTGACAGATGAAATTATCAACAAGAAATTAACCAATGCTTATAGAAAACTAAATTTGTTGGTGGTGGCAGAGCGGTTAGCGTGCTGGGTAATTAATCCAGTGGTCGCGAATTCGAATCCTGGTACGACATCGTTCACCTATAGTACCTACCTACAAGCATAGTTTAGGGAATGTATGATGATGTATACGTACTTGTTACAAGGGCATATTCATTCTCTTTTAATAGAAAACGTATATAATTCAAACTAATAAACTTTACAGATGCAATATCAATAGAATACAATTATTTTTTTGTGCTTTGAGCAGAACATAACATTTCTCAGTACCTTTGTATGGCACATTCAAAAATAACACGGCGATGTTACTTATTGAATTCTGCATTGTATCCGTTAATACCCGATTACCCGATGTAAAAAAAAACTCATAAAAATGGTAAAATCATATCACAAATAAACTACAAACCGCACAAGAAAAATAATAATAAAAACACAATATTTATATTATGTAAATATTATTTAAATAATTAATATTATATTCATTATTATGTTCGTTATGTTAGCCACTGGCATTATTCCAAAGTCGTTTTGCCTTAATTTTTAAATTTTAGATTTATCGTAAAAATTAATAATAAAACTGCCAAAATCGGTAATAATGAATACATATAGAATTGTTAAAGATTTTTAAACGTTAACAATCGGGAATCATTAGGGTTGATGGGTATGTATACATACCTCCTCAAAGCCTAATCCTTAGACATGTTTAAGTGTCTGGATGGGTGAATTATTCCCAATTGAAGGCTTGATTGGTGCGTTTGTTGCATTTTATTTTAATCAGTTAAATCGTTTACAATTTACGCATTGATCAGCTAATTCTTTTGAGGAAGTGTATAATGATAATAATAACAATTGAGTTATTATTTGTAGTGCTTAATTGTTATTAATATCATTAGTAAATCTGCCAGCGTCGTAATACAAAATTAAATAATTGAAAACTTAACGACATTATAAAATTAATGGTTGCTGATAGTGATTTTTTTCTTATCTGATTTGAAGACAATAAAAAACCTAAGTACATTTTTAGCAGATTAGTTTTCCATTATGAAACTAATATAATGCTTTTTATGAAATTGAATAAAAAATCTATTGCTTTTTTCCTCCCAGTACTGTATAAAATTTTTATAGTTTTATATACGACATCCTTATAACAGCTTGGACAAGAATTTCTGCTGAATATGGTCACATAAAATTCCAGCAGTAAATTGTATTATTTCCCTTCTAACCGGAAAATCATTGGCGATATTGGATTTGAAGATATTTCGTCCTTTCTCCTTTCCTTTGGCCCGTAAATAGGATGTTGAACTAAGAATAAATATATATTTTATGGTATCATTATGATAATTTTTTTGTCCTTGAGTAGTTATGAAGTAATATTTAAATGACATGGAATTTCACGAAGTATTATTTAAACAACACGGAATTTCATAAAGTATTATTAAAACGACATTGAATTTCATGAAGCGTTATTTCAAATATATTTGAATATTTATGAAGTACCCTAATGCAATTGTATTTCATGAAGTATGATCAAAACTACCTTGATTTTCATTTGGTATAGCATAAACATACATAATTGTGTAGGTATTTAAGAAGTATTATTTAAAAGACATTGAATATTCATGAAGTATTGCTTAAATGACACTGAATTTCAAGAATTTTATTTATAAATTAATGATTATTCTTTAAAGACCTCAAAATTTTGATATTGTGTGATATCGGCAAAAGAAAGACTGGACAATATGGAGTGGACTTACTGTGCCAACTGTCTTCTTCATTTTCTCTGTCGCATAGTTCTTCCTTCTTCTCGTCACCGGCTCAACATATAATACACCTAATTGTTTATTTATTTATTTATTTATACATCTTCTTGTACATAATATAAACAAATATAATTGTACACTGGCGGGCTTATTGCCATTAGGCAATTTCTTCCAACCAACCAGATTACAAAGTATGACCACATTGTGTATGTAGGTACAACAGCAAATAAAAAAGAGTAAAAGAAATCAAATAAAATACGTATAACACTTAAATACTATTAAACAAAAAAAAAAATTATAATTCATAGCAAGAAAAAGGATATGGTAAGTGTTATATATTATGGTACTTTATTAATTGTAACATTTATGTAAGGTGGCAACACCACAAATATATATGTTATTTCCGTCGATATAGCAACCCTCTCTCTCTCTTGTTAACCATCACTGACAACACAATATATTCTTATCAAGTAATTAAAAGTGTTTTATTTTTATTATGAGAGGAAATCGGGATCAGGTGTTCAAGGATAAATATTCCTTCTTTAGTTTTTTCTTGAAAATACTAAGTGAGTTAGACGACGCAATATTCGGACTAAGGCTATTCCATAATCTTGCTGATTGTACTTCGAACGAAGAGCTGAGAAATTCTGTATTATGGATAGGTATGGATAGTGTTGTACGTTCAGCAGATCGGAGTGGAAGTCCATGATTGGATAAATAAGTGAATTTGCTTTTGAGGTACTGTGGCAGGTTTGGGTTCGAGAGAATATTGTACAATAGTGACAAAATGTGTATATTGCGCCGCTGGCGTATCCTGGGCCAACAAATGCAATATACGCGCGAATGCCGCGAACGTACCTACCTATTTAAAAGTTATTATATATAGCGCACGGCGCGCGGCGCGGCGCTTGCACATTACGAGTTGCGTATTGGAGACTGACGAAAGTGGCATACTCCGCGCGGACAGAGGCGAGATTATTATTGCCACGTTCAGGAATGGATGTAGGTATGAAGGGGTGTTGGTATGTCAGGAACATGAGGATAGGTACAAATAGGAAGTATCTGTCATCTGCGCCAGCAGATATTATAGTATTTTTAATTCATTTAGATTAATCATACTTGTATGATTGGAATTATATGATTATCTAATCAGATATTTGGTCTAATTAGATATTGGTCTATTATTCAATTATTTTTTGTTAACCTCACAACCTTTATCTCCGAACGCTAATAAAGTAGTTTTAAATCATTTAGATGCTCGTTATTTTTTTAATCAAACTTGTATGAGTGAAAATATATAATTGCCTAATCAGATATTTGGTATAATTATATATTAGTCCTATCAGAGAATTTCATATCAAAAATTGTTTATTAATCTCACAATCTTTACCTAGGACCAGGGCCGGATAAATCATAGAACAATCCGGAACAAGAAGTCAGGGCGCTTGTCTAAAAAGGGCGCATAAATTCCTAAAATGTTAATTATATAAATCAAAAAATCCCCAGGCATGGCACTCGGTTCTCTCTGCATTCCCCGAAAGGGACACGGCGTGATGGTGTGTATGTTAAAATTCTGCGGTGTTAATGTCTTGTCCGTCTATTACCCTGTTATTCGTAAACATATACCTACATACCAAATACTAACAACACGTTTATGTTGCTCGACAGTCGATTCACACACACATACACACATATAATCATTGTAATAATTTACTTGCTTAAGTGTAAAAATTATCTACATAATGAAGCCAGCGCCCCCCTATCTGAAATCGCCCGGGCGGTTCATAATGAATTTCATATGAGATGGTAGCGGCATGTTTGAAAACATTCCAGATGCTACACACCATAGTAACTTTATTTATACATTATACTAAGAGCTCTTATTGCTTGTTAATGAAACTACATAAGCCGTTTAAATATGCGGAACCTGTAAACAACCAATAGCAAGGTTTTCTAAAAAAGGGAAACAATGTTCTTTAGAAATGTTATGATAACTTCAGTGAAGTGTTCCCTTTCGACTTTAGCGACATACTTACTTATTTTCTTGATCTCGGTCGCCGACTCGTCCTGACTATTTCAATTATTCATATATTATTGTTTCTATCTCTCTCTTCTGTCTGATGTCAAGTGTTAATACGTGTCAATATTTGAAATATATTGACCTGGGCGCAAAAACACGTTTATCCGGCACTGCCTAGGACCGCGTTATAGACCTCAAAATTAAGATATTATAGTAGTTTTAATTCATTTAGATTTTAATCAAACTTGTATGAGTGAAAATACAAAATTATCTACTCAGATGTTTGGTCTAATTAGATATTGGTGCTATCAGATTTAAAATTGATAGTCAATACATACAAACAGCAAACGTTTATAATTATTTTTATAAAAAGCAAATGTTTGTAATTTTTTTTATTAAAAGCAAACGTTTGTAATTTTTTTTAAGCAAACCATTATGATTATTTTTTTAAAAAGCAATCGTTTATAATTATTTTTTTATAAAGCAAACGTTTATTATTATTTTTTTAAAAAGCAAACGTTTGTATTTTTTTTATAAAAAGCAAACGTTTGTAATTTTATTTATAAAAAGCAAATGTTAGTTTTAAAAAAGCAACAATTTGCCTTCAGCCTACATTGTCAAAAGTTCATTTGATATAAAATATTGTAAAACGGCTTACACGAAACGGAATTATAAAAAAATATATATTAGCCGCAGAAAAAAATAATGAAGTCTTAAAAGAGCAACAGGTTTATTAAAAACATCTTTAAGAAATTGATTATAGAAATTTTTTATTCATTTGGTGAATTGAATATTCAGTGGAGCAAATGAAGATGAATGAATATCAGCAAAATCGTTTCAAGAGAAGAATTTCATTTAAAAAATAAAATATTCTTACTGTCATTAATATTAGTTTTTGATGGAGCAGTAATCCAGCAGTTAGTGTTATAAACCAGTTCAAATCCTACATTTATTACTCCTCACTAACCCAAGGGGAGTTGATTGAATTCATTTTAAAGTTTTTTTTTATTGCAGATTTATCAACTATAGTTTATGCATTCGATTAATTTCAAATTTCGCAAAATTGTATACTAGATTCCATTCGATTTTGAAGGATATCTGAATAGTGCTTCTCATTTTTTTAACTGTTAAATAAGTGACCCCAAGCTCAGGAAACGTAAAATTTTCATTTTTTATTTTCAAATTGCTAAAAAGGCACGTCACTTTCATGAAATGGCGTTGACGATATATTAAGTTTTCATAATAAAATATTTAGATCAAAAATCATTTCACGAAAATTCTAAATTTTTTTTATACAAAATTTGAATACTTTGTGGGGTGACTTGTTGGTGAGGAGTATAGCGTTGGCCACAACACACTCGTTATTTATTTACATTTGCTATAAGAGACTATAATTGTATGGGAAAACACGCATGTGTTGTGTTTCCTTTTTATAAGGTATTGTAAACCCGCCCCCCTTTCGTTAGTTACCCCACATTATTGGATATGCCATTTTATTTTTATTTTATTTTATATTACTTCTCGGGCAACTAACATGTACTATTTCAAATGTTAATTTAACACGCACCCAATAACAAGTTGCCACATTTTGGAGACTAACGATATCAATCGTCTCACAGACAGAAGACGCAATTAAAAACTGTTCGTCTACCGGGAATCGAACCCGGGACCTTTGGATCAGCAGCCAGATACCTAACCAACTGGGCCACGAAGGACGACATGAGATGAATAATTCTTATCTTATGGAGGGATGGCTGGACCTGATCATCTCAAGACTCTTTAAGTTTTCGTATCAAACAGATCAGAAGATCTCTAAAAAGATGAAGAATAATTCACTCATAATAATAATACAACACTTCCTTGCACCCTGCGCAAGATGCGAGGTTATTGCCATATAGTATTCATATATTTAATATTGCTTCTCGGGCAACTTACAGGTACTATGTCAAATATTAATTAAACACGCACCCAATAACAAGTTGCCACATTCTGGAGACTTGCGATATTAATCGTCTCACAGATCCAGACCGAAAATACAATAAAAAACCTGTGTATCCACCGGGAATCGAAACCGGGACATTTCGCTCAGCAGTCAGATACCCAACCCACTGAGCCTTGAAGGTCGACAATTAACCAGTGTTTACAGACCAGAGAAGCAATTTTAATTTCTGCGAGAGCAATGACTTTAAATAAATTTCTCCTCTGCTAGGGATCAAATCCAGGATGCCCGCATAGAATTTACTCATGCCACAGAGATCAACTAATATTATTATTAAATAGTAATTATCTTAAAATGATCAACATTATTTTTTTCGAAATGTCGACAAGCAAATAAACCGGATAGCGAAAATGTATGAAATTATTACGTAGGTATTATTCGCGAAGTTTGAATATTTGTTGTTTGGTAATAGTTTTAAGAAGAGGTCAAATGGAACCAAGACACTTTGGTGCTTATGACACCGTTCTATAGGGTCTTATTTAGTGTATCACTGCGTGCCCGGTATCGATCCCCATTGTTTTATGATCCGTATGGCGCCTATGGAACTAACTCTCTATACATATAAACCCCTTCACATCCACCCTTTAAATATTACCAAAGAATCACGTGAATATTATACTTCTTATTTCTTATACTGGACATCAAATAAGTTAAATTTTGTTTAACATAATATTTTCTATAATTATTAGTTGGAATTGATTGCCATAAAGCAATTAACTCACCACTTGTTTAATGTGCAAGTACTTATGAATGCCTATAAGAAAATCTATATTATAAATTTGAATGTTTGTATCTATGTATGTATGTATCTTTGTGTTGAATGCACTCCTAAAACGTTCATCCGATTGCAATGAAACTTTGGTGAATTGTCGAGAGTATGCCCGGGATGGTTTCTGGATTAAAAAAAATATTCTTCTTCTTCTTCATCGAGTATTAGGTCATTTTACCTATGAAGGTGGACTATCCTGGAAACCGTTCAACAGATTGCAATGAAACTTTGGTGAATTGTCGAGTGTATGCCCAGGATGGTTTTTGGATTAAAATTATTTTCTTCTTCTTCTTCTTCATCGGGTATTAGGTTATTTTACCTATGAAGGTGGACTATCCTGGGAACCGATCATCCGATTGCAATGAAACTTTGGTGAATTGTCGAGTGTATGTCCGGGATGGTTTCTGTATTAAAAAAAATCTTCTTCTTCATCGGGTATTAAAAATACTCTGGGAGAAGTAGCTCTAACTGTCTTTCCATCTCTTCGCAGGTCTTCCAGGACAGTTTCTGGATTTAAACTTTTTTCTTCTTCTTCTTCTTCGTGTATTTGGTCATTTTCCTTATGAAGGTGAAGTATCCAGCGAAAAGAAGGTCCAACTGTCCTTTCATCTCTTCGTAGGTCTTCCAGAATGGTTTCTGGATTTAAACTTTTTCTTAACCTACTGAAAGGATGGGAGGTAATGAAGGGAAGGAAGGTACTTAAGGGCCTGAAGGGAGGGACGTACTGAGGACTTGAAGGGATTGAAGGGAAGGGAGGTACTTGAGAGCTTGAAGGGACGGGTAGTACTGAAGGAAAGGGACGTACTGAGGGTTTAAAGGGACGGGAGGTACTGAAGGGCCTGAAGGGACAGGAGGTACTGAAGGGTCTGAAGGGACGGGAGGTACTGAAGGGCATGAAGGGACGGGAGGTACTGAAGGGCCTGAAGGGACGGAAGGAACTGAAGGGTCTGAAGCGACGGGAGGTACTGAAGGGCCTGAAGGGACGAGAGATACTGAAGGGTCTGAAGCGACGGGTGGTAATAAAGGACCATTTTCAATTATACACGCAACACAAAGTTTGCCGGGGGTTCACTAGTACTTTATAAAAGCCTAGCGAAACCCGGCAACTGGTCTTCGTGTAATCTGAAATTTCTAATTATAATTTCGTGTCTTTGTACCTCCCGTCCCATCAATCGCTACCGTCCCTTTAGTGCCTCCCGTCTCTTCAGAACATATCTAGAATGTCTAATTATAATTCCGTTCATTCATTCCCTTCCATCCCCTCTATATTTTCAATCCTTTCAAACCCTTCCGTCCCATTGGATTGAAAAGAAAGAAATACCCAACAACAGAAGACTACCTACCTGGAAGACCTGCGAAGAGATGGAAGGAGAGTTGGACATCCTTCTTCCTAGATAGTCCACCTTTACAGGTCAAATGACCTAATCATTGAAATCGGATGAACGGTTTAGGAGCTCATAACGTACATACAAACATACAGACATTAATATTTATAAACCACTAGTGAACACCCGGCAAACTTCGTATTGCCTGTATAATTAAAAATTGTCCTCCATAACCACCCGTCGCTTCAGACTCTTCAATACCTCCCATGCCTTCAGTACTTCCCGTCCCTTCAGTACCTTCCGTCCCTTCAGTACCTCCCGTCCCTTCAGTACCTCCCTCAGTAACTCCCGTCCCTTCAGTTACTCCCGTCCCTTCAGTTACTCCCGTCCCTTCAGTTACTCCCGTCCCTTCAGTTACTCCCGTCCCTTCATTACCTCCCGTCCCTTCATTACCTCCCGTCCCTTCATTACCTCCCGTCCCTTCAGTAGGTCCCGGTCATACGCTCGACAATTCATCAAAGTTTCATTGAAATTGATTGAACGGTTCCAAGGATAGTCCACCTTCATCGGTAAAATGACCTGATACCTGATACCCGATGAAGAAGAAGAAGAAGATTTTTTTTTTAATCCAGAAACCATCCCGGGCATACACTCGACAATTCATCAAAGTTTCATTGAAATTGAATGAACGGTTCCCAGGATAGTCCACCTTCATAGGTAAAATGACCTGATACCCGATGAAGAAGAAGAAGAAGAAAAATTTTTTAATCCAGAAACTATCCCGGTCATACGCTCGACAATTCACCAAAGTTTCATTGCAATCGGATGAACGGTTCTCAGGTTAGTCCACCTTCATATGTAAAATGACCTGATACCCGATGAAGAAGAAGAAAATATTTTAAATTCAGAAATCATCCCGGGCATACGATCGACAATTCACCAAAGTTTAATTGCAATCGGATGAACGGTTCCCAGGATAGTCCACCTTCATAGGTAAAATGACCTAAAACTCGATGAAGAAGAAGAAGAAGTTAAAAATTTTTGATCCAGAAACCATCCCTGGTATACTCTCGACAGTTCACCAAAGTTTCATCGCAATCGGATGAGCGGTTTAGGAGCGCATTCAACACATACATAGATACATAGATACATACAAACATTCAAATTTATAATATAGAAGATTCTCAGTTCTTAAGTCTATACTTAGCACACCGAAATGTATGGAATTTGTCATGCTAAGCAATGAGAAAATTGTTAGTACGTTTTATAAATTCGGGCCTAAGATTAAGAAATATAGATTACTTTAAATCTTTCCACATTTTTGAAATTTATTATTTCAAATTTTACGCGCTTAATATTGAAACCATTTTCTTTAATTTAGGATCCGTTAAATTTCAAATTTCTTTTGATCATCCGTCTCAATTTGTAATTCAAATCGGATGATATTATTAAAATAGAAAAAAATAACGTTGATCAGGAGGAATAATCCCAACGTAAAAAGTCATTTAAAACAATTTAATATAGTTAAAAAAATATTGACAACGACCCATTTACACTAAAAACGAGTGGGTTGTGGTCAACGCTAAACTCCTCACTAACAAGTGCACGCACGCGGACAGGGCGGAGTGGAGTAGAAGAGAGGCAGCCATAGCTGTTACAGACCAATCCTAGGATTGCAACTGATAAGAAAACCAAACTTAGTACAATTCGTCTTTTTATCTCAGTCGTTCTAGGACATATTCATTCTTTAATTCTTTTACAAAATGAATTTTCTAATGTAACTAACAAATAAATAAATAAATTTTTGCAACAGTTTTAATAGGAAAAGGAACTGCACTTTTTCCTATCCTCGTTTCTTGACTATAGTAAGATTCATGCATCGTCATAAAGTGATAAAAACACGAAGAACAATAGGTATGTTAAAACAATAATTTAAACCATGTTTTTCAACAAAATAATCGTTTTATAATTTTCTGACCTTTGAAGTACTTCGTACATAATTCGTGTCAACCGCTGGAATTTTCCAAAACTGGGATATATATTTGGGTATTAGGTATACCTGTGTTGCGTGCTGACATAAAACACTCCCATGAAACCGTAATAAGAAGTACCTACCTATATATATAGCTCTAACTTAATTAGCTGAAACATGGACAGTCATACGAAACTATTTTTATATATCACATGATCGTTTGTATCCGACGTGGAAGTCTAGTATAAACGAATTGGGATACGACATGTCATAAAAAAACGTGAAATCCTATAACAACTAGTCCTTGACAGAACTTCTGACGTCCTGTTCTTATATGAGTCTTGAAAGTAGGCGTGATACCGCACTACTTTTGACCGGCTTCAAGATTTTTAACAATCTTATTGATTGTCCAGAACTGCTAGAAAGGCTAGGGCTTTTTATGCCACCCAACTACATAATGGGTAGAGGACATAATCTTCTGAACGTCCCCCATTCCAGAACGGATGTAGTGGCCCGCAGCACTCTGGTGCGTATTATAGAAAAATTAAACTCACTCTCGGACGAGGTAGATATTATCCATTGGAATATAAGGCGCTTTAAATCGTACCTTAAACAGAGATAGCCGTCATCGAACCGCACATCACATTATAATTGGCAGCAGCTGTCGTGTGATTACGAAAAAAGAAAAAAAAATAGTGTATCACAATTTTTTTGTGATACACTATTTCACAATTTGCTCACACTAGACGCCGTGGTCCGGGTTATCGTTTTTATTAATTTATTTGACAAAACAGTGTATACATTAGAAAATTCATTTTGTAAAAGAATTAAAGAATGAATATGTCCTAGAACGACTGAGATAAAAAGACGAATTGTACTAAGTTTGGTTTTCTTATCAGTTGCAATCCTAGGATTGGTCTGTAACAGCTATGGCTGCCTCTCTTCTACTACACTCGGCGGTAGCCCGAGCTGATGATGAGACAGGTGCAGCCGACGCTGCGCCTGGTGAGGAAATCGAAGAACTGAAAGTACTACAGGCGTGGCGAAGGCTCCCTGTGGCAGTCTGTTGTTCGTGGCACTGTTGGGAGGGTAATCCCTGCCATGATTTACGGGCCTTCACGAGTGTGGTTGGACTCTTAGTGGCAGTAGTATGAAATATGCATGATAGTATAAGTTCTTGTTTCGTCTGACGAGCAGCCGCTCCGGGGATGAACAGAACACTTAGTTCTATAACGTTCCTTATGGAGTGGGGTAGGTGATTGCGACTTTTCCTCTGGTCCATGTAGCTGTTTCTTGGTCGGCCTCGGATGGTTATGAGCAGACCTGGGTGCCTCATGTTATGGCCTATCCAGTTGGATCGTAATTGGGTGATCGTTTTGAGGAGTTGCCTTGTTTCCCCGGCTCTACTCAGCATCTCACAGTTTTGGATGTAGTCCGACCAGTGGATCTTCAACATGCGCCTGTAGCACCACATCTCGAATGCAGACATGCGTTCTTTTTACCTTTGGCCTATGATCCATGTCTCACAGCCATATAGCTAGACACTCTAAACAAAGGTCTTAATCGTCTGCTCATATTTTTTGTGATCCACCGACACTTTTTTCCATATCATATGAGGATCCCATTTTAGGATTTCTTATATACATTTGTCAAAGATTTTTTTCTCGCTACATGTCGCTTTATTTTCGCAACGCGATTCATTTACGCGTCCAAACAGCTTAAATTAACGCGTTGTAAATAAGAATTTTAATTGTAGTGGTGTACACAAAGTTGTGTTTTATTTCATTTAATTATTTCAAAATGATACCACAAAGTAAAAAACAATCGTTCGTCGATGATGTGTTAAACTATTCTATTCTTCCTTGTGAAAGACAAAATATATGGCATATTCTCCATGGGATTGCTTCTCCTGTGAAGTGGATTCCCAGCAGTCCTTCCATTATGAGGTCTTTCATCATGATGAGTCCCTTAAGGCTGATTGTGAAGTATGATAAAAGAGAATCTGGTGGTGTCCCCACTGTCCAGCCTCTAGCAATCAATTTGAGGTACACCAAATTCACTGTTATACATACACAAACACACCCTCATACGCCCACACACACACACATGCCCCATTTTCTCTGATTTAGTTCTCTCTCGCACTACTGAATTAAACATGTTAGTTGAAAGAAATTGCCACAATAGCCACTTGCGCAGGGTGCTTGCGGAAATGTTTATTAATATTAATTAATGATATGGTACTACTGTATACTTACAAGTATTGATGCTGGGCGTATTAACTAATTGTTTTTAATTTTGCATCACCTGTTTAATTGCCTAGTTATTGTTAATATGAATAAAAACAATTAAGTATGTACTTAAATCATACATACCATCACGGAATATCACAGAACCCAGCGACAGGTGTGCGGGAGTGCTACACCATTTAAAAAGGAGCGCGATACATGCGTGTATACTTATTGTGTACCAATATAAAATTGCAATATTCACCTGACACATTTTTTTAAACGAACGTATTTTTTTTTGTTAAACTTATCTTAAGTCTCCTTCCCCACACACCTATATATATATATATATATATATATATATATATATATATATATATATATATATATATAATATATATATATATATATATATATATATATATATATATATATATATATATATATATATATATATATATATATATATATATATATATATATATATATATATATATATATATATATATATATATATATATATATATATATATATATATATATATATATATATATATATATATATATATATATATATATATATATATATATATATATATATATATATATATATATATATATATATATATATATATATATATATATATATATATGTTATATTTGATGTTTTCACGGGTGAAATATGTTATAATATTTTTATCTCGGTTTTCCCGTGTCAGTAGGTCTTGACTAAGACCATTTGTCTTCCGACGTTTCGCCTGAATATCACCAGGCATTTTCAAGGACTTAACGAAAAGCACGCGCGCGACACACGTCTACTCACACTGAAAGCTCACCGTCAAGTGACTCGTA
Organism: Molanna angustata; assembly: GCA_963576475.1. Lineage (NCBI taxonomy): Eukaryota > Metazoa > Arthropoda > Insecta > Trichoptera > Molannidae > Molanna > Molanna angustata. The sequence goes on along the minus strand of OY754981.1, from coordinate 25,433,488 downwards.
GCGTACAAGATGGCCGCTTATGTCAAACATTGTTAGCGCGACGTGATTGGCTCCTTGTGACACGCCCACCTGCTGTTGTGTTCGTTGGTAATAATATTTTATCATTAGTCGACATTATTTTTGTGTTGTGATTTATTGTTAATTTTAGTTGTGACATTAATATTATTATTGTTGTGTTTTGGGGTTATTTTCGCTATGGTATTATTAATATTATTATTGTATTGTTTGTCATATAAAATGTTCTTCCAGGTACTAGGCAAACGAACTCCGTCGTCCCGATTGTTCATTATATCCCTTCTCTTATATATTTCTATAGCTTCCCTGTAAATTCTGAGAGGTTCACTGTTTAAACTTGCTATTATTTTTGAATGGTCAAAATCTATTGTATGTCCTTCTGTGAGCGAGTGTTGTACAAGTGAGGATGTAAGTTTTTTGTTTCTCATGTCGACTCTGTGCTCCGCTATTCGTGCTTCAACTTTTCGATTGGTTCTTCCTACATAAGTCTTATTGCACGATCCGCACGGTATTTAAAATAACCCCAAAACACAACAATAATAATATTAATGTCACAACTAAAATTAACAATAAATCACAACACAAAAATAATGATAAAATATTATTACCAACGAACACAACAGCAGGTGGGCGTGTCACAAGGAGCCAATCACGTCGCGCTAACAATGTTTGACATAAGCGGCCATCTTGTACGCTACGAGTCACTTGACGGTGAGCTTTCAGTGTGAGTAGACGTGTGTCGCGCGCGTGCTTTTCGTTAAGTCCTTGAAAATGCCTGGTGATATTCAGGCGAAACGTCGGAAGACAAATGGTCTTAGTCAAGACCTACTGACACGGGAAAACCGAGATAAAAATATTATAACATATATATATATATATATATATATATATATATATATATATATATATATATATATATATATATATATATATATATATATATATATATATATATATATATATATATATATATATATATATATATATATATATATATATATATATATATATATATATATATATATATATATATATATATATATATATATATATATGTATATATATATATATATATATATATATATATATATATATATATATATATATATATATATATATATATATATATATATATATATATATATATATATATGGAGTTCGTTTGCCTAGTACCTGGAAGAACATTTTATATGACAAACAATACAATAATAATATTAATAATACCATAGCGAAAATAACCCCAAAACACAACAATAATAATATTAATGTCACAACTAAAATTAACAATAAATCACAACACAAAAATAATGATAAAATATTATTACCAACGAACACGACAGCAGGTGGGCGTGTCACAAGGAGCCAATCACGTCGCGCTAACAATATTTGACATAAGCGGCCATCTTGTACGCTACGAGTCACTTGACGGTGAGCTTTCAGTGTGAGTAGACGTGTGTCGCGCGCGTGCTTTTCGTTAAGTCCTTGAAAATGCCTGGTGATATTCAGGCGAAACGTCGGAAGACAAATGGTCTTAGTCAAGACCTACTGACACGGGAAAACCGAGATAAAAATATTATAACATATTTCACCCGTGAAAACATCAAATATAACATATATATATATATATATATATATATATATATATATATATATATATATATATATATATATATATATATATATATATATGTTATAATATTTTTATCTCGGTTTTCCCGTGTCAGTAGGTCTTGACTAAGACCATTTGTCTTCCGACGTTTCGCCTGAATATCACCAGGCATTTTCAAGGACTTAACGAAAAGCACGCGCGCGACACACGTCTACTCACACTGAAAGCTCACCGTCAAGTGACTCGTAGCGTACAAGATGGCCGCTTATGTCAAATATTGTTAGCGCGACGTGATTGGCTCCTTGTGACACGCCCACCTGCTGTCGTGTTCGTTGGTAATAATATTTTATCATTATTTTTGTGTTGTAATTTATTGTTAATTTTAGTTGTGACATTAATATTATTATTGTTGTGTTTTGGGGTTATTTTCGCTATGGTATTATTAATATTATTATTGTATTGTTTGTCATATAAAATGTTCTTCCAGGTACTAGGCAAACGAACTCCGTCGTCCCGATTGTTCATTATATCCCTTCTCTTATATATTTCTATAGCTTCCCTGTAAATTCTGAGAGGTTCACTGTTTAAACTTGCTATTATTTTTGAATGGTCGAAATCTATTGTATGTCCTTCTGTGAGCGAGTGTTGTACAAGTGAGGATGTAAGTTTTTTGTTTCTCATGTCGACTCTGTGCTCCGCTATTCGTGCTTCAACTTTTCGATTGGTTCTTCCTACATAAGTCTTATTGCACGATCCGCACGGTATTTCATATACTCCATGAGCTTCAAGTGGAATGATGTCTTTCGGGTTTCTTAGAAAGGTTGATATTTTATTTGTTGTGCTGAAAACGGTACGTATGTTATTTTTGTTTAATAGACGGCTGATTTTATCGGTGACGCCTTTGATATATGGTAGTCGGGCTGTTGATAATGGTGTTTCATTGGATTTTTCTTTCACTGTTTTTGGACTCTTTAATGCTTTGTTTATTATATAGTCTGAGAAACCATTACAACGTAGAGCATTTTTCGTGTATTCTAATTCTTGTTTTTTATGCTCGTGGTCTGCAATTCTTTTTGATCTTGTTATTAGTGTTTTTGCGACTGAGCATATTTGTGCGGGGTGATGATTGGACGTTGCGTGTAGGTATCTATCGGTGTGTGTGGGCTTTCTATATACTGTGTGCCCCAGTTTACCGTTTGCTTTTTTTAACACTAAAACGTCTAAGAAAGGTATTTGTCTGTTATTTTCCTTCTCCATTGTAAACTTTATATCTTTATGAATGCTGTTAATAGTGTTCAAAAAATTATTTAATTCTTCTTCTCCGTGAGACCATACTACGAATGTGTCATCCACATATCTTAGCCATTTCTTTGGTTTGAGTATTACTTTCTTTAAGACTTCTTCTTCAAACCTCGTCATAAATAAGTTGGCGACTGCTGGTGACAATGACAAACCCATAGGTGCTCCTTTTATTTGTTTGTATGTCTTATTGTTGTAATAAAAAAATGTGTTATTTAAACAGTGATAAAATAAATTTAAAATATCGTCTGTGGTATTGAGTGTTTCTTTGATTATGTCTAGTGTCTCGTTATCCTTGAAGACCCAGCATACAAAATACATGCAAGCAACCCAATCACGTATCTTGAGAAAACCACGAAAACTAAAATAATGGAAACAAAACTTAGTGATGATATCAAAAAGTCACTTATTCCACGAGAGAAGTCGTCACGCTTTCCAAAATTATATGGTCTTCCAAAAATTCATAAGAAAGACATTCCTCTCAGACCAATTGTTAGTTCCATTGGTTCGCCGTTACAAATGCTTTCTAAATTCCTCGCGAATATGTTGCAGCCCTATGTAGAATCCGCAGACTCCTATGTCAAAAACTCAGAACATTTCATATCACTCATCACTGACTTAGAACTGGAAAGTACAGATATTCTTGTGAGTTTTGACGTTGTTTCTTTATTTACAAATATTCCAATTAACGAGACACTAGACATAATCAAAGAAACACTCAATACCACAGACGATATTTTAAATTTATTTTATCACTGTTTAAATAACACATTTTTTTATTACAACAATAAGACATACAAACAAATAAAAGGAGCACCTATGGGTTTGTCATTGTCACCAGCAGTCGCCAACTTATTTATGACGAGGTTTGAAGAAGAAGTCTTAAAGAAAGTAATACTCAAACCAAAGAAATGGCTAAGATATGTGGATGACACATTCGTAGTATGGTCTCACGGAGAAGAAGAATTAAATAATTTTTTGAACACTATTAACAGCATTCATAAAGATATAAAGTTTACAATGGAGAAGGAAAATAACAGACAAATACCTTTCTTAGACGTTTTAGTGTTAAAAAAAGCAAACGGTAAACTGGGGCACACAGTATATAGAAAGCCCACACACACCGATAGATACCTACACGCAACGTCCAATCATCACCCCGCACAAATATGCTCAGTCGCAAAAACACTAATAACAAGATCAAAAAGAATTGCAGACCACGAGCATAAAAAACAAGAATTAGAATACACGAAAAATGCTCTACGTTGTAATGGTTTCTCAGACTATATAATAAACAAAGCATTAAAGAGTCCAAAAACAGTGAAAGAAAAATCCAATGAAACACCATTATCAACAGCCCGACTACCATATATCAAAGGCGTCACCGATAAAATCAGCCGTCTATTAAACAAAAATAACATACGTACCGTTTTCAGCACAACAAATAAAATATCAACCTTTCTAAGAAACCCGAAAGACATCATTCCACTTGAAGCTCATGGAGTATATGAAATACCGTGCGGATCGTGCAATAAGACTTATGTAGGAAGAACCAATCGAAAAGTTGAAGCACGAATAGAGGAGCACAGAGTCGACATGAAAAACAAAAAACTTACATCCTCACTTGTACAACACTCGCTCACAGAAGGACATACAATAGATTTCGACCATTCAAAAATAATAGCAAGTTTAAACAGTGAACCTCTCAGAATTTACAGGGAAGCTATAGAAATATATAAGAGAAGGGATATAATGAAATAAATAATAACAAACAATACAATAATAATATTAATAATACAATAGCGAAAATAACCCCAAAACACAACAATAATAATATTAATGTCACAACTAAAATTAACAATAAATTACAACACAAAAATAATGATAAAATATTATTACCAACGAACACGACAGCAGGTGGGCGTGTCACAAGGAGCCAATCACGTCGCGCTAACAATATTTGACATAAGCGGCCATCTTGTACGCTACGAGTCACTTGACGGTGAGCTTTCAGTGTGAGTAGACGTGTGTCGCGCGCGTGCTTTTCGTTAAGTCCTTGAAAATGCCTGGTGATATTCAGGCAAAACGTCGGAAGACAAATGGTCTTAGTCAAGACCTACTGACACGGGAAAACCGAGATAAAAATATTATAACATATTTCACCCGTGAAAACATCAAATATAACATATATATATATATATATATATATATATATATATATATATATATATATATATATATATATATATATATATATATATATATATATATATATATATATATATATATATATATATATATATATATATATATATATATATATATATATATATATATATATATATATATATATATATATATATATATATATATATATATATATATATATATATATATATATATATATATAATATATAATTATATGGGCTCTTCCATTTTCCTTCTCTCCTCTCTATCTCGTTCCTTCCGTATCCGTTTTTAATACTTTTAATTTGATTTCTATTTATTGAGACATGACGTTATGGTATGCATTAATGCATAGTTTACGATTTTTAACACAATATGACAAACATATGCAATATAAAATGCAAGAAAATGGCGTGTTTCAAAGTTGAATAAACCAGTGGTCCCCAACCTATGGGCCGCGGCCCGGTACCGGGCCGTGAACCAAATGATACTGGTCCGCGCCGCCTGCTTAAAAATCAAAATAATTTTATGAAAAAATCGTTAATTATATAGCTTAAAATAATTATTCCGTTAGAAACCCCTTCACGCTAAGTTACCTTCTACATAATACCTTCGAAGTAAAACAACACCACACTGCCATAATATGCATGCCGAATGCGGAGTCATTTTTTCTCAAACTGTTCGCTCCTTAACTCCGAAGGCGGTCTTGTTCTCGAAATTATTTTCTCTTTCTTGACAACAACAAGAAACATTCTTTCAACCTTCCTGTTGAGCCTTAAAAATAAAGAAAATACCCATGAATCAAAAAAATATATCTCAAACGTCAAATATCTCTATCTTCATTGTTATTATATATTTTTTTCTTAATTTTCCCCACAATCTTGTATTTTATATTTTCTTTACTACTTTTATTTGTCACTACAACTTATTTACCACAATTTACCACAATTTACCACAATCGTAATTTTTATTTAATCTTTTAAAAATAAAAAATATTATATTTTAATATGAATAAATATTTTTAGCCATATTTCCCTCCCCAAACACCTTGTTCTTTATGGTGAGGAACCACAATTTATTATTTTATGTTTATTGCTTATTTTCAATACATTTTTCTTTACTGTTAGTTTTAATTTTTATATTCCTCTGTAAAATAATATTTCCTTATTAAATAATAAAATTTAAAAAATCTACATTCAATGTGGACCCCCCCCCCCAATGTAAACCCCCCCTACCCTCAGTGGGCCGCGGTGAAATTATCAAACGCTGACCGGTCCGCGGCGACAAAAAGGTTGGGGACCACTGGAATAAACGAATCATTAATGATGTAGGCAAATAATACCTATACCGCCATATATTAGGTATATAATATTATGTATCTACATCATTGTGTCAGTTGTGAAATTATAGTTGTAAACCTATTTGACCAAAAACTTATATTATGTAGATCTGCTCATTGCCAAAATCTAATATTTTATCTATATAGTGACAGTGTGACCTATATATATGATAAAATATCAATTTGTCAAATGCTATTTCAGCTATTTGGTGTCATATTTTATAGTTACAGTTTTTTCACTCCTCACTAGCCCAAGGGGATATAGTGGGGAGTTATGATGAGTGCTATTTTTTATTGCAGATTATCAACTAGTATCATGCTGAGATTGTATTCTGAAATTTTCCATCAGGAAGACAGCTTACATTGAGATCATCTGGATCACAAAGTACCAACTTTTAAAATAATTGGACTGAGTCAATACTGCGGCTTACTATGATAGTGGTTTCAATGTGAACGGGTTTTCAAAATGGTAAAAATTGCCCCTTGACATATGTGGACCTCAGAGCATTGACACCTTCGGTAGACTTCTCTGACTTCTTAAGACTGCCTCGTTTCGTAGAGCCAACAAATAAGCTACGGCGCCCTTGGGGTGATCTTGCATCACTAAGCGGCGCTTTATAAATTATATTAATTGTTATTATTATTATTAAGGCTGTTATCTTCTAAAGCCACCACTCTCAGGTATCATATAATTTTCCAATCGTATCCTTTTTCAGTAAAAAATAGCCTTTATACTAAGAAGTAAGTTTGGCTGTCGCTGGACAGATTAAAACTAGTTGCATGTACGACGCAGTTGTTTAAATTCAAAATTCAAAGCATGTTAAAGAAAAGTACATATCTGAATACCTACTTTGAAAGAATATAAATGGACAATAGAAACAATTACACTCTGCAATATGAAAACTTCATACCCCTTGATGAAAACATGCGTTTTTTATGACAGATCAGGGGGGCAAGTCTGGTCAACCGGCGGAATCAAAACCATCCATGTTTACCCATATCATGGATATAATTATCGTATGGAGTTGTTTAATATCTTAAGATGGTATACCTCAAGGTACTGTACTTGGTCCACTTTTATTTATAATTTATGTGAATGATATATTCAATCTGCCAATATCTGGTAAAATAATTTCTTATGCTGAGGACACTGCCATTATACTGAAAGATAACACCTGGAAGGAATTAATTGCCTCAGCTGAATCAGATATAAGTGTTTTGAAGTCTTGGTTCGATTGTAATGTACTTTCATTGAATACAGATAAAACGTGTATTATCCCATTTGCACTAAATGATAAATACATCCCAAAAGACCTTAATATTAAAATTCATATTGACAATTCCTGTTTCAACAACTCCATATCTTGTAACTCAGCGTGTATTAAATTATCCACTAAAAATAACATCCGATACCTAGGCATTATGATTGAAAGCAGTATGAAATGGAAATTACATATAACTACTACTATTGAACGCCTTAAAAAGCTAATTTTTATTTTTCTGAGACTAAGAAATATACTTCAAACAAACTTGCTTAAAACAATATATTTTTCATTATTTCAATCCATCTTACAATATGGCATTATATGTTGGAGGGGGGGCTTTTAAAACCACTTTAGTGCCTTTAGAAGTTTTTCAAAGAATCATTATTAAAATTATATTAAAAAAGAGATTTGATTATCCAACTATTAATTTATTTCAAGAATTTAAAGTTTCAACTGTTGAAAATATCTACAAAAAAATCTCATTGTTCCATATTCATAAAGATATTCTTACAAATTCAAACCAATTGTCATTTTCTTTAAGTAGCAGAATAAATTCACAAGGATGTATTACCATTCCTCTTTTACGTACAACTGCCTCACAACATTTCTATAAGTATAAAGGTACTAAGTGGTTTAATGAACTCCCTTTGAGTCTTAGACTCGAAAAAAATTATAGTATATTTAAAAATAAAATTAAAAAATTGTACTGATTTATTTATTTATTTTTTGTTATTTCATTCTTGTTTTGTGTAGCTTCATATTTTTTAGTAGATGTACAATGTTTTGGTAAATGTAACAATATTAAATAGATACTCCCCTCTTTTAACACGAGATTTTATCTCAATTAAAGAGGGTTATTATGAATTATATGATGGAAATTGTATACCTTTTTAAATTATGATTTATATGTGAACATTGTATTGTTTTTGTCAATAAATAAAAAAAAAAAAAAAAACTACATGAGATAATTATATCCATGATATGAGTAAACATGGATGGTTTCGATTCCGCCTGTTGACCAGACTAGACCCCCAAGTCTAATGACTTTTCAGTCTTAAAAAATTAACGAATTACCTACGGTCGGAATTTTATTTGCGCGGTCACTTGCATTAATTAATTCATAACATACCGAATTTCAAGTACGCCAGAGGTAAATCATAGGTAGGTACCTACATGAATAGAAGACAAACGTCAGAAAGGAATGTGTTATGTTGGGCGTCAAAGTGAACCACAAGAATGTCCAGGAAATTATCCACAAAAGATCCCGATGGAATTATCAAGAGAGAAGATATTCCTACTTATGTACATACATAGGTTCATGCTCAGCTACTTCATACACAATAGGTTAGACTAAATTAGTCAGATTTGAGATTCTATTGGAACCAATTATGTTGAATATATAGTTCATCTTAATATTTTTTGAAAACGATTCAAACTTTAAGGTTCCACAAAGATTAATTTTCTTCCACGTGTCGATCATTGATTTGGCTTGGGGCAAAAGAATATTTATTTTTTACATATTCATAAGAGCGTTTACAAACAAAAAGATAAAATCAAATAAGCGTTATAAAAATAATAAAAAAAAATACAACAATCAAAAATATAGAAAAAGATGCACAGTAAGAAAAAAACATATTTCCATTTACCAGAGTGCAAGTAAAATATATGCATTTTGTCATAAACATCGCTGTTTCAAATTTCTCTGATGGTATGCAAACCAAACACCGGTTAGAAGAATTTCCCTGACAGCAGAGCTACTCTTGAAGTTGATTAAAGTTAGATTAAGATCAGCTTCAGATTTTAGAAAACTTTGAGCTTAAATTAATTGAATAATAATATGATTTTTAAGCAACAATTAATGACAATTTCACATATATATAGACACACTCACACACATATATACCCTTACACTCATATGTACACACATACATACGCTCATGCACTATCATTCAGATATAAATGTTTTTCATATGTAGCTTTAAGTATGTAAGCACAAAATTTATTGTTAATAATGTGGAAATTTGTTATTGGTTTTAGTCTTATACAAATGCATCTATATAAAAAATGATATTATACTGTAAATTTCACGGAAATAAAAATAAAAATATTAACAACTTGTCACGAATAGTCCCATAGGATCAAAAACAACATGTCTCCAGCATGTACCTACATAAATAAAAATTGTTCAACTGGTGTTTAAAACAATCTTTAAAGAAGTCATATTAAATCTGAAACAAAAACAATTTCAAAAAGTATGTAGATAAGTTTATAAAAAAAAATCTTACCTGAGATCTTCTCTTCTGGGCCTCGGCCTGGCTCTGAGTCTGGTACGTTGCGCCCGCGGCTGTCGACAGTCGCAGTGCAGCGCGCACAGTGCTGCTGACGTGGCCAACGTGATAACAAGCGGCGCGGCCAGGAAACGCAGCACGACTGCGATCTGCTCGCCTCGGTCGTAATGAGGCAACGCCACGCTGCGATCAGCGCGCGACCAGTAACACGGATATTGCGCACCCTCTGTCCCGTACGTCTCCGTGAAATTAGCACAGTTCACACTCGGCGGATATCCGCACCCCTTGATGTTGATCAGCAGTAACGCATTGTGCGACCGCCCCTCGGCCTCGTACCGTACGTGCACCCTCGTGCACTTGTACAGATCCGCCGTGCAACCCTCCCGGCACGAGGCCAACATGCACTCCATCAGACCGTTCCTCTCCTCCCGCCGCAAGGTCGTGCACGTCACCGGCTGCGACGGAAAGTCCGCGGCGAGCGCCGACAGGGCGGGGTCCACGTACAGGGGCACCAGGAACAGCAGGGCTCCGCCCCCGCCGGCTGCCAGCGCGGCTAATATCGCCGTGCCGCAGCGCGCCGCCTGCTCGCGGAGACGGAACCCGCGGGGCGGGGGCGCGCGAGAGGGCGCAGCCCCCGCGCCCCGCAGCAGCAGCTCCGAGCTGCCGCTGCGCATCCTTTACCGCATCCTGGACACTCCCAATCTTCTGACCGACCGCCTCTCCTTCGACTCACACAGCCCTAACACTCCCGACCTCGCACTTGTTCAATGATTATACTATATCGATACAATCGTAATCTAATATAATTCACACTTGGTTATTTTTTTTTATATTTCAAAGTACACGTGTAAATTTATTTGTCTTTACCACTGTTTTATAATAAAAACAATTAAAGTACTCACTTACTAACGATTAAAAGAAGAAAATTGTTGCATCTGCTTTGATTTATTAGTCAACAATTTTTAAACTAAACAGATTGCACTTTATATAGATTAGATTGATTAAAACATGTTTACACACACCAAACATTTGAATGTTATGCAATATTAGTATGAAACCTTAAATTATTCATATTATTGCGAAAAACATGCAAATATCATCAGTAAATATCCATTTTATCCAAACATTAAAACCGTCATTGCACAAAATGTTAGGGATCTAGAAAATTAATATAATATATTTAAAACTCAAAAAATAATAAATAAAGTGACAATTTCATATATAATTTTTTTAAGTCAAATATTTCGTTTAAGTTAAAATAACCATAGCTGTATTTTCTATAATATAATCAGCAATACATTGTCGAACATCAGAAAAATATTATTTAATAAAAAAAATATTGCGTAATATTTTTTTAATAAAAAAAATAACGCGTAATGTTCTTTTCATTATTATTAATTTATTTTTTTAAAAAATGCAAATATAACGTTAAAGTTATAAAATTCAAATTAAATTAACAAATATATATAAGTTGAACTACCACTTGAAACAACCACAAAAGAAAACACATGAAACGAAATTAAGAAAAAAAATCATTAAATCGATAAGTCAATCTCGAACGATCTCTTTTTCTTAGAAAAGAAGGCGTTAAAATAATCCTAAACTATTTTCTTCTGTATACACTCGAATCCTACATTAATATTACAAAGAAACAAAAAAAGACTCAAACGAAAAAAAAAATTGAATGATATTAATATTATTTTAAATGTCTATATTTTATCAATGAACGCAATCTGTCGACACATCATAATAAGAAAGTAATGAATTTTTAAATGACAAATATTTTTATACGGTTCGAAACAAACGTAATTATTTTGAAAGGAGTAAATGAGATAAATGAATCACATGCACATATTCATTTCCTTGCCGCACAAACAAATAGGTATCAATGAAAATTAAAAGTGTTTTAGATAGATGTGATTTTCATATAGTAAGCAATATTATATTCCGCGGTATATGTAACAAGAAAACGCAACCGGACATCCGGTGCCTTAGCGCTGCGCGCTCCTACTGAACTGAAAACTGAAAACAGTCAAACATAGTCAGCTGAAAACCTGAAAAGCTCGCGGCTAAACGGATATATTGCTTGAACCGGCTGGTTGGCATGTTGGAGCGCAGAATCGAAAGGGACAAATCATTTTAATATATTTATTTTTTACACGAAACTTTAACAGACTAGTTTCGTTTTTCAATATTAGATATCGCGTAATGAGGGTAATTCAACAATATCGATATGGCATCGAAGGAGTAATGTAACAACTCATATAGATATCGCGTAATGAGGGTAATGTAACAATGTCGATGTCGCATAAAGGGAGTAATGCAACAATACCTATATAGATATCGTGTAATGAGGGTAATGTAACAATGTCGATGTCGCATCAAGGGAGTAATGCAACAATACCTATATAGATATTGCGTAATTAGGGTAATTCAACAATATCGATATGACAACGAAGGAGTAATGCAACATTACCTATATAGATATCGTGTAATGAGGGTAATGTAACAATGTCGATGTCGCATCAAGGGAGTAATGCAACAATATCTATATAGATATTGCGTAATTAGGGTAATTCAACAATATCGAAGGAGTAATGCAACAGTACCTATATAGATATCATGTAATGAGGGTAATGTAACAATGTCGATGTCGCATCAAGGGAGTAATGCAACAATATCTATATATGTAGATATTGCGTAAGTAGGGTAATTCAACAATATCGAAGGAGTAATGCAACAGTACCTATATAGATATCGTGTAATGAGGGTAATGTAACAATGTCGATGTCGCATCAAGGGAGTAATGCAACAATACCTATATGTATATCGTGTAATGAGGGTAATGTAACAATGTCGATGTCGCATCAAGGGAGTAATGCAACAATATCTATATAGATATTGCGTAATTAGGGTAATTCAACAATATCGAAGGAGTAATGCAACAGTACCTATATAGATATCGTGTAATGAGGGTAATGTAACAATGTCGATGTCGCATCAAGGGAGTAATGCAACAATATCTATATAGATATTGCGTAAGTAGGGTAATTCAACAATATCGAAGGAGTAATGCAACAGTACCTATATAGATATCGTGTAATGAGGGTAATGTAACAATGTCGATGTCGCATCAAGGGAGTAATGCAACAATATCTATATATGTAGATATAGCGTAAGTAGGGTAATTCAAAAATATCGAAGGAGTAATGCAACAGTACCTATATAGATATCGTGTAATGAGGGTAATGTAACAATGTCGATGTCGCATCAAGGGAGTAATGCAACAATACCTATATATATATATCGTGTAATGAGGGTAATGTAACAATGTCGATGTCGCATCAAGGGAGTAATGCAACAATATCTATATAGATATTGCGTAATTAGGGTAATTCAACAATATCGAAGGAGTAATGCAACAGTACCTATATGCTGCTTTCCTAAATACAAGCTTCCAGCTTAAATTAGGAAAAGAAACATTAATGAGTAACATGTATTGAATGTAACTCATATATTTAAATATGGATAGTATGGAGGTTTTTTTCCTACCCAGAATATGAAAACAGCTTGATGGTATGTATGCATGTTTGTATATTAAGTATCAATCTATTAAGTCCCCGTAGATATTGTGTAGTGCAGTGGTCCTCAACCTTTTTGTCGCCGCGGACCGGTCAGCGTTTGATAATTTCACCGCGGCCCACTGAGGGTAGGGGGGTTTACATTGGGGGGGGGTCCACATTGAATGTAGATTTTTTAAATTTTATTATTTAATAAGGAAATATTATTTTACAAAGGAATATAAAAATTAAAACTAACAGTAAAGAAAAATGTATTAAAAATAAGCAATAAACATAAAATAATAAATTGTGGTTCCTCACCATAAAGAACAAGGTGTTTGGGGAGGGAAATATGGCTAAAAATATTTATTCATATTAAAATATAATATTTTTTATTTTTAAAAGATTAAATAAAAATTACGATTGTGGTAAATTGTGGTAAATTGTGGTAAATAAGTTGTAGTGACAAATAAAAGTAGTAAAGAAAATATAAAATACAAGATTGTGGGGAAAATTAAGAAAAAAATATATAATAACAATGAAGATAGAGATATTTGACGTTTGAGATATATTTTTTTGATTCATGGGTATTTTCTTTATTTTTAAGGCTCAACAGGAAGGTTGAAAGAATGTTTCTTGTTGTTGTCAAGAAAGAGAAAATAATTTCGAGAACAAGACCGCCTTCGGAGTTAAGGAGCGAACAGTTTGAGAAAAAATGACTCCGCATTCGGCATGCATATTATGGCAGTGTGGTGTTGTTTTACTTCGAAGGTATTATGTAGAAGGTAACTTAGCGTGAAGGGGTTTCTAACGGAATAATTATTTTAAGCTATATAATTAACGATTTTTTCATAAAATTATTTTGATTTTTAAGCAGGCGGCGCGGACCAGTATCATTTGGTTCACGGCCCGGTACCGGGCCGCGGCCCATAGGTTGGGGACCACTGGTGTAGTGTATACTGCATTACAAATTGTATGAAACGATGTCGTCACTAAATTCAATTTTAATAAAAATTGTTAAAAAAAGTTTGAGATGTACAACTACAATATTTATATTTTTAAAGAAAATTAAATTATATTTAAAATGGATAAATGGAAATATAAAGTAAAAATTCCAAATTTGATAACCCCCGATCGAAACAAAAATTCTTAATTCTGAGTAAAAAATTTTTTTGGTCCTATAATTTTCTATATTTTCGAAAATTTTAGGATCTGTGCATATGCTGCGAAGCCTCTAATTTGGTGTTTTTTGACTTCAATGTTGGAAAAACCGTGAAAAATATAGACCCTGCATACAAATCTCGTGTATCTTGGCCTGATACTTTGTCGATATATTAAGAGAAATAAATTCTCTTGAACAAATCGACAGTTGGATTAATTTCTCATGCAATTTTCGCTTCTCCGGGCTGAAAACATTGGTTAGTTTGAAAAATGCCATATGGCAATAAACTTGCTACTTACGCTTAACGGAGGTTACTGACCCTTTATTTAAACTTCCAATAAATCAAAAAGAGAGATCCAGAGCAATCAATAATGCATAGAAATGCATAAATATATTTTTAATACAAATTAATTACCAAAATTTGGTAAGAATAGGTTAGTTAGGATTAGGCGCGAGAGAAAAGTATTATATATCAAAAAAATAACTTCATTATATAATCTAACCAAACTATTATGTAAATAGGTATATAATGCGACTCGCGTAAGCAAGTCGCAATGAGAACTACATGCAAACCTGATCAACCCATTTTTATGAAAAATTTGGTAAGGTAATGTGGCTAAATACCGTCCCCTTATTGTTTTTCAACAATTTTATAGTAAATTTGACAAAAAAATAATTCCTAAATTAAACCCATTTTTAAGTAATTTAGTTTATTATCATAAAAAAATAAAACACATTGAAAATAGAAGTACAACAATGATGCAAACACGGAAATGGTAAATTTTATAGTCAATTTCTATAAAAAAATTGAATTAACTTTTTTTATTTCCATAATAAAATATTTATATTAAGGTTATGCCCATCCGCACACCTCTCGCTGGTCACCCCACATTGTGGGATAAACCGTGATGGTATTGTGTGTAGGTTTATGAATTAAATATCATATACTTTTTATATAATATGTCGGCCTTGATTCGTGATTCAGTTGGTTAGGTATCTGACTGCTGATCCAAAGGTCTCGGGTTCGATTCCCAGTGACACACAGTTTTTAATTGTGTTTTCAGTCTGGATCTGTGATACGATTCATATCGTAAGTCTCCAGAATGTGACAACTTGAGTGCGTGTTAAATTAATATTTGACATAGTACCTGTTAGTTACTCGAGAAATTATATTAAGTAATAAGTAAGTACCTACAGAGGTAAATAATTAAAAACAGATAGGACAACGTCTGCCGAGCTTTACTAGAAAAATATTAACTTGAGTTTTTTTAAACATGGGTTGTATAATAATATACAGTATTTTTAAATCGAATATTTATATGATCGCTATATTGTGTCATCATTTTTCTTCTTCGTCTTTTTACTCAGTTCCCTGTTACTAAGTAAATTTCTACAAGTGAGTGACTGTGAGAGGAAAGGTTTCTAAAGACCCCGCCCCCGCGCGGTGCGCATGCGTCCCTCCCTACCCTCCCCATCATTTTACCGCCTCGCCCAACATCATCACAGGTCCATCAGATGACAACCTTATCAAAGGAAAATTTCAATAATGTCCTCATTTCTGTCTTATTAATAATTATACTCACTAACAACTCGTCTCAACAACAGCATTTTCATTCATTCATGCCAACATGGCAGTTCCAAAGTTTGGAGTTAATAGCGACAGGTGTGCGGGTATGCGTTACCATATAAAAAGAAGCACGAAAGATGCGTGTTATCCCGACACACCAGTATCGTCTCACCTAAAAAAGCACTGCAACTAGAATAGGTGGTGAACGAGGAGAGTTGTTATTTTTTATTAAAATAAAATAACATAAAATTGCCCAACTCTTACGGGACACCCAAAAAAATGTTAATAGAAAGGAGTGGAAGCACCAATTTTCTCTAAAAATATGAACATTGCAGAAGTATCCCATTAAGTGAACTGTTCTATATATTGGAAAAAATAACCCCAAGTATGAATCAATCAATCAGTGGCGCTACAACCCATCATGGGTCCTGGCCTCCTCCAGAAGCTCCCTCCACACCTCCCTGACCATCGCTTCCTGCCGCCAATTCACAACGCCCAAGTATGAATACCTACTTCCTCGAAAATACTCAATTAAAAGACGTTGAATCACAAACTGACCTAGGTATCATTGTATCCGCAGATTTAAAATGGGAAGACCATATTGTTTAGATTGTTAAGAAACTCCCTTGTTTACTGCATCAGGAAAGCGTCACACCAGACTTAATATTAAAAATATGTAAAGCATTTGCTAGACCATTGTTGGAATATGGTTTCCAGATATGGAGTCCCTTATTTTTCCATAGACATTGACTTACTTGAGAGGGTCTAAAGACGTTTTACTAAATTTCCCAGGACACTTCAACACCTTAACTTAACATACGAGGAAAAATGACTTCTCAAAACTGGAAAACCGAAGAGAACGTGAAGATCTTATTGAAACATTCAAAATATTATCAGGCCATTATGACTCTGTAAACATGAAAAATCTCTTTCAATATAGTCATAACCCTAATTTGCGTGGTCATAGCTTAAAACTTGTTAGAAGTAGGTTCTCTACAATTCTTTGAAGGTATTTTCTTTTCTTTCAAATATAGAGTGGTGAATACTCGGAATAAACTGCCCCAACATGTTTTGGATGCTGACAATGTTAATATTTTCAAGAATAGACTGGACTTTTTTCGACGCAACAAAATAGTTACAACCAAATAATAAAATTGGCCTTGGCTGCCTGCCTATAAATAAATAATAATCTAACTGTCGATTTGTTCAAGAGAACTTTATTCTCTTAACCAATCGACAAAGTATCAAGCCAAGATACGCGAGATTTGTATGCAGGGTCTATATATTTCACGGCTTTTCCAACTTTAAAGTCAAAAAACACCAACTTAGAAGTTTCGCAGCATATAATGTTCTGTATACGGATTTACTCATAATTCGGAGTAGAACATTTAATATGTGTCTATGTGTCCGTCCCCCGCTTTTGATCCGCTCAATTTAAAGAGCTCAAAATTTTAATATATATGGATAGTTATAGGCCTACAAAACTTTTAATTTTGAAAATTGGTATAAATATAGACACTAAAAATCTCAAATTTATTTTTTCTAAAAAAATTCAGAGTTTCTCCAACATTTTTTATTTAGAAAAACTTTGTTATGATAAATTTTGCTATATTTACAAAGTTTTTAAAATAGCGAAAAAAGCCGAAACACTCCAACTAGACATTTTAATTTTCTATAAAAAATATTAACATTGTAATAGTAGGGGAGACATAGGTAATGGGAGCTAGCGGGTAATGGGAGCTAGTACAATATCCATGCACAGGAATGTGCAAGTCTCGCCGAAACGACAAAAACGGCTTCGGAAACTCTCGGTTATGCGACGTGATCGCCCTTAGCCGGCTTATTATCGTGCTTATAGTGGTGATGAGAAAAAGTTTGTTTTATGTGTCATCGTTATAAAAAAATATCAAATCTGGCAACCAAAGTAAGTACTTGGATATTTATCATTGTGTTGTATTTAGTGTTTATTAAATGCTATGTTTAATATATTTGACGATAGAAGTGGAAGATAGATAATTTAGCAATGCTTGTTTGTGTTAGTTTTATTGATTTGGAGTGTATAACATTCGGGTAATGGGAGCTAGAAACGCTCCCATTGCCCGCCTAGACAACGTGTTATTTAGCTCAAGAAAAAAAACAAGAAAATATAACTCAATGTCTGGAAGTGACATTTGTCACGTGACTGGCAACTGTCACTTGCATACATTGAGTTATCCTTTCTTGTTTCTGTTCTTGAACTAAATGACACGTTGTCTAGGGGGGCTGGTTAGCAAATACTAATTATATTACTTACAATCGATCTCCGCTGCTTGGGAGAAAAGTTCTCTAGTGAACAGGAACATATACTTGCGAATCATATGATCAGATGGGTCGGTGGCAGAGCGGTTCGCGCGCTGGGCTAGTAATCCAGTGGTCGCGAGTTCGAATCCTGCCTCGACCGATTTCGTGCACAAGCATTTATTTGCTTATTTTAGGGAACGTAGGATGATGTATATGTACTTGTTTAACAAGGGAAGATGTATATGTACTTGTTTACTTGTTTTTTTATATAAAAAAAAATATATCTTTGATATGTCTTATGTGTTTTATGGTTTAACAAGCAGCCAACTGCGTAAAATATGTTAAATTATCTGAAAAATTTGCTTTATTTTTGTTGATTATGATGTTTTGTTGATTACTTTATATTTGTGACATGTTTAAGTTTCTATTGTGTTACCAAAGTAGGCTTAAATTGGTTTAGTATTATGTGATGGCTCTCATTACATATATGAAGGGTTTTTGGCTCCCATTACCCGATGTGTTGGGTAATGGGAGCGAAGGTAACCTTTTGGTAAAACGTGATTTTCATCATCTAAGACAGGGGTGGGCAGACTTACACCATCGGCGGTCTACAACATAAAAAATGGACGACAAGCGATCGACTGATCGACTCACAAGCAGAAAAAATAATTGGTACTTACCTACATACTACTTAGAGGTCGATGAATGGCACTACGTGTTTTCCGCTAATATCTCCTAGGAAATTTACTAAGTGCCAAACGTTAACACGAAGACAGATGTTCGTCAGTAAGCCTATTGCGGTATTTTGACTTAATTACTTTCATTTCAGAAAATGCAGATTCACACAAATACGTTGACCCAAACAAAGCAGTTAATTGTTGGGCAATTTGCTTTAGATTTAGATATTTTTCTTGCGTTAAAAGAGACCAAAATGTGGTACCTGTTGCTCTGATCTGTTACGTTAGTTTCACTTAGGACAAAATAATGATATTCTTATTAGCGGCACAGAGTCAACGAGAGTTATAGAGAAACTCATAAATTAGTTCGGAGATCGGACTCCAGATGTCTGATCAGATCCAATTTCTGTATGAGGTACGAGACTTAATAGCGATGGCGAGACTGACGACAAACACGTGCCGTGCGGTAAACATCAAGCGCGGCACGTATTTGTCGCCTCCGAGTGTTCTTGTATTATTATGGTTATAAAATTAAATAAATTTCGTTTTTAATTGATAAAGATTATTTTAAATTGTTTTCTTGATAAGTATTCATTTTGGAGTAGAATTACGCTATTATTACGCCGGCCGGGCAGGGCTTCGTAAACTTTTAGGTACATTTTTGTAAGTATGCGCGCGATCGACCCTAAAACCGCTCGCGATCGACCGGTCGATCGCGATCGACTGTTTGCCCATCCCTGATCTAAGAGTTGGTCTTTAAATATTTTGTTAGTAATTTTTCGTATTTTTTCAACTTTCCCTTACATGGCTCCAATTCCCCCATCCTCCCCTACATCTCAAACTTTTTTTAACAATTTTTATAAAAATTGAATTTAGTGACGACATCGCTTTATACAATTTGTATGGAAGTGGCCTATATATTATACATTATAATATCTAAGTATCCTTGATAGTTTGATACTTAATCACCAAACATACATACATACCATCATGCTGTTTTCATATTCTTGGTAGGAAAAACAAACTGACCTCCATACTATCCTATCTAGACATACATACCTACATGTTTTATATAGAAAACAAAATATCTTAAAATATTTATTTTAAATTATTTTACATTAAGATATTAGGAAGCAAACAGCGTATGCGTAAAATGCCTGGGGGTCTAAAAACGGTTCTTAGTTGGCCAGTCTTAGAAGAAACGGGGTATAGGCGGCAATCTATTCTTGACAATAACCTTACTATACACGATTGTGCACGTCTCCAAAGATGCTCATGCACATCTCTCAATAAGACAGCCGAAATTAAAAACTTGGGTATTTACATTGACAACTTATTTAGATGGACAGAAGTCAAAAAATACCAACTTACAGGCTTCGCAGCATATAATATGTTCTATATATGGATTTACTCAGAATTCGGAGTAGAACATTAAATATGTGTCTATGTGTCCGTGTGTCTGAGTGTCCCCCCCCCTAATAACTATTGATCCGCTCAATTTACAGAGCCCAAAATTTCAGAAACAATAGAAAATTCTAGGCCTAAAAATCTTTCATACTCATAATATTGAATTTTTGTTTCAGTCAGGGGTTATCAACTTTTGAATTTTTCCATATATCTCAAAAACTATAGAAGCTAGAATGCTGAAAATTGTTATAAATATAGACAAATGTAGTTTTTCAGAGTTTCTTAAACATTTTTTATTAAGATTTTTTTTATGATAAATTTATGTGTTTAACTGCCGATATTTCCAAAGTTTTTAAAAATAGCGAAAAAAGTCGAAATACCTCAACTAGATAATTTAATTTCCTATAAAAAAATATCAGCATTTTAGTATTACACAATTTTTATAAAAATTGAATTTAGTGACGACATCGTTTCATACAATTTGTTAGGGAGTGTACAGTACACAATATCTACGGGGACCCAATAGTTTTATACCTTATCTCCAAGCATAAATACATACCATCATCCTATTTTCATATTCTGGGTAAGAAAAAAAGACTGACTTCCAACTTCCATTCAGCGCCATTGCGAAATAAAAGTTTTTTTTTGTTTATTAACTTAACCTGGTGCATTAATGCAACGTCACATCGTATTTTTCCAGATATTTTGATCTTCTTTAATTTATAAAAAAATATAATGCTCTATACCTTATAGTTTCTTAGAAATTTAAGATAAATGTCAAAAATCGGGGTATGCTTATTATTTATCTTTATTAAAATCCAAACTAGGTTATTTTTTCAAAAATTTTCGTTTTGTAGTAATGATGCAAATTCAAATTGAAAAAATACGTACGTTGGCAGCAGTCACCCTCTGAAGTCAAAAAATGGTACGGAATCGAAAAACGTCTTGAAGATGGGTTGGAAACTGTGCACCAATAGACTTACTCTCGTAATAATAATAATAATAATAATAAATTTGGATTATTTTTATAGCGCCGTTTTTGTGATAACCTCACCTCAAGGGCGCTTTGAATATATTAGGGGTTATTGTAAGACTCGCGGAAGGAGTGAGTTTTTAGGTGTTTCCTGAATAGTGCTAAGTTGTCGATTTGCCTCAGTTCAGGTGGTAGTTTATTCCACGAGGCTGGTCCGGCCACAGCAAAAGCACGATCACCGAAGGATGAAGTGTTGACTCTATTTATTTCAGTCAACTTGCCAATTACGGATGTGGTGGCTGACCGAAGTGTTTGTTGTCGCTCGTTTACGGTGAGAGGGATGCAGAAGTCTGAAAGATACGTGGGAGCCATGCCATGGATCGCTTTGAAAGTCAACAAACATAATTTGTACTTGATTCTTTCTGGCACTTTAAGCCAGTGAAGATTTCGTAGATGGTGGGATATGTTTGAGAATTTCGCGGCTCCGGTGATTAGCCTAGCAGCAGCGTTGAAGACGGATTGAAGTTTGTTTAGCTCCAGCTTTGGAAGGTTTGCGTAGATACCATTGCAGTAGTCCAGGCGGGAAATAACGAATGCGTTTACTAGAGATTTCGTTGCTTCCGTAGGTATATTTCGTCTGATAGATTTTATTCGTCGTAAGTGGTAGAAAGCAGAGGATGTTGTGTTGTTTATCTGTTTTTTGAGACTTAGACTGGAGTCAATATGTACTCCCAGAAGTTTAACGGCGGACTTAGGAATAATGTCGGTGTCTGCAACAGAGACAGAGGTGTTGTCTATGTAATGCTGCCGGAGGTGTGTGGCCGTCCAGAGAAATTCGGTCTTAGTTGGATTTAGTTTTAGTTTATTTGAAGACATCCACAGCTCTATCTCTTCGATGCACAGACAAATTTTGTCTTTTAGAAGGGATGACTCACTGGGAGTTGAATAAAAGTACAGCTGCCAGTCATCGGCGTAGCAGTGTGCAAGTAGATTATGCGATTTAACTATGTTAAAAATGTCCTTTGTGTAAAGTGTGAACAGTAACGGGCCAAGCACAGAACCCTGGGGAACTCCTGTCGTCACTTTTTTAGGGAAAGACTGTTCTTTATTTATTACTAGCTTTTATGTCCCGCCGTTGGCCAAGAATATAATATTGTGATGGAAAAAGCAATCTTTTTTATAATATTGTCACCCAATTATTTTTCAAAATCGGACTATGAAAAGTGGTTTGAAATATGATTGAATTTGATTGTAAAATGTTCAAGTGATGGCCACAACCCATTATTATTTATAAAGTGTGAATGAAGTACAATATACAAAATTTCTGCACGCATGGACTATGCGAAATGGTTTTAAATATGACTGTTTATCAATGTTGTAAAGAGATTGGTTTGGCCACAACCCCCATTTTTAAATATTATCATCGAAATAAATTTTAATATGTACCTATTGAAAATTTAGTAATTTTGGATGTTGGGATGTGGTTAAAATTTGATTAAACAAATGTACTGAAAATATCTAGTGTTGGTCACATCATAATATTCGTTTTTATATTTTTGCATCGAGTGTGCATTATATTTTTGCACAATAAGACTAACAGACTTAAAATTGATACAAAAGTCTACATTAACGAAGAAGAAGAAGACTTAAACTATGGTAAGTAGTTTTTAATTTGAATATAAACGTTGTGAAGAGTTCAGTAATGGCCACAACCCCCATTCTTTAAATATTGTCAACTAAATCAAATACGTAGGTGTTGAAAATTATTCAAAATAGGATGATATAAATGGTTTAAATTTGATTAAACAAAAGTATTGAAAATATTCTAGTGCAGGTTACATCGTCACATCCCACAATCCATTTGTTTTTACATATGTATTTTCATCAAGTATGCATATCGTTAAAAATATTTCTGCACAATAGACTATTAGACTTAAAACTAACCCAAAAGTCTAGATAAAAAAGAGAAAGATAAGTATAAGACTATACGAAATAGTTTGTATAAAAAACTATCCCAATGGTCTACGTAAAATAAGTTAAAATACATAAAATAGAAGAAAAAGACTATTGGAAATAGATTGTATGAAAAAAAACCAAAAGGTCTTCATAAAAGAAGAAGAAGATTAATCTATAGGAAATAGTTTGTATAAAATTCACCCAAGTTCTACATAAAATAAGAAAACGAAGAAAAAGACTAAAGGAAATAGTTTGTGTAAAAACTGACTACATAAGTAAGATCTACATAAAAAAAGATGAATTAGACAATAGGAGTATGTATAAAAGCTCACCCAAAGGTCTACAAAAAAGAAGAAGAATTAGACTATTGGAAATTGTTTGTATAAAAACTGACCAAAGGTCTACATAAAAGATGATGAATAAGACTATAGGAAATAGTTAATATAAAAACTGATTCAAAGGTCTATATAAAAGAATAATAATTAAACTATAGAAAAAGTTTGTATAAAAACTCACCTTTGGTCTACATAAAAGAAAAAGAAATTAATGAGACTATTGGAAATAGTTTGTATTAAAACTCTCCCAAAAGTCTACGTAAATGAAGAAGAAGAATAATTAGACTATAGGAAATAATTTTTATAAAAACTGACCCAAATGTATACATAAAAGAAGAAGAAGATGAATTAGACTATAGGAAATAGTTTGTATAAAAACTGTCCTAAAGGTCTACATAAAATTAAGAAAAAGAAAAAGACCCGTCGCTTCAGACCCTTCAGTACCTCCCGTCGCTTCAGACCCTTCAGTACCTCCCGTCGCTTCAGACCCTTCAGTACCTCCCGTCCCTTCAAGCCCTTCAGTACCTCCCGTCCCTTCAATTCCTCATTACGTCCCTTCCATTCATTAATTACATCCCGTCTCTTCAGTCAGTTAAGAAAAGTTTAAATCCAGAAACCATCCTGGAAGAACCGCAAAGAGATGAAAAGACCTTCTTTTCCCAGGATACTCCACCTTCATAGGTAAAATGACTAAATACACGAAGAAGAAGAAGAAAAAAGTTCAAATCCAGATACCTGCGAAGATATGGAAGGAAAATTGGACCTTCTTCTCCCAGGATAGTCCACCTTCATAGGTAAAATGACCAAATGCACGATGAAGAAGAAGAAGAAAAAAGTTTATATCCAGAAACAGTCTTGGAAGACCTGCTAAGAGATGGAAGGACAGTTGGACCTTCTTCTCCCAGGATTCTCCAACTTCATAGGTAAAATGACCAAAAATACACGATGAAGAAGAAGAAGAAGAAGAAGAAGAAGAAAGTTTAAATCCAGAAACCTGTGAAGAGATGGAAGGAAAATTGGACCTTCTTCTCCCAGGTTAGTCCACCTTCATAGGTAAAATGACCAAATAGACGATGAAGAAGAAGAAGAAAATAGTTTAAATCCAGAAACCTGCGAAGAGATGGAAGGAAAATTGGACCTTCATCTCCCAGGATAGTTCATCTTCATAGGTAAGATGACCAAATACACGATGAAGAAAAAAAGAAAAAAGTTTAAACCCAGAAACCTGTGAAGAGATGGTCGGAAAATGGGACCTTCTTCTCCCAGGATAGTCCACCTTCATAGGTTAAATAACCAAATACACGATGAAGAAGAAGAAGAAAAAAGTTAAAATCCACAAACCGTCCTGGAAGACCTGCGAAGAGATGGAGGGACAGTCGGACATTCTTTTCCCAGGATACTCCCCCTTCATAGGTTAAATGACCAAATACACGAAGAAGAAGAAGAATAAGAAAAAAGTTTAAATCCAGAAACCATCCCGGGCACACGCTCGACAATTCACCAAAGTTTCATTGTAATCGGACAAACGGTTTAGGAGTACATCGCATACAATTTTCCGATAGGAAATCAGTATATTGTTGATTTGTAAGTAAATAGTAATAGGTAGGTACCTACCTACAACAATATTCTAAAGAAATTCTATTCATAACAAATTTTATTTGAATATCAGAATCTTTCCGTTACCATAGTAACCATTCCAATACGTTAAAAATATCAAATGGTTTGAGACTTTTTTGAATATGTAGGTACCTACATTTGTTTGTTCGATGCCATAAAAATGAAAATTGTCCGAAATATCAAATATTATATACAAATTATGCAATTTAATTATGCCTATATCTTTACTAATAATTAACAGACTTTTACGATATACGTCTTAAAACTTGTCGTAATGTCTTGTGTTTCATTTTATTATTTCATAATTACATTTATTTCAAAGGTTTATTATTTTCAAGAACATATTCATTCGGTGGGAAAATGAAATATTGTATGAAAAGATATTAAAATGGCGGCGTTTATGTACAAAAGGCTTACTTTAAAAATAAGTTAAACATTATAATTATACCAAATATTCACCATGTTTTTCACTTAAACGCTAAGTTATACTTCAAAATATATTTTTTTTGTGTAAATACGTACTTCTAACTTTTAAACTAACAGATATTTGCGTGCAAAATGTACACTTTTTTGACAGATATGACTTGGAAAATTTTGTATGAAAAAAATAATTATTGAAATATTTTTAAAATTCAGCATTTTTATCGCATTATTTTTAGCGTGACACTGCATCAGGTATACAGGTACACGTTCGCACATAAATTAGATTTTTAGATGCTCTTGGTTTTTCAGAAGGCGTGAGACAAACACACACACACACACATACACACACACACACACACACACACATACACTAACATTTTGATTGCTTTATTACTTTAGACTAGCTTTTATGTCCCGCCGTTGGCCAAGAATGTAAAATTGTGAAAGAAAAAGCAATCGTTTTTATAATATTGTCACCCAATTATTTTGCAATATCAGACTATGAAAAGTGGTTTGAAATTTGATTGAGTTTAAGTATTGTAAAATGTTCAAGTGATGGCCACAACCCATTCTTTTTTATATATTGCTATAAAGTGTGAATGAAGTATAATATTTATACAATTTCTGCTCGCATGGACTATGCGTAATGGTTTTAAATATGACTGTTTATCAACGTTGTAAAGAGATTGGTTTGGCCACAACCCCCATTTTAAAATATTATCATCGAAAACAAATTGTAATGTGTACCTATTGAAAATTTAGTAATTTTGGATGTTGGGATGTGGTTAAAATTTGATTAAACAAACGTAGGTACTGAAAAGATCTAGTATTGGTCACATCCCATTCGTTTTTATATTTTTTCATCAAGTGTGCATTATATTTTTGCTCAATTTGACTGAAAGTCTTCATTAACGAAGAAGAAGAAGAATTGAACTATAGTAAATAGTTTTTAATTTGAATATAAATGTTGTGAAGAGTTCAGTAATGGCCACAACCCCCATTCTTTAAATATTAGGTGTTGAAAATTATTCAAAATAGGATGATATAAATGGTTTAAATTTAATTAAACAAAAGTATTGAAAAGATTCTAGTGCAGGTTATATCGTCACATCCCATATCCCATTCATTTCATATGTATTTTCATCAAGTGTGCATATCGTTAATAATATTTCTGCACAATAGACTATTAGACTTAAAACTAACCCAAAAGACTAAATAAAAAAGAGAAAAATAAGTATAAGACTATAAGAAATAGTTTGTATAAAAAACTATTCCAATGGTCTACATAAAATAAGTAAAAATACATATACCTAATAGAAGAATTAGACTATTGGAAATAGATTGTATAAAAGCTCACCCAAAGGTCTACAAAAAAGAAGAAGAAGAATATTTAGACTATTGGAAATAGTTTGTATAAATACTGACCAAAAAGTCTACATAAAAGAAAATGAATAAGACTATTGGAAATAGTTTGTATTAAAACTCTCCCAAAAGTCTACGTACTTAAATGAAGAAGAAAAATAATTAGACTAAAGGAAATAATTTTTATAAAAAAATGACCCAAATGTATACATAAAAGAAGAAGAAGAAGAATTGAACTATAGTAAATAGTTTTTAATTTGAATATAAATGTTGTGAAGAGTTCAGTAATGGCCACAACCCCCATTCTTTAAATATTAGGTGTTGAAAATTATTCAAAATAGGATGATATAAATGGTTTAAATTTAATTAAACAAAAGTATTGAAAAGATTCTAGTGCAGGTTATATCGTCACATCCCATATCCCATTCATTTCATATGTATTTTCATCAAGTGTGCATATCGTTAATAATATTTCTGCACAATAGACTATTAGACTTAAAACTAACCCAAAAGACTAAATAAAAAAGAGAAAAATAAGTATAAGACTATAAGAAATAGTTTGTATAAAAAACTATTCCAATGGTCTACATAAAATAAGTAAAAATACATATACCTAATAGAAGAATTAGACTATTGGAAATAGATTGTATAAAAGCTCACCCAAAGGTCTACAAAAAAGAAGAAGAAGAATATTTAGACTATTGGAAATAGTTTGTATAAATACTGACCAAAAAGTCTACATAAAAGAAAATGAATAAGACTATTGGAAATAGTTTGTATTAAAACTCTCCCAAAAGTCTACGTACTTAAATGAAGAAGAAAAATAATTAGACTAAAGGAAATAATTTTTATAAAAAAATGACCCAAATGTATACATAAAAGAAGAAGAAGATGAATTAGACAATAGGAAATAGTTTGTATAAAAACTGCCCTAAAGGTCTACATAAAATTAAGAAGAAACAGAATTAGACTCCAGGACCCGCCGCTTCAGGCCCTTCAGTACCTCCCGTCCCTTTAATCCCTCATTACGTCCCTTCCCATCAGACCCTTCACTACCTTCCGTCCCTTCAGGCAGTTTTATACCTCCCGTCCCTTCAGGCCCTTTAGTGCATCCCTTCCCTTCATTACATCCCGTCCCATCAGTCGGTTAAGAAAAGTTTAAATCCAGAAACCATCCTGGAAGAACCGCGAAGAGATGAAAGAACATTCTTTTCCCAGGATGCTCTACTTAATAGGTAAAATGACTAAATACACGAAGAAGAAGAAAAAAGTTTAAACCCAGATACCTGCGAAGAGATGGAAGGACAGTTGGACCTTCTTCTCCCAGGATTCTCCAACTTCATAGGTAAAATGACCAAAAATACACGATGAAGAAGAAGAAGAAGAAATAAGTTTAAATCCAGATACCTGCGAAGAGATGGAAGGAAAATTGGACCTTCATCTCCCAGGATAGTTCATCTTCATAGGTAAGATGACCAAGTACACGTTGAAGAAAAAGAAGAAAAAAGTTTATATGCAGAACCCGTCCTGGAAGACCTGTGAAGAGATGGAGGGACAGTCGGACCTTCTTTTCCCAGGATACTCCCCCTTCATAGGTAAAACGACCAAATACACGAAGAAGAAGAAGAATAAGAAAAAAGTTTAAATCCAAAAACCATCCTGGGCATACGTTCGACAATTCACCAAAGTTTCATTATAATCGGACAAACGGTTGATAAATAAATAAATAAAATAATTTTCCTATAGGAAATCAGTATAGGTATATTATTGTTGATTTGTAAGTAAATAGTATTAGGTAGGTACCTACCTACAACAACCTTCTAAATAAATCCGATTCCTAACAAATTTTATTTGAATATCACATTCTTTCTGTAGCCATGGAAACGATTCGAACACGTAAGTAATATCGAATGGTTCGGATACATTTTTTGAATATGTAGGTACCTACATTGGTTTGTTCGATGCCATAAAAATGAAAATTGTCCGAAATATCAAATATTATATACAAATTATGCAATTTTATTATGCCCATATCTTTACTAATAATTAACAGACTTTTACAATATACGTCTTAAAACTTGCTGTAATGTCTTGTGTTTCATTTTATTATTTCATATTTATATTTATTTCAAAGGTTTATTATTTTCAAGAACATATTCATTCGGTAGGAAAATGAAATATTGTATGAAAAGATATTAAAATGGCGGCATTTATGTACAAAACGCTTACTTTAAAAATAAGTTAAACATTATAATTATACAAAATATTCACCATGTTTTTCACTTAAACGCTAAGTTATACTTGAAAGTAAATTTTTTTCGTGTAAATACGTACTTCTAACTTTTAAACTAACAGATATATGCGTGCAAAATGTACACTTTTTTGACAGATACGACTTGGAACATTTTGTATGAAAAAAATAATTATTGAAATATTTTTAAAATTCAGCATTTTTATCGCATTATTTTTAGCGTGACACTGCATCAGGTATACAGGTACACGTTCGCACATAAATTAGATTTTTAGATGCTCTTGGTTTTTCAGAAGGCGTGAGACAAACACACACACACACACACATACACACACACACACACACATACACTAACATTTTGATTGCTTTATTACTTTAGATTATGGTTTGAGAACGGTTTTGTAAATAAGATTGCAGCCACGAGTGGGCTGTTCCGTGAATGCCATAGGATATGTTCAGTCTGTTTAAGAGAAATTGATGGTCGACTGTGTCAAAAGCCGCGCTCATATCCAGAAATGAAAGAAGAACTAGTTTGCCTGTTTCTGTTGCAAAGATTATATCTGAAAGTAATCGAAGGAGACCCGTTTCTGTGGAGTGATACTTTCTGTATGCTGATTGGTGGGTAGCGAACAAGTTTTGTGATTCAATGAAGTAGTTAATACGTGAAGCGACGATTTTCTCTAGTAGTTTCGACAAGAAAGATAGGTTAGATACTGGTCTGTAGTTGTTCAAATCACAAGGGTCCAGAGATGGCTTTTTCAGTATGGGAGTGACTAAGGCTTTCTTGAAGAGGTTTGGTACTACGCCTGAATTCAAGGAGATGTTAAACATCATGGAGATAAAAGGAGACAGTTCGTGAGAGCACTTTTTGAGGAGCCATGTCGGAATGGGGTCGAGAGAGCAGTTTTTGGTTATTGAGTTTTTGATTAGCTTTTGAATTTCATCTATATTAGTCTCATTGAAAATGTTGATTTGTGCTTTCGTGTTTTGTTCGTAATATGGTGTATCAGGAGAGGTTGTGTTTTTGAGGATATTTTTTATTTTGTTGTTGAAAAAATCCGAGACGTCGTTGGGGACCGTCTGTGGTAGGCGGTTGTATTGACTGCCCTAGGACAGAATTGAGAGATCTCCACATGCGTTGGGGGTCGCCTCGTTCTGAGTCGATTTTTTCCGTCCAGTACGCGTTTTTTTTCCTATTTATTATGTTTGTAGTTTTTTTGTGCGTCTGTCCATTCATGTCTGTGAACTGTTTGTTTTTTAAAGACTCTTTTCCGTTTCCTCATGAATATTTTTGCCTGTCGACACTCTTCATCGAACCACTTGTCAGAAATTCGTATTTGTCGCCTTGTCGTTTGCTCAGGAGCGTGTTTATTTAAAAGTATAGTCAGTGTATTAATGATAACAGATTATATTTTATATTATTTATATTTTACATTATTGTACAATATTTTACACGTTTTTCCCCGTTTTTTGGTTGAATAACAAAAATAACGATGAATCGCCATAATAAAATTAAAAAAAATATATGTGGCTACGTTGAGATTTTGTTATTAGTTCTCGATTTTGTCACAAGAGTATATATTGCGTGTAGCTTTCCGTTTCCGCCCATTTCTTTCTTGACGCGCGTCGTTGGCGTTTAGCTCGTGGCGTTAGTTTTAACATTTTATAATTATTATAATATCAAGTCAAAGTCAGTATAATTTGTTATTTAGTTTGATTCATTATTCGAATAGTGAAATAATTCTATATTCTAACAATGAACTACGGCGGAATGAATCGTGGAATGGGAGGTATGCCTCAACCTCAAAGGCAAAATGGCAATCGCCGTAATAATCGTAACTTCAACAACAGAAATTCTCGTTTTGATCAACCCTATCAAGGAAATCAAAACAGAAACAACTATAACAATCAGCAAGGAAATAAAGAACCAGAGGTATGATTTTTTCTCGATATTTGTTCATCTCAAAATGGCGGCTCGGCGTGACCGAGTTTTTGTTTTACATTTTATACATTCCTCGTTTTATTGGCGGAATTTATTAGATGTTAACTATGCATAGCTGTATTATTTTTGAGCAACCATGTGTACCTAGACTTTGTTTTTGGAAGTAAAAATGCTTATTCAATATTCATACGCCACACCATCATTGTTCGCCATTTTGTGCTTCATTTTTAATGATATAGATTTTTTTTACCGAGTCACTAAGTATATACATTTTCAAATGAAATTGAGCATTAGAGGCGTAAATTTATTCATATTTTTATGAAAATGGATGTACACGTGTACCGGTGCATTGACCGCCACCATGCGGTTTGTGTTTTCATTAATTTTCTGCTCATTTTTATTACGTTTGATTATTTAAACAATCTAGAAATAGAATTAATGTGTAATTTATTGATTTTCCGAAAGCACCATTACTTTTGATGTTTCGCCTTTTTATTCACAAGTTACTTAGTCATAACCCCAAAATAATGCGGAATTTTGCGTTTTTTCACATTAAACGACAAAATTGGATTTTTGGGGTACATTAATGTACCTATAGGAAGCATTTTTCGTTTGTACGATTTATGTGTCGAAATGAGGTAAACACTTATAATTTTCTGCTACAGTAATGTTCTATTTAAATATAGAAGATAAATTCAACACACCACAATCAAAGGGCTTTGAAATCTATAGACGGAAAAAAAATAATGTAGTAAAAGCTTTGTAGAAATTAGACTTAGAATGCACTGATGAAAAAAAGATGTGAAATGAGAAAGTATAGGTAGCCAGCATGCTAAGAGAGATGAATTTTAAGCCAATACATGTCTTCGATTCTTGTTTAAAAGTGGGCAACTCAACGACTTTCGAATCCCTCCGGTCCTTAGCACACTGCTGTGCCGCGACACACATTGAAGGAGGTGAGTTAACACATCGAGCGCAGTGAAACGAGTTGACTCAATTTCGCGGCGCTGTGCAGTAATACATCATTAGTTCTTTATGTAAATTAGGTAGTTATTGGTTAATAAATAAGATTACAGCTTATCCATTTTTGTGATATTTGGTACCTTTACAGTACAGTCTCGTTAATCTGGCTTATCTAATGTTTTCTCACTTTTTTTTTTACCTATCTAGTATCCGAATTTTCCGCAATTTGTCACTCATGTCCTTTCAATAGTGCTAGATTAATGAGATTGTGGTGTATCAATCAATTTAAGGATGGTGGTAATATATTTAAATTATTATTTAGGTAAAAAATACAGCCCCCGTTCAACAAGAGCCAATCAAGAAGGAAGTGGTCACTCCTGCAAAGCCGGCTCCGCAGCAGACTCCACCTCAACAGCAGCAGAAGACTCCAACAAATCCCTCCCCCCAGCAGAACAGGCCCAATGCGCCGGCCAACCAGGGAGGTGCCCAGGCCAACCAGGCTAAACCTCAACAACAACAGGATGGAAATCAGCCCAAACCTCAGCAGCAGCAGCCACAGAACCAGAACCAGAACACGCCCAGGGCTGCCACCACTACAGTGTCGCAAAATACTAATCAGAACCAAAACATGAGACCTCCACAAACACCCAACCAACAACAAAACAGCGTAAGTTTATTTCATTTTATCTAACTTCTGTTATGAAAAATGCCTCGTTATATGTTAACGTAAAATCACATACCAAAAAGGTGTTTCTCTTAACAAAAACATTTGGAATTATAAAATTGCTTAGGGAGCATGG
The DNA here is from genome assembly GCA_963576475.1 of Molanna angustata. Taxonomy (NCBI): domain Eukaryota; kingdom Metazoa; phylum Arthropoda; class Insecta; order Trichoptera; family Molannidae; genus Molanna; species Molanna angustata. The sequence continues at coordinate 25,400,211 of OY754981.1, read as the reverse complement.
TAACATGCCTCATTTTTTAATTGTTAAATAAGAAGTGATAGAAATCTTTTTAATTTAAGCTAGACGATACTTTCTTAACGAATAGTATTGAGTCTGATATGTTGCTGGCTTTGAATTAAAAAATGTATGTATTTAAATGATGTTTATAGATGAAAGTAGTTTGAGTATTTTACTGCAGTGATGCTACCATATTTTACTGACACCCGCGAACCATAGTTTATGTAAATTATTTTGTTTTCCAAGTGTAACTTTCCTTTTTTTTTGTACCAGGCACCTCCCAAGAATCAGCCAAACAAGAATGTCAATCAGCAACAGCAAAACAACGTAAACAAGCCCCAGACTCAGAATCAAAACAACATGAACAAGCCGCAGGCTCAGAATCAAAACAACATGAACAAGCCCCAGGTTCAGAATCAAAACCAGAACCAGCAGCATCAAAACAAACCACCCATGCAGAACCAAGATAATAAGCCCCAGCACCAGAACTTTAACAACAATCAAAACTTCCATAACCAACAACAACAGCAGCACAGTAACTACAGCAGCACGACCAGCCTCAACAAAGTTGGACAAGATGGACAGGGTGGTGGCAGGGGCGGCGGTGGTGGTGGTGGAGGAGCTGGGAGAGGGGGACGCAGGATGCCATATGGAGAGAAGGGCATCCAAGGAAATCGGGAGGTGAGATATTTGAATTCTATTTTGGTTTATTATCATGGATTTTCAAAGTATATTGATTTTTCCAGAATACTGAGTACCAACAGGCACAAGGGATTTCTCTAATCCTTTGATATGATTTTGTGTATCACTAATTAGGTAATTGTTTACAAGTACTGTCCCTCGCCGATCGCAATATTTTTCAATTGATAGACAAACGCGTATATATTACGGGAAAATAAAATTTTATTTGGCGGTCATGATTTAAAAAATTATAAAAAAATAAAATAAAATTGCAAGAAATGTATGAAAGAATCCATAACAAAAATGGTTGGTTTCCAGACTACTGAAGTTTCCGAAATTCACCACCAGACTTGAACACTAGCGCAGTACAAATTATATTACAACATAATATTTAAATTATACTCGCATCTTCATTTATTGAAAAATTTATCTCATTTTGACAATAAATGCATACAAACCTAAACAAACTATTCTTACCACTCACGTGACTGATTTGCATCATATACTGTTTTATAATATTTATACCATAGGTGTGAATGTGGCAAATTGCGATTGTATTATTGCTAAGAGTTTGTTTTCAAAACGCCTAGTAGTTTGGGGGCGGAATCGCCACCTAGGGGTGAGTTTCGGAAATTCAAATAGTGTAACAAATTGTAATGGATTCCTCCGTACATTTTTCGTAAGTTAATTTTTTTATAATCTTTAAAAGCCTTACCACCAAAAGTTTTTATTTTTCCCGTAATATATACGCGTTCTATCTGTTGATATAAAAATTATTGTGATTGGCCTGTACTTGTAAACAGTTACCCACTAACTATATTCATGTTGTTTAATATTTCATCCCCAACAAACATCAAATCCCATACAAAATTAGCGCTTATGATTAGAGGCATTGGGGCCGAAATGGCCTCAACCTATTCTCAAATTTTAAATGGGTGAGATCTCCGTCTTGCTCGAAGGTGAAGTCGGAGCTCGGATGGAAGTGCCATTTTGAAAAGTCTTAGGATCTATATATTCGAATTCGTAAGGGTCCAAATAAGTGCGAAAATGAATGTTTTCAATTTGACTCAGGCCCTACCAGCCCCAAATAATTGCGGAATTTTGTATTTTTATACATGAAATAACAAAATTGGAATTTTGGGGGATATCAATGCACCTATAGGAAGCATATTGTACCTGTGTGCTTTATGTGTCGATATGAGGTAAACAATATATTATAGAAAATTATTTATGAATTATGTATTTATTATTATTTAAATTATGGATGTAGATTCTAATTATATACTTGTATTGTAGGAACACTTCATCTATGCCAAGTTGAAGGATATAGCAGGATCTATGGTTGATCTACCTCCACTAGACCTCACAGAGCAAAAGTTTTCTGGGCGCAACCGTCTGTACATCGGCAACCTGACCAACGATGTTACTGAAGAGGAGCTTCTGGAAATCTTTGGTGCCTACGGAGAAACATCAGAGCTGTTTGTTAACAAGGAGAAGAATTTTGCCTTCATTCGTATTGTAAGTTTCTTTTTTTACCAAATTATATTTATAGTTGTTTATATAACACAATTTCATAACGTATAATGAGATCATGACTCCACTATTCCATAGTATAGCGGAAGGAAAAAATATAAATATTTTAAATATAATGCCCCTAAATAACGCCACACTTTATATTCTATTTCAAAGAGTAATAAAGTGCCATTGTGGGGTAGATAAACTTTTCTATTTTGAAGGAATCCCAGTTGGTTATAATTGCAACTGAGCTATATAAGAAGTAGATACAAATATTTTGTTTTATTGTCGTAATTTATCTGGATTATTTGTGTATCGTCATGATACAGGACAAATCTCAGTATAACGAAGTTCACGGGACCACAGATAATGTTTCATAACATTGAAAATTCGCTGTAATGAATGCTAGTTTAAAAAAAATTGAAATACTAAATACCTGTAAAGATGCGTACTCATTAAAACAAAGTTTAGCACTTGTAAACCATATGGTTACCTATGCAATATCCAATAGATGATATGCAATGTCTAATAAACTTGAGTTCGCATAAAATTAAAACATTCTAGAAAAAAAAAACATTCTGAGATCGGCTTCACTACAGTGAATTTTGGTTCAGTACATTTTTTACAAAATTTTATCGGGGACAAATTACATATTCATTTTACTGAAAATTTCATTACTTTATTCGTTATTCAGAGATTTGACGTGTGCATGTTCTTTTATCTGTCTACACCAAACAGGGAAAAGGCATGATTGTATGTTATTTGCCTTTCATTAATACATAATTTTCTAAAATAATATTTTTTCTTACAGGATTACAAAGCCAACGCTGAAAAGGCTAAACGTGAAGTGGATGGTAGGATCCGTCGTGGCCGCCCTCTGAGGGTTCGTTTTGCACCGCACAATGCTGCCATAAAAATCAAAAACCTAACTTCATTTGTGACAAACGAATTGCTCTTCAAAGCGTTTGAAGTATTTGGAAAGGTGAATATATATAATATTTAGTACAATTAATATGTGCATGTTTTTGACCCCTTCCATATGCCACGCCTCACACCTTTATATTTATTGGGTAGTGGGGTGCCAAGGTTGGGGTAAAGTAAATATTATTCTAGGAACCGTTTTGTCTTTCTGTGACACAGGGGTTGCATGAATATTGACATTTAAACCATATTATTCATTATTTTAAAATTTACCATGGTTCCATTGTTATGTCCTTGTCGCAAGTACATAATATACATCCTCTTACATTTCCTAAATCAAATGCTTGTGCTATTGGTGAAAGGAATCTGTCGTGTCAGGATTGGAACTCGCAACCACTGTATTACTACCCCAGTGTGCTAACTGCTCTGCCACCACCTATCTATTTAATTATTAACCATTTATAATATTTATATTTTCTTAGGTTGAAAGGGCAGTTGTGAAGGTTGATGAGAGAGGAAAGACCACCGGAGAAGGAATTGTGGAATTCTTGAGGAAACCATCTGCCCTTTCTGCCATCAGACACTGCAATGAGCGTTGTTTCTTCTTAACTGCGTGAGTAATAATGTTATATAAAATAACCAAACGTTTCCCTTTCTACTTTAGTATCGTGCTGTTATATTACTTTTGCAGTAGCGATGCAATGTAGGGAAGACTAATAACTCGGTTCAAAGTCATAGCTATTTAAATTGTTGCTATGAAACATATGAGTTAACATTTTTTTATTCTTGTTCAACCCTTTTATTGCCATATATATTTTGTCAATATGTGGGCATTTCTTTCGACATTCTGTTCACATCTTGTAGAAAAAAAAATGTTATCCAAGAATGCAATTTTATGAACAGGAAACAAAGTATGGACACTCAAACTTTATCTTTCTTTACCAACGCACACCAAACTTTATCTTTCTTTACCAACGCACACCAAACTTTATCTTTCTTTACCAACGCACACCAAACTTTATCTTTCTTTACCAACGCACACCAAAAGCAAACTATATATATGTATAAAAGAGCACTATTGCACCGTCAGCATTTTTCAGACACCTGCCTTACCATGCAATTAATTATATGGACATTCAATAAATAAACTTGACCTTTACCAATGCACACCAAAAGCAAGCTTTATATGTATAAAAGAGTGCTATTGCGCTGCCGGCATTTTTCTCACACCTGTCTACGAGTGCAACAGCACTCTTCGGCACTAAGGGTCAAGAATCTCTCTTACCATACAATTATTTGTATGGACATTCATTAAATAAAGTATTATGTAATAATTATTATAAATTTAAAAACATTTTCCAATTCACACATTAATGATCAAGTAATTGTTGTAGTTCTCTGCGTCCAGTTGTGGTGGAAAGTTTGGAAGAGGCTGATGAAATGGATGGGTACACAGAGAAGAACATTCCTAGGAAGGGACCAGAGTTCATGAGGGCTAGGGAGGTAAATATCACAAAATATTTTTAATATAGTAAATTACGATTTTATTACAAAATAAAATTTGATTTTAAAAAAAAAATGTTGAACTAATATGATTTGTTTAGGTTGGCCCACGTTTTGCTGAGCCAGGCAGCTTCGAGCATGAGTATGGAACTCGCTGGAAACAGCTTCATGAACTTTTCAAGCAGAAGGAGGAAGCATTGAAGAGGGAGATGATTATGGAGGAAGATAAACTGGAAGCACAGATGGAATATGCCAAATATGAACATGAGACTGAACTTCTTAGAGAACGTAAGTATTTTATTATCTCTATTAAATTTTTACATGTAAACTTGAATATATACAAAGTATCTATATTTCTGGCCTAATTTTCACACAAAGGAAAAATTCTCTATGTTTTTAAGTGGATTCTTCTTGCTGTTTGCTTTATAAATAGAAAGAAGATTTCAAAATGAACAAAACTCATACATTTCCCCAGAATTGCGTCAACGTGAGCAGGACAGAGAAAGACAGAAGAGGTCTTGGGAGATGGCAGAGAGACAAGCAGATGAACAGAGAGAAAAGGAAAGAGAAGCTCTTCTTCGCCAGCAAGAGGAAATGTCATCACGCATGCGCCTTCAAGAAGATGAACTTATGCGCAGACAACAAGAAAACACCCTCTTTATGAAAGTATGTTTATTTATGTTTTTAATTCCCCTTTTCCCCTTTACAGTTTCATTTTGTACCTTTATTCGTCTAAGGTTCAAAATTGCATACATGGGGCATAGCAAATATCCTTAGGAAGCATCCTAGTCAATAATATTATATTAGTGATGTGTCGATATTGGATAAACATAGCAATCTAAAAAAAACAATGCATCTTTTTTTTTTTCACTTTAACTTCTCAATGGAAAATTCTTGAAATTCCATAGCAAATTAATGCATAAAAACACTGAAGATGCTCATTGATCAACTAATATGTGTCAGTGTCAAAATTAACTCAAAACTAGTCGTCACATATTTATTAATTTTCATTTTTCTGTTTTATTTTAAATCTATGTTCACCATTTATATTATCTTTGGTTTCCAGGCCCAACAGTTGAATAGAATCTTGGATGAGCAGGAACAAGGATTAGGTGGAAGAGGAGCATATGACAACTCTCTGCAAGATATGAAGAGGGGCGGAGGAGGGTATGACAATCTTGGAAACATGCCCATGGTGCGTACATACATTTGATATACACATACACCAATCCATTTTAACAAAATCTACTTCGACTGAAACATTAATGATTATTTTTATTCCATCTGATATTCAAATATTTTATCTGGATATCAAACAAGTCTCTTCACTGTTTCAATGTCAACAAAAATCTTATTTTGTGTTCATTGAAATAATTCAGTGAGATAATTCAAATTGGTTTTCATCTTTCATTGTTAAAAAAGTAGACATTATTAATTTTATGAACAACATGATGATATCCAACGAACATATTGTGTCCTCTTTCAATATTTCTAGCTATGTTCAACAAATATTTATCGTAAATATTCTAATACATTTATTAAATATATTTTAGGTCTCAATATGAAAAATTACGCTTATTTTTAAATCGAATTTATATTGAAAAAAAAATGTGATAAAAATTGAATTTAGACATCGGCTTTAAGATTTAAATGGAAATATTTTTATTTATTTTAAATATGTTTGTTATCCTCGGAAACCATTTTTTGTTTTGACTATTTTTTTTTAACTCCCCCTGATGTGAACTTCGCTTCCCAAACGTTTTTTCTGATTTCTAGTCTGTTCATATTAAAAAAAAAACTTCAAAATCAAGTGTCCAAATCTTCAAAATTCCAATCTACCAACACATGCAATAGTAACAAAAACATACCTTCACCACGAGTGCAATAACTATTTCGAGATGATCTCAAAAGTTTCTGAATCACATAATTATTTCTGAATATTGCTACAATTTATATAAATTTGACTGAATATAGTTCAAGATTATGAACTTGATTTATAAAAATATAAAAAAAATATTTGACACTAACACGAAGAAATTCTTGGTCAGACACTAGCTATGTATACTATGAAATATACCTAACTTTTATTTTTTATAAATGAAATTTCTTCTCTGAATATGTTATCCTCATTACTTTGACATGTTTCTACACTAAAACTACAAAGTTTTAAGTGTATTTTCTCATAGATCTAAATTATGATAGTCTGTTTCATTTCACCACACATCAGGGGATCTAAAAACAAGACTTCCCTCATAGAGGATTAATTTTATATAGAGTATATCTTTAAGATGTTGTGTTTAGTGAGTGGAAATATTTTTAGTATTGTTTCGAAGATATTGTATCGGGCGTTCACGACTGAAGGCGGTTTACATGCTTTAAGTGCTCGGCCCTTGATGGAATATATATTTATTCTCTGATACTCTAATTTCTAGCAGAAATAGAATGAGTATTTATGATATTTATTCTTAATACATCACAAACCAAGGTAAAGTTGAGCATAATTGATAATAAATAGCACATGTTTAGGATTATGACACAATTAATTTTAATATTGTTTGTGTAACATTGACAAAGTTGGGTTATGTAGACATTTATTGGCCGAACACTGTTAAGCGTGTAATCCGGCCACATGATATACTTGTATGGTCTATCATTTTTCATAGACTGATTAAAATATATGTAAACATTTCCTTAGTCTGCATGAATAACTGTCAATTAGTATATTAAATATAGTAAGTTCATTTATTTTCAATAATAAGATTAATTGTGTAGTATTAATTCTATACAGTCCTACTGTAATAAGCAGAATAAGGGATTGTGTAGTGTTCCACCCGTGTGTAATTCAATATTATGTGTCATTTAAGAGTGTCTGAGAACAAAGTATTTACCGCAATAATGTAAGTCTGGTGAAATAAAATGATTTTTTTTATCAACTTTTTCCTTAATTTTTTACACCACATGATGATTTTACCTTGGTTTGTAAAAATACATATCTCTGATAGATGCAGTATGATTCTTCAACACTGTTTTCTGCGTTAAAATATATTTTTCTCCAAATATTAGATCCAAGAACATCGAACTAATTCTAAATAGGAACCTAACTATTAGCTGCAGAAGTAATGTAAGATATAATAAATAAAATTCGTCTTAATTATAGCTCATTATCATGTTTTTATATGAACATCGCACCTTAAATATTTAAGTTGTTAAAAGTTTAACCAAATACAATACATTATTTTAATTGACTAATGGTGGCATGGAGTGAATTAAGGAATCACTGTCTTGTCAAATTACTGCAGAATGAAAGATCAAAAATAGACTTGCTGAAATTAAGTAGTTTTTAAAAAAGAACATTCCAAGTTGATGAGATTATAGAGCTTTCTAACTAGACTATCCGTAACTAGGCTAACTTGTGAGACAATCGGCACTCAATGTGAAATCGGGTGCTGGCGTGTATCATTTATTTAATGATCATCAAAACAAGTTGATATTATATGCTTCCTTATATTTAACAACTATATATATATATATATATATATATATATATATATATGCCATTTTAAAATTAAAGGATAAAGTATAAACAGGTTGTACCGCTTTCCTGTTAAGATTTTCCCGAGTGTAAATGTAATAAGAATATATCTCATATTAATCCAGCTTTTATCAAATGACTGAAATGCCAATTGCCAATTTATAAGCTTTTATAAATGGTTCGGTAGCGAGCTACCAATATAACCCTTGTGTGACATGTTTCTCGTCATTTTCATTACATCACTAAATTTCAAGATGGTTTTGATGATATTAGCTTTTCTTTGAATAGGCAAGTTTATATTACAACACTTGTGCAGGCATGCATGACGTGTGACTATCAACATTTAAAACAAATTGATGCCGTACCTTCCATGTTTCACTGGTAAAAATACAAATTAGTGTAACACAGAGCTTATGCCAGTTGAGCAAATGCTAATCAATACTTCGCGAAAGAAAGGAAAGGCTCAACATTTGAGATATTAATAAATTGAGTGTGTTAATATTTAACTAATCCTTTGTTTTTGCTTGACTATTCTTACAAGTAGATAAATTAAGGAAATTAAAACGTTTTTAACCATTCTACTAGAATTTTGTCTGGTGTGAAAAAGAGGCATTCATTCAAATCAATGATTATTTTTGGATCATTATTTTTTTAATAAATTTTTATCTATTGCAATTGTTATGAATTATCTGTAATTTTTTCGTTTGTTTTGTGGAATAACACATTCCCAATTTTTATACCACCAAAAATTCTAACTACCGTTAATATTTCCACACTTCACAATAATCTATATAAAACAAAAAATGGTTTCTAGGTTTAAAATAAATATGCGCCTTACATTATTAATTAACACCTCCATCGATCCTGAGACTAAAAATCAACTTCAATTACAGTTTGGTTCCTTTTATTTCTAATGAAATACACATCCTATTATCTGGTACTGATACTATTTGACGCACGACTAAACGGCAGATATCTCTATCTATATTTATATATAGACAACAATATCACATCTTTCAACTGACTATTCTATTCCTATGTACTGGCGTTTCATGTACTTCGTATTTATACAATTTATTTTGTATGATGAATTTACCTCCAAATTTATTTAATGTGTGTTATTATAAACGGAAATTAATATATTCTGCAGTTATATCTGTGTATCTTCGTCAAGTCTTTTTTTACTATTTTTATTACTATATCATGAAACAAACTGAATGTGGTACGATGTTTGTGATATAGTGATATATCATTGTCTCATGCGGAATTTTTTCATTAATGATATATTTTCTAGGCCGAAATACTTTCGCGAATATGAAATGATTTTATAAATATTGTATCATCGGCTTCCACCGTACATTTATTTTTCTACAAAATGACAGAAGTGGTGCAGAAGATCTTTCTTACGATAATGAGGTTGAATGCTTTTGTCTCAGTCCATACTTTAATTGATAGTTGTAGGTTATTAGTGATCGATGGGGTGAATATATATATATAAATATATATTGTATGTTGCAATGTTTGCGGGAATGTATTGTAAAATATTGTCTATAACAAATAATGTATAGGATACGGCGTATGGAATGGATTCCTACGACTCTATCGGAGGTGGCCGCATGGGATATGAAGATGGACTGAACCGCTGGGACTCGAGACAAGATGACTTCCCCAACAAAAGACGTCGCTACTAAATACATCATTCCTCATACAATTGTGCAATCGTCGTCTCTTAGATGCGTCATAACGAGGAACTTCATAACAAACAACTTAAAATCAGTTAATTTACTAACAATGTTTTAGAACCGCGAAGATAAAGGCGTATTCATATTTTCCTTGGAAAATTTATTAAATTCTAATACACATAGACTTAAATCATTCAACAAAGTTTTACTCATTGAGAGTAACTAGTTTTTCCCAGATTTAATATTATTAGTAATGTCATTGACAAGATATTTAGGAATGTGAAGAGTGTTATTTTAAGTAATATTTAATATAGTGTAGACATAATTATATATAGAGTATATTAAAATTGGCTCTGATGTGGTGGGGTCTGTCTCTTGAATCTCATTTAAAAAAAAATGAGACCAACACAGGAACAAAACCTGTTGTTTTATTGAATTTAAGGAGACAATGAACAAACAAAATCAATGTTAGTGTGTAATATTTTTTAAGTAGATTGTTTACTAAAAAGTAAAATTAAACAGTATTTTCCATAATAACACAATTTACTTAAAAAAAACTAGATAGTAATTTTAATGTATGTTTCTTAACATAATACACCTTAAATTATACAAAAAGTTCTTTTATTCCATTATGGTTGAATAGCGGATATATTTATCAATTACAAATGTATTTATTTATACACCTGAAAAAATGCAAGTAAATTTTCAGTTCTGTTTGTGAAAGAAGTATGTTTTTGTTTCTGAAAGAAGGCCCCCAAGTCAAATTGAAAACGCTGTTCGTTTTCGCCAAGCGCTAATTTTTTTTGTATGGGATTTGACGTTTGTTGTAGAAATTTTTTCTACAATAACAAACAACAAACGTCAAATCCCATACAAAAAAAATTAGCGCTTGGCGAAAACGAACAGCGTTTTCAATTTGACTTGGGGGCAAGGTTAGTTAGATGAAATTCGCATATGGCAATTAACTCGCCACTTGCGCAGGGTGCAAGGAAGTGTTAATTTTTAAAGAAGAAACATATTTTTTATTCTGTTAGTGAAAGAAGTATATTTTTGTTAGTGTGTGAAAGAAGTACATTTTTGTTTCTGTTCGTGAGAACCAATGGTTGGTTTTTCAGTTGTCAATATGTCAAAATCAAATATAAAATACAGTAGTGCATCTGTAATCAGTACACCGATAATTTGAATTGCCCCTCTTTCACCGAGTCACCAACACCACCTGCGCTTTGTTTTTATTCTTTAGTTGTTTGTGTGTTTTTGGAGTATCCACGTCTTTCTGTATTGTACTTTACCAAAAATATGGTTTCTATGAAACATAAGCACATAGCCAAATATTAAATGGCATATTTGCGCACATTAAAAGATAAAGCTTTTCCTGGTCTATTAATTACACGCTACATAAAGAATCTCTCTAGATATAAATTTACATGTTTATTACTGAATACATGTACGTTTTTTTTTAATACACCTATAATATTAAAATAAAATTTTTCATTTTATTTTCTGAAAAAAAAAATTCTAACATACTATAATCCGAACGGGGGATATTGCTAATTGGGATTATCGAGGCTCTACTGTATGCGTTTTATATTTTGTGATTATATATACTGAAGACTTTTTTCAAATATTAAAGTATTTTAAGTACTACAGAAAAATATTACAACATAGCTTTTACTAATTCAAATTTAAAAAGTAAATGAAAAATTTGATGTGAAATCAGGAAATGTAGTCAATGATTATCACAGTACATTAATTTCTCATTACTGGAGAATTTTGAAAGGATCCACTATTGTGAAACAAACAAGAGGTGATAATAATATTGTTATAATTTATCTTATTTTTGAGTCATTTACATGTTCAATAGTGTTGAACAGGCAATAAAAATAATCTTATATTGGTGTGAAGTGGTGATTAATATACTGTTTTGTTTATAATTGAAAGATCAAAGGAAATATGCTTGCATCTACGTTCCCAGTAAAATGGGCATCACGAGTAATGATAGTACACTTATTATCTATGGTATTGTGGTTATTTTTATATCTGTGAATCAATACCCTATTTCCACTGGTGTGACTCAACCCTATTTTTTATAAGTTTTTTTATATTTTTTATGTCTGAATCCAGCCAATCACTCCTTCCTAATATTACACAATTTTTGTATTTTAGGAGATTTTGAGATATATATTTTAATAATAAGAGTACATATGCAACATCATCCATTTCTTTAACTCTATATAGAAAATGGTCTTGACAAATGATTTGTCCAAGACAAAATTTGAACTAGGGTTTACCGAATTACTACAGAGTCCAAGGCATTACGATTTTGGTGCTTGGGAATGGTTGCATTAAGACAATAAGCCCGCATTTGTACATTTATTTGTACATCAATTAAATAACATTCTTTGATTCATTCATAATAACATGTTATTGCATTCACAGTTAATGCAGAGTTTATTTATTACTCTAATTCAACATTCATGAAAACAACTATAGTTCTAGCATAAATAAACTTTCATTAAGTAATCTTCCATCTCTAATTCACAACTGGTTTGCTTTTTTGGCAATTGACAATCTCAGAAATTATTCTCCAAATCATATTTCATTTTATTACTCAAATTTCACTTCTGGTATAGTGTGTGAATTAACGGTAATTTTCCCAGTGTGGGACTTATTATTTATCTAATATGAGCACAAGATTTAATGGTGAACCTTCGTAGTTGCAATTGATAGAACAGCATCTGTAAGTATAATTTTATTATTTTGTGAAGAAATGACTACATTGAATGTGTGGATGGAATGACCTTTCATTGTGGTATTATTTTGGTGCAAAATTTTATACATATTTGTGAAAATGGTAATATTTTGAGTACAGATTTGTTGTTTTGCTACTTGTTATTTTAAAAGCACGTCAAAAACAATATTTTTAGTTTATAAATGTAAAGATCACAAAAAAAGTTATGGCAGTAGTGGCAGTGATGATAGGATGTAAAGTCGCAGCCATGGTTCGATTCCCAAACCCTTCTATTTAATTGTTGGTTTTTGCACCATTTATTTTTTTATGAAATTTTATGTTATTTGGAAGATATAAATTTTATGTTTCTAATATGAGTGTTTTATCTGTGTTTTATAATAGATGGAAATCAAGTATTCTCGTGTTGAATTGTATGCAATAAAACATTTTCTATTTGCTATCTAAAGATGGTATTTACCATAATTTATCTTTACTGAAATTTATGGAATTCTGTATCGGAAATGTTAAAAGCATGTACTATATTTTGCTGTTACATACATTGTACAAAAAATAAGTATTATTAGTAAGTTTACAATTGTTTTCTACAAAGTATCTATATCCACTACCTTCAGTAATCTTATTCAATTCTACCATGGATTCATTTAGGGAGTTTGTGTTGTTCACTTATTTGTTTCTTATTTATTGAATATTCTTCTAGAATAATTATTTTCAATAATGAAATGCTTCACTTCTTGGGATAAACGTGATTGATAATGAAAGTACAGGGTGTCTCAAAATAAAGTTTATATTTAGTGGACCGATTAAAAAAAAGTAAGACGCGTATCGAAAAAATATTTATTAATTATTAAGTACACAATTTGGGAATTTATTTCTTAAAAATAATATCGTCCAAATGTAGACCCTCGCATTCGCAGCACACATTTAATCGAACAGTAAAATTACTTAATGACGGCTCAGCAGTTGGACTCAGTGATGGCTACCATTTCCCGACGGATATTTTCTTTCAAATGCGCCAGGGAAGTCGGTTTATTGGCGTAAGATTAAGATAACCCCATAGGAAAAAGTCCACAGGGGTTAAAACCAGGACTGCGTGGAGGTCAATTTATGTCACCTCTCCTGGAGATCAATTTTCCTGGGAAAATTTCACAAACTCATAGCAGAGATGTATTGGATGTGTGTGATGTTGCTCCGTCCTGCTGGAACTATGTTCATTGGTTATAGACAGGAAAGTTTTGCAGTTCAGGCACCAAGAAGTCATCTAACATATCCACATAATGATCTGAATACAAATATAAACAACTTTCTTTTGAGACACCTTGTATAATGCTGTGTTTTATACCATGGACTTCAGAGGAATCAATCGCTGAATTCTGTGTGTGAAAATTGTCAATCAGGAAATTTGGTCAAATTTGTTTTTTTTATAATTTTCTATTCTAATTATCATGGTCAAGCCATGGCAGTTGCATTATTAATTCACATAAGAATAAATGCTCCAGAACAGGTTACACCTAATAAGGGGTTTATTTTGTGTTTAAAATACAAACAAAAAGTATTTGTATTGAGCACTTCAATTAGAGTTGTAACATTCTGATAAGGTTCCAATCATTTGAAATGATTTGATGGTATTTTGGCATTCCTGAAATAATGAACAAAGCTGTACTGTGATGTAAAGGCGGCTAGCCACATTAGGTAACCAGTTGCTGTCAAATGTAGGTGAGTGAAATATTTGTTAACAAACTATTTATTTATGTACTGTTCTGTAGCAGTTTCATTCGTATTATATTGTTTATATTGTGGTCTGCTCTGCTCAACACCAATGTGTTGTTTTCTAGATTACATTATCATGAGTCAAAAGCTGATTACGTTATGTTGTTACATTCGTTGACTTATGTGCGTATTTGAAATTATGTATATATTATCTCGTATTATTTTGGTGACAGCCAAATGTATAGGTATTTATTGATGTTGAAAAAGACTGGATGGTCAAATGTGTAATCATTGACTGACCAAAAGATTCTTTCATTTTTGTATATTGATCCTTCCGTATTTACATGTATTTATATGTTTCACAAAAAAGTTACATGTTTAATTGTGTACTAAAAGAATTACAAATGTTCAGAGTTGTGTTTAAAATAAATTGTTATTTGTGTATTATTTTCTCGACATAAAATGGGTTCATTTCTTCCTGAAAATAAACATTGTTGTATTATTTATTTTTTCACATCTCTGAATGGTTTTCTACATTGTTAATTAAGATGAAAAAAATGGAAATTGAACATCTTTCGTGTTCATGTTTAGGATAATTCTGTATAATATACGACACCAATGGGGTGCGTAATGTGAATTATTTCGATTTTTAAATAAATGCAAAACTTCAAAATTGTACAAGGGAAGAATTTTATTTTATTTCACAATAAATATAAAATCATAGTTTTCCTCTGACATAATAATCAGTTCAATTTATGATTTAATTTAAATTGGATTATTTTTGCTGGCATCCATTAAAAATAGTCAAGTACCAACTCTCCATGGCTTTATTTTAAATAATGTGCTATTCGTCTTAACAACATTGAACCAACATGTTTGAACTCTGTCTTTATATTCTTTTTAAATATGTTTCAATAACAGTAAAAATTATTAACGGTACGTCAACCTCAATAGTGCTGTCCTGTATTGAAGTCGACATTTTTATGTAAAAGAATCTTAAAACCTATCAAAACAAGTTGTAGTTAAAGCCAGTTGGGAACTAATACTTTCAATTAATCTTTTCTATATCAATTCTGATTGATATAAACCAGTCATTTACTGTCTTCTTTAGCGTGTCACCATTTCCACATCCTTTCATGTTTAGTGAACATTTTTGGACCCGGAAAAGTTGCACTGCAACGTGCTACGCTCAAATTGTTCAAACAACGATGAGTCATGAAATATTATTAATTTGGAAGATATATTTGACTATTCTAGAATTTTCCAAATCAATATATGGACAGTTGTGAATCATATCAGCAACAAATAAATATGTGTTGTAGCCTATATCGAGCTAATTTTCATAATTTTTCTGTTAACATTATCTTGTATCTAAAATATTTATATTTTTGCAAAATAAGAATCTCAAATTTAATTTTATTTAGGAAAGGGGGTTCATAAACTTTATGATGTGATGTATATTTCAAGATATATATACAGTCTTATTCACAATAACTTATGATAAGTTTGTAGCAGTTCATAACAGCGTCGCAAAAAATCGCTATTAATGATAATATAAGGCAAAAATCCTTCTGAATGATTTCATTGCCTCTTTATAAGATGACAACAGTCCCAGGCAGTATTAATGGCATAACAAGATTATAGGAGCCGAATATTTCCGATCCAATGGTCACATATAAAAGATCAATTAAAGACTGGATAACAACCCATCATAGTGAATTCTGGGTGGCCAGTTGTGGACAGCGATAGGCGAAGGAATTCATCGAAGGGTCCTCTAAGAAAAGGACAAAGAAGCTGCTAAATTTTAGCATAGAACAATTAAAAGCAATGACTGGTTTATTCACTGGTCACCGACATCTGAAAAGACATTACGTAATGGGGATCGCTGATGAACCAAACTGTAGAAGGTGTCAACAAGATGAAGAAAAAGCCTCACATGTGATCTGCAAATGTCCCGTACTGATGGAATCCAGACACAAGACACCTGGGAGCCTTTATACTAAGACCCAAGGACGTGGGAGGCATCTCAATTTGCAAAATATGAGACTTCAAGAAACCGAAATGCTATTGAAATGACAGCCCTAAAGGGAGGTGCACAATAGATCAAACACGGTCGCAGTGCAGGGGCATAGGGTCCCACTCCTAACTAATAATAATGGTCACATTACATGATGATTCTCTGCGTTTGTGAAGCGGTGTAATAATTGTTTCCAATTCATAAAAAATAATTAAAATAATTAAATATTATTTCTACATTAGTACATTAGTGTGCGAATTAATGTGAACATGGGTTTACAAAACAGAAAAAATATATTTTTTAGAAAATATGAGATTTATTTATAAAACATTTTTTTTGCATTATTTTTTTTATTTAAATAAGATGTACGTCCTTTAGCTTTTTATCACATCTTATTATCTTTTTGGTATTGGTTTAATTAATTTTTTACAGTTAATTTTTTACTTTAATTTTTTTCGTCACGAAACCACACTTGAATTACTGCTTAAATCATCTTTCTTTTCGTTGTGCAGTCCATTTTCGTACCCTTTGTTTAAAAATTGACCATAAATTTTCGATTGGGATTAGGTCAGGTGAATTTCCTGATCAATCCAATACATTTATACTGATTCAAAGTATTTCGTCTTTGGATTTGTGAGAAGATGCTGAATCTTGTTGAAACCACGCTCCGTCACTAGAATCTATGTTTTCCAATTCTACATTTAATTTTTGTTTTGTTCTACATTTAATTTCCAACAACAGGTACTAACGATCCTGAAAAAGAAAAGCAGCCCCAAAACATAACCTTTGTGGATGTTTCACCGTTTGTTCTATGTGAGCAGATGTCACTTTTTCATTTGCACTCTTTCTCACATAACTTGAGCGTTGTCCTTGGACTAAAAAATGAATTTCATCAAAAAACAAAAACATCCATTGGTTTTCTGTCCAATCAGCGTACTTTTTAGCCCAAATATATCTCTTCCATCATATCTGTTGTCAACAACTGTTTCTTTTGTGGTCCTATAGCCTTTCTTCCAGATTCAATGAGTCTTTTACTTACTGTGGAGTCATGAATTTTGACCTCATTGGCCTCCAAATCTTGTTGCATATCAAAACAGACTGCAGCTAGCGATAGCTTAAAAAAACCTTCAAAATGTCTTTAACCACATACAACTCACACCAAACGACAGTTAATACTCTACACAACTGACAGACACATTGACAATTAAAATAGCCATCATGTCACAGTTATCCAAACACAAAAAATGCTTTAATTTAGTCATGTTCACATTAATTTGCACACTACTGTACCTAGTGTTTCATGTCTTAAAATCAAAACTATTTGACAACTTTGGCGTGGTTTTTAAAATAACTGAAGTTTTTAAGATGGGTCGGTGGCAGAGCGGTTAGCGCGCTGGGTTTGTAATCCAGTGGTCGCGAGTTCGAATCCTGCCTCGACCGATTTCGTTCACCTATAGCACAAGCATTTATTTGCTTATTTTAGGGAACGTAGGAAGATGTATATGTACTTGTTTTACAAGGACATATTCATTTTTTATATATGTAAAAAAAAAGTATGAAGGTAAAATCATGCACACTATAATTAAGAAATTATAGTATTTTTTCTTCAAATCGTCCATAAATGTCAAATCAACGAAAACACATGCAATGTTGACAGATCAAACTACATAAACAAGGTCTTTGTTATTAAAATTTCATTATGAATATTCAAGTTTATAAAAACTTACAATGTGATTAAATCATATAATTTCACAAACACATAAGAAAATATTATGAATAAGACTGTTAATGCGTCGTCATTTTTTAATTGAAAACCGTACATATTATTTATAACGTATTTGTGACTTTTTTGTGCATACTGTGGAATCTTGTAAATTCAAAAGGATTCATTATATTTTACCCCTGAAATAAATAACTAAATATTTTTTACACAGCCAAAAATTATTTCATACATAGGGCTCTTTCTCACAAAAAATTACCGTCTTTATAATATTTCTTTCCATTTTATTTTAAATACATCTATATGATGTTACATACTGTTATTTTTAAAAGTGTGCATTCTCATATTCAAGGTTATTGTCTTGATGATTATTACAAACAAAAAAAACTGTTATATCTCAGTCAAAAATAATATATATATAATACAATAATAAATATACAGGTGGTCCTTGATGTGAATTGGTTTATTGGTACGGCACGTATACACAACATGATACTTATAAGTTTAAGAGATATTGCATCAAAAGGGTTAATAATAACACTCGTCTCTTGATTGTTGCTTACCATGCTGTCATAACATTCTTCCAAGGTAGTCGACTGGAAGACCTGATAGAGATATAGAAAGAAAAGTTATGGCAGGTGATATAATAAACGGAGAACTCAGACCAGTAATGTCCGATTCAAGCATCACAAAGGAAGCCAAAATTGCCGTACATAATGCAATTGAGTGCCCACTTTGACGTATGCTAGTGAAACGACGAGGCAAAAGACACATTAAAATAAAATCACCTATGAAATGAGGACATAAGGAGAGAATGCAAGATAAAGAAGGATATAAGTAAAATGAAAGTGAATGCCTTGAGGTGGTTTGGACATATTGAAAGAATAAATTATGAAAACTGACCAAAATATATACATGGGTGTAAGAGAGATAGAGTGATTAGCAAGGGTGGCACGACCATCTGAATGATATTTTGAAAGAAGGAAACATAAGAAGCTTGTATGACGACGAGCATGGGATGTAAAGGAAGCCAGGAATGTGTGCAATAATAGAGAAGTATGGCGCTCTATTCTCCCTGCTTACCCCGTAAGGGACATGGCGTGATATGTATGTATTTGACAGGTTCGCAACCTGAAGAATGTTTAATTTTTCCGTAATTTTCTTGAACATCCAAATTATGAGTTCTAGGTTTTTTTCTATTAACATTGGCTTCGTTTGGTCACTGATAATTTACTAGTGAAATATTTATATTTCTACTGTTAAGATTAACAAATCAAAATTTTAAGAAATTCTCAAAATAGCACATTTAGGAAGTCAAGGGCCACCAGAACCTATATATTCTTTTGTAAAATTATATTAATGCAAAAATAAAGACTTATAATGTATTTAAAAGAAAATATTTGCATATTACTTTGTGGTTCAAAAAAAACTAGTTATTATATTTCTTATTTTGGATGCTTGAAATATTCTATTTAATCATGATTGATCCAAAATATATGTATATCTTTTCTTCGGTGTCTGTTGTGAGTAAATTATAAGTTTCTAATAGAATTTTTATTTTACAGGTGTGTGTGATGCGTTGAACAATAAATTTTAAGAGAGGTTCATCAAGTAAACCAATGTAAGTAACATTTTTAACTGGATTCACATAATCTACTTTTGCCTACCATATTGTGCTTGTATTTATTTTAATTGTGAATTATTCATGACTTTCTCTACGAGAAAAATCTATAAACAAATTCTACAATGATGATATCACATTTAAATATTTAAGTCTTCTTTTCCCGTCAGTATATATGATGGTGAGAACCCAAATCTGAAAATCCCATTTTCCATAATTTTTTTTATCGAGAACACTTTTCTTCCGTAAACTTACCACAATTTCTTTTTTAATTATAGGACTAGGAATTGATTTCGGGATCACATGATGGCAGGAGATCACAATGATATGTAAGTAAAACATTTTTATGCTTTTGAAAAGAGGCTTTTCAATGCTTGTAATATAAATTATAATAATTTAGTTACAACAGTAGTAAAATTTGTTAAATTCAACTGTGACAGTAATTAGTTTAAAATTTCAAATAACTTTGCTCTAATATTTACATGATGATAAATGGATATTGTTTCCGACTTAGTGCTGAAGACAAACATCTCATACCCACAGCGCGCTGATATTTCGCAATATATTTTATCAAATGATTACTATTAAATTTTAGTCTTAACATGATAACTCTTTGGTTACAGAATTAAGTGCTTCAGGAAGCTTGGATTGGACAGAATCTTCACCTCGAATGAACCAACGGTTGAGCCATGAAAATACAGGTAATATTATTGATGAAAAACTACACCTACTATCCTCTTGCTATCAACCACTTTCTATCTATTGCTAGAAAAGTGAAAGTTTGTGTCATTTAGACTAAAAAATGTATGTATGTAGTTAAAGAATATATTTATATTTTTGTACATAATATAAACAAATATATTGCACACTGGTGACTTATTGCCATTAGGAAATTTCTTTCAACAATATTATGTTGTATTAAAAAGGATAATAAGATAAATGACATACAGTTATGACATAAAGATCTCCTACACATTGTCTTGGAGTGAATGGTTTAGGGATCAACACTATCAAAATGCATCCCTGCAGGGGAGTATCTACAAGTGTGTGAGGACATGAAGTACCTCTTACACAAGAGTTGAAGAGAGTCTATTAAGACCGAGCGGAACAGAAAGAGATGCATTGCTGCCAACCAATCCCCAAAACTGATTGAAACCAAAGAAGACAAAATATTTTTTTTATACATACAAGTTTGGGTTTATTGCCATAAAGCAATCTCTTCCAACCAACCCTAGTAAAATGGAGTTTCAAAGTTAATTTGGTACAGTGAAATTTAGTGTCTAAAAAAAGAGATTTTTTTTAACTTTTAAAAAGTAATCAATACAATGATGATATTAATTACCGTTTGATTTAAATGATACAATTGTATGGCTGTATATTTTATACTGATTTTTGATATGTCACAAAAATGTCAATTGATTGAATGTAGCATTATTTTAATTATTTCTTTTTCTTTTCAGAACTACACTGCCCAGCTCCAAGTGGCAACTTTCACCACTATCCTTTGAAATTTGATGTTACAATACAAGGTGAAAAATATAGATTTTGTAATATTGTACTTTTTTTGGGTTTTTATTCCACATTTCAAAATTTAAAACGAGGGGATTATTGGATATCAAATCTATCTACTAGTCTAAGAAATAACGTCAAAAAAAAAATTTAATGGCTGCTTTTCGATATTTCCCTTCTTATTGATTGTTACTTTTTGTGCTCATACCATCCACCTGATTACAATCAAACTTGGTGATTTGTTAATAGAAAGGGGATGCCCACTGGTAAACGCAACCACTCCCAGGTACCATATTTACCTTTTACATAATTATACAATAGAAAGAAAATATCTCAAAACCAGCCATTAAAGAATGATTAATCAAAAACTTTGCTATATCTCAGACTTATAACTACATAGGTGTAATCATAAATTTAAAAAAAAAATCAAAGGGAAAACCTTTAAACACAATAATTATAGTGATGATAATAATTACCGTTTGAAAGTAATGATAATACTACTGGCTGTATATTTTAACTGAATATATGTAATTTTTAGGAAATTTATGTTTTTGTCATTTCACATCTTAATTTGGGGATTTTCTTTTATTACAGAAAAGATGCGATGGTTCCAATACAATGTAAAGGATACTCTAAAGATGAAATTCTCAAGAAGATTGTAAGTGTGACCTTGCCATTATATTTTTCTAAAATATTAGTTTAGAATGATAATCATTATTACATTTATTTAAGTTGCCACCTTAAGCCATTTTGCTGAGAAGGGGGGCTATTTGCACATATACCAGCGAAGCAAAAAGACAAAATTGTGCTCTGCGGTACATTATCACTCATTTACAAGTCAATGTCAATCATCAATGGTGAAAAATAATTACTTGTCTAATTAATGCACTATCCATTTTCAAAGTAGGATTTCGAGATTAAGGCCACCGGTTAGAATTTATTTATATTATAGTAATTGTATCTTTTTTTATTTACAGATTGTGAATGCAATGATGGCAACAATTTAAAATATGTTATCCTCAAATATTGTAATTGAAAAGACTATTTCTGTAGTTTATCACAGTAAAAAAAATTATAAAATAAATCTTGTTTTAAATTGTATCTACTCTTAATTATAAACTCCGCACCATTCTCTAAATGCATTTTTATGAAGTACATTTCTATTAGATTCTTAAACGAATATAAGATTCCAAGAGGTCAAAAGTTTTCACGATACACCATACATACAAAAACATTGTCACAAAACTCATAAATTGCAGTTTCTACGTGATACCTGTTGAGAAATTTCAAGTAAAATTGCATTACTAGCAAGATTCTCATGTATGATGAGACAGTGTATCAATGTTGATGATGCGATGTATGTGTCAAAATAGAAGAATGTGGTGTTCAGTTCTCACTGCCTACCCCTTGAGGAAGATAGAAGTGTTGAGTAAAAAATACACTTACCTATAGAGACACGTATGATATGAAATTGATCACTCAATTTTCCCATACAGAAGCTATTTTACTTCTGTAATATACATACATATACAAATGTGAAATTTATTTCACATGGATATGGCAGACCATAGATTTTTTTTCTTTAAATTTTGACAACCCTTGAATGCATATTTGATGTGTATTTTTATATTACTAGTTGCATGTAACACATGAGATCCAACTGTCGATAGCGATAGTATGTATAGTTGAAGAATATGTACCAAACTATAAACCCATAGATACAAATTATTGAATATTTTCAGATATTTTGTTTTCTATACAACATATGTAGGTATGTATGTCAAGATAGGATAGTATGGAGGAAGATCCTTTTTCCTACCCAGAATATGCGAATATGTTTATGGTTTCTGAGATATATGGAAAAATAAAATAAAAATTCAAAAGTTGATAACCCCTGACTGAAACAAAAATTCCGAGTATAAAAGTTTTGTAGGCCTGTAACTTTTTATATATTCTGAAATTTTAGGCTCTGTAAATTGAGCGGATCAAAAGTTATAAGGGGGGGACGGACACACAGACACACGAAATGTTCTACTCCGAATTCTGAGTAAATCCGTGTATGGAACATATATGCTGCGAAGCCTCTAAGTTGGTGTTTTTTGACTTCAAAGTTGGAAAAGCCGTGAAAAAAGTAGACGTCTCCATACAATTCTCGCGTATTCTGGCTTGATACATTGTCGATATGTTAAGAGAACAAAGTTCTCCTGAACAAATCGACAGTTGGATCAATATTTCAAATAGTATAAAAATACCTCAATTTTCCAGACCTGAGCATTTTGAAAATTTTGACAGATGAAATCACAGAGAAGAAATAAACGGATATCTATAGAAAACTGAAGCCAATCGGACTTATAGTTTGGGCTGCAGAGAGGACACAAAAAAATTTAAATGAATTCAGAGAAGAAATTAAAAGTTGTCAATGGAAAACTAATCAGCTCTAGGTCTGAGCAGTTTGTACATACGTTAATATGAAGTTGATTGGACTTATAGTTTAGGCTGTAGAGAGGACACAAAAAGGATAATCTGTACAGCGTATGCCATACATACAAACACAACGATACATGATACTCATTGAGAAATTTATGTGAAAAAAGTATGCTTATAAATTGTGAAATCATCACATCACTATTCCATAGTATGGAGAGTAAAAATGCTATTTTAACAGCTAGTGGAACTATTTTCTGTGCAACAAAATAAATCTATAAAAAAAGCACTACAAAGAATAAAATATAACTGTCAATTTGTTCAAGAGAATTTATTTCTCTTAACATTCGACAAATTATCACGCCATGATACGCAAGATTTGTATGCAGGGTCTATATTTTTATGGTTTCGCCAACTTAAGAAAAATACAATATCACAAATTTATTTTTTCAAAAAAATTCCAGAGATCATTATTTATTAAGAAAAACATTTTTTTATGATAAATTTGTGATTAACTGACTATAAGTTTTTAAAAATATCGTAATAAGCTGAAACTCATATTAATGCCTTCATTGCTGAAACACCCCAACTAGATAATTTAATTTGCTATAAAATATTAACATTGTTGCAGTTTTTTTAACAATTTTGATAAAAATTTAATTTGATGATGACTTCGTTTCATACAATTTATAAGGCAGTAAAACACTACACAATATCTCACTCAATAGTTTGATACAAAAATAGCTACACAAAAACGATATTTTAGAATGCGAAGTTCAACTCGAAGATCTTCAAAATTTACAAAGCTTCTTTCATAAATGGAGGCTTAAACCAAATTCAAATAAAACAGAAGTTAGTTGTTTTCCCCTTAGTAACTGAGATGCAAACCATAAACTAAATGTAAACTTTTGCGGAAGTAAACTCACCCACAAATCACCAACCAGTATACTTAGAAGTCACACTAGACAGAACATTTAAAAAACAGCTGCTAAACTAAAATACAGAAATAACATCCACAAACTGGCGGGAACAACTTGGGGGGCTAGTGCAACAGTCCTTAGAACTTCGACACTTGCCCTCGTATATTCGGTTGCAGAGTATTGTGCTCCTGTGTGGCTCAATAGTGCACATACAAAATTGGTAGACACTCAACTGAGGACCATAAGCGGCACCATACAGTCTACTCCATTAAAGTGGCTTCCCGTGCTTGCGGCGCATATACCTCCCCCAGACACAAGGAAAAGATTCTCCCTGTTCAATCTGTGGAAGAGAATTAGTGAGAATAGCACTTAACCAATCCACAATGACGCCCCGTCTGAGGGTTAGCAAAGACTTTCCTCGAGGAATCCAGCAGCAAAACTC
Organism: Molanna angustata; assembly: GCA_963576475.1. Lineage (NCBI taxonomy): Eukaryota > Metazoa > Arthropoda > Insecta > Trichoptera > Molannidae > Molanna > Molanna angustata. The sequence continues at coordinate 25,375,271 of OY754981.1, read as the reverse complement.
GGACGTGACCTCGTTGGAGAGGGTTTCAGCCTGAATGAGACTTGGAGCAATGACTGAAAACTCTTACCTGGATGTTAATGGTTACGGTACCTCCAGGTTTCTACCTGCCAAGAAGGCTGTGGACCTCTCTAAATAGGATCCGCACTGGACATGGACGCTGTAACTACATACATGCCCTCACGGGGTAGGCAGAGAGATTCGAACGCCACTTCTAACTTGACATACATTCATCGCCTCGACAACATTCATATATCGTCTTATACATGTTCGTCTGTTGTTCACGCTTCTAACATTTCCATCTTTCAAAATACCGTTCACATGGACGTGCCATCCCTTCCTTGGGCGGCCCAGACCTCATTCCATTCCTGTCCGCAATGTTTCATTCTCCCCATGTGGCCAAACCATCTCAATGTGTTCACTTTCATTCTATTAATAACATCTTTCTTTATCCTTCATTCTTTCCTTATGTCCTCATTTCTAAGCCTGTCATACATCGTTTTATTACAGATTCTTCTTAGCGATCTCATTTTTACTGCATTTATTCTACTTTCGTGCGACTTCTGCCATGTCCAGGTTTCACTTGCATAGGTCAAGGTTGGCACTAAGATAGCATTATGAATGGCAACTTTAGCATCCTTAGATATGTTGCGGTCATTCATTACTGGTTTCAGTGCTCCATTCGCTCTGTTTCCTGCCGTAACTCTTCTTTTGATCTCCTCATCAATCCGTCCATTCCATTTAAACGCTTCCCATTGACTATTGAATGTCTATATTCCCATAGACATTCGTCAACTTGCTCGAGGCATTCGTTCTCTACTTTTATTTGGCACGCTGTTCTGCTTTCACTCTTCTCAAACACCATAACCTTTGATTTGCTGGCAGTCATCCTCAGTCCGTTCTCTATGCATCCTTCATATACCATACTTACAAGATACTGTAGATCTTCCATACTTTCTGCTAACAGAACATTATCGTCTGGGTACATCAAATTTCGCACTATAACAGTACTCAATTTCAGACCCTTACTTTCATCCTTAAGGGCTCTTATGCAGAAATCAATGTACACTGCAGACGCTGTAACTACCTCATGGCAGTGGGGCATTGTTCCATCCGCTCAATGCGATTGCAGCCATCCCTCTCAAACAATGCAACATATATTGGAGGAATGCAGCGTCCGTGCATATGAGGGCCCAAAGACGGATATTTGTGAGCTGACGCCTGCATTTGTGGACTGGCTCGGAGCCCTCGACCTGAGTGTGTGATCGTATTTTGTTTATGTTTAACTGTGTGTTTGTTGGTTTGATTTTGATGTATTCACTATGTCATACGATAAATAAAGTTACTAACTACATACATATCTTTTCAGTTTTATATCTGTCATCTATGGAAAATTCAAAATCATTAATTAGTTTATAGTAAACAATTTTTTTAATTAATATGGAAATTTTCAAAACGTTTTTCTGGGATCAAACTCAGGTATTTACACTTCTTGGGTTGAATAGAGGACTGGTTACAAAAATCTGCATCTCTTATTATCCCATAGAGCCTTTGGCCAATAATAATAATAAATGGATAATTTATATATCGCCATTTTTGTGTTTTCACCTCAAGGGCAATGGTTGATAGCATCAAACCAGATGGTCATTTGGCTCCGAAGCTAACTGTCCACAAAAGCACTATTATTATATACATGAAAATACCTTCTCAAGATTTGAAATCTATCTCTGGACATTATATCAGCTACGACAGGAAAACATATTGGCTACTCTCATAAACGGAAGACATCTTCACAATTCCTGTAAGTTAATTTTTTTTATGATGGATCTGGTAATGAAGATTCCCATGCAATATCCTGTGTTGGTTCAAATAAAAGTGTCCTCCAATTGTGTTGGTATTAAATAGAACTTTTTATAAAAAAAGAATGAACATGTCCTTGTAGCATGTACATATATTATACATTCCTTAAATTAAGCATATGCTTTTTACTATTGGTGAACGAAATCAGTCGTGTCAGGATTGAAGTCGCGACCTCTGGATTACTAATCCAGTGCGCTCACCACTTTTCCACCACCTACTTTATATATGCAAATCTAATTTAAGAACTATTTATGGAACTTATTAAGATGGGTGGTAGCACTGGGTTAGTAATCCAGTGGTCGCGAGTTCAATTCTGCCACAACCGGATTTCATTTATGCTTCATTTAGGGAATTTATAAGAATGTTATACTTCCTCATACACATGAACATTCATTATTTAAAAAAAAAAAATTGAGGTACCGGTTTCACACCTTTTGACCAACTATGTACATTCTCTATCTGCTTCTTTGATATTAAGGATGAGATAAAGAAGCAGTTTGAGTTTCAACAAATGGGGAGGTTCTTTTCAAAACAATTCATGTCTTCTAGGTCATCCCAATATTCTTTTACAGAAAGTTTACAGTCCGATTTCTATAATACAATTGACAAATAATGTCTTCTGTCCTATCTTGGCCTTACATGATTTATTTATACATTTTCAAAAAAAAATTGTTAACATTCTTTCAGTTATCTATATCTATAAAGCAAAGTGTCCTGACTGACTGACTGACTCATCAACGCACAGCCCAAACGGCTAATGGTAGAGAAGTGAAATTTTTAAATCAAATAGGTAAGTAAGCATCAAAATGTATTATTCTAAAATAAAAAAGTGACCCTTACAAGGCGTTAAAGGGTGGGGGGGTAGTTATTTTTGAATAATCATATCTCAGAAACTAATAAAGGTAGAAAGCTAAAAATAAATATATGTATTCTCCTTTAAAAATAAAAATATATGTGTTTCGTTGTTTTGAAAAATTTTGGTAAAAAGGGTTGTAAAAAAATATTAAATATTTTGCATAAAATAAATCAGAAAAATAAACATTTTGTTTGGGATAGGTACATACCTACCAGTGGCGACTGGTAGATCGTATTTTTGATAATTATTGGTAGTGCAATTTTTTCCTGAATTAATAATAAATTAATTGGTATTTAATCGATATGCATTTACGTATATCTACATAGATATATACGTCTACGTTTGTATATTATGGAAAAAAATGAAATAATATACATATTCAAAATATTTTACCTATTTGTAAAGAAGTTCAATCCTGCGCTGTTTCTATTTGGCAAAAACTTCAATCACTCGTTTGTTATTGATCGATATCCACAATCTAATTGTGTTCTAATGTCAACAGTATCTAAGTTAGATAAATTTATTGTATTGCGTAAATGAATTTGTGAAGAAATAATTTATTTATTTATTAAATAAATAAATAAATGAGATAAACGAGCCAAATCATTAACACCTTTTATAATCCAAGTAGATATAGTCGCCATCGAATAGTTAACATGGAAAACAAAATAAACTATTTAATTTGTCACAACCACATAATCATGATGCCGTATCATAGAACTGCATTTTAAAAACACGAACAAAATTCTTGGTTCTAAGTTTGCATTGTTGTTTAATATTTAACATTGGTCTTGGAAGACCTCCACGATTTATTTTTAATTTATTTTCAAAAGAAGACTTATTACTTTTAATGTAAAACACATCTATTAATTCACTCGTTTTTAAATCTATAAGATATCTGAACTATACACAAATATTTATTGATTTAGATTATCTTGTAAAAAGCGATAATATACGATATAAACAAAGTTTTGTTTCAACTGACTAAAACCTGACAAATTACTCTAATTGCGCATGCTCAATGCTCATGTATACCTAGTGTTTACATTACGAAGAAAAAAGATAACACGCCAATATTCATGTTTCAATACTAATTGCGAACATATTAGAGAGAGCGAGATAGAGATATACATTCTAAGTACATCTAAGATATGATAATTTGGTGCAATGCACGAAATTTGTGAAATGAATGCATTGCTAGTAAGTACAAGTATCTCTTTCTCATCTAATACGGGACTATCTCTGTCTGTTCATACATACGCTATACAATAGACAATTATAACTCGGTGCGTAATGAATATCGCACGCAGTACAAAATTAATAATATTATTTGTATTGCGGTAGTTACATAATATTATATCGATCGCGAAGATATAAGAAATATGGACAGTGTTTACTAATTATTTTTTTTTTGGAAAAAAATAATAGCAATAAAGTAAAGCGTAATATTATTTTTAAAACATATTTAAATATTATTTTTTACAATATATCATTTAAAAATTGGTAGTGCAATTGATCCAATGCACTTTATATAGAGTCGCCACTGATACCTACCTATATTACTAAAAAATATATTGTAAACAGAATGCTTCTAGAAAGATTTTGAAAATATTTTTGGAACGTCGTAATAAAATAAGACATTGGCGTGGTATGGAAATATATAAATGTTTAATGTTTTATATTAAGTTTGGTTTCGTACTTAAATACATATGTTTATATTTTATGTTGCAAATAGTAAACTTTCACCTTAATTGATTTAATTAGATAGTAGATGTCTGTGGGTTGAAGGTCGGCAGTTAATGACCAGAAATATATGATTTACAACCATATATAGACTAAATTAATATTAAGTTATCACGCACCCAATTACAAGTTGCCACATTTTGGAGACTTACGATGTTAATCGTCCCACAGATCCAGACTGAAAACACAATTTAAAAATGTGTCTCCACTGGGAATCGAACCCGGGACCCTTGGATCAGCAGTCAGATACCTAACCAACTGAGTCACGAAGGCCGACTATAAAAAAATCTATATTTATTTATTTTAATCCACAAATAAATACAAAAATAACACACAATATTATAAAAATTAATTATGATACGTCACTGAATTATGGCATGATATTTGTTTATAGGAAGTCGCCATTTTGTAACATGTGATGTGGCGAATTTTAGGATTTTCAATTCACGAGAGGTATCCAAAGGTTTTTCATCTTGCTGTAAATCTGGAGAATGGTCAGAGGGTGTATTTTAATTCAAATTCATTCTTGAGTCAATAATCCACCAAAAACAACACTTCTAGAATTTTTCGAACTATGTCAAACTGATAGTTTTGCGAAGACTCTTCTTTACTCTGAAGTGCCTTCATACTTTGTGTGGAAAAGTACCATAATCGTAAGAAGAAAGCAGGGAATGAATGTTGAGGGTTGGCGTGGAGTGAAGAAAGATAATGCACTAGGAAGGGTTAATACTATTCACCCTAATAATACGGAATGTTATCACCTTCGTTTACTATTACATGAAGTTCGTGGTCCAACGTCCTTCTCTGATTTAAAAACTGTGAATGGGATTCTCCACTCTACATACCAGTCAGCATGTCAGACTAGAGGATGACAAACATTGGGACACAACCATAGAGGAGGTGGCTTTATGTGATTCTTCTTTGAAGTTGCGGGATCTCTTTTCTGTGATGTTAGTATTTTGCCAACTTTCGAATCCCTTGGCTCTTTGGCAAAAGTATAAAAATTATTTAGCAGAAGACACAACACGGCAGATAGCCAGAGAGATAGATGATAACATGCAGCAAAATATATTGATGGACGTCGTATACAACAAGTTGCCTTTTAATGATCGAAGAAGTAGTATTATCTTTGGGGGTTACAGGTTACACTACAGTTTACCTCAACCGTCACAGTCTGAAAGGAACAATCGCGAGTATACAAGAGAGACGAATTACGACATCAATTCTTTAGCACAAGAAGTGTTGGCTTATGAAACTTCTTTGAATGATAGCAGCTCGCTATTTATAATCAGGTCTGTACAATTATCGTTTCAAGATCTGGACAAATGTTCTTTTTAGATGCTCCCGGAGGTACTGGAAAAACCTTTCTTATCAACTTCTGGAATCTTCTTCTGGAATCTTTGCAACGTTGTTAATAGGAGGTAAAACGGCTCACTCTGCCTTTAAGCTTCCTTTGAATCTAATACACGTAGAATCTCCCATGTGCAATATTTCAAAACAAAGCAATATGGCGCATGTTCTCAGGGTTTGCAAACTCATTGTTTGGGACGAAAGCACTATGGCACATAAAGGAGGTTCCGAAGTTCTAAGCAGAACCCTCAAATACATAAAGGGAAATGATCGTGTAATGGGGGGCATCACCGTACTTCTTGCCGGGAATTTTCGACAGACTTTACCTGTAGTACCTAGGGGGACGCGAGCTGATGAGGTGAAGGCTTGCATCAAGTTATCATATTTATGGGCAGTTATTAAAAAAAAAATATCACTCAAGAAGAACATGAGGGTCCATTTGCGAGGTGATTTATTTGCAGATCAGTTTTCTGAATTGCTTCTGAAAATTGGAAATGGAGAGTTTCCTGTAACTGAATGTAAAATTTCTATCCCCTCCGGTCTATGTACAAAAGTTAATTCTTTGGATGAGCTCACATCAAAAATATATCCCGAGATCGAAAAATTAACTGAAAAATCTGCGGAATGAACGTGCCATATTAACTCCCAAAAATAATATAGTTAACTCAATAAATAAATTCATTATTGATTCGTTTGAAGGGGTCCATATGGAATACAAATCTATCGATTCAGTTGTTCAGAGTGAAGATACAGTACATCCCCCAGTTGAGTTTTTGAACACATTGAATCCTTCTGGTCTTCCCGAACACAGACTTTTCTCAAAGTAGGAGCACCTGTTTTATTACTGAGGAATCTTTATCCACCTAAGCTCTGTAATGGTACAAGATTACGAGTGAAAGTTCTCCACAGAAATATGATTGAAGCTGCGGTGTTAATAGGATCTGGTAAGGGAGAGTCGGTGTTCATACCAAGGATACCATTAATCCTCTCCGAATATCTATTTGATTTTAAAAGACTGCAATTCCCCTTAAAAGTTTGTTTTGCTATGACCATAAACAAGTCCCAAGGACAAACATTGAAAGTAGCAGGGATCGACTTGAGGAAAGACTGTTTTTCGCATGGACAATTTTATGTAGCCTGTTCAAGAGTAAGCTTATCAAACTCTCTGGTAATATTGGCACCTAAAAGAAAAACGGTTAACGTTGTGTACAAAGAAGTCCTGTTATTTTTTGTTATTTTCTTCTTAAGTATTTCTCCACTGCTTGATGTAGGCCTCCGTCAACTTTTTCCACAATTCTCTATCCTGGGTGTCACTTTACCATTTATTTTCCGCGACTGTAACCATATCTAATTATAAGTACCTAATGTGTAAAATAAAATTGAAAAAAATAAAATAAAAATATCGAATCGGATATCGGATCGAATATTATCCGCACTTACTTCCGAAACCTTTCTCCATTAATTTACTCACGATACATCAAGGGTTACCTTCTATAACGAATTAGGAGAATGCTAGTGCACAATGAAAATAGGTGTCTTGCTTTCAGGCAGATTAGATAAAAAAATCCAAATTACACGTGAGACAAGCCACCGACAGCCGAAAACTTCGATTCAGACAACGAAACTCGATGTAAAATAGAGATGGCACGTTAAGCATTTAATCTGAACCTCAGAGGTGAAAATTATGCACTCATCATCGAAGGAAAGATCGAGGGAACGCGTGGTGTGGGCAAATAAATTATTTTAAAAATAATCATTATAATATTTTTTATAAGTGATTCATAAAAAAACTATTAAAATTAAAAATTCTAACGAAATTCGTTCGATGCCACTTAGAATTAAAAACAGGTCGGAAATAAACACATCCTAATTGGTTGGATGGTTGGGTAGGGTGTGGGTGGAACTCAAAAAAGTGAAATTAGCGAAGAGCTGCATTTTTTATTTTAATATTAATACACCTTTCAAAATGTTTATTTACATCAATTCACTTTATGGAGGCGGCGCCAAACACAAACATAATATCTACAATCCCTCGAGTGTATTTCATAAAACGTTTGTTTGGTGTCAAATTAAAAAAAAATATATACGTAAATAAATATTTTGCATCTTATTTTTTTTTTTTTTTTCAAAGGAACTTTCTCACGATGAGTAGGTATAACGATTGAGTATGTCGAAGTGTCCGATTATCGTATGGTGAAATACCATCGTGCTTGCGAGGTCGAGCGATGAGCGATGACCGGTGGTCGAGAGATGAAGTGTCGGCGAGACGGCGTGGTCGAGAAGCGACCAGTGGTCGCGTGGTCGTAACGGCGGCGTGAAGTGACAGATGAAATACGGAAATGAAGTGACGACGTGTAGAGGTGTAGACTCCCTTAAATAGTGCTGCGCTGGGGGTAGCAAGTTCAATGTCCTCGAACTTTCTAGACTTATTTATTTGAAGTGTCATACCCAGTTGAGGAGTATTGTCACTTGTTTGACGTTGCGGGCGATGAACTCAGCCTAGCGATAAACAAATGTACTTGCCGTCGCTAGGCGCGCACTCGAAAGAAATTTCGAGATGTGGTCTGCCACAATGAAATTTATTAATATGTATCGACATTCAAATAAGTAAAGCAAGCGAAGCTGCGGGTATTCAGCTAGTTTTACCATAAAATAAAAACAGACAAAAAAGAATGAACATTAAACATTAGATGTAGTCACTCAAGTGCAATAAAATCTGTGAATTTGGTAAAGATCTTCTTCAATGGCGCTAAAGCCCATATCGAGCCTTGGCCTCCGTCAGTCTTCACCTCCACCTTCTGCAGCAACTCTTCAACTGCCCGGCACTTGCAATAGTTGGGAAGCATCCCTTCCAACTTCGTCCTCCCATCACAGCCGCGGTCTTCCAACCTTTATTTGGTAAATTTATAGGAGTAAAATTTACATCGAAAACAATAAGTTGCATGATGGTATGTTATCACTACAGACTGATGATTCCATTTTGAGTCATATATTTTTTGAAAATTATGAATGAAAAAATGATATTTTACTTTTTAAAGATCATCATTTTGTGAAAACAATAAGAAATAGAAAAAATATATGTCATCCAAACTCTTTGAAAATACTCTTAATTACTGAATATTATATTTCACTTGCAACTGCAACTTTCACAGTACTTTAACAGTAAAAGAGTTGACGTAAAATGTAATACTTATAACTGATTTTTTGAAAGTGGAAATCTTTTTTTATCAACCAATACAGAAATGCTGTCCAAATTGGTTCATGGATCTCTATTCTACCTAGTCTGAAATATATTATGATTCCATATGGCATCAAAATCCAGTAAAGAGTTAAGTCTCATGTTGGCCATATACTATACAATGGCATACCTGACAGCTACCAGGGAAGTTGTTCTTTTGTATAACTGTACAGTTTTATAGCATACACGTTGCAGTTTACTTGTACATGTGATGAAAACAGAGGAAATGGCTCGAGGTATTTGGTGACAACTATAATGTTTACTTAGAAAACTTAAATCTCAAATCTTTCTCACTGAGTTAATGCAGGTATTCGAATACTAGTTCATGTAACACATGAGATCCAACTGTCGATGGTGAAAGTATGTATAGTTAAAGAATACCTACCAAACTATTCAATAATCCAAATTGATTATTTTAAAATATATTTCAGTCAGTCCTTTTTGCCTACCCTGAATATGTAAACAGCTTAACGGAGATAAAGTATAATTGAGAGTCCCCGTAGATATTGTGTATACCTTGGAGGAGTAAATATGAGTGTATACTGCCATTACAAAGTATGAATGATGTCATCACCTAAATTAAATTTTTACAAAATTTTTAGAAAACAGTTTACTGTTATAAAGAATACCTTTTTATAGAAAATTATAAAGCTAGCTGAGATGTTGCATTTTTCAATGTTTTTAAAAATGTCGGAGATATAAAAAATAAAAATATATAAAAAAAAGCTAGTTGAGATGTTGCATTTTTCAATGTTTTTAAAAATGTCGGAAATATAAAAATATATAAAAAAAAGCTAGTTGAGATGTTGCATTTTTCAATGTTTTTAAAAATGTCGGAAATATAAAAATATATAAAAAAAAAGCTAGTTGAGATGTTGCATTTTTCAATGTTTTTAAAAGTGTCGGAAATATAAAAAATAAAAATATATATTTTTCTTAATATAGTTTAATAAACCCTGGATTTCTTTCATAAAAATAAATTTGAGATATTGTATTTGTCAAATTTACAGCATTTTACAGTTTTTAAGATATATGAAAAAATGTAATAGAATTTTTAACTGATGAACAAAAATTCTAAGTATAAAAGTTTGGTAGGCCTATAACTTTCTATATTTCCTTAAATTTTGGGTGCTCTGTGTATTTCTCCTATGTTGATAAAGAGAGTAGCAGACCGAATATTTTTTTTAATTTCATATATTATGCAAACATTGGATTTTTTTCCCTGTCGGGGGTCAAATGATATTTTTTTGACAAACTTTTTAAAATCTCAATAGAGACAAAGTTGGAATATTATAGAAGAAACAGGAGTTTCTGGTTCTTCTATAATATTCCAACTTCGTCCCTATTGAGACGTTAAAATCTCAATAGAGACAAAGTTGGAATATTATAGAAGAAACAGGAGTTTCTGGTTCTTCTATAATATTCCAACTTCGTCCCTATTGAGACGTTAAAATCTCAATAGAGACAAAGTTGGAATATTATAGAAGAAACAGGAGTTTCTGGTTCTTCTATAATATTCCAACTTCGTCCCTATTGAGACGTTAAAATCTCAATAGAGACAAAGTTGGAATATTATAGAAGAAACAGGAGTTTCTGGTTCTTCTATAATATTCCAACTTCGTCCCTATTGAGACGTTAAAATCTCAATAGAGACAAAGTTGGAATATTATAGAAGAAACAGGAGTTTCTGGTTCTTCTATAATATTCCAACTTCGTCCCTATTGCAACGTTAAAATCTCAATAGAGACAAAGTTGGAATATTATAGAAGAAACAGGAGTTTCTGGTTCTTCTATAACATTCCAACTTCGTCCCTATTGAGACGTTAAAAAGTTTGTCAAAAAAAAGAGTAGCAGACCTTTCTAAGATCATATGACTAGATTTTCAATCACATTATTTGATGAAATGTTTAGTTTATAATTTGTCTAATTTTCTTAGTATCATTCAAAGTTCTCTCCCACCTCTTTCTAATTTTCATCTCTCAATTTCTTTCATTCTCTTTTACCCCTACTCTTCTGTTTACTTTTGTTTCTTTTTCTTCTCATTCGTGTGCCAGTTCTGTGACTGACGAGGGTCTCTTGGGAACATTTTAAAATGGAATTGTCAATTTACTATCAGAATATAAGGAGTCTCCATACCAAGACAGAATCATTTAATTAAAAAAAATTGTCAAGTGATTATAACATCATTTGTATCACAGAAACATAAAATATTTGATCCTAAACTGTTTGACTCACTCAAATCAAGATCGTCTTGAGATCAGAAATTTTGAGAATGATTCTATAATTTAGGACTAAATCAATTACGATGGTCTGATATTGTATCTGATTTATTAATTTCATAACATAATAAAAGTGCAATATTTGATGATTAAACTGAAACTGCACAATCAGTTGAGTCAATTTTCACATTCAAAATTCAAACATCATGCAAATAATCAAACTGATAACTAATTTCTAATATTATTGTTGAATAAATATGGAAGCAAACTTTTATCCACTTCAATTTTCAAAGATAATAGCATTTATGACCCACGACCCAAGATATTCTTATCAATGGGTGATACATGTATTATTAGTTTTTAGATTTAAACCAGTCACAAAATATAGTTTCAAAGAACACCATGTTTGTGAAAAGTAAGTGCTTGCAAATTTTATTGAAAAATGAAGCAATCAAACCTATTCAGAGGAGAAGCAAAAAAGACATCTCTATACGAGTTTCATGTAAAGAATGGTGGAAAAATGGTCAACTTTGCAAACCATTTACTTCCCGTTCACTATTCTGACATGAACGTATCAGAATCACACATACACACCAGAAAGAAGGCATCGGTGTTTGATGTGTCTCACATGCTACAAACTTTGGTTAAGGGCAGAGACTGTGTCAACTGGTTTGAAACATTATGTCCCGTGGATCTTAAAGGTTTACAAGATGGAGGAAGCGCTCTCACGGTGTTTATGAACGAGAATGGCGGTATCCTCGATGATTTAATTGTAACTAAAATTGACTCAAATAATCTATATATAGTCTCAAATGCCGGTAGAATGGAGCAAGATAAAAATCATATGCTTGAATATTTGAATTTATACAAAAGAAGAGGCATGGATGTGGATTTGAAGTTTTTAGACGTATCGGAAAGAGCTCTGATTGCGATACAAGGACCCAAAGCAATTTCAGCAGTTCAAAATCTGTGTACTTATGATTTCACACCTCTATATTTTATGAATTCAAAAGTATTGACCCTTTCGGGAGTGGAAGATTGCAGAGTAACAAGATGTGGTTACACCGGTGAGGATGGTGTTGAAGTATCTGTTCCTGCAGACAAAGCTGAGTTTATTGTAGAATTGCTGATGAGGAATCCAAATGTAAAGTTGGCAGGACTGGGTGCAAGGGACACTCTGAGGTTAGAAGCTGGTCTATGTCTATATGGAAATGACATTGATGATACTGTTACACCAGTGGAAGCCAACCTGACATGGTTGATAGCCAAACGTCGAAGAGTAGATTTTAATTTCATCGGAGCAGACGTTGTATTACAGCAAATCAAAAACGGTGTCAAGAAAAGGAGAGTAGGACTAATATTAAAAACAAATCCGCCAGCACGTAGTGGGTCGCAAATTCTAGATTCATATACCGAAGAAGCGATTGGTACAGTAACTAGTGGTTGTCCGAGTCCTTCGTTGAAGAATACGAACATTGCAATGGGATATGTAATAGAAAAGTACAAAATTCCCAAAACCACAGTATCAATTAAAATTAGAAATAACATATATACTGGAATAATTGTTAAAATGCCATTTATCAAGTCAAACTATTATACTCAATAATAAAAAAAGGATCTTGCTTAAATAATTTAATTGTTATTCAGTATAATTGGCAAAATATTTACATTTTTCTAATACTGTTTGATTGTCAGCTGATTTGTTCTTTCAATGTAGTCTTCATATTAAGTTCCAACTTTTCAGTGTATCTTTGTTTGGCCTAAAAAAACAATAATCATATATTTAATTTAAGAAATAATATTATTTATAAATACATTTTGTAAGAGTATACTTAGATATTTTAATAAACAAACTTTTTCATCCATGTCTCTCAAACAAGCATCCAATTTTTCTTGCAATGTATGTATGGAACTTTCATAATTGCCTTTGATTCTTTGGACTTCATTATCAATGTGTTTGTCTTTTTCAACTATATATTCCTGTAAAATAATAATTATGCATGTGTGACTTATGGTAAGTTATATATTTTTATTCTTTGTAAAATTTAAATATAAAAAAATATAAATATCAAATCCAATTCAAATTATGTTAGAAAATAAAGTAATCAGCCTGAAAACAATAGTATTAAAATATCATATATTTAAACACATACCTTATATTTGATAGCTGTCTTTTTCAATATTTTATATTTGTCTTTGAGTCTTTCAAACTCTTTTAATCTAGTTTCGTATTTTGATTTTATTTCATTTATGTTTGTCGCTTTCTCAGATTGTTTTCTTAAATTCTGCATTTCAGTATTGAGCCTTGTTATGTGTTTTTTGCATTGTTCGAGATTTTCCTTATAATCTATCAACATTTTTTCCTTATTGGCATTTGATTGTTCACATTCGTGAAAATTAGACAATAATTCTTTCATTCTGGATCTTTCCGCAATGACAACTTCCTGCAGAGATGATACTTCTCTCGTTTTCACCTTAAGTACAGTGGCCAATTGCTCAATGTTGTCATTATATTTCTCTTCTATGGCACAAATTTTTTTCTTGTATTCGTGTTCTGCCTTTTTTATTTCTATGGCAAAGTGTTGAGCAATTTCGTCACGAACAATTTCTTCTATTTTGGTGTCAACCTAAAGATACAAAAATTAATAAATAATAAAATAAAAATGACTGACATCATAATCTAAATTCTATAAATTACATTATACATATTGAAAATCACTTGTTATAAATAATATATACCTTCACAGGTGAGGTTTTGTTCTCCTCGGCCAAAATTGAGGTCTGAACTTGTTCAGAAATAAGATTTTTATACAAATCAGGTTGAGGTGAAGTACAAGCATCCCTTTTATTCATCAACTTTGACTTCTGATTTAAAATATATTGTTCAAATTGTTTTCCTTTCTCTTTTAGATCTTCAATAAGCCTGTCACGTTCTCCTTGAAGTTCTGAAAATTATTATTATAATTATGAATGACATACAAGAACAAAAAATGTTTTGTAAAGTCACAAAATCACAAAAATCAATATTATATAATGAAACACAACCTAGTTCTATTACTATGTAGATAAATAAAAAAGTAAAAATAGATACATACCAATTTCCATTTTCAATTTTTTTATAGAATTTTTTGATTCATCTAATTCTTTGATCAATTCATTTAATTTGTGTTTTTGCTCTTCACAAATTTCCAATAACTTTTGATTTTCTTCCTTAAGCTAAAATATAAAATTTTTAATTGTGCCCCTTGAATATAATTTAACTAAGTATTATTCATACATTGAGACACGTGAGGTAATAATAATAAGTTATTTGTATAGCGCCGTTTAATGATTCGAGATCATACCAAGGGCGCTGATAGTTTAATGTTGTGTTGCTCTCTGAAACAAAGCTCTTTTTAGTCCTTTAGTGAAAGTGCTCTTGATTTGAGCACTGCGGACATCTAGAATCTAGAGGCAGTGAATTCCACTTAATAGGACCACTCACACTAAAGCATCGGTCATAGTAAGCCGCGGTAAATTGTATTTATGACACGTACCAATTTATGTTAATAAAATATATATTGAAACATATAAAAAATAAATAAACAGAGGAACGAGGAGAGTCAGGGACAAAGAGACAAATTTAAGTATTATGTTTATGTGTAAGAAAATGATTTCTTTTGAAATTCCAAAGTCGCGCTGCTTATTCTCTTTGGGTCAAGTAATAATAAAGTCACTGGATTTGATTCCCAGTTTCCACAAGTGAATTATGTAGTTATGAACAAAAGAATAAAATTAAATAACATGTGTATACCTGTTGTAATAATTCTATTCTTTTAAAATCTTCTTTTTCTGTACCCTCTGAGGCATCGGCTTTTTTTTTGTCTAAAAATAATAAATAAGTAAATAAAATGAAAAATAAAAAAATACCTATATGATCCAATTAAGAGTTAACAATTTCAGAAGTGTGTTGGATTTTTTCAATTACAGCAGATTCATGGGCCCACCAATTTCGTGTATCAATTTTAAGAAAAGAAATAAAATTATTCAATTTTATGCACGGTATAAAATGAAGCATACCTTTCATTAATTCAATATTGCATTCATGTTACTTATTTAGTTTACATTAAGTTTGTAAATAAGAAATTGACATAAATTAAATAAAGAAAACCATACTAACAATTTTTCAATTCCTCTTCAAACTCCTTCTTCTGCAGTTCCAACAAATTCTTCTGAAAACGTTCAACTTTGGTCTTTTCAAGTTCTAGAAGTTGCTTGTATTCCTCTACTCGAGCCCTTTCCTTCTTCAATTCCACATAGCTGTCAGTTGTTTTGAATTCATTTAATTCTTTTGTCAACTTGTCCTTGGCCCCACACACCTAATAAAAAATATTGCCAAAATATGTTGAATCAAGAAATCAAAAGTTACACATTGTAGTATATGTCATGATAGTATGTAACAAATTCAATAAAAAATACCTCAACATATAGATTTTTAAATTCATCAACTTGTTTTCTAGCATCATTTAATTGGTGTGTCAGGCGATCTCTTTCTTTGCTTATTTCTCCATTTGATAATCTTTCCAGGGAATTTCTGTGATTTTGATCTGAACACAACTCTTCATACTTCACCTCCAATGAGGAGTGCTTGGAAGACAGCTGATAGAAAAGCAAATGGAACCATAATGTATTTGAAGCAAAGAATAAACATAATAAAAACTAAAAACTAGTGTAAAAAAAAAACATCTACAACATTGAACAATTATTATAAAAGACTGTAAACTCCACCCCGTAAATGTACCACAAACTTGTACCATCATAGGCTCGAATGCAGTGTCCAACCTAAATACTAACCACATTTGCACAGTCGCTCACTAAAGTTAGGAGATCACGTGGCTTCCTAACTTAAGGACGCTACGAAGTTTTTGTATGAGAATTGCATTGCAGAGACTATCTAAATACATAGCAAATGCACATTGTCATAAACTAGGTTAATCGAGAGGAACTTTACGAGTGTTTTAATACTAAAATAGGTGAGGTTATAAATGGATGATGATTTTAGCAACTTCTTTGAATATTTTTTTTATTAATTTTATCAAATCAAATCCCACAAAGAGTATTCAGCAATCTATATGAGATGCCGAAAAGTTCACTGAAATTTCAGAAGAATCGTGACATAGAGTTGTTAGTGTTAGCTTGGTTACATGTGTTTTTGTTGTTATGTCAAAAACAAACATTTTAAATGTCAGTATAAATCCATATAAAACTAACTATCCATCTTTTTTCTTCATACACAATAATGTGAAATGCTACGTCATCGACATTAATTAAGTTTGGCATAGGAAATAAGTATTTAGTTAGTGATGTCTCCGCAATGCAATTGCTAACTTAAAAAAATAAATACTTCAGTGAGGTTAGGAGTTAGTATTTAGTTACCTAGGACTGTAAATTCGCGTCTTTAGTCTTGATAATGTTTTCAAAGAACGAAATATATATCATAGTTGAATTTTACCAAATAAAAATAATAACTAATATGTAAAAATATACAATGTAAAAAAAATAAAACAACTATCAATTTTTTTCACAAATCTACCGAAGTGTATGGACATGTTATGTTCTTGACTGACAAATAAAAAAACTATCTACAATTAATAGACTCACAGAATTGAGTTCCATCTTTGTGTGCTTTAATTCATTCTCCAAATCGGAACATTTAGTATTGAGTCGATCCAACATTTCCACATTACAAGTTGATTTATAGGTTTCAAATTTTCCCACAATGCTTCTAAGTTCCTCTGACTTTTGCTGATGTCTTTCCTTATACAAATCAACTTCCTTTTTGATTCTAACTTCTGCATCTTTGAATGTTTCAATCAATTGGTCTCTATAAATAAATACAATTTGGTTTTGAAAAATCATGACCAGAAATATAATTGAAACTTTTAAAATCCATAAGGAATAATATTGCATCGAAATATAAAAATTTCAAATTCAATTGGTCCTTTAAGATTCTGGATCCCTCTGTTGAGTAATTCAATGTTAAAACATAATTTAAAAACATTAAATTACCTTTATAACATAAGGTTAACATAACATATTTATATATTTATGACATAAGGTTATATTTGTTAGAAATTATTATCTGTAATGATAGTCGATAGAGTCTCTAATGGAAGAGTTCTAAATATGATGGAGAAATAGAGAGAGTTGCTAGCCACAGTCAAGAGACACAAGCCGCATATTTTGGCCACATATTCCGTGGTGATAGATATGCTCTTCTGTAACTTATAGTGGAGGGGAGATGGAGTATGGGTCGTAGAATAGTATAGTGGCTTAAAAATATCAGGCAGTGGTTCGAGAATCCGGATGCGGTGTCACTAATTACGTTGGCGCAGGATCAGGATGAGTTTGTTGTGATGGTCGCCAACCTCTGTTAAGAAGAATCTTGGAGGAATAAAGGATGGAGGCGCCTTCAGTACATTAAAAATGCAATCAAAATCCCTCATTTTGGAGTTTAGTCACAAGTTACAGTATTGACAACAAAATATGTTGTCCGAGCAAACTAGCGCAAACTTCATTCTTATTGTTTGCAACGCAAAATATTTCGTAAACATCTCGTTTTTTAACCTAAAAATATTATTGCTTCCAAAAATCGTTTTTCTCTTTTTTCTTAACTAATTATTGGAAACAAAATGTGGTGAAATGTAGGAATAAAGGACACGGTATATCTTTTCACTCGTAAGCGTAAGTATTGAAACTAACCTACTATATTTAACGTAATATTGCGTATCCAACTGGCCACGGTTAAATTATAATTGTATAGTTTTTTTTTGAATGATTCGTTCTTAATGATTTAATATTAAGAACGATATAATTATTTGTAATAGTTTCTTAAAATTTGACTTATTTTTAATTTCATTGGTTTTGTAAATTGTGGATACGACTGTAATCCGCCATTATATTGTAATATGTTTCGGGCACAACTTGAGAAAAAACATTATTTGTATTTACTGTTAATGCTTTTTCAATCATTTTGTCACATATTTGTAATGTTTTTATACTGTCACCAAATATTTTATTAATGATTTAAGATAATTGAGCATGTCAATCACATCACATATTTCCGCTGCGATATTGGCCGCCATATTTCATTCGACCGTAGAGTTGGGCATTAGACATGAATTTATTTTCTAATAATTTTTCTGCAAATTCATAATTTTATTTGTTTATTTATTTAAATCCACATTAACATGCAAAAATAACAATACAATAGTGCAACATAGTACAATTAAATTATGAAAAATAGACAATTTAGAATATGTTGGCACTGACAAAATGAATACCTACAAGTTACTGGCGTTATTATTTTATATTTTTTGTGAAACGGGATTTCATATGATTAAAATAATCTTATACGCACTTTATTTATTAATTTTATTTTATCTGACATCTTTAAGTATTACACAATATTGTTAATGTTTTTATTTTATATTTATAATGTTTTTAATTTATTTATGTAAATGGACGTGAAAAACATGTGTATTTTTTACAGATTTCCAAAAAATCCAGCTCTTAGAGCTTTGTGGATTGCCGCTGTCAATCGTCCTCCAAATTGGCAACCATCTTCAAGCACAGTCATTTGTTCAAAGCATTTCAGAGATGATGAAATTGACCGAAGTGGTTATAAAAGAAAAATTAAGAATAATGTTGTCTCTTCAATTTTCTCTCAATTAGATACTGTTTGTCCTGAAGTAAGTTGATAGTTTTTTTTCTGACTTAGTACTTATCATATTATGTGTTTATTAAATATTACTTATTTGTTCTGTTTCGGACTTTTTTGTAAATTTTATATACCTACAAGTTTTTAAATATCCTTACCTATATACCTACTTATTGAATCATTATTTTTGATATACGTTATTAAATTTTATAAATACACTTGCGGACATTCTTAATTTACATTGAATTTTTTTTTTCAGATAACTTCACCCATCCTTCTTGAACCTTCGGTGCCTAGTTGTTCATCATCAAATCCAACATTGCCTGAAAATGATATTTCTATGCAGGACACTCCAAGAAAAATGCGTTTAAAGAGAGAGCTGTTCGTTCACATATACTTGATAAAAATCGAAAAAAGAAAATCAAGGCATTACAAAATAAAGTATGGAGAAAATGTAAACAAGTCACTAATTTGAAAAATATAGAACCGATGGATTTTTTTTAATAAAGCTTGGTATCTAAAAAAATATGCATTTTTTAATATATATCCCCTTTTCTGTAAATCATTTAAAGTTGCTAAGACCACCATAACATCTGATTTCCGCCAGGAGAAATTAATCAAAAATAATTAATCATATAAATCATGAAGATATGATACTAATAATTTTTGTATTTAAAAAAACATTTAAATTAGTAAACTATCAAGTTGTAAACACGACAAAATGACATCTAATTAATTTCAGAAAAAATTATCAATTATAATTTAATATGTAATAATCATTCTCTTATCATACATTAATGTGTCAAACAATAAATGATGAATTTTTTTGCTCTATTGTAAAATTGCCGATTTTGACATAGTAAGGTTTCAAACGAATGCATGGACAGGCAGACTGACATGAATTTAGCCGTGCACAAACATGTGCAAAACCAATCTTACCAGGTCTACTTTATTTATATGCAGATGAATGATCCTAATTATTTAATAATCAAAGTTAAATATATGAGACATTTTTTGTAGAAAATGACATTTATTATAATATTCTTTATCATAATTGTAAATTGTTGTTCATTTATCATAATTGTATATTGAAAAAGATTCAATTTTAAAATAATATTTGTCTGAATTGAGCCCATCTCTAACTTCAGGGTCATTTGCTTACTTCAATATTGCCACTAAAAAAAAATTGCCATTAGATAAAAAAAGTACTTATTTTATACTTATTGTTGTCAGTACTGTAACTTGTGACTAAACTCATAAATGAGGGAATTTGATTGCATTTTTACTGTAAAGATTATAAGGTATGGGCGGCCCCTTGAGAAGAATGAATATTTTCCACATCTGCATATAAATTAAGTAGATCTCATAAAATTGTCATTCTGATTTTCGCATTAGGTCTAACACCGCTTAAGTCAATATCGGCAATTTTACAGTAGAACATAAAACATAACATTTGAAAAAACACAAAAACCTGCGAGCTGACTAATTTATTTTTATTAATATTTACAAAAGAAAGTATACTTAAATGTAATATAATAAGAATTTTAGAAAGTTTTTGCTCTATTGTAAAGTCATCGATATTGACTTACACAGTGAAACCTAATGTGACGATGTGCAAATCTGAATGACAGCCTTACAACAGACTAGCATTGTTGCCACAGTGACTAGAACTAAACGGCACAACATCAAAAAATTCATTATATGGATAGTTAGCGATTTACAGTGTACAAAATTTACCTATGTATACCTATACACATTTCCCACACAATCACCACTATTTTTTGAGGTGTGTTTTATCAGCTTCTACACTCCTATTGATAATATGGAATAAAACTTGTACTTGAACTTCTCGTGAACAATGTGCTCATATATAATCGTTTACTTGATCACGGCTCCTGATGAGATATGGATGACCAGCTGTTCCTACATCTTTTTGGAATTAATTAATGTCTCAACTAAACATCTGGTTATCTCTTGATAAATGGGTCTTGTTGAAAATAAGATTTCAAAGAAAAACTAATAAAGATGTAACTTACTTTTGTTGTAGAGTTTTGTTTAATTTGTCAATCTGTTCCATTTTAAGCTTCTGTGCAGATATATTCTTAATAAGTTCATTACGGAGTATAACTACCTTATCGGCATGGACTGAAAAGCCACGTACTAAAAATTAAAATATACATGATATATTATAGAAATAAAATGACATTTATAGCGGTACTTACGACTGGGGCATTATAACTAATCCGTATTAGGGATGGGAAAAACACAATATAATCTTCTATATACTGCTATTAAGACTTGATAAGATTGTTTGGTGAAATAAAATTTTACGCTAAGTTCCTAGATGAAATTGGCGGTTAAATATAAGGATAAATATTTTATTATCAAATTATACCAACCAGGTTTGTTAGGTTGAAGTTGCAAGAAAGAGTTAGCTTCCTCGCATTCTGTCAGTTCTGTTAATACGGCTTCCATTTCTGATTGTTCTTCTTGTAGTCTAATGTATTTAGTACGATACTCTACCAAGTCAGTCGCAGTTGCTTCTAATTTACCCTTAAATAAAAAGTATATTGTATTGGGTAAAAAATAAATACAATGGAATAATTGGTCTTGCCATTCCATATTCATATGCAACACTTCATAGATTTTTCAACTATTAATATTTCTTGAGGAATTTGAGAAACAATGTTGAGAATTCTCATTTCTGGAGAAATCAAAATCATTGAGAAAATAAAGTCCAGATCTTATCACAAATTGTGAACAAGATAAAAATTTCAAAAAATTTGAAAATAAATCCAATAATTAAATAAATATTGATAATTGTTTGCAATTACAATAAACTTACAGCCATATCTTTGATTTGTAATCTAGCCATGTTCCTCTCGTTAATTAGGTGATTGAGTTTCTCTTTGAGTTCAGAAGTATCAGTAGACGCCAGTCTGTTTTGTGCCTCCTCCAACTCCATTGCTAATCTGTTGATGGTTGCACCTTTATCAATGAGAATATTTTCTTTTGTACGTTCCAAATCAAGGAAACGCTTTTCCATGGCTAGACATTCGTTTTCCTGCAAAAATAATGTGAAATCATTATATACATACTATGTCCTATTCTGATTCGTTTCAGAGTACGAAAACGTCTAAAATATCGGGCGACCATGGATAAAAGGATTTTATCCGCGCGGTGTGACGTAGCGAGCTTCGTGTAAATGCAGTCAACTTTTTGACATTTCTCATATACTAATATTCAGACGGATAAATTTAGACGAATCAGAATAGGACATAATACCCCATATTCAGTAACTATTGTAACTAAAAAAATAGGAACACACTAAAATTGAATAATTATGAAATTTTCATAATACATCTGATTCAGTAACTTTTTAAGAACGTTCCGGCCAAAATAGGTACGTTCCTATTCCATTTAGTCCAAGTTTATATTTTATAACGCTGAAATAAGACCGTAAATCTAAAATCTACAATTTTAGAACGTTCCTAATTTAGTTCCGATAGTTACTGAATACGGGGTATTGGCTTCCAGTTGTCCAATTTTTCTCTAAAATGAATACAACTTTGTTTCATAGAGCAGCACCATACTAAAATTATTATTAATGACTACTTTTAGTCGCTTCAGTGCGAGTGTTCCACTCCAATAAATTAATGCAGATTCTTTTTTTTTCATGAAATATTTCTTGAAAAAAAGTAGATTTGTAAGATAATATTTTTATACCTTGTCCTGTAATTTATTTCTTGTTCTCATTAGATCCTTTTCCAATCTATCTGTGTCTTCTTTGTACCTAAAAAAAATAATAATTAATTCAGTTAAAGAAGTTGGAAGTTGAGAACACAAAGTAGAAGGCATGTCATTCTTTACTAACACTTCTCCCATTCCAGGTTATATTTCATTTCTGCCAGATCTCATATACAGTGAACTATCGTTCCCCGAACAATAATTTTCCCGCATGTGTCAATTTTTTCTGCAAGTCCAAATTAATTTGATATAAAAATAGATCACATTGATCATTTCTATTACTAAAAAAAACACCTAAATAATCTTGATTTCATACGGCAATAAAAAATTTAAAAAATAAATGATAATGAACGATTATTTTATTCAGTTTTATTTTCAAGGAAGTATTTTATAATAATAATAATAACTTAGCATACACCACTTATGAGCACAAATAACTGTCGACCGGTACGTAAGTCATCCTGAAGAAGATAACATTGTTCTTGAAACCGGTCGACAGTTATTTGTGCTCATAAGTGGTGTATACTAAGTTATTATTTATATTTTAAAATAAAGATTATTTTATGTTATATGAATGTACATATTAAACATTTAAATACTAATGTCTTTTTTCTATGCATTTTTTATTCCCGCATCCATAGTTTTTTCATTGGGTCCCTTCAAAAACGATACATAGAAGTTTTACTGTACTCCAACAAAACTACAATATTTATTCTTCTTGTTTTTTTTAAGCAGACACGTCTACAGTAGAGGGAAGATGTATTTCTACAGACATACATAACGTATAATTCTGGCGGTGTTCAGGGGCGACATCTGTGCGAATGCATTGTCACCTCATGTATAAGGACTGTTGCTTTCATTGTTTACAAACCAATTTCTCAATAGATGGCGTTACAAAAAAGCTTCTTCTTCGTCACATCATAGATCGCTATGGTTATTAAGCTTATTTTCAAATGAACAGATTTTCATGATTAAAATATATAGAGCTTTCATAAAATGGATTGAAAGGGACTCAATAAGAAGGCATAATTGGTGAGCGTTGTGCAAGCACATAAAGTGATCACGTAAACCAGCCGATGACAGGTCGTAAGCCCTGTAGGTGCCTTGAGTTCCTGGTTCTCCTATAATATTCCAACTTCGTCTCTATTAAGATGTTGGAGTCTCATTCCCATATTTAAGAGACAACAAGACTAGAGAAATATTTTGCTTAACATCCAACACAGTATATCAAGTCTTTTTCATAGGATATAAATAAGTCCATTCAATAAAAGACATAATTATAAAAATAAATTTACATGCCGTGAAGTGATTTCGGCACATTAAAAAACAATTGATATATGAATAAGAAAATATGAACAAAAGAAGGGGTGGTTCACTCAAGGAAAGGCTGGCTTAGTCACATGAATAATAATAAGAATATGGGTATTGACGAGGCTAAATAACGGGAAAACATGCATGAGATGGTGTATGTATGTTATATCATGCACTTTGTGCATTCCAATAGCAGCATAGATGTCGCACCATAAATTAAAATTTAACTTGATTGGAATTGGAAATTGGAATGAACAAATTTGTGTGGCTTCTTAATCAACGGAGAAGCTGAATGAAATCAAAGTTATAACCTTTCTTGTTGAGCTTTAAAGAGTGCATCAGTGTTTTGTGCAGATTCCTTGTTGAGTTTAGCTGCTTGCAACCTTCTCTGGGTGTCCATGAGGCTCGCAGTAGTGGCGGTAATTTCAGCATTCAGTTCTTCATTCTTGACATTCAGCATCGCAACTTTCTTATTTAAACTGGAAACCTGATGTTCTAGTTCTGTTATGCGATGTTTACTATTTGCTGGAAAACAATAAAACGAAAAATAGACATGATTATCATGTTATTTTTATCAAGTCAATATATTTTGTAAATATTATTTTTCAAAATTAAATAATGTTTGTTTTGGCCTTTTGTGAAATTACCATTAGAACTCATCTCAAAAAACCCAGATTATCACAGTAATTTAGAAGGATATTTAAATATAGAAGTAGTAGTAAAATTTATTTCGATGTTAAAACATAATAAAAATTGATACAACTAATTTAAACAAAAAATTAAAACTTTTTGAAACAAATAATTATCGTAAGAATATGATATGGTATTATAATACAATAAGGTAATATGATATGGTATTATAATACAATAAGGTAATATGATATGGTATTATAATACAATAAGGTAATATGATATGGTTTTATAATACAATAAGGTAATATGATATGGTATTATAATACAATAAGGTAATATGATATGGTATTATAATACAATAAGGTAATATGATATGGTATTATAATACAATAAGGTAATATGATATGGTATTATAATACAATAAGGTAATATGATATGGTATTATAATACAATAAGGTAATATGATATGGTATTATAATACAATAAGGTAATATGATATGGTATTATAATACAATAAGGTAATATGATATGGTATTATAATACAATAAGGTAATATGATATGGTATTATAATACAATAAGGTAATATGATATGGTATTATAATACAATAAGGTAATCGAGAGGCTCAAATAGACACAGATGTAACAATATTATGTGGTTTGGTTCATGTCATTATTTCTTCACAGTAATTTCATTGTAAAACCCTGTAAAACCTGTGCCATTGAACATTGTAAAGGCAATCTTACCGACTAGTTCTTGCGACTGTTGCAAAGAAAGTTGCGCTCTTTCTCTCTCAGCTTCAGCTACAGCCAATCTACCATAGAGGGCATCGTGTGATGCTGCAGCGTCTTTTCTGCACACTGCTAGTTCCTCACTCAACCGTTGGACTTCCCGTACTTTCATCTAGAAATACATTCCATCAGATATTTCATAACTTAACTGCAGGATTTACAAATAAGCAATAAGTTGTCACTGAAAATGAACAGAATCCCAAAAAAGTCTTAACGATCAAGTTAAAACAATAAAGTAGAAGTTATACAATGCTTTACATTTCATCTTTATATATACCTATAATTTTTCTGTACGTGTGTATGTCACTGAACTCTTCCTAAACGGCTGAACCGATTTTGATGGAATTTTTTTTGTGTGTTTGTGTGAGTCCCTGAATGGTTTAGATTCACAAAATGGAATTTTAAACATTAATATAATAAACCGAAAATAAAAAATTATAGCTCAATGTGATTGTGGAGTTCTATAATGAAGAGATAAAAAAATATTGTAAAAAAAATAAAGGATTAGTTTCCAAGATCAAAAGTAGAATTAAATATTTTGGTAGATTTTAATTAGTGTCCGACCGAAACAGGATTTTCTACTGAAACCGAACCCGAATCTTCGGTATCTCTCTCAGTTTTGGCCAAAACCAAAACCGAAACCAAAACTTTTTCAGACAGTTAAAAATATATTGTTTACTGAAATTTGGCTTATTGATAGTTAACACATGTTCAATGAAATAAAAAACATTACATGAAGTAAGTATGTCGAAAAATATTTTTTATTTCTGCTAATAAATAAACGAAATAACATTAATAAATTAATTGATTAGTTTAGTAATCGTAATTAAAAAGCCTAATATTGTACGCTAAAAAAGCAGTTTTTCTACATTTTTTTTTTCTACAACTGGCCGGCGAACTCAACTGATGAACTGATTGATGATGGCGGGTGATACTCGAGTCACGAACTTACCCGAAGTCAACCGGACGACGCCCGATAATTCACGAATGCAGAGTTTCGGTGCGGCCGATTTTCTGCCGACTGCTGATGCGGAAACTAGATTTTATTGCTGAAACCGAACCTTCGGTCGGTCACTAATTTGAATATAATACTGCCATGCATCACTGCATCAACGAAAAATTGGTCTTTAATGAATACCTCAAACAAAATCTGCAATTGTTCATCATTTTGACGAATATCAACTGGTGTATAATCCATAATGTTTGTTGTACCACCTGAGACATGTCTTAAATCTGAAAAAAAAAACAACATTTTATCTGTTTTTTCTCATTTATCAAAACATCAATAATAAATAATAATAATAAATTGGGATGATTTTTATAGCGCCGTTTTTGTGACAACCTCACCTCAAGGGCGCTTTGAATGATAATTTAAAGCAAAGCATTCTTCAAGTTTATTTAATTGTGACAAATTTACATAAATTTTATTTTCAACAATCATCAATAATTATTTTTATGTGGCCATTGCTTCTTGGGCAACCATCAGGTACTAAGTCAAATATTAATTCAACACACACCCAATAAAAAGTTGACACATTCTGGAGACTTACGACATTTATCATTTCACAGATCTATAGACTGAAAACACAATTAAAAACTGTCACAAAGGGGAATCAAACCCGGGACCTTTCGTTCATGATTCAGATAACATACTAACAGAGCCAAGACCAAGAGGAAAAAGAGACTGTGGTCCACTTCCTCTGTCATTGTCTTGCTCTCTCTAGAAATAGGAGAAGCTCCTCGGGAAGTTTCTTCTATGATAATCTAATGGACATAGCGTCAGCCAATATCGGAGACGTTATGACATCCATTGGCCACACAGGCTGGTTCAGGGTGGCGGAGGAGAGCCCCATTGTAATATCTCAAAGGGCCAATTGGCCTAAGTGTGTTCTCCTTAGGAACTGCCACCCATAATAAAAAATACTGAGCCACAAAGGCTGATATCTTATGATATCACTTTCAATAAAATATAATTTAACTAATTTAAGTGTTTGATTACTTTCATATGCTTCATTAGCTGGTTTTTGATAACAATGTTGAAAATGATCACTCAATCCAAAGTCTTGATATTGCCTGTGTCCAGAATTTGTAGGCTGATCATCCGAATGTTGTTTCTTCATACCATTGTATGCATTGTGATGTTGCAGTCCCAGAGGAGTTGGACGAGTCCCAGCAATACCCGATCTGGGAGTTTGTTCACTGACTCTGCGAGACTCGTTTTTTTCTGTTTGCATCAGCTCTGCTTGCAAATTCAACGGCCCTGTAAAAACTCTTCATTGTTAAATATCTGACAATAAACTTGAGTCTGCATACTACAAAATTGAATAAAAAAAGTACCTTTATCATTTATAGAAGTTCTATTCCTTTGTGATTGGTTCATAGAAACAAAATGTGAACTGTCATTAACTGAGTCATCTTCGTCATCCACATAATCATCCAGACGATTATGCAACTCATTCTTAAGCTAAAATAAAAATATTTGTTAAATAAGTTAGTGAAACATAAATATATACCATCACTGCGAATCCCAGAATGTGGAGTAACCAGCGATAGGTGTGCATTTCCTTATGCACAACACATGCGTGTTAACCCACACAACAGTCTCATCTCACCAAAAAACGCACTACATTTATAATGAATGGCAAACTTCATTTTTAAATAATGTGTGATATTATTTAGCCTCTTGTATTGTCAAAGTGAAGCATCAATTAAATAGCAATCAAGTATAGTTGTTGCCAAATATATTGAGGCATTTTGTCAAGAAGAGGGGCGATTTGCATGTATACCAACAAAGCAAAAAGACACAAATTTGCGCTTTGCGCACCCGGAAACCTGATTCAAGATACTTGGCCAAAACTATAAGTAATTTATTAAATAGCAATCAAGTAAGTAATATATTAATCAAATAAGCAAAGCATCAATCAAGTAAATAAAACAACTCTCTAACTTTTAATGAGCAACTCAAAATCAAATTAAAAGAGCAAACAAATAAAAATAAAAACTTTGTACTTAATACTTCTACTTTGAAATAACTTATAAACTTAGTTATAATGTTTTTAAGTTTGCACTCATCTTCATTGATTGACTACTAATTACATTGTAGGTACATTGATTGACTACTAATTACATTGTAGGTACATTGATTGACTACTAATTACATTGTAGGTACATTGATTGACTATTAATTACATTGTAGGTACATTGATTGACTACTAATTACATTGTAGGTACATTGATTGACTACTAATTACATTGTAGGTACATATTTCTTCAAGTCCATGATCTCACTCAATTTAGTTTGTAGCCATAACACAATTTTTATCCAACCAATAAAAGCAATGTAAAGGCATCACATTGCAAAAACGGTATCAATTTGGTACAAAAAAATATTTTTTTAAAACAACAAAACATAATCACAAAAAAGTATGTAAGCAATAAATAATCTAATTCAGTATAAACCTTGAGCAAATTTTACAAAATATTTCCATTAATCAAGCATTGAATTATTTTATTTTGGTTTTCATTACATTTAGTTTGTATTTTTATATGAATACTTTTGATAAAAAAAACCCCTCATCATTTTTGTATATCAAATATCAATAGTGCTGGGATGATAGATGATACTGACACATTTGCTGACATAACTAATCTCATGCTTTATCGTTTAGTAATCAGTTTTGTAATTATCAATAAGCTACATTATAGCACTTTAAGAACAAATACCTCTTCTGTTCTTCGTTTTTCTTCTTCGAGAGCTTCCTCCTCTTCGAGTCGTTGAGAGCTGGTATTCAAATGTATACTACCAGCTCCATTGAATAAACTCATTCCAGGTCCGTCCATTTCGAACTGCTTATTGTCATTACACTAGATAAAATAATATTTAGTGTTACTTAAAAATAACTTCACATACAACTTTCAAATATCTAAATAACATCTTGATACAACGAACCGGTTTTTCACAACAATGCACTATCTGTCACTGCATAACTCATTAAATGTTTTTAATCGTAGATTGCTTAAACTAGTACATGTGTGTAATTTTTATGAATAATTAACACCCAATTTTAAATAATTGTAGGTGAATAAAAAAGAAAATCATAATTCACACGGCGGCAAAACTAATCAAACGTATAAAAATTAAAAATCGTAAACAAAACATCTACTTTCATAATAATCTGTGGACTACTTTCACATCTATGTAATCTTAATGTTGCAAGGCTTAAAACCCACTTCAAAGATTATATATTATTGTCAAAATTATTGACATAAATTTTACATCTAAAATAAATGCCAACTAAATTTAAAATCCTGGCCATGCATTTTTTTTTACATTACCGCAATTATGCATTACGTATTCACTGTAATATAATATTTTTCTCCTTATACGGTGAATAACTCAATACTTGATGAGACCTCTCGTCTACCACGAGGAAACATCAAGCCAAGGTGTGGGGAAGAAAAGGAGACAACTGATGGTGACACTATGAAATTGTAGTAGTACGGCGCATTTATTCAAAAAATCATTATAGTTGGTCCATGGCAATAAAAATATAATAAAAAAAAACAACAGACAACAAATAAAAACACGTGGCATCTACCGAAACGAACTGTCAAACACACGCGAACACACGAAAAGACGCCGACCAGAATATACCGCCCCAGGGTACAGCGACATCCTTACTCCAGGCATGTCACTGTCTTCCACGTGGTGACGGTAGATCGGTGGGGCCCAGCCTATGCGTCAGGCTAGCAGGTCTTCCTCATGTCCGGCGTGGTTTCTTCTTCTCCTCCTGATCTCCTCCTCCAGACCGTCACCCATGGCTGGCTCTGTGCCCCACGGCACGCTATGACGGCGCATCTCGACAGAGGTGGCATACCAGTTGAGGCCTCACCGGAGGCGAACCGACGCTCCAGACGACACGGATTGCCCTTCGTGGTCCAATCTGCGAGCCGCCGCGTTCCCTACGCGGTGGCCCCACACTGCGCTCTGCCTCCAACCTCCTGTCCTGTTGATGCCCTCATCTTGGTTCTGGGGCACCATCAGCGTCCATGCGCGTGACGGGTCCTGTCACACAGACCTCCTCGTGCTCTTGAAATATGGCCGCCATCGGGACGCGCGTGTCGACCGATGACGGCGTCACAACAAGCCGTCCGTCTTCCACCAGAGTTGAATGCCAAGAGAGCGCGTGCCATAGCGCGTGCTAGCTGCTAGCTGCAAGTTCCGTTTTTCGCCCGCAATGAGCGCTAGCTGTTTTTTGAAATGTTGCCGTGGAACAAAATAAAAATCATTGTTTTTCGGCATTATTTTTTTCGGGCATAACATACTTTATATCTATAATTAAAAATAAAGACTTTTTGATTCTACATTAATTTTTATTATGCGCGATAGGCCTATTTCGCCTTGTTAGGGCATTAACTAGCCATGTTAGGGCATTAATGCCCTAACAAGGCGAAATAGGCCTATCGCGCATAATAAAAATTAATTTAGAATCAAAAAGTCTTTACTTTTAATTATAGATATAACTTTTAATGGAATTCTACCAAATGAAAACTTCGTCTATAATCAACTCAATACTTAATTCACCTGCATGGGCGCCCGCCATTGAAAATAGTAAAATAATGTTTACTATTTTAACTTTTATTTTAAATCACTTTGTGTTAGCATAAAGAAATTGTGGAGAGAGAGAGAACGCGCAACATCATCACCAGTGTGACATGAGCGTCGAGCGTTCGGCTCCCGCGCCTGATTGCTCGGGCCGATCATTCTTTCCCTGCCGTCTGCAAATATTTTGCCCCCCCTAGAATTTTTTCTGCGGGCGACCATGTTCACCTGTATTTAATGTATTTCAGTGTAGCATTACAGCAGCGAGATGTATTCTGAGTGCATTTATCAATGCTATGTAATTTCCATAGATTTTTATTATAATATACCTAGATGTAGTACGCTGTACAAAAAGTGAGTCATGGAATATCGCGCGTTTGACGTTTTGGTTGGCAACATATTTCAGTTTTCCTTACATTTCAACACAACTTAGATAAATGTTTTCTAAATTATTAATTATTAAAATGTTTTTTAGACATATAAATCCGAAAACAATTCACATGAGTCGTTATTTTCTATAGAAAAACGATGTGGTCTGGAACCAAAACGTCAAAAATCCCCCCTGAAAAATGACTCACATTTGATTCATACAAAATTTGCTAACTACGACATTGAAAACCTATGGTAATTTCACATTAACCAAAAAAATCTATTTCAATTTTAAATGTACCTATGCATGATTTTTTTTCTGTGACTAATATATTTTTAAATTGCAACCGACGGTATAGCCTATTAGCGGAGACTTGTTAAATTATTATATTATATTATAGTCTTCCAAAAAATATAAATAAATAGATAAATAACAAGGAAAAGCGTGCAGAGGAGATAAATACCGACTAAACAATTTAATATGGCGGGTAAGAAAAAATATGCCGCGAGTATGAAATAATTGTAAAAATTGGTAGAAAGTCAGACCGAATAAATAAAACAGTAATAGCTGTGATACCTTCCTCCCGAGGATGAGCTCACTTTTAATGTCAATTCTGGTCGAAGCACAATTTAATATTAAATATGTCACATGTCACAATTTAATATGTTACGATTACATTTGACGCGACCTCTCCTGCAGGGTGATTTTGTATGAAACACCAAGAGTTGTCTTAACTCTTGTCTTAACTCCCGAGAAATCTCGGAATTTGGTATTTTGTATGGAGTTTTCCGGTGTTAACTCCGTGAGAAAACTGAAGGGGGCGTGACCCAAACATTAGTACAAATTTGCCATATGTAAATAAAATTTCTATGTCCAGTTTAATTTACATATGGCAATCTCGTACATTTACCCGCATTTATCAGATTTTGACAGCTAATCGTGTGTTTTTTGTTTATTTTATTAATATTTAGCAAGGTATATACTCTATTTTCATTCATTGTTTTGTATTTCATAGCTTATTTACTCGATGCTTTTTATAAATAACATGTTCTAAATAAAATTTTAATTGAAATGGTGTTACGTCAAACGACTCAACTTTGAACAATTTTCTATTACCGATTCGATTTGTTTGTTATAATACAAGGGATTATTCTAATAAAATTGACACGCAAACATGTTTGTTTGGGTAATATCATGGGTTAACGTTTTTTTTATAAATAATTTCTTGTTTAGAATGGACAAAAAAAGAGCATAATAATTTTTTCATGAAATTTTGAGTCTTCCTTTTATTATTTTTATAATTAAATATCATACATAGTAGTAAATTTGATTTTTCTTTATTGCAGATATTATATATATAGTATATGATCTTCAGTATCAGCTCAACTCTGTCTGGCTCAAGAATTCCTGCAGCAGTTTACTTAATTACATAATATGGCTTCCAAACATGTGCGACACACTGATGATTGCAAGATTTCAATTACATATCTGTAAAAATAATAAACAAGGTTAATAAAATAATTTACTTTGACCACTATAATGATCATGGTTCAAAAATTTTCATGCTTGTGTTTTCTTTATATCCTATTTTTTTCAACAAAATATATAGTTTCAGAATTATCTGCTCTTAACATGTGAGTGAATTATCAAACGCACTACACAAATACCATGCATATTAATATGAAGCAGTATAAAAAGGTAAAACTAGTACTTTTATGTATATATGTTGTTTAGTTATCTTCATATTATAGTACAATGTGCTTTTAAATATTATTTATTGATTTAAATCTACTTTCAAAACCAACTCCAATATTTTTTTCATTTATTTAAATTTAAACATTTCATTATATACATTATAACAAAGTAATGTGTTATTGAGTCATGAATTAACTGAAGTTAAAACAAACTACCACTATGCCACATGGATCAGCATTAGTCGCTATGCAAAAACAATTGATTGGAGCAGAATATTAATAAAATGTAAATAGATGTTCTCTCTGCCCTATGATAAATATAATATGATATATAATAAATAGAATTTACAAAGCGCCGTTTAATGATACAAGATCACTCCAAGGGCGCTGTAGTTTATTTGTTGGCTCTACGAAACAAGGCAGTCTTTCGGCATGTCCAACGGACCATCGTCTTTTTATCGCTTTTCATCGTCTTTTAACGCTCGCAAAAATAAGTATGACATGCTGCAAATAAACAAAACGTGATTAGTATCCTCATTTTATATTATTATACTCAAAGAAAAACGTCATGTTTCATTGTTTGAAACGTCAAATTCATGAAATATTAAGCCTCCAAAGACCTAAGTCGAAATATTAACAACGAATGTATAAACAAGTCAAATACTAAAATAAATAATAAATTTGGTCAATAATATGTATGAATATTGTACAAGATAAATAATACACACCTTGTAAATGATTATGGATGAATTAATTACTGTAATTAGTCAATTTTACAATATCAAACGCGCGTGCATAGAAAATATAGAAGTAAATTCGTCGCGTGATTTGACAGGAGATAACTCTTATTCTACAAATAAATAAATAATTTTAACTCCGAGTATTTTATTGGGGTTAAGACAACGAAAGAAAATTCGCTTACAAAATACCAAAAATATACATACATTGGTGTTAACGAGCTAAATCCACAGATAAAATAGTACTTAACTCCTTTCTTCTCATCTGGTGTTTATACAAAATCAGCCTGCTGTTCGCGTTATTTTTATTTAAATTCGGCGCCAAATCAGCTGACCACAAACAAACATTTATGATAAAATAGTGTGTGAAAATTAAAGTGTAAGAAAAAAAATTGACAATAATAACATAACCTGAAATGTGACAATACAAGTGACAGATGAAAATTATTGACAGTCGAAATTAGACACGCGTCGTGTCTGCACGGACCGCGCTCACTGTGGCCAGAGCAGCTGCAAACCGCACCAGAGGGTGTCGGTTAGGCTCGCTCCACACCGGCAGCCATGGATGTGACACCTGGAGTGCCGAGATGGATCGGCGCACCACCATTCGGCGAGAGAGCCGCTTTCCTGGACCGAAGCGGGTGCTGAGTTTGGAAAGTGTTCCAAACGCTGTTGGGTCGCGCTGGACCCTGGAGCGACGGCCTGCATCTCCTTGAGACTCGCGCCGCCGCTGTCGCTCCCGCCAGTCACCCAACCGGCATCTGCCGGTGTCTGGGACCCGAGGTTGCCGTCGCCGATAGCCTTGCCCCTTCGCCCATCGACGACGATCCATTCCGGCATTGGTGGTGCATCAGCACGCCCATGGCCGAGAAGAGAAAATTATGTGTGCCCCAAACAATACTTGTGACATTCTTTTATTTTATGTGACAATATTTCGGCTGTGTGATTTTAAGTTATTTATTTTATTGAATCCATTTTAACGTGTGACGTCCAATATTGACTCTATTTAATTTTGATTTGTGACGTCCTAATTTATTACCAATTTTAATTATTTATTTTATTTCAAATTTTATCATTTTATCTTGTGACATGACCGTGCCGTCTGACGTTTGTGCGCTGACACTACTTGACATTTGTGTATTGTCAGACCACGGCTTCAATTTTTGTTTAGTTTTTTCCAATCTCGTTCAGCGACAATGTGTGGAATATCAAATTCCATTTTTGACATTGAAAAAAAAGTGAGCTCTACCTCAAAGCCTCTTGGGAGGAGGGTAACACATTTATAAAAATTATCACTAAATGTAATCGTGGTCTAACTATAAAAAATAATGTCTAAATTAAATTCAAAAACCGCAGGGCCCGACCGATGTCTCCCGACATGGACTGGGCGCAAGGCGATCTGTGTCGACACGACGCGTGTTTAATTTCGACTGTCAAATTTTGCAGGTTAATTTTTATTGACAAACTTTTAAACATCTCAATAGAGACGAAGTTGGGATATTATAGAAGAACCAGGAACTCAAGGCATCAACAGGGCTTATGACCTGTCATCGGCTGGTTTACGTGATCACTTTATGTGCTTGCACAACGTTCACCAATTATGCCTTTATTGAGTTCCCTATCAATGTATAATACGAAATTATACTATTGCCATCTTGAATTGTTACACATTATTCAAATATATAGAACTTTCAAAAATTACATTGATAGGGAACTCAATAAAGGCATAATTGGTGAACGTTGCGCAAGCGCATAAAGTGATCACGTCACCAACCAGCCGATGAGAGGTCGTAAGCCCTGTAGGTGCCTTGATTTCCTGGTTGTTTTATAATATCCCAACTTCGTCTCTATTGAGATGTTAAAAAATATCATTTGACTCCCGACAGGGAAAAAAACCCAATGTTTGCGTATATGCAATTAAAAAAATATTCGATTTGCAGGTTAACTTTTTTAGAATTGTGAGAATAATTTTTCTTTTGACATTTTTTTTCTTGTCAGTGGGTTTAATTTTGCAGTTACATACTGTTTTTTAGAATAGTGAGAATGATTTTTCTTTTCACATGTTTTTTCCTGTTGTTGCTGTCAGTGGGTTAAATTTTGCAGGACTTTTCTTTAGAATTGTGAGAATAATTTTTCTTTTGATAATTATTTTTTTTGGCAATGGATATTCGGCAATACGAAATGTTGCCACATATTAAAAAGTGTGGACAGCACTTATTAAATTTTCCAGAAAATATTCGATAATAACCAAATTAATAATTAGTAATATGCTTATACATATTTTTATGCATTGCTTTTCAAGTGAAAATCTATTATTAGTTTATTTGTTATATTACCTTTCGTGTAAAATTTATACCTTTATATTGTAAAAAAAACTTGGTTTTATTGTTAATAAATAAATAAAATAAAGAATATTGGGCCAGATTTTCAAAAGATATGGAACATGATTTATAAGGTGAACAAAGCTTGCACTGTATTAGGGTGTCATAGGCAATTGGTTTGGAAAATCCAATATTTGTCGTACATTGACGATAAGGTTAGAATATATAAGACATGCGTTCGACTGATCATGACTCTTCTGTAGAACCACGGGTTGGCACTGTTCGGACCAAAGCACTTCTTAGAACATCAGAAATAAAGGTCTTGAGATGTGTCGCTGGAACAACCCTTCGAGATTGTGTCCGTAACGTGGTCATATGAAAAATGTGTAACATAGAAGATTCTATTTGGACATCTTCCACCTGGAAAACCACCTAAGAAATGGAAGAACAGTTGGATTTCATCATCTCAGGAAGCATACTTTCTGTAGGTCACAGACCGTACGGTCAGTTAAAAAAAGAAGAAGGTGATACTTTCATCTCATATTCCTATATTACATAGTGATACCCTCCTCCCAAGAGGCTTCGAGGTAGAGCTCACTTTTTT
Source organism: Molanna angustata (assembly GCA_963576475.1). Classification (NCBI taxonomy): domain Eukaryota; kingdom Metazoa; phylum Arthropoda; class Insecta; order Trichoptera; family Molannidae; genus Molanna; species Molanna angustata. Next base: position 25,338,500 of record OY754981.1, on the reverse strand, counting down.
TCAATGTCAAAAATGGAATTTGATATTCCACACATAGTCGCTGAACGAGATTGGAAAAATCTAAACAAAAATTGAAGCCGTGGTCTGACGATACACAAATGTCAAGTGTCAGCGCACAAACGCCAGACGGCACGGTCATGTCACATGATAAAATGACAAAATTTGAAATAAAATAAATAATTAAAATTGGTAATAAATTAGGACGTCACAAATCAAAATTAAATAGAGTCAATATTGGACGTCGCACGTTAAAATGGATTCAATAAAATAAATAACTTAAAATCACACAGCCGAAATATTGTCACATAAAATAAAAGAATGTCACAAGTATTGTTTTGGGGCACACATAATTTTCTCTTCTCGGCCATGGGCGTGCTGATGCACCACCAATGCCGGAATGGATCGTCGTCGATGGGCGAAGGGGCAAGGTGCAAGCAGCTGCAAACCGCACCAAGGGCTCTGGTGCGGTTTGCAGCTGCTCTGGCCACAGTGAGCGCGGTCCGTGCAGACACGATGCGTGTCTAATTTCGACTGTCAAAAATCTTTCACTCGTAAATGTCACATTTTGGAGGTTATCGTTATTATTGTCAAATTTCTTTTTCTTACACTTTATTTTTTCACAAATGTTTGTTTGTGGTCTGATTTAGCGCCGATTTCAAAATAGAAAATAACGCGAACAGGAGAGGTCGCGTCAATAGGTCTTTGTAATAATTCATTTTGTTGATCATAAGCTTAATTTGATCAGCCTTTCATGTTTAGATATTTCAGTTATCTGTCTACCGCACAGCTATCTATGGAGAGCATTGATACAAACTCGTTTTTCTGAAACTTCAAATATGTCAAATTTACCATTCGACTGGCATATGTACATCATAAGTACCTATATAGTTTTTGTTTAATAAATCAGTTATTAATTTAGGAAAATGGAATTTTGTTTAGTGTATACAAATCTACACCAAGGAATAAAAACGGGAATACAATTCATTTGTAAATATGTATTACGCATTATCAAATTGTATATTCGTTAGAGAAGGAATATTTTTGTGAGTAGGACAGATTAGCGGTCGCTGATATTGGTCATTATGGCAAATACCAGAACTGCCATGGGAGTATTCAATTTTAAAAACAATGTTCACAAATTGACAATCGAAACAAGTTAAGTTTTGACGAGAGGTCTCCTTACTTGTCAACAGTTTTCCTACAACACGGTACAAAAATATAGTCATACCTCACAAATTTAGAAATTAAATAATTTAAACGGAACTTTCGTTGCTTATTATAGCCATACAATGTTTTATAAAATAAAATCCCGATCGACCAACCAAGAACCAATACGAAAACCAGCTGACAGCTGTCAAAACGAGAATTCGTGCTGATAAATAGAGTCCGTTTCAAGTAAGTGTGCACCTGGCGGTTAAGTTGGTACGACTGACTGTCAGTTGAACAAGCAAAGCGTTTTAATTCCTACAAATTTCCTATTTTTGCTACGTAAAGATGCCGAAAGCGATAAAATGTGGTGAGAGAGAATTAGTGTTGAAGATAAAAAGTTTTTGTGAACGTGAAAAAGCAAACAGGGCACCTATAATACAATTAGACAGTGTTCGTCGTCGAATTGCAGCAATGACGAGTTAGTAATAATGTTGCTATATTATCAAATTATTTCTCTCAAATGTACATCCATACATATCATCATGCCATGTCCCTCACGTTGTAAGTAGAGAAAACCAAATGCCTCATTTTTTTATCTTTACATGTATCCATAATCTCATCAACATTCGTGCATACTCTCATACATCCTAGTGTATTGTTCACGCTTCTTACATTTACCTCTTTCGGGATATCGTACTTATGGTTAAGCTATCTTTTTCTGGGACACCACAACCTCATAAAACCAATAAATAATAATTTGTAAATTAAAAAATCTGAGTTTAATATGAAACAATTTTTTTAATTAAATTTGTTTTTATACAATTATTTCAGATTTATCAGAAAGAACTATTTCAAAAATTACCAAAGAAGGTATAGAGGCAGCCAACACATCAACGAAAATTACTTCGCCTGGGAAAAAAAGTAAACGAGATAAAAAAATTAAATTAGATGATTTCGATTTATGTGTTTTACGTCACAAGATCCACGAATACTACACTGTAAGGAAAGAAGTGCCCACACTCAGTAAATTATTATACGAAATGCGAAGCGATACTAATTTTAGGGGTAGTCGTAGTTCTCTTTGGAGGATCATTCGTGATATAGGATTTAGGTTTAAAATATGTCAATCGAAAAGAAAAGTATTAATGGAGAGGTACGATATTGTGGCATGGCGTTTTAAATATATAAATGAGTTGAGAAGTAATCGCGGTGAAAATTCGCGTCCAGTTATATATTTGGACGAAACCTATATACATTCGTCATATTGTGTATCGAAATGTTGGCAGAGCGAGACTGAGGAAGGAGTTTTGGCTTCAGAATCTAAAGGAGCTCGTTGGATTATTGTTCACGCTGGAGGCGAAAATGGTTTCATCCCTAATGCTCAACTTATTTTCAAATCACAGTCGAAATCTGGTGACTATCATGACGACATGAATAGAACAAATTTTATGAAATGGATTCAGGAAAAGTTGTGACCAAACCTACCATCACAGAGCTTAGTAGTTATGGATAATGCATCATATCATTCCGTGAAAGCCAATAAGATGCCCACCCTAGCAAACACCAAGGCTGAAATGCAGGAATGGCTTGAAAAAAAAGGTCTATCTTATTTACCGATGATGCTCAAAGCCCAGCTCTACGAGATTATCAAAGAACATAAGGAACCACCAGTGTACGAAGTCGACTTACTTTTGGAAGCACATGGACACAAAGTTGTAAGGTTGCCTCCTTACCACTGTGATTTGAATCCAATCGAGTTGATATGGAGTCTTTTAAAACGGCGAATTGCTGAAAGAAATGTAGCCCAGGAGCCCAAAAATATGGTTAAACTGACAGAGGAAGCATTTTTACGTATAACTGCAGACGAATGGAAAAAGGAATGCGATCACGTCAAAAATATCGAAGATAGGTATTATAGTAATGATGTAGGCATGGATAAACAAATGGATCAATTCATTATAGCACTAGGAGACAGTGAAACGTCATCCGATAGTGAATCTGATGAAACCACTGATGGCGGCAGTGACGTGTCAGGTATCACTTACCTAAAAGAACATCGACCCGTCTGTTCGGATCATAACTTTTGTAAATAGGTAGGCAATATACTTATTTATATTGTTATGATTTATTGTTAGTATTATTGTTACAAAAATGTATAGGTACTCAGCTGAAGACTCTAGTTACAGACTATTCAATTTTGTATTTGTATTTATGTCGCTCACAAAAAATAGGATTTTATTTATCCTCGATACGGGTTTTTTCCTAGTGAGGTTGAATGTGTATTATATTTAAATGTAAGAATTGTGAGATTAAATAAATAAATAAATATAAATTATTATTTCCCTAATTATAGGGAATATTATTTTTTATAGCTTAACCACACCAAATCCAGGGATACCAACATAACCGCCAGGTGCACACTTCCTTGAAACGGACTCTAGACACTTTTGTCAACATTTTGAGTGTTACCATAATAATCCTTATTTCCGTGCTTAGAAATAGGTGGGTTGCCATACAAAAAAATTATCTGTATTGAGAAATAATTTTTACGTATTTTTTTTCTTGATGTTGCTGTCAGTGGTGCCTGACGATTTTGGCGGCGGCGAATTAAAAAAAAAACGAGAACGCGAACAAAAGAGGTCACATCAATCAACATCAATATTCCACATAGAAGCTGTAAAGATTCCTTGTTTAGGCTTTTCATTCTTATAATTATGGTCTAATTCAGTGATGGGCAAACTTTTTAAGGGGAGGGCCAGATAAAATAAAAAAATGCCTAGGCGGGCCGAATTTTTTTTAACAAAACAGATTTTTATGAGTGATAAACTTTATTTTTGATTTTTACATCACACACAACTTATATTTTATAGATTATTCGAAGCCATGTCGCGGGCCGGATTGACTACCCCGAAGGGCTGGACTTGGCCCGCGGGCCGTACTTTGCCCATGACTGGTCTAATCAGTCTAATGATTGTTTGATGTTTTCATATTTACATTTAACAAATAGATTTTATATTATATATTAAATTAACAAGAATCAAACTGAATATACATGAATCTTATATATGGATAGAGTGAATGGGAGGGGTGCGGGGTATTGCTGGTAAAATATTATGACAACAGCCGCCTAATTACAGGATGGTCGGCTAGTACAAAGATCCTATGAAATACCTTACTGACTAATACAATATATAAATAGTTTGGTAAAGTTATGTTTATAAAGAAATAAACTACATAAATATTAAAATGAATGGTAGGTTAGATAACATTTAGGAAAAACCATACTGAATAACACATACGCAGCTTATTACCATTGTGTTTGCAAAGAAAATAAAAAAATATGTAGTAGTAAGATAAACATTATCAAGAAAAATATTGATTATTTGTAACATTAGTGTTTACAAATTAAATCAAAATTAAAATATTATTATAGTAATGGGGAAGACAGAAATTTGACTGCCATGAAGACAGAAGGTGATCCGCCATCTTGGAGTACCCAGAAAGCTCTTTCATGTTCTTTTATTTGAGTTCTTGTCTCTCTGTCCAATAAAAATGGCATCACAATTATTACAACTTATTCTATTAGGCCATTCTTATCCTATCTATTAGATTTTATATTTATTTATTGAATATTGCTTCTCGGGCAACTAACAGGTACTATGTCAAATATTAATTTAACACGTACCCAATAACAAGTTCCCACATTCTGGAGACACGATATTAATCGTCTCACAGATCCAGACTGAAAACACAATTAAAAACTGTGTCCCCACCGGGAATCGAACCCGGGACCTTTGGATCAGCAGTCCAAAGCCGATGTATGTATGTTTAGAGATATATCAAACTATTGAGACTCCCCGTAGATATGGTGTAGTGTATACTAACATACAAATTGTATGAAACAATTTTGTCATTAAATTCAATTTTTATAAAAATTGTTAAAAAAAATTTGAGTAGTACTACTCTACTATAAAATAAATATTTTTTGTAGAAAATTAAATTATCTAGTTGGGGTGTTTCTGCGTTTTACAATATTTAAACAAAAATGGAAATATAGGCAGTTGACAACAAATTTATCATAAAAAAATGTTCAATTGAGTGTGGGTAAAGTTGTTGAATTTATTTTTCATACGTATTGCAAAAAATAAAATGGCACAAAAAGTTATCCCCACACATTTCAAAATTTTTAAGCCTGGAGGGGGGTGGTTTCTTATGAGAAGAACTTCGTAGAAGTTAATTCATAACACTTCTAGAATTATCAACAAACTTCTTGAAAGATTACGTGGGGTTCACAGAAAAAAATGGACTTGATTAGTTGGTAGATGTGTGCATATTAACTTGAATAAAAAGTTTTTTAGCTTTCGTTGATTTAATACAATTTTTTTTTGTTTGATTTTTATATCAATTTAATATGCATATTATTTTATTGGTTTGGCCACTTGGGATGAATGAATGAAGAACGTCTGACGAAGAAAATATACAAAGCTGGCAGAAATGGATTAAGAAGTCGGATTCAAGTAAGACAAAATAAAAAAAAAACAGTGCCATCCCTGACGTCTTGCCCATTCATTTCGGCTTTGTATATTATATTTATCAGACATTCTTCATTCATTCTTTCCAAGTGGCCAAACCATTTCAGCGTTTTCACTTTCAGATTAGTAATAACATATTAAAAAATAAAATATTTCTTCATCTAACATAAGTTACTTGTGTACTAATTCTTACTATATCCATTCTATCGGATCAGATCCGATTGTAATTGGTGGACTGAAAACTTATGTATCTACATATTCAGTTTCTACTTTTGGATAAAGCATTTTTCACCAAGTTTCATAATATGCATAGCAAAATAGATTGGCTTCGTCTTATGATGACTAAACACTTTTTTTCCACAATTTGGAATTTTAGCAATAACGGAAGAAAGTCTTTGCCACATTTTGCTTAACATACAAAAATATTAATCAATATAATAATTTTACACGAATTACGGAAAGGTATGACTTATTTATATTATTTTCAATTGATTAAAATATACTTTTATATACCTAAGTTGTCTTATATTTATGAGAAAATTTGATTTTTATTATAAATCTGCAAATCGCTGTATCCAGATTTTTTTTAGGAAATCTGTAAAAATCCTGCTGGATTGAGATCACTGGTGAGGTCCATGTCCTTTCTAGGAAACTGTGTCGAGGATATAGCCATGCTCCTAGATTCAGCAAAGTATTTTTAATACCTAATGGAGAGATACATTATATTGAAAATACTACATATTTCTCTCAAGCTTTAAACATGGTTTTGTCATATTGTTTCTTAGATACTATGTCAAGTATTAATGTAACACCCACCCAATAAGTTTCCATGTTCAAGAGACTTGATATTAATCGTCTCACAGTATCCAGCCTGAAAATACAACAAAAAACTGGGATCTGAACCAGGGACCTCAGGCTCTGTTTGACAAACTGAGCCTCGAATGCCAACAAAGGTTGGTTGTGAGGGATTGGCATTTGATAATAATCAACTCACCACTTACACAAGGTGCAAAATGTTTACAGTATAATAACATAATATAGAACTACAGTATAACTCCAATCATACGGATTAATTGAGATCTCACCTGATCCAGATAATTGAATAATAATGGAAAATAGGTATGAGTGTAGCCACTTCCTCGAAAAAAATAAACCTAAAATAATTGTACAGAATAGGTACAGTAAAAATATATTGCATTTATTTGAATTACAATAAATGTTATGATTAGGAAATTAACTTTGTGGCCTCATGATTTTTTATAACGCAACACTTTGTTTACACCAATGAGAACTAACATCAACCAGTTTTGAGAACAATGTTCTCTTTCAAAAAAAAAATGATGTGCCTACACATTTCTTTAAGTACAGTACTTACATTAACATAATCAGAACCTATGATTCCTTCGACATTGCAGTGAATCATCTGTTAAGGCCGCACAGGCAATGAGAATTTTTAATGAATTGTACCCCAATTCTAGTAGAAACAGTGGTGTTCGTCCCGCCATACACTTTGCACTACTTGGCTAGTGCGTAACAGGAACAACTTAATTTAATAGATTAAACGGATAACAAGGGAATCCCACAAATTTCAGGGGTAGGTACTTTCGGTATTATTTTTAATAGAGAGAATTTTCAAATATTATGATTCTGGAACTGTCAAGCTGTAGACAATACTATAATTTTTAAGTCTTAGTTTTAAGACGATAATGTCGGTATTGGCTGACTAAATGAGGAAACACCAATGCAACTAATCACGTTTGAGTGTTTGTGCAGCCTTAAGACATCTTAAATTTAGGTTTATTTTTCTCAAAGTTATCCAGGTAATTGGTGATCATAGAATAATAATAAAACTATAGAATACTCATTCCCATACAATACCTCGCTGAAAAAGTGAAGCCGTTTTATTGGCCGGCTCGAGTCAATATATGTATGACTCTGCTATAATTAGCAAGTAATTTTGCTATTTTGCTAACTATTCCGTAAATAATTTTGCAAGCAGTTAAAAAATTCCCTATTCGGAGAACATATCACGCAGACGGCCAAATAATAATTACTGAATGCTCGTAGCAAAATGTTGACCAAATTAGTCAACATAAAGCAGTTTCATTTACTGCAGGCTAAAGAGTATTCTATACTACTATAATTCTATGTTGGTGATATGGATAGCTGGAGTTCTACTGTGTCAATCTATTCAGATTTTTTTAAGAGACATGTTTTTTGCACATTTGTTTTGAATTAAAAATCAGAGCAATATTACACATATGAGTCTAACGGATTAGCTAAAAGATTTGTAAGAATTTTGAACATACATAAAATATTATGTCCCTAGTGAGGTCAGTAAAGAGAATCAAGTGTCATGTTTCTCTAACTTAATGTTCATTTCTTCATTTAACCACATTCATATATTGCTTCAAACTACTTACATTTTATTATCTTTCAATAAAAATAATTAGCACTTCCTTGGACCTAGCGCAAGTGGCGAGTTTATTGCCATATGGCAATTTCTTCCAAATAACCATTGTTTCCAGCCCAGATAAGCAATATTAGAAATAAATTTTTCTCATCTGTTGGGGATCGAACCCAGAACGCTCGCACAGAAACCAAACGGCTTACCAACTGTGCCACGGCATCATCTCGATACAAATTATTTTGTTACTTCGTTTCAACTGTTTTATTATGCTTGAAACTAGAAGGATGAGCACATTAGTTTTATCTTGAATAATTCCGCAGAAACATAAATAATATCAAAATAAATTGTATTTCCTCTAGATTAAAGATCGGTGGAAGAGCATAAATGCTTTATTTAGGGAATGTTGGAAGATGTGTATTTCTTTAACAAAGACGTTTTAATCATTTATAAAATTTGAGTTTTCTTTTTGTTTGATTGGTCCCTGCCGAAATTTATCGAGATATTTGCCAATCCACCAACAAAATGCACAAGATTCCAGTAAAAACATGTTACCTATATTTTATTTAAAGTTATGTGTAGGATAATGGATAAATCTATATGGGTGTAGAATAACTAAAAATCAATGGTTATTTTCTCCTATTGGCTGAAAACTACTAAAGTTTAGGGAGATGCATCTAACAATTTTGCAAGCACAATAATGATACCTTTTTTGAAAGGAAACTTAAAAAATCTATATTTAACACAAATCTCATCATAGTTGATTTAATGACAGATGTAGTATAGGGACATTAATATTTGCAAAGTTACCTTTGTGGGACATTTTAATTTTTTTTAATGTGAACTATTTTATGTGACTGGGTTTGCTTCTTCGCAATCTTTTTGAACTGAATTGCTTCTCGGGCGACTAACAGGTACTAATTCAAATACTTATTTAATATCTACCCAATAACAAGATGCCACATTCTTGAGACTTGCGATATTTATCGTCTTACAGATCCAGACTGAAAACAATTAAAAATTGTGCCTCCACCGGGAATCAAACCTACCTTTGGCTAAGGTGTCTAACCAACTGAACCACGAAGTGAATTATAATATATAAAAATGATATACTTAGGTACTATAGATATGTAAACAAATTTTTGAGAAATTCAAAAAGGATGTTTTGAGAACTTAAAAAATTGAAAAGGCAGTATTAATTAATACACGGATTGCATTGTTTTTGTTTATTTTACCATTTTGCAAAAATATAATTCCATACATCACACTAAACTGTTGGAATTAAAAAAATGAGTAGGTACATTCATACACATTATTATTAGTAGTAAAAGAACTCTACATATTGTTACACAATTTTCAAAAATCACACCAAATTTGACTGTTATATATCATATTATGTAAGTAGTAATATAATAAATAATTACAGCTTGTCCCAGATTTACACCCAATCTCGATAACCATTGATTAATGGTTTCTTCTGTAAAGTCATAGGAATGTATACCTGTGTTCATTTATTACTTTTACACAGTTACAAAAGTATTTATTATTTAGTGATTCAACTAACTTTCCGTTTCCGTTCAAATAATTTGTTATAGTACACAATACTAATAATTGAGTTGGATGTCATATCAAATAAAACAACTGCTTAGCAGCAGAACTTACACCGAAAAAATAATCATTCTCTCAAAGAGAACAAAAATGTATTCATAATCATTTGGTGTCAACATTACGAGGACACAGCCAAAACTTTCTGAAAGTGATCAAAATAAACTTTCTAGAGATATATTCCGACATTTCATTTTGTCATGGAATCAAAATGTCAAAACATGTACCAAAATTTCATCAATATTAACCCCAGTTATATCAATGAAATTATCGGTGATGATAGTCAAAAGAAGATGACTTCTTTCTCGGATAACGAGTAGCGTAATTTAAAATTTAAAGTAATAAAAACATACTTAAAATTATCCCACCGAAACGGAAGAGTAGATACGATTGATTTGATAAATTTCATAAAATTAATGAAATTTTTCATTGTGTAAATCGAGGGCTATACTGACACGAGTTTATAATAATTACAGTAGACTTTAGTTTAAAATACAATACGACATTTTTACTTTTATAAATAAAAACGAATATAATAACATTAAATGCAGTTCAATCAATAACATGCACAGATGCCACACTGATAGAAAGCTAATCAGGAAAGACAAATCACAAAATTCAATCCATCTGTAGCAAAATTTGGGTAAAATATGTTCAACAGAAATGTATAAAGTATACAATAATATATATCCCTTCATAGTATGCCGATTGCTTTAAATAAAAACATACTCAATATTTAAATACAAGAGATAAAACAACGTGAATGTCTACTGTAGATACATGATTAAAAGGGAAAATTAAAAGATTCATGGGATGAGTTTACTACGTTCACCTAGTACATTGTTAATACAAGCCGGACAAGGATGATTTAAGCCTGGCTCTCTGTGGTGGTATTGGCCACCTCCTTGTCTTGTTGACGACCATCTTCTCCGTCAGCTGCAGGTTTCGGAGCACGCTGCTGGCGGGGACGGCGGTACCAACCTCCGCGAGATGCGCCTTCCGCTCCTGGCTCACCAGCACCGGCTTGACCGCCACCTCGACCACCACCACGGCGACCTCCACGTCCACGGAAGAAGCGCCTTTGTGGCTGCCCACCCTGTCCCTCCTCGCCGCCTCCTTCTCCGCCGCCTGGCGCGCCGGCGCCCGCACCGCGGCCTCTGCCACCACGCCCGCGCCCTCCTTCACCCCCGCGACCTCCGCCGTACCCGCGTTGGTAAAACTGCCGGTAGCCTCGGCGCCTTTCTGCCGCGTACGGGGACCCCTTCACTGGTGCTCCTGCGGGACCAGTCACGCAGGCCGCTTCGAAGCCCTTGTCGCCTTCCACGACGGAGAACTCTACCGCCTCTCCGTCTCCTACTGACCGCACCAGCTTGCGGGGATTATTCTTGGCAATTGCCGTCTGGTGCACGAACACGTCTTCTTTAGTATCATTCCGGTTGATAAACCCGTATCCGCTTTTCACGTTGAACCACTTGACGGTCCCGGCCACCTTTTCGGCGATGACTTGTTTTGGCGCCGCCGCGGGTTTCGATTGTTGCGGTGCCTTTTCGGGTTCAGCCATGGTGTAACTGGCGACGGGTGACGGTGGTAAAGATGTTAGAACACTCCACAACCTCTCCGAACTATAATCTTCTTCCTGACTCTTCCCAGTCCTATGACGATTGACTAAATTTCCAGCATGCTAAGCGTTAATTTTATTATGCCACGAAACTTCCGTCCTCTTTTTATTTTGACCAATCAGAAGCTGCAATTTTTCTCTTTATGGTACAAAATATAGATTTTTGTCTATGAATCACACTGAACTTCCAGTGTTTGTGAACATTATGTTTGTAATATTGGTATGCGTTCCATAGCATTTTTATTTCCACCATTTTGTATATTTTGTCATGAAAGCTATGTCGCACGATATGTTAACCATTTCATCGAAGCGTGCAAGGAATTTTATAATTAATTTATTGAGCTTTGTTTTATCCAAAATATTTATTTGAAGACTAATTTTATTTGAATTAATATCAATATTTTTGTCGCTTGCATTCATATTAGATATTAATCTGAATATTAATAGATTTTACATTGATTACACATTTGTGTAGAGCATTTATTCACATGTAATTGTGTGATAAAAAGTAGAAACTTAGAATGATTTTGTACGAGAAAATAATAATAGTGATTTCGAAGGTTATTTCTTGGTGTTGCTATAGCTTACAAAAAATATCTCGACACGTGCTTTTATTATATTAATTTATACTTAGAACTTTTTTCTGTAAATTATTCGTCTTTTGACAGTGAAAATAAGACGTTTTAGTCCAAATGTATAAATCATTTTTGTGATGAGAAAATGGCATCATGTGAATGAACTATCTTTTTAAATATTTTGACGACCATAATTACTCATTTGACGTTGACAATTATTGATTCCTTGGAGCTTGTGGGAAATAATATAACGCATGGCATTGAACAGAAATAGAAACGTCAAATGTCATTTTGACGTCTCGGTCTCGATTATCGAGAGTGCCCAACCGAGTGGGAAATTTGTGAAAAATTATTTTCAAGTTTTCGTTTAAATATATTCGTCCTATAAGTAAACTGTGGATACATTTAATGGGCACAATATTGTGATTGCGTAGTATGGTTGTGCGGTTTAGTGTTCTATAATTATAAGAAATTAAAATATTTTTTATACTTCTCTAAGAATTAAAAAATCACAATGGCATATCAAAACGTAACGCACGTCATATTTGATATGGATGGTCTCTTGCTTGGTAAGTATTTTTTTTTCATGGAAAAATCTATAAGATCTACAATTCTTAAAATATTCTTTTTTTTTTAATTTTATATATTGTCTTTATACTACCGGAAAAATCTTGTAAAATTTGTCGGAAAAACTCGTTAATAAAAAAAAATCATTTCATGTATACCTAGCTATCAGCAAACTTCTTGAGTCCGTCACGTGGGTGTGCAGAGCGCCAATTGGTGTATTTTTGCCTTGTAAACAAATGTGCAAACCGCTCCACTCCACGACTAAAAGTTTCAATAATTTTGCTGGGATCTGTACAAAAATATATGGACGAAACATTTTTTTTCCTCTGCCTTGTACAGGGGGGCAAGTCTGGTTCTACCGGCGAAATCAAAACCCCAGTGATAACCCATATCATGGATATAATTATAGTATGGAGTTCTTTGACATCTTAAGATATTGTAGAACTCCATACTGTAATTATATCCATGATATGGGTAATCACGGTGGTTTTGATTTCGCCGATTGAACCAGACTTGCCCCCCACATGTTTTGTTTATATTTGTTTATAATCGTTGTGACTTGGGCATATATATGTTGCATCATACATTTTCTTCTTTTGTATATCCACTATTTATAATTAAAACTATGTGTTGAAATTGCTATTGACAGATATTAAATAAAATCTAAACCAAATGTTGATGTTATAAATATACTAATGATGGAATAATAATTTTACTTATTCATTATTGCCGCCAAAATCTTTTAAATTTACCGAGGGAAAAATATGTTACTCAATATGCTTCAGATTTTGGCTGCTAGTGGTAGTACTATCTTTTTTGGTATCACAATCACCTAAGTACTCCATTAAAACTGCCACCTGAAAAAAAATCATATAATTAGAATCTTTGATTTTTTTCATTTCCTCAAGCTAAAAAAACTTAAACTTCTTTATGGTTTAAGTATATTTTTCTTCTCTCTCCATTTAATTTGAAATCAAAATTAGCATTGTAGATCTTATGATTTTTTATTTAATCTTTTTTCTGTTGCATCTTTTATACTTTAGTACGTAAATTTCAATGGTCTGTTTATTAAAAAAAATATCTTTTGGAAATGAAAAATTGATTTATGCAATTCTAGACGTTAAAAATGAAATCAAGAACTTATTACTTATTTTACACCACTGTAACATTACATTGTATAACAGTAAGTACGTAACTTACTGTTACCTTTTTGAAAAAAATTGTCAAAAGGCAACAAGCGCCCTTTTGTACAACATGTATATTTATATGTAATAAAGTAATATTTAAAACGCAAGAATTGGATTGAATGAAAAACATATTTGGAAAATTTACTAAAGAGCATTAAGCGATCATGTAAACTAACTGATGGCAGATCTTTAGCCATTAAAATATTATTTTTCCCGGTCTCTTCTGAGACTTAATCTTTTTGTTTTAGATTCAGAAAAACTCTACACGGTTGCTTTTCAAAATGTTATTGGTACGTTCGGTAAAGAGTACACATGGGATTTAAAAGTTCAACTGATGGGCAAGCAAGGACGGGAAGGTGCTGATATGATTATTAAATCCTTGGATCTGCCTTTGTCCATTGACGAGTTCCTTGATCAGACTAGGAAACATTTTGAAATACTTTTTCCCACAGTTGCCTTAATGCCAGGTATGTTATAATGTAATACTCAGTAATTATTTTATTTTATCTCTTTTTTATATCCATTATGTATAATGAAAAAAGAAAGTCTGCATAATGTCTTAGGTATGGTTACTAGAAGCATGCTTCGAGTTCTATAGATGGCCAGACATAAATGTTTCCTAGAATTATGAAAAAATTTAAGTACGTATAATTTTAAGTTATTTAATATTATATGCAGATGACTCCCATTCACCGGTATCACTCTATGCTGAGCATCGTCAGAATGGTGAACAATAGTGATGAAGACCATCTATATATACATTCAAAGCGAGGAGTCGAATAATAGAGAAGGAAGGGACAATACCAAGAATAATAAAATACCCAAAAGAAGTCCTCGCTTTGAATGTATATAAATAGATGGTCTTCATCACTATTGTTCACCATTCTGACGATGCTCAGCATAGAGCGATACTGGTGAATGGGAGTCAAATTAAATAGAACTTAAAATTATATATGCTTATTTTTTTTCAAAATTCTAGTTGATTATAGTCCTATCATGAAGTGACAGTTTCAAACATTGAAAAAAAAAATGTTTCCATTATCACGTATCATGGCTTTGCAAGAGGTGTCTCTGGATACGTTGTTCATAAGAATTTATAGGGCCTAGAAAATATCATAATCACTGTAGGATGAACTGATCACATTAACATTTTTAATGAGGGTCTATATTTAGTGTTTGAGTCTTGTCAGGGGACTGTAATTTTCAGCACAGAAAATTGTATTTTATCTGTCTCAAAAAGTCTCAACATTGGGACTTGTTATCAAAGTGTCAACCCAAATTATTAATCTGTGGATTATTTTTCAGGTGCTAAGAGACTATTGCTTCACCTTCACTCTAAGAATGTTCCTTTTGCTTTGGCTACAAGTTCGAGTAAAGATAGTGCCGACTTAAAATTAAAGAACCATACGGAACTGTTTGAATTGTTTGCTCATAAGGTCTTTGGCACTTCAGATCCAGAAGTCAAGAGAGGAAAGCCAGAGCCAGATATATTTCTTATCTGTGCATCCAAATTTCCTGATAAACCGCACCCTAGCAAGGTATGTGTTTATATTTTTAAAATAATATGTACATGTATTTTGAAATTTGGCATGGGTGCTCACTGCCTTACATTGATATTAACAAAGTAGATTCACACATATTGTGTTTATTCTGAAGTTCTATGAGAAAAAAACTATTTAGTAATCAAACATATTACAAAATCTTGTAATATTGTAAACAAAATCTTGTAAACACACATTGAAACATAAAATTGTGTTTTTGATCTGTTTCGCGAAATATTCCCATGAAATGTCTGTCGGCAAACTAATTTAATTTAAGTACATTCATAGTTTCAGCAGTAATTCTGCGGTAGTCCATAATTATTAAGCATGATTAAATTTTATACTTTAATGCAAGTGTAATCAAATTTTTAATGCATTAATTATTACGACTGTGAAAGTTAGATATCGCTGACTTTTTTCAAATAGTTTTACTGATTTATTTATTTATTTGGCAAAGGGAATGGCATGCCTTTACAGGGAAACCATAATTGGCATGGCATGTAAAAGTACATCATAAAAGTACGTCATGGCACAAAAAAGAACATCATAACATAATCATGGCATGAAAAATAACATCATAACATAATCATGGCATGAAAAATAATATCATAACATAATCATAATCAGGCCCTGTGCGGCGTTGACTGACTCCGCACAGATAGGATATTGTTTTGTGTCATGGCTGCTCGGTGATACAATGATATCATCCGTCTCTTCATTGGTTGATGTACTGTGACGATGTTGTCATCTGTGATTCTATTGGCCAGTGTCATCCGAAACTCGGGGAAAATGCTGGCGTATGGATTTTATAATTGCTGACAACAATTTTTGTGTTGTTGGCGATGTCGAATGTAGGGATGCCACATTACAATTTAAAAATAAAACATGAAATTTAGAAATTTGTTTTTACCGATATTGAAGATGTCAATTTCACTCAAGGTTGAATATTTTTATTGACAAACTTTTTTATTTATTTTTTTAACATCTCAATAGAGACGAAGTTGGGATATTGTAGAAGAGCCAGGAACTCGAGGCACTTACAGGGCTTAAGACCTGTGTTACGTGATCACTTTATGCGCTTGCGCAACGTTCACCAATTATGCCTTCTTGTTACAGGTCGTAAGCCCTCTAGGTGCCTCGAGTTCCTGGTTCTTCTACAATATCCCAACTTAGTCTCTATTGAGATGTTAAAAAAAAAGTTTGTCAACAAAAATATCATTTGACTCGCGAAAGGGAAAAAAATGCAATATTTGCATACCTATATGCAATTAAAAAAAATATTCGAAAATGTTGAATACTGAGTCTGGTCAAAAATTGAAATTAAAACCCTCTTGATTACCCATATCATGAATATAATTGTCATATAGAGTTCTATAATATCTCAAGTTATTTTAAAACTCCATATGAAAATTATATCCATGATATTATTCATGTGGGTTTTGATTTCACCGTTGACAGGACTTGCTCCCCAGATGTAATTAATAGGAGCATGTATGCCTTTTTCACAAAGTAAACTTGGATTATATACTAACACATTTACTAGTTGGAAAAAGTATTTCTTGAATAGACAAATTATTTTTGAATACTAATGATATATATTTTTCAGTGTTTGGTTTTCGAAGATGCTCCGAATGGTGTGAAAGCAGCGCTGGCTGCCGGCATGCAAGTTGTAATGGTTCCGGATGAAAAATTAGACCGAAGTCTTACCGAAGGTGCGACACTTGTTCTCAAGTCTTTAGAAGATTTCAAACCTGAGCTTTTTGGTCTTCCACCATATTAATAGCAGAAAATCTGCCAAAAGACTAAAGTAAAATGTTTTAGTCAGATGGAATTTTCTTCAATCATTTTTAAATGGTTTATAAATTTAGGATTCATTGTGATCATCCATCTGGTTTATCATTAGAAATACTGGTTGAATTCAACAATCATTGTGTGGTTAAGTTTGGAACACAACATACATTTTTAATTTCTGTCCATTCCATTCCATAACTCCTTTTGTGTTTAATTGTTGGTAAAGATAAAATAAGAAATGAAACGGTGAAAGAAAGATCAAAAGCAACTGATATAATCCAAGAAGACGAAGATGAAGAGTGTGATCTATATGCTATCACATCTGGTGAAGTTTATTTACATCTGACATACTAAGAACTTGAAGATAAAAAAGGAATCATTAAGTGAAATAAACTTATGCAAAACATGTTGAAGCATATTATATTTTTTATTAAGTGGTTTGGATGGACTTTTTATAATTTGATTCTTCTTCTTCGATGGCCCTAAAGCCCATATCGAGCTTTGGCCTCCTCAACCCTCACCTTCTATCAATCATAATTTATGCAATAGTCAACAAAGTGAGCATTTTATTTTCATATCAGTATATTGTTTTTTTTTTAATTTATTAACAGATCAAAAGGTAGGTAGTGATTTTTTTAGGTGAGAATTAGTAATACCTATTCAAATTAGTATTAATTTGTATATTAATTAATATTGTTATTTATGAATGATAGAAATATTTTTTGTATACCAGAAACAAGTGATTTATCTATTACAAATCAGTAATTTTCTTTAAATTTTGACATCAAGTGTCAGATGTCCCTGAATTTGCAGGTTATGGTGTTTTTCACACCAATCATTTTTAACTGAACGCAATCTGGGGTATTTTAAATGTCAAATGTGGAGTAAATAATGCTCTGACCTTTTATTGGAAACATATGAATGATATTTTTCTTAAAGTAACCTCTTTGTGAATGCATATTGTCATCAGATAATAACGTCAACTGACATAACAGACTCCACAGATAAAATAGAAGTTAAAAGATACTATACATGTTAGAGCGTTTTTCACCTGAGCGTTTGGAGTTTACACTCTATGTTCATTCTGAACGGTTTAGAGTGTCACTAAGTGCACTCAATGTTCATTCTGAATGCATCCTAGTATGATAAATTTAGATATTTTTTTATCACATGTTGATCAGCTTGAACAAAATTTATTAATACGTTCTTGTCATAGTTTTAAAAAATTCTGTATCGTACACTAGTATCTGATTTAATATTTAAATGCACTTTGATTCTAAATAACTGTCAGTATTAAAAGATAATCATACATGTATTCAATTAATCTTGATTTATTAAGTTGATTAATTTGTAGTAAGTATGATTTTTTGATCATGAAGTGAATTCATCCAGAATTTTTTTCCCCATAAATATAACTTCCGAAATACTGAAGAATCTTTTCTAAAATAACAATATAAAAATATAAGTGTATTCATAATTTGTGTAATATGTTTATTATAATTTGTGGTTAAATAACAACTACGTAAATATATGTTATTCAATGTCATTTGTAATTAACGCACACTTAATATATTGATGAATGTTTTATATTTAAACTCTTTAAAGCTTATACAACTATATTGTCTATTTGAATTACAGTTGAACTCCAACTATCAGAACTCCAGGTATCTGAATCACTGAGTATTTCTACACAGTTGATTCTTATCGAAATGTTTAAGTTATCATAAGTACTAATGATATTTATGTAAGAACTGTACTTTAGGAAATAAAAACAACAATTTTTTGTTTTTAGTACATTTTTACTGTACATATTCTGTATTATTTCATGTTTTTTAAAGAAATTACTCCTTACACATAGTTATCGCCAAATATCTACAAAAATCATGTTAGTGCGCAAAAGACGAATTTGGGTATTTTGCTTGGTTGGTTTGATTATGTGAGTGCTCAAATCGTCCCCCTCCAGGTCGAAAAATTTCAGTATGTTTGGTGTTAACTGATAGATTTTTTCTATGATAATCCAATTATCTGGATATTTGGATCAGGAATAGTCTCAATTAATTTGGATAATTGGAGTTCTACGTACATGTTTGTCATTGATATAAATATGTATTGTTTGTTATTGCTAAGTATATAAAAATATATTTGTTTTAGCTTATCTGTAGCCAAATGAAATCATGCCATTGTATTGATAAATTATTTTTTTACATATAGATAGGTATGTATAATGAAAACTTTCTTTAGTGTGGGCGAGAAATTTTTATTTTTATGTAGCTACAAATAAAATTTGTAATACATGGCGACATTGCTGTGCTGTGAGTAGTAATATTGAATTATCCAGAATTCTAAGCATAATTATAATTAGTACATATTATTTTAGGATTGAATTTATATATACAGACATATTGAAGAGAGATATGTTGTATTTTGGTATTATAATAAATCCGTTTGATATTTAAAATCATAGATACCTAAAAAGATTATTTTATTTTTATTTCAAATTAATCATAATTTATTTCGTTATAAATTTTTGTTAATTGAGATATTTTTTATCTTTGGTTCTTGAGAAATTTTATAATCCCAAAGAAATAGTTTTTAAGTTTATCGAGGTTCTTTGATAAGTACATTATTTTCATAGTTCTTTATTATGATGGCAGAATTTGATTGAAAATACATTTATTTACATCAATGGAGAAGCATTTGTACCACTTAATGATTTAAAATTCTTAGACTAGCAAATGTAGTTGTGTCTAAGCTAAAGTACTATAAAATAGATTGCAAATGGTGTTAAATACAACTGCGAGGCTAAATTATGAATGAGTTTTTTTACGGTAGTTATTATTATTATTTTTTTAATAAATTTTTTTCTTTAGCCAAATATCAAGAGCCTTGAAATGATCTTGTATCATTCTGTGGTGCTCTATAATTTTCTTCTTCAAATATACAGATTAAAAAATCTTTTATACAATTTTGTCTATGATGTGGTAGGTATATATTTATTAGTCTCAAAGGCCAAAAATAATTGACTTTTAATATTCTTAATTAACTAAAATGCAACATTCTCCTTATAAAATTGCATTGTGAATGAACCTGAGAATATGTTTTAGTTTTATTTTATTTAAAAATCAGTTTTTTTTAGAAATGAATAATTATTTCTATTAGTTTTAAAAAAATAATGTTTCTAGAACAAATTTTGCTTATAAATTGAGGTTGCATTCTATGGCAGCCCGTACACAGTCAATCTGGATCACAATCCGTGATCAAAAATCAATGATCACGATCCAGATTAATATGTCAATCAATTACACAGTTAATCTGGACCGCGATCATTGATTTTTGATCACAAGACGCGATCTAAATTGACTTGTTTACGGGCTGCCCATATTAATCTGGATCATGATCCAGATTGACTGTGTACGGGCTGCCTATATGGTTTGTATTTTCTTTTTAGTTTACTGTGATTATTTCAATCGATAGGTATAACAATTATTTGTACTAATTAATTTATATTTTTCTAATATAAAAAAAAATATATTATAATTTAATATCTTTTTTATTTTTGTGCTGTCATCTATAAAAATAATTTTAAATATTTTTTTTTCTGCTACTCAGTAAGAAAATGTGGATCACTCGTAGACGAGTGGATAGCCGTAAAACATGCTATAGTAAGAAAATGTGATTAATTTGATGCCTGACATCATTGCCATTGTTGTTTTTTAATTATATTTTAATAATTGTATAAAAATGTATATTTATTGTAATTAAATTACCACATTTTGTGATTACTGTTTTAATTCTGATGATATTTTTTACAAATAATCAAAGAAACCACCATAGTAATTTTATTGGACTCAAAGTCTCCCCGTGTTAGAAATTCAATTTGTGATTGTTCGTTTATTAATAAGAAGATAGACATATTGCCTTCCAGCAACAATAATGGGAAAACTCAATTGGACATTTTGAGAAAACTTTTGTTAATTGAAATTGCTTTTTAATTTTTCAATTAAGGAGTCTGAACTGCAAAAGTTGTACGTTTACATACAAGTCAAAATTTATATTGAAGATAGATTTATTTATTTATACTAACTTAATTTGACGATGAAGGTTGAATTGATTTGGACCAGTATTGAAGCAGCGCTTATGCATCTAGTAAATTATAAATATGAGACTCAACTCAAAAATGTCAATTGATGAGTTTTTCCTATTGTTGCCAGAAGGCAATATATAACTATTTTGTGGATAAAATCCAATCTTTATACTTAAATTATAGAAAATAGGAATAATTTTTTGTTATCTTGTTTTAATGGAAAAAAGTATTTTTCTTCTTTCAATAATTTTTGCTCGACTCTGAAATATATTGGCAGCTACTGGTTTTAAATAAAAATTTGAATACCAGTTTTATTTCATTATATATATTCATCATGCATTTATTTTAACATATTATTACATTAATTTAGTTATTGTAACATTTTTAGGTTATTACTGATGTCACATAATTCATTTACAGATTGTAATAAATATAAAAAAAATTTTACTTTTAAAATTATGTAGGTAAATGTACTCTGACATATCACACATGGAATATTTTACAACTTGATTTATTGAATTTTATTTTTTTTAATATTAAACTCATGTTTGTTTTATACAAGGTTTTATAGTAGTATTTTTTGCAAGGAAATTTATAATTGATAGAAATGACAATTTAATTGAAAAAAAGAGAAATATTTAATTCTCTTTAAGGGGGCATATAAACCTAAACACCCAATATGTAACAGTGTGTTTCTCAAAAAAATACCATAAGTATTTTCAACTTTTCTCTAGTGAATGCTCATCATACAATTTTGAAATTCAGCATAAATTCCCCTAAAAAAACATTAAAAATATCCTTTTTTACAACATCTTTCAAAATTACTCCATAACTGTGTGTTGTGGAAAAATAAATCTTTTGTGTGCTTGAAGAGTGCATAAAATCAAAGTGAATATTTGTGATTTTTTTTTTCATTTCTAGTCAGGTTTGTTCTTAAAATGCAAAAAATCGAAATTATGGGTTTCCCATAATTCAAATGATGTATAAACCCTTTTTAACACTCGCAATAGTTATCCTTACCAATACATAACTTCATAGTGCATTAGGCAGTTTTAATATATAATGTTTTCAGTCACTAGATTTATGGCCGTGTTCGCCAAAGAACATCAAACGGATCATCAACTAACTACCTGCTCGGAGCTCAAATCGTTGAGTGCATCACTCAATGAATTTGCATTTCACCAACATTCTTAATTGAGCCCTAGGCTCAACTGTTCTTAAATTTCTAGTGAACAGGAATACAAACTCAAGTTAAATTATATAGAAATATATAAAAATCAAGAACACCTCATTTATCTTGTTTCTTTTACTATAATATCAATCAAATATTATAAAATGTGTGTTTGAACCATGACGGATCCATTGCTAACTCTGCCAGCGACAAAGCTAATCTTCTCGGTAAATTATTTGCTGATAATTCAACCCTTGACGGTGGACCTACTGAATACCCTTGACGCTGTCCAAAGGCGTGCTATACGTCTGATTAATGATCCATCACTGACTGATGGATTGCAATCACTAGAACACAGACGCAGTCGGTATTTTAAGTTTATTTTATAGATACTACCATGGGAATTGACAGAAGAACTTGCATCTTTGGTCCCTCTTCCACCCACTCACAACAGAGTCACTTGCTTTACTCAATCTCAGCACCCATTCACAGTGGACCTTCAACATATACGAACAAGTCGTTTTTCGAACTCCTTTATTAATACAGCAGCCCGACTGTGGAACGATCTTCCGAATTCTGTGTTTCCACCTTCGTAAAACCCTGGTCTTTTTAAAATCCGAATTAATAAACTCTTTTCTAGATTGCAAACCCCTCCCAACGCTACGTAGTGCGCTTCTTCGGAAGAGTAAAATGGACCCAAATCCTAATAGCTGGTGTCCCCTACGTAGACATGCTAAAAAAAAAAGTTTACAATTTATCACTAGTTTTTGAAATTGTGTGAAAAAAAGTATTATTTTGATTTCATCAATAGGTATATTCACATGTGAATGTATACCAGATACCATGTTTACAAACAAATCGCATACCTGCTATTTTACCTCTGCTACCTGCGTATTGTGCATACCGCCATTATTGTTTTCGTTGACAACAATTATTATGCTGTTTTAAATGAACATCATGAATAAATTCTTTTGTTCATTTCGCTCTGGGTATACTGCGCTTCTGTCTATTTCATTGGCTAATTCAACTATTTTCACAAACCCAGTCTTTTGTGATAATAATATATTTGGGTAATATAGAAATCAAATATAATATAACTCAGATTTTATGACACAAAACAACAACTACAAGAGGATATTGTGCTAAAATGTAATAATTTTAGTTATAAAATATGTTGATGAATGATTTGATCCACAATAGACCAT
Source organism: Molanna angustata (assembly GCA_963576475.1). Lineage (NCBI taxonomy): Eukaryota > Metazoa > Arthropoda > Insecta > Trichoptera > Molannidae > Molanna > Molanna angustata. The sequence goes on along the minus strand of OY754981.1, from coordinate 25,315,068 downwards.
CACTTAACTGTTGATGCACCGGCGTCACTTAACGGTGGTAAGATTGTTTGGTGAAATGAAATTTTACGCTGAGTGCATAAAAAAATTGATTTTTGCACTAAGGAACCTTGGTGAAAGCGTGGGTTAGTGTTATATGCCCTCTTAAACGTAATTTTTGATGAATATATGTTTCATATTAGGAGAATTATTTTGAAAGACAAAGAATTCCTATAATAGTATTTGTTATATTTTAGCTTAAATTGTTTTTTTGTAGCACAATAAACCATTATTTAGTAGGTACTTAATTATAAGCATTCGACAATGTTATGTGATGTAAAATATAAATGTTTGACATAAATAAAAAGATATTTTGACTATTAAATTAATTTGTTATTATTACTTAGCTAAATATATTTTTTATATTTGAATTATATAACTAGCTATCAACCACTGTTTTTATGAGTCACTTCGCGACATGTTTCGCGAAGTGACTCATAAAAACATTGGTTTATAAATTCAAATATGGTTTGTATTAATTATTAACTACCACAAAATATCCTCCGAATCATTAAATGTTATTAAATATATTTTTGTTTCAATTTTTATTTCTCAACTTTTGTGCACATAATTTATGAAAATTCCAAAAAATTTAGATATATTGCAAATATAAAAAAATTACTTGGTATTAGTTCTATTAAAATTTATTTGATTATCGACGCAATAATGACGAATATTCAGATGATTTGATAACGCATCGATAATCAAATAAATTTAAATAGAACTAATACAAGTATTTTTTTTATATTTGTAATATATCTACATACAATGGAGTTCTATCAAGAATTATCAATCGACAAACTAAACTTAGTCCATAAAAAGTTCATTTTATTTTTTATTGTTTGGTTGGTAGGATTTTACATTGCCATATATATTTTTTGTTGGATCATTTTATAATAAAAGAATAATTTAATGATATTTTATTACTTTATTATATAAGAAAATTGGTTAAGAAACTGAATTATTATTAAGATCACGGAGGTATTAAATAAATAAAGATTGTTATATTTTCCAAACTGAATTTGCTATAAAATTGCTTTGGTCCAAACCTAAATTATTGTTTCATAAATAATTTTGTACTTATGTTTATATAAACATTAGATGGGTCGGTGGCAGAGCGGTTTGCGCGCTGGGCTAGTAATCCAGTGGTCGCGAGTTCGAATCCTGCCTCGACCGATTTCGTTCACCTATAGCACAAGCATTTATTTGCTTATTTTAGGGAACGTAGGAAGATGTATATGTATTTGTTCAACAAGGATATATTCATTTTTAAAAAAACAATATACACCTGTTCTTGTAATCTTCTGCCTTGATAAAAAAAAACTGGTTTAATCATCTTCATCGTTGATGATTCTTCTTTGTTGTTATTTTACGCATTGCTGTGTGGTATATTCTTTACATTCTCAATCTAGTATTAATTTAGAATTCGTTTTCATTTCTTTCGATACTGATTGGTAAAAAGTTGCTTATTATGTCCATAATTTAATTTGGCTAATCTTCCATTTGTTCAACTATCTTTAAACTCCCAATCATTGTCACCAGCTTTTCGTCATTCTTTCTAATACGGATGCTTGAAGAAATATCCCAGTATTTTGTCAAAGCACTTTTTTACTTCTGGCGTTCGGTTCTCTCTGCCTACCCCGCAAGGGACATGGCGTGATGGTATGTATGTAATATTAAAAATTTCAATAGTAAAAAATACATTTAATAAGTCTATTCGCACAAGGTGAACCCTTGACCTATTGATAAAAATATTTACAAAAGAATCAAAAGATCTAGGTACTTTTATGAGAAATAATACTCAACTTTAAATCTAACTGTTGAATTTGATAAAATGAAGTGAAAATGTATGCATTATTAAGTGTAATATTCACCTACATATTTTCAAGGAAGTATACTGAGTACATATGTATGATTAGTGCATTAATCAAACAAGATTATAGCATTTTATTATGAATGTTATTTGTGTATACAGTGATAAGAAAATATACATACATTAAGCCAAGTCGTTCCTCTTTTTGCCAAAACAAATATTTTGTATAGGATTTTTCTTAAGCTGAAGAAAATTAACTTACTCTATATTAAATTGTTTTAGTGAAAGGTTATAATTTCTCTTTTACTATTTTTAAGGTAAATTAATGTTGTGCAGGGTTAAGTTTCCTGCTTTCATTTTATTTCATTTTATTTTACATTACTTCTCGGGCAACTAACAGGTACTATGTCAAACATTAATTTAACACGCACCCAATAACAAGTTGTCACATTTTGGATACTTGAGATATTTATCGTCTCACAGATCCAGACTGAAAACACAATTAAAAACTGTGTCTCCACCGGGAATCGAACCCGGAACCTTTGGATCAGCAGTCAGACACCTAACCAACTGAGCCACAAAGGCCGGCCGTTTGGTCGGTGAGTGCAAAAAAGTTTGTGGTCACCACCTTACAGGCTGTTCACATAATAATAATTATAATGAACACTTCCTTGCACCCTAGCAGGTGGCGAGTTTATTGCTGTTTGGCAATTTCTTCCAACTAACCAGTGTTTCCACTACTATATACTCCGCTATTATATGTTTGATGGTCTGTCTGTCAGCTCCGCAGTCACATCTAGGGAACTCTTGCCAGGCGGCATGTCCATGATAGTAAATTATATATTTTTATATTTAATATAATTGTGATATATGCGGCTAAACGCTAAATAAATAAATTACTCTATTTAAATTCTCATCGAGTCTGTGTATAGAGTTTATATTGGGAGGTGTATAGAGTTTATATTGGGAGGTGTATAGAGTTTATATTGGGAGGTGTATAGAGTTTATATTGGGAGGTGTATAGAGTTTATATTGGGAGGTGTATAGAGTTTATATTGGGAGGTTTTTCATGATAATGTGGTATGTAAGATATATTTAAAATTTTATATTCAAAATTCAGCATTATTACTGATATAGATATATGAAATAGGTGGTGGGAGAGCAATTAGCACGCTGGGTTAGTGATCTAGTGGTCACGAGATTGAATCATTCACCTGTGGCACAAACATATACATAATTTAGGGAATGTATGAGGATGTATATGTACATGTTGCAAGGTCTTATTCATTCTTTTAAAAAAATACTAGGTTCAGGTGGATACATTCCATACAACAGTGTGTAAAAAAAATATTTTACAATAAATAAAAATGGTGGATAGGCATCATATAAAAATCAATTCAAGAAATCTAACAAAAAAATCATACTTGTACTAGATGGGTCGATGGTATAGTGCATTGGATTTGTAATCCAGTGGTCGTAAGTTTGAATCCTGTCTGAACCGATTTCGTTCACCTATAGCACAAGCATTTAAATTTAAACTTCTTCTTCTTAGATGATGCTACAGCCCAAGTCGAGCCTTGGCCTCCTTCAACTTTTGCCTCCAACCCCGTCTGTCCTCAGCTTCCGTCCTCCAGTTGGTAACGGTTAAGAGCTGTACTGCTTCCCTCCTCACCTCCTCCCATCGTAACGTGGGTCTTCCTATTTTCCTTCTTCCTCCTGGATGGCCAGTCATAATTCTCTTAGGAATTTGTATATTTTGGCATTCTCTGAAGATGTCCAGCCCATCTCAATCTCGATAGTCTTATATGTGTTGAGATACTGGGTGATTCATATATTCTGTACAGTTCTTCATTTTGCCTTATACGCCACTCTTCCCCATCTTTCACTGGACCGCATATGCGGCGGAGAAATTTCCTCTCAAATATGTCCAAAGCTTCAGCGGATTTTATTGTGTGTCAATGTCTTGCACCCGTATTTAACCACAGTCCTCATAATAATTTTGTATTGTATAGGATTACTTTGGTTTTCCTATGGACATTTCGAGACATAAACACTGGCACCAAGGAGAAGTATGTCCTGTTACCTGCTGAGATTCTTTTCTTTATTTCCTCCACCTCCTCATTGCATTCCGTGAAATGAGATCCCAAGTATGTGAATCGATTGACTGATTTGAATGTGTGATTCTTTGCTAGCTGCACGTTTCCTCTTGTTCTATTAGGTGCGTTTCGGCTTTGTATCATAATCATTGTCTTTTCTTTATTAACCTTTAAGCCCACCTCATGTGCTGCAGATACCAGGGGGTCAAGAACTTCTTTAATGGCTGTTTGGGTTCTTCCAAGTATACTTAGGTCATCCGCTTTAAACTTAATTTAGGGAATGTAGGAAGATGTAACTGTACTAGTATAACAAGGACATATGTTTACAATAATTAACACTTCAAAAAAAATGTAAACAATATTATTACAGGACAAAACTCTGAATAACAAATACCGAAGTAACAAAATTTTTAGTATAGCGAATATGTAAATTGTCTTCGATAAACTTTCATACAAAATTTACTGAATCAAAATCATCTAGGGAGAGAATAGGGGACTTTTTCCATCCGGCAATTTCTTTCAACCAAAGGTTACAAAGTTAAATAAGAAAATATGTGCATTTAATTTTTTTATTGCATAATAAAAATCATTAAAACCATACCTAAAATATCATAAATATAATATATTGATATCATCATCTTCCTATATTGGTACTTGTGCTAAAGAAACTTTAAACATAGGAACACATTCATACTGTTCAGGCTGTTAGTTTCAGCAAAAGTATCGGTAATAGTATAGTTAAAATACTTTGATTTCATTAAATTGTTCAAAATTGTGTCGTTTGACAGCAATAAGATTTCAATGAATCAACCAAAAGTATTTAATAATTTTAAGTATTTTAACTATAGTTTTACTTTAATTTTTTTTAGAAACACAGCCTTACAGGAGAATATTGTGTTTGACTGTAAGAAACTGCCTTTGGCCATTAATTTAGTCACATTATTTTACACAGTAAAAAGTTATTTTTTATTATTATATTGATTTATATATAATACATATACCTAAAAGATGATGTGATAATTTATGTAATATGTAAGTGTACCAATATAAATGTCATACATGATGATCTTTAACCTTCAACATTGAATATCATGTATTGTAATAATATATTTATATTAATATATGTCAGTAAGGATATACTTATTGTTAATTTATAACTTCCCGTTGAAATGAAGCAATAGAGATAACTAAGAAAGTTGCATCCAAATTTTTAACACATTTTACATTTATAATACTCAAGGTTGTTTGTTCATTGACAAGATAATGAAATTATCGTCCAAGGGACATGTGTAATCATTGCATATATGCGCATGCACTTATCTTTCCAAAGACAAATGTCAATAATAATATTTATGACTGCTGTTTTTTGTTGTATTAATCAAATAATAACGCATCAATACAATGCTGACTGGATCCATACCATCACATTGTGTCACTATTAATTTTTTTAAATTAACGTATTATAACCTCACTAAACAAAATCTGATCTGAAGCAGCTACCTGTGCATTTATGTATACATACCATCACACAATGTCTCTAGCAGGGTAGGCAGAGAGATCCAAGTATTATTCTATCCCGGCACCCATCCATTACCTAATCAACATTCATACATTGTCTCATAAATGTTCGTCTGTTGTTCAACTTTCTTACATTTCTCCTTTACAGAATGTTGTTCACATGGTTGGACTATCCTTTTCTTTGATGGCCCTGATCTCTCATTGCATTCTTGTCCGATTTGTATATTTTCTTCCTGATTCATTTGTGAAGTTAACAATTAAAGAAGAAAACAATTCAAATTAGATGTCTCATTTTTTCATATAAACATTCTTCGCTTTGATTATTTTTGTGCGTGTTAATCAGATAATCGTTCTTATTATTTATTTATTAATTTTACACTTCTTTACACATTGTGCAAATGGAAATTTCATCCTACTAACCAGTGCTTCCAGTCCAGAGAAGCATGATTTGAGAGAAAAATGAATTTAAATAAATTTCTCATGTCATTCTTTCTTAATACATATTCTTTGTTAGTGATTTATCTTCTTCAGGATTAGTTCTACTTGAATTCTGCTTCTGTCACAAATAAATATCACTTGCTTGTAAACAAGATAATAAATAAATCAAATAGGCTGACTGCCTTGGAACAGTTGGTAAGCCGTTCGGATTCTGTGCTGGCGTTCTGGGTTTGATCAAATGGTGTATGGCGAACCAAACGTCTAATACATCAAAATACATCGTCTACATTGGCTCGGACACTGTAGAATGGAGGAGAGCCGGGTCCCAAAGAAAGTATTGGACACCTGCTTTGAAGGAAGAAGAAGCAGAGGTAGACCTAGGATGAGATGGCTGGACGACATCGAAGGAGATATAAGAGCGATCGGACAGACAAATTGGAGGAGACTTGCTGTCGACAGGGCGGGATTGAGGCAATTTCTTGAGGAGGCCAAGGCCCACACCGGGCTGTATCTCCATTGCTGATGAGAGGAGAAATGGACTGGAAACACTGGTTAGTTGGAAGAAATTGTCATATGGCAATAAACACCGGAAAATGCTTCATTGTAACATTTAAAAGAATAAAAACTCCCATCGAATTCATTTACAAAATCAATGACTCCAGTCTCTCCCATAAATCCGAGGCAAAAGACCTGGGAGTAATTCTGGACGATAAGCTTAACTTTATTTCCCACATTAATAATGTTATTGGTAGAAGCTACAAGGGTTTAGGCTTTGTCCTAAGGGTGACCAAACGATTTAAGAATATTGACTCTCTAAAAATTTTATTTAACGCAATCTAAAAAATTTTATATTCGAAGTCACGTGGAATTCGCAACCACTGTATGGAATCCTCATTATAAGTTGCACATAAATAACATAGAAAGAATCCAAAAAAAAATCATCAAACACCTCGATTTTAGAACTAGGCGATTTGGTATCAGTTATGAGGAATCTTTAAAACATCACCAAATGTTACCACTCAACAAAAGAAGGGGTATAACTGATATATATTTCCTATATAAATTACTCAACAACCAAATAGATAGTCCGTATCTCTTAGGACTAATCCCATTCAAATGCCCCGCCAGACAAAACCGCCAGAACCTCCTCTTTTACACTAAATACTCAAGAACAAACTATGCAAACAACACTTTTTTTAACCGCAGCTGCAATATGTACAATAACCTTAATCATAAGCCAGATATTTTTAACAATAGCCTACAATCATTAAAAAAAACAACTATCATCAATATTATAATGAATACTTTATGTACCAAATTGTATAATTTTTGGTATGTCCAATACTATATTAATATGACAACTCACCCTTTCCTCCTCTCCTACCTTTCTTCATGTCCCACCCTCGCTTCATAAAATACACACACACACACACACACACATACACACACATCACAATTGTACACTTACACCATACTTTTGTCTTTGACTTTGTACTGAATTGTCTTTATTATGTATATTAATCTGTGTAACAATGTAATTGGTTTACCTTCCTGATTATTATTTTTTTTATTATTGTAAAATATGTAACAGCTGTTTTGTTTCCCAAAATAAAATAAATAAATAAACTCGCCACATGCGCAGGGTGCAAGGAAGTAAATGGGTTGTAAGTATAGTGGTAGTGAACTGAATTCATGTTATATTCAATTAAACACAATTGTATGCTTATTTTCGAAAATGCACAAAAATGCTTTTATTAACAAAATATTTAAGTTGTATCGCCCACAAGAAATCAAAGATGACATGTAAAAACAGTTAAAAATGCCTCACTTCAATAAGCATTTGGAATAGTGTTGTTCAGCGTCCTCTGGATTTGCTGCTTTTCTGTTAAGGAAAACGAACGCATCCAGAAGGCCTTGTTTTAGTTTTAATTGTCTCAAATAGATGGCAGTAGCATAAAGTGGCTAGATATTATTACATCCTTCAAATTAACTTCACATTACTGTACCGGAATTTTGCAGTTGATTTTTAACTAACTTCCCGACCAGTTTAGAGCTATGAAACTTTCAGAATTTGTGTATTTCCAATTTCAATACATTTTAAAAACTGTTTTTAGCTTGATTCATGTGTTATTTTGATAAAATTGAACAATTTTGTATTTCATACAAAATAAACAATATTGCTATAATTATTGCATTAAATTAGGAGTATTTATATGAATTTATTTTATGTGAAGAAAAATTTGAAAAGGATGACCTCAATGTATTTGTTATCTTTGTTAATTTAATACCACAACTTAAAGCATCAGAATTATAATTGATAAATGTCTCACAAGCGCATTATGTGATCACGTAAATTAGCCAGTGACTGGTTGTTTCACAATGCGTGGTAACCAGCAACAGGTGTGCGGGTTTGAATAACCTATAACAGTAAGCACGATAGTACATTCAGAATGGGTGGTGAATCTCATTGATGAACTATGTGAGATGTTATTGTTGCCTCTTGAAAACGACAATTTAATAGAGTAGAAGCACTACCTATTATAAAGTGTCTCACAGTTGTATTTCTATTTATAAACATAAGTATGACGTATGGATCATAATACAGTTCATTGATACCTAGATCAAATTAATTTGTTTAAGATCAACAAACTCTCAGCACTACAAACCCCGAAATAACCATCAATAAATGTCATCAATCAATTTATAGCTAGGTAGGTACTCTAATATCAATTCACTGAGTGCATTTATAGTTCGTAGATGGCGAGTCTAAGTCGGCGCCGGAATGCGATGTTCAATATTTCATTTGCACTTCTTTAGTTGATAATCGATGTTTGGATAATATGTATACAGCATCTTCCATGTCATTCTCACTTAAATTTTGAACGATTATTTTTTACCAACTATCAATAAAAAAGGTTGTAAAACTATCTAAAATCTAAACCACATTTTTTTCTCGAAAAAATTCTCATTATAGGTACACTGCCTTCATTTAATTTTCGCAATAGCCAACATATTTTAATTATTCTACTCAATTTTACTGCATGATTGGTGAATAATATATTTTCAATTACAAAACTGGATATATTGGTCAATCATCTCGAAAACAGAACAAAACAATATGCAAGCATAAATCATACGCCTGATTTGTATTTTAAATGCAATATGTATTTCCTTAATCGCAAAACGAAATTCCATTATTTATTATAGGCGGATTGAACAGACAAAACATAGACATAGGAATTAGATCGTTTGAACCCCAACCAGCGACCATATTATAATCTCAAATATGGTTCCCAAAAATAGTCTTACTAAACAATAATTTTAGAAATAATTTAATACACGCCTAGCGAATACATACATTCATATCGTACGCGACAAACACAGGTACCTATAGTTTTTAACCAAATATCTTGAAATTTTAGCCGAGAGGGGGGGCGATTTGTATGTAAAATAACAAAGCAAAATGAAACAAATTTGCGCTCTGCGCAACCGTAAGCTCGTTCTAGATGTATGGCGAAAATTATATCACATCGGGGATTCGTCCTGCCATAAGTTTTGTACGACTTGACTAGCACGAAACAAGAATGACGTAAGCGACAAAATCAATTATACCTTTTTTAAATCCCTCCCATACCATACAATCACCCAATTTCCTTATTTGGGGTAGGCAGAGAGAACCGATCGCCAAACTCTTCTCTATTGAAACACATTTCTCGCTTCATTCATATTACCTATACTTCTCACGAAAGAGCAATGAACTGTATTTTTAAGACCCTTGTATTACCCTGGGCATACGGATATACACAAATATGCACACTAAATTACCTTCCAATGTACGAAAAAAAAGTATATCACCTAATATGTGATATTCAATATTTTTCGTGATAATATGGTAAAATTAAGATTTTTTTAAAAGCAAGCATAGTAATTAAAATATGAAAATGGTAAAAAACTCAACGATTGAAGTAAAAATCTACTTCATATGCCTTGTAGATTTCTAGTTACATATACTAAAAAAATAAAAAAATGGGTTTTAATAAAACTAATTTTACAAGAAAAGTATTAAACAAATTCAAATTTCAAAAAAACTCATGCAATAGAATAAAGATGTAAAACCAAACCGTTATTTATTTCAAAGACGTATCTTTTGGGGGTACTGTGGAAAATGTTTTCAAAATATACTTTATAGCCTACTATAGCCTTTTAAATTAAGACAACAATTTAATGATCTAGAACAGTTAAAGTGTTAATATAATATTTAACAATATTTTTATTTATATGCTAATTTATGCTAATTTATCCAGTGGTCGTGAGTTCGAATTTTGCCACGACCTTTTTTGTTCCCTTACGAGTATAGTACAAGTATGGTATATTTTAGATAAAGTATGAGGATATATATGTACTTGTTTACAAGGACATTCTTTAAAAAAAAACTCACAAAGTATACGGATATCGAGGGAAGCCAGCCAATTTTTTTTAAATGAATATGTCCTTGTTAAACAAGTAGGTACATATACATCTTCCTACGTTTCCTAAAATAAGCATAAATGCTTGGTACTTCCGGATATTACAATTTTGGAACTGTCTGGATTTCATTGGAATTCTGGAATTTATCCTAATCTTTAGTTTCAAGACGATATTATTACCCCCTATTCAGTAACTATTCTAACTAAAATAGGAACGTTCTGAAATTGTAGATTTTAGATTTACGGTCATAATTTTCATAATTATTCATAATACGTCAGATTCAGTAACTTTTTAAGAACGTTCCAGCCAATATAGGTACGTTCATATTCCATTTAGTCCAAATTTGTATTTTATAACGCTGAAATAAGACCGTAAATCTAAAATCTATAATTTTACAACGTTCCTATTTTAGTTACAATAGTTACCGAATAGGGGGTAATGTCAGTATTGACTGAGTAAACGAGGAAATGCCAATGCAACTGATCACATTTGAGTGCCTGTGCGGTCTTTAGGATCGAGTCATTCGTTTTTTAAAAATGCATAGGCAAAAGAAATTAATTTATATTCAAATGATTTGACAAAAAATATTGGTTGATATACAATAAATTCATTTTGGCAATAATAACTAAAGCTTTCTTGATTTATCGCTTGCTCAATTAATTTATAGCTGCGTTGGTATGTTTTACACATGAAAAATAAATATAGGTAAAAATAATATCGACTATCGCGAATTCATCAACCTTTTAATTATTTTTAAGTGCTTAGACTGAATTTATGACGGGAAGTAGTCAATATAACTAACAATATTATTTTTTTCTAAACATAGATGAGTTTTTATTTCATTTTATGTAAATAAGTTATAGTTATATGGTTAATAATCTATATCCACAAGTAATAAATAATGTCTGGACATATATGTATATTTTTTTGCTTATTTATTCGTATCTCTAAAAAGTCTCAAGATAAAAAAATACTAAAAATAAGTAGGAACCTACCTACATTTTTTGTTCATTTTTTATTGTTGACGAGTATTTACTTCAGGCCTCAACTAAAAGCATTAAATTTCTTGCAGCCTCTCCACTACTATGTAATGATTTTGTAATTATATAGTATTTTGATATGCACTCTTATATTCAGAACCAACTGTTTCTTTATAATCTGCTCTCTTTGGCACCATAAGTGCAGTGTCTGCAAGGTTTAACAGTTCTCCGGAGAGTCTTAAGACCTTGAGTTCATCGGAGTTTTACAAGGAGCCATTATTAGTTCCCATAAGCAGAACGGGTGGTGCCAAGTGAAGAACATTTTAATCATATTATGTTATACTAAGGTATCCAATCCTGCACAAAACCTTCGATACTGTACCCCTGCAAGATTAAGGTCATAAATCTTGCGGGATTTGAGGAATTACAAACTATGTATGCCTGACCTCCATGAGCTTATTTGCTTCAGAGTTCAATCCTTCACGATATTGGTAAGAACGAGTCGATTCGAAGAATTTGTAGAAATTATAATACTTTTTTTAATCATTTAGAAATATTTCATTTTAAATTTAAATTTTTCAAACATAAATGTGAGGATACTTTTATTTATTCACGTGAGCATTTTTGATGTAAAAAAAAAACCTCCCCACTCTCTTTCTTCCCACTTCATCCTTTCCTCAAACCCATAGAATATATATGTGTATATGTGTATGTATATGTATATATTTTTTATTTTTTATTTCTGTTAAGTGATTGTGTTTATATGCTTATATATATTTTTAATGTATTACTTTAAGTGAAAAACTGTCATTAGTTTCTTTGTTTAATATTTTCTTATGTTTATATCTATTTTATGTAAAAATAAAAAAAAAAACGTTGGTTTTCTTGTGAAGAAATAAATAAATAAATATATTATATATAATTACAAAATTAAATATAATGCAATACAAAATAAATGAAATTAAAATAAAAGTAGCATTTATTAATGATAACACGGCTGAAACACTATAATTCTGCTTTCAGTCCCGCATGTGAAGTCCCGCATGTGTAGTGTATGCGGATCCCGCAAGTTTAGTCCCGCATTACGAATTAGCATGTCACGCGGATCCCGCAAAATGTAGTCCCGCATTATTAATCCTGCAAGTTATGCGGATCCCGCAAGTTTAGTCCCGCATTACGGATCTTGCATGTCACGCGGATCCCGCAAAATATAGTCCCGCATTGCTGATCCTGCAAGTTATGCGGATCCCGCAAGTTTAGTCCCACATTACGGATCTTGCATGTCATGCGGATCCCGCAAAATGTAGTCCCGCATTACTGATCCCGCATGTGTAATCCCGCATTACTAATCCCGCAACTCGTGCTGATCATATGGATACTGCATTAATAATCCCGCGAAATGCATGCGGGATTGGATTTCCTATACCGTATTAAACGGGGACAGAAAAATCCTTAATGCAGAACATCATCGTTACAGATATCGCATCTTTATTATTTTTACCATCAATAATTATATTATACCCGGGGTACAATGCGCCAATAAAAATCCCATATAAAAATGACTCGCGCATTTTGTGCCAATCATTATTAAATTTTTTGTTTAACCTTTTCTTGAGCTCGTGTGGATATGGGTCATCGTTCTCACTGTGTTTTTTATGTCTAGTTGTTTGAACATTTACCCAAAAGGTCACTAACACTGGGTATCTCATATCGATCTTCTTATCTTATTAGATCTTTAGCTAATTATTTACTTATCAATTATTTATTTTTTATGTTCCTACTTTTTTGCGCAATCATTAACCATGAAATCTATATTCTGAAATAAGAGAACTTCAGATGTCTAAATAACAGAATATCATGTTGTATACCTAATGCAAGTGAGGAGATAATTGTAAGATAAATAGCGTCCGATTTTAACTGTCAACTCAAATAACAAGGAAATAGCGTGATGACATGTATGTATGTATTCCTGTCATATGTATTTTTTTTTAATCAAACAAATTAACGGAGCTCTTCTAAAAAATGATAAACGAATGGGTTGTGGCCAACGCGGTCTTTGTGGTCTTTACTAGCAAGTCATTCCACAAAGTATTCAGTCTTTTTACGGAATATTTTCAGTATTTTCACGAAATGAGTTTGTTAAATTATTTTTGATTTAAATATTTTATTGTAAAAAAATGATAATTCAATGCCATTGTATGAAAGTAATGTACCTCTTTAGCAATTTGAAAACCAAAATATAAAATTTTAAGTTTCCTGAGATTAGAATCACTTTGAAATATTTGACAGTTCAAAAATTGAGAAGCACTGATGAGATATCCTTCAAAATCTAATGGGGTCTAAGTGAGTATTATATGTTTACATTTGAAAAGAATCGAATGAGTACTGTATTCTATAATCGATAAAGTAGAATAAACATGCCGTACACAGTACTCACACGCAGATTCATTGTGATGAAACTTTCAGAGTACAATGTCAGCATGACACTAGTTGATAATCTGCAATAAGAAAAATAACCTTAAAAATTGCGAATTCATAACTCTCTACTATACATCCTTGGGGTAGTGAGGAGCAAAAAGGAGATTTTCTTTCCTTCGTTAAATCATTTTTCAATTATCATCGAATGATCATTGAATATTTTTGAGATATACGAGTATTATGCTAAAAGGTTATTTGATATATCTTTTAATTGTTTTTTTTTAATATTTGTTCATTGATATAGCTTTCATTATTCGGCTATAATTAATATTGATTCTTAATAAATTTAGCATTGATTTTTCTTTAAAAAATCCTATAAGTAATTAATACATGGTTTACAGACTTTAAAACTATGAATAAAGTGGTCCGCCATGTCCTAAATTTTGGGCTTCGAAAAATACCCATTTAATTTTGGGTAGGTAGGTACATTGTCAAGTGCAGTATTTTATTTTGGTCTTAATTTTCAACAAAGATCGTGATCAATCTCGATATTGCACATCACTAGTTAAGGAGCTATCGACGCACATAGGTACGATTACATAATAATCATACTGTGGAATTGCTGTCACCAAATCAATATATCCAATTGTTCTTAATAAAGATGATTGCTATCAAGACGATGAAGTGCATGGTGGCTGTACTGCACTCTCCAATAATAAGTATTCACTTGGGTACCTATCAAATTCATCCAACGCAGTGTCTTTTTCATTCGTCGCATTAAAATAAATTGACAATTAACAATGAAACCATTCATTTGGGTAGGAATGTCATATCCTTAATATACGGCTTTAATAACGAACAAATAAAATTATACTTTATCATTTACTATACACTGTAGTCGGGAGAGAGAAATGCATGTTATATTTTGAAATACTTAAGTTATTTGTTAATGCTTATGCCAACATTGAATAACTTACTGTGAACTTTACGTCGCACAGTGGATGGGTCCTACATAATATGAGGGAATCTCCTAATAATAATTAGTTCCGACACAATATTTGGCAAAAAATATACGAATAATGCACTGTAAATATTTTTTGATGTGTTGATGATTATTATTTTTTAAATCATTCCCAAGTTGACGTCAGTTTTCTGTCAAATCACGGTCTACCTCTTCGATCTGATGAACGTACCACACTAGCTATTCCCATTCACAATACATAAGTTTTCAGCTCTACTTTTCAAGTACAATCAGCTATACAAATATTTAAAAGTTAACTAAAAAAACTTTATTTGTCAAATAGTTCCAGAATATTCCTTCTGAATCCATCCGTTCCTTCCCTCATTTCTATGATCAGTGTTATTATCATTTTTATTCTTTCTTATTTGTATCTTTTTCTCTCTCTTTTAAAGATTGCATATATAACACTTGTCAAGTGCAGTACATGTTGAGTTTACTGGAATATATTTGTGTTACTCAATGAACTCAAGCGAGTTGACTGAAAACAATTATCTTTGAAACATAATTGCCCACATAAACTTATAAATGAATTAAATAACATATTTACAAACATCAGCTATGAGAAATGTAAATTTAGCACATTAAAAAAATTAAAAACAGAGAAAAGCAATGGTGTACAGAGGAAATTAAACAAAAAATTATAGAAAGAGACAAACTATTTAAGAAGTGGATGGGATATAAAACAAATGTCATGTATAAAAAAACAATATGCATACCGAAAATATTTAGCACCCTTCCAAGTGGTATGGATAAACTCGATAAAATATCCTCAGTTAAAACTGTATTTAAAAAATTTATTGTAGAAAGTAATTAAAAACATTTGACTCATTTATAAGTAGTAATTGAATAAAAAACATTTTGTATCTCATATTATAATTTTAATACTAATATGTAATTGACCTTTTTGTATGGGAAACTCACTGATAGCCTGTAGGCTAGTGAGATCACAATTATTATGATGTAAAACTTTTATGAAAATAAAATAAAAAAATGTACTAAATTAACTTCAGTGACTTCACGTTGCTCGGGTTGGTTGGAAGAACTTGTCATATGACAATAAACCCGTCTTTGTGTATTTGATGAACACGAAGAAGATAAATATTTTTTTTTTTTTTTTTAAATTACAAAAAAATGAATATGTCCTTGTTAAGCAAGTACATATACATCTTCCTACGTTCCCTAAACTAAGCATAAATGCTTGTCCTATAGGTGAACGAGATCGGTCGAGGCAGGATTCGAACTCGCGACCACTGGATTACTAACCCAGCGCGCTAACCGCTCTGCCATCCACCCATCCATATTGCTGGTGCTTATGAAATATCTTACCACCAATACCTCTCCATCCTCTTTATCTGGTTACTCCAAAATATTTTATTGGTTTTACTCCATCGTATGATGTACCCGAATTCACAGATCCGTCTTATATCCTCGTTTCGCACTCTCTCTCTCTCTCTCTTAGCGTCTTTCCTGTGATAGAACGTAGAACCTTCATTTCAGAAGCTCCTGAGCAGGTTTTTGGTTCTAGTCGTGTCGGGTCTTGTGTAAGACCAATAATGAAATAATACGCTGTAGAAACAAGAGTCGTATAACCGTAGACTAAAATTTTCAATAAACTTCCGGCACAATGTTATTTTTATTACATTTTTTACTTAACATAATTGCTTCGAGATGAAATTAGGCCAAGATTCTTCCGATATTTAATATTTTATAGAATGATCGTTTCTCAAGGAGATCTGCATACCTACTGCCTACACATGGATATTAATACATCGATTTTCATTCAAAACGCGTGGGTTGTGGCTAACGCTTAACTCCTCACTAACAAGTCACTCCACAAAATATTCAAATTAGTATGGAAAATATTCTGCATTTTCACGAAATGAGTTTTTAAATTATTTTTGATTTAAATATTCCATTATGAAAACTTGATAATTCTTCAATGCCATTATATGAAAGTGATGTGTCTTTTAACCGATTTGAAGGTGCAAGGTAAACCTAGATAGATGAAGAATGCTAGAGGATGACCAGGACATGGCATGCGAATGTGGGGAGACGCAGAACATGTCACGCCTGCTGAACTGCCCGCTTATGGAAGGAGGTTGTTTTGAGGAGGATCTCTGGCAAGCGAATGAGAATTCTATTATGTATGCAAATCACTGGAGGGACATATGTAATATAGATTGATGATATTGGACACGGAAAGTAAGTTAAGTATGTACCAATTTGAAAATGAAAATAACAAATTTCGAGTTTCCTGAGTTTGCCATATATACTTAAAGTACATAGCACACACACATACAAATTCATTAAGATCGCTACTCCCACCACCACCCGCTCTGCATATGGGGACTGTAAACGGCCCCTTCACAGAACGCTAAGTGAGCGACAAGAAAAAAATGCATAGCACGAAAAGTAGCTCATGGAGCCCTCTAGATTAGTAATCTCAGCACCATAGTGCAAAAGAAAAATCGACGAATGTGAATGGAGGATTCACACTCGGGGACTTCAGATCTTATAAACGAGAAATATCAGGGGTATGAGCAAGATCTCTGTAAAAAAATAACCTACTGGGAATCTAACAATAGTAAGGCACCATAACTATGACAAAACTTTTTAAAGGCTTTAAAATTGTTCTTCGAGATCACAAAATCCGCGTGACCAATGGGACCTTGAAGAGGCCCACGGACAGCAACGAGGAGCTCCGATCTAAAAGAGGACACTATTGGGTGGCAACACTCCCACAGGATATGTTCCGAAGTTTGGTCTGGGCAATGACAGAACTGATATGAGGCAGAGGGGGCAATATTAAATCGGTGAAGATAACTCTTTAAATTTCCGTGTCCTGTGAAAAATTGAGAAGTCCAGAAGTCGGGGACAACCCAAGAAGATTTAAGTCGAGTCCTCACGTCAGGAAAAAATAAAAACGATATTCTTCCCACTGAGCAAGCCGTCCAACGGGACTGCCAGATATTCAGCAAATTTTCGAAAACACTTCTTTCAAGAACACTGCGTGACACTCGGCCCTCAGGAGGGAAAAGAAGGACATTTCCGATTACAGAAGAACGGCCCCGCATTAGATTGAAAATAGCACCTCTACGCTGCATCTCCAGATCAAGGGGTGTCATGCCCGTCAATATAGGCAATGCTTCGGTAGGACTCGTACCATATGCTTTGGACAAAGCTATAAGAGCGAATCTTTGACCTGAGAGCAAAATTCTACGTCTATGTTGAAGCTCACAAGCGTGAGACCAACAGCCAGCCGCATAGCAAGCAATGCCGAGGTAAACTGCCTTGTAGAAAAGACAAGAGACTCGAAACTGAAAACCCCATTTTGCCTTGGCGATGTGTGAGATTTTTAAAAAAGCAGACTTAGCTTTGTCGACACTCAATCGTGCATGATTTTTAAAACTCGGTCCTCTTTCCAGAACAACTCCTAAGCAAGTGAGTTGATCCCGAAAACTTACATTAGTTCCTAAGAACTTAATAGACGGCTGTCTTTGAAGTAAGCCTTTGAACACCAAGCCATATGTCTTATTAGGAGCAAAGCAAAGTTTATTTTTCATGCCCCAGTCAGAAACTAAAGACAGAGCTTGAGTAGCAGAGTTCTCAACAAATCTTCGAGAGTTGCCACGAACGAGAATGTACGCATCATCGGCATACGATTGAATTGAACAATTACTGGATATAGGAAGATCCAGCAAATCATCAAAAAGAATGTTCCAGAGAAGTGGACCGAGAACAGAACCCTGAGGACATCCAATGCTTACTTGACGCGCATGCAATAATTGTCCCCCAGGCAGGACTATGCGGCGGTTTTCAAAGTAGCACTTGACTATCTTATATATATTGCGAGGAATATTCCGTATCTTTAATTTATGCAATATAAGCGGCCACCAAGCATTATCAAATGCACCACTTATATCAAGGGAGATAGCAATAACATATTTTTCGGCAGCACATCTAACGAAGTCTGACATTTCATTTATAGCATCGACTGTTGACATTCCAGGTCGAAAGCCAAATTGCCGAGGAGAAAGTGGACACGAAAAAGAAAGATGTGATTCAATTCTGTTGCATATAAGTCTTTCCAGAATCTTGCCCAGAATAGGCAAAAGAGTAACAGGTCTGTATGCTTTAGGGTCCGTGCTAGGACGATCGCAGCGTTTAGAAAGAATAGTCATAAGGCCTGTTTTCCAGCAATCAGGAAAACTGCCCTCATCCAAACGGAAAACATTTCAAATTGGGCCAGACACCAACATCTTTGAACTAAAATAGAGTCAATCCGATCGAGGCCTGGGGATTTATTTGGCTTGAGGTTCCCAATAATTAAATTAAGTTCCTCAACAGAAACAGGCGAATATTAGGCGGTCTTAAAATCGGCCACAGGCCATTCATGAGCTACAAGCCATAATCAACAGTTAATAGGGCACGGCTCAAAGAAGCCTGAAAAGCTGGACATTGATCAGAGCCAGATTTGTGGGATGCTGGTTTTTTAAAAGAAGTACAAACTGCACAAGTAGGTGGACTGTCTTTTACGGGACATGCTGAGAAGTCATGCTCACCAGAAGCACAATGGCCGCAGCGCGAGGGATCTTTGCAGTACTTACTTGTATGCCCATACATCCGGCATCTTGAGCACACATTTATAGGAATGAAGTCTCGGACCTTACACACGCTCCATTCTACATAGACTCTTCCGAGCTCAATGAGTTTGTGTCTAATCGCTGGCGGCACTTCAAAAACCCTGTCACACGTAGGTCCAGTGCGAGGAATACATTAAGATGAAACTTTCAGAATACAATCTCAGCATGATACTATTTGATAATCTGCAATAAAAAATAGCCTTAAAAACTTACTTACTTCCGATGGCCATACAACTCCGGAAGAGCTTTAGCCTTCTGACCAATAGCTTTCCAAGCCTTCCTGTCAGCTGCAGTGGATTCCGTGTCATCACAAGCATTCAGCACGTTCAGATCTCGGGTAACATTGTCCATTAATCTCTGCCTTGGTCTTCCCAGGGGTCTCTTGCCCACAGGGTTATTTTGCAGGATACGTTTTGTGGCTCTTTCTTCCCCTGATCTGACAACATGACCAATCCAGGCTAATCTTTTGGACCTGATTTCGCTGGTGATTAAGGGTGTTCCTGTCAATGCACGAATTTCCTCATTGCTTCGTGGTCTCCAGGTACCTGCCGCAATTCCTGGTCTTGGACCTAATATTTTACGCAATATCCTGTTTTCAAATGTCAGCAGTAAAAATTGCGAATTCATGTAAATTGAATTCAGTGAAGTGGTAAATTGATATTTATTGAAATGAAATAACTTATATTTACTTTGTATGTTAACTATCTATGAATAAGCTTATATTATCTTAAGATATTTTGTATCTCATATATACTGTATATTTTTGGATAGAAATAAATAAAAATAAAAATAAAATAAATAAATAACTTCCTACTATATCACCTTGGGTTAGTGAGGAGTATAAACGATGTTTGCATCGAATGTATATTACATAAAATGGCGGTGTAAATATCGTTGGACGTGATGTGATACGGATCTTTGGAATTAAAAATTCATCCAGGATTGAATAGTTATAACTTGTAAATAATCTAAGTTTAGGTACCTACCTACATATCTTTACTATACACAAGGGTTATTTAGGATTACGCAATGAAGGAAATTGTATCTTTGTTAATGGTTTATCAAGATTGTCTTATGAATAATAAATAGTTGTATGTATATTGTACAGGACCGGATATAAGATTATCAGCGCCTGGCACACTTTGTCAAATGCACTAACTCTGCTTGTCAATAAATATAATTGGTCGAATTTCGCGACAGAAACTTTGTGCAGTGTTAGATTTGTCGACTGGCGTGGCACAAATGGTAAGCCGTTTGGCTTCTTTGCTGGTTTCGCGGGTTCGATTCCCGTCAGAGGATAAATATATTTAAAATTATTTCTGATGCAAATCTTGCATTTCTGGACTGGAAACACCGCTTAGTCCATTTGGCAATAAACTCGCAACTTGTAAAGGGTGCTAGAACGTATTTATTATTATCATTATTGAAATGAAAAAGAAAACTGATTTAAAAACATCTGATGCTGATGAAAATATCAAGAATTAAGTAGGTACTAATCATAAATGTTTTTTTTAGAATTATGGGGGGGGGGCAAGTCTGGTCAACCGGCGGAATTAAAATCATCCATGTTTACCCATATCATGGATATATTTATGCTATGGAGCTCTATAATATCTATAAGATGTTGTAAAACTCCATAAGATAATTATATCCATGATATGGGTAAACATTGATGGTTTTGATTCCGCCGTCTGACTGTACTTGCCCCCTGGTTTTTAATGATTGTTCAAACGTTTTCGAGCTTCCGCTCATCTTCAGTAAAAGAATATTACGTATTGCATCGATCGAGCACCAAAATAAAATAAAAATAACGTTACACTTTGTTTATGAATTCACTAAAAAATATATTGACTGGTCTTTGAGTATGTTTTTTAATTTTTTATTTATTTTGGCGCCTTTGATTTACTACATTCGGTGCGTCTGCATTTTTCAAATATATGTAAGGTTCGGATCTGTATATTGACATACGATTATACACCTTAGAAATCATAGACACTTTGAAGTAATTGGAAACTATATAATGTATAATGGTAGATACAAGTTATTTAATACTCTGGTTACAATGTTGCTTAAATGTCTTAGACTGATGCCATGTATTCCTATCTTAGCATACCTACATTCATTATAAAATAAATGTGAAAATAACAGTATACTGCATCACTAATACACATTTGCTACTCTTCTTTCAATTCAAACCAGATATTTGAAGGCTTATAGATTTTTTTGGCCCACATAACGTACCTAATTCTATGTAGGTACTATATGTATGTATGTTCTTCTTATTCTTCTTATGCCCTTTTCTAACAGAGGTCGGTGACAATCACACCAAACTCATCACGATACGCGCCATACTCCGTCTTCCCTATATCTTTGTAAAAATAATGTATTGTTAAAAAAATAATTTGTATAATTATTTTGTTTTTATATAGCAGATTTTGTTAGTAATTAGTCTGTCTTATTTTTAATTTCATAGTGTATTTTTTCTGTTTATGATATAAGACTGTATTTGTCCCTTAAATAAATAAATAAATGGAACCTGAAAATTGGCGAGCTTTAACTATAAGACGGTGCGATGAAGTGTGAGCAAAGTAGAGCTGTGTGGCACTCGGTTTTCTCTACCTACCTCATTAGGAGATATACATTTTGCAAGAATACTCTGTTGAATAGACATCATCATCATCATCATCATCAGCCATTATTCGTCCAGTGTTGGACATAGGCCTCCCCTTTCAACCTCCATGCTTCCCTATCTCTCGCCACCCTGTGCCATTGACCTCCTGTCACTCGTTTTATGTCGTCAGACCATCTTGTTTGCGGTCTGCCCGGGTTTCTGCGTCCAGTTCTCGGTCGCCACTCCAGGGTGCGTTTGGTCATCTGCTGTCCTTACTACATGGCCAGCCCAACTCCATTTTAAGGAAGCTATACCTTATATATGCAACATCGGTAACTTTTGTCCTTTCTCTGATCCATTCGTTGCATTTTCGATCACGAAGACTAATGTTTAGCATCCTCCTCTCCATTGCTCGTTGCGTTACTCGGAGTTTCTGTACTGTGCGTTTTGTAAAAATAACAGTTTCGAAACCATATGTCAGTACTGGGAGGATGCCCATGTCAAATATTTTTTTCTTCAAGTGGTTTTCAAATCGTTGTTGAATAGACAGTGCTGGTATATTATGCGATAGGATTCTAATGGAGCGAGTGTCTTGTGATAATTTATTACATTTAGTGGCGTTATGTAACTTGCACGTATTATTTATATAACTTGTTTAAAGCTTGTTATTACAAGGCACCTGCATTATTTATACTTCAACAATTAACAAAACAAAATGACAAATATGCTTTTATAAATTGCATTTGATGCATACATAATTAAAATCATACCAGAGTTATCTCCCTTATCAAGATGGCACTTGTATCGTGGCATCTCGTAACATTACAAAGTACTTTTTGATTATTTTGTGGGGCTCAAATTTATTCCTTTACTGAATTCTAAAAACCAATGATATAAAATAATAAGACATACGTTACTAGTCTCCTTAGAACCACGGAGATGAAGACTCTACGGCCCATCGCAGGAGTAACCCTCCGTGATCAAATGAGGAGCTCCGAAATAAGGAAAATTTGTGATGTTGAGAAAAAAGCCGAAACACCCCAACTAGATAATTTAATTTTCTATAAAAAATATAAATATTGTACAAGTACATCTCAAATTTTTTTAACAATTTTTATAAAAATTGAATTTAGTGACGACATCGTTTCATACAATTTGTATGGCAGTCGCCTATACACAATATGTAAGAAGACTTAATAGTTTGATACTTAATCTCCCAACATACAAACAGAACCATTATGCTGTTTTCATATTCCGGGTAGGAAAAGAGGACTGACCTCCATACTGTCATACATACCAACATGTGTTAAAATATTCAATAATTTGGATTTATGGGTTTATAGTTTGGTACTTATTCTTCAACTATACATACTATCGCTATCGACAGTTGGATCTCATGTGTTACAAGCAAATAGTTATATAAATTTTTAGATTGTTATTTTTATTTTGAGTAAACGAGAGAGTAGTCAAATCATATTCACTTGTAGCTATGCAGAGAGATTTTGTTGTTGTATGACTTTTTCACACAGCTATAACTTAATCCAACTGTCGATTTGTCCAGGAGAACTTTGTTCTCTTAACATATCGACATGTTTCAAGCCAGGATACGCGAGAATTGTATGCAGAGGTCTACTTTTTTCACGGCTTTTCCAACTTTGAAGTCAAAAAACACCAACTTAGAGGCTTCGCAGCATATATGTTCCATACACGGATTTACTCAGAATTCGGAGTAGAATATTTCGTGTGTCTGTGTGTGTGTGTGTGTGTGTGTGTGTGTGTGTGTGTGTGTGTGTGTGTGTGTATGTGTGTCCCCCCCTTATAACTTTTGATCCGCTCAATTAACAGAGCCCAAAATTTCAGAATATATAAACAGTTATAGGCCTACAAAACTTTTATACTCAGAATTTTGAATTTTTGTTTCAGTCAGGGGTTATCAATTTTTGAATTTTTACTTTATTTTTATATATATCTCAGAAACCATAAAAGCTAGAACGCTGAAAATTGGTACAAATATAGAAAAATACAAAATCTCAAATGAATTTTTTCAAAAAAATTCCAGGGTTTCTCAAACATTTTTTATTAAAGTTTAACTGCTTATATTTCCAAATTTTTCAAAAATATCGAAAAAAGCCGAAACACCCCAACTAGATAATTTAATTTTCTATAAAAAATATTACCATTGTATTAGCACATATCAAACTTTTTTTAACAATTTCTTTAAAAATTGAATTTAGTGACGACATTGCTTCATACAATTTGTATGTCAGTCGCCTATACACAATATGTAAGAAGATTTAATAGTTTGATAGGTACTTAACCTCCAAACATACATACAGAACCATCATGCTGTTTTCATATTCCGGGTAGGAAAACAGGACTGACCTCCATACTGTCCTATCTTGACATACATACCAACATGTGTTAAAATTTTCAATAATTTGGATTTATGGGTTTATAGTTTGATTCTTATTCTTCAACTATACATACTATCGCTACCGACAGTTGGATCTCATGTGTTACATTTACATGCAACTAGTAGTAAATGAATTCCGTATCACTAATGTATAAGAACACTTCTTTGCACCTTGTGCAAATGGCGAATATGTATATTTCTAAATAGCAATTCATTCCAACTAACTAATGAAACGATATTTTCATGTGTGTATTCTTCTATGCTAACGTCCAGGGGGTTATGTCCGGTTAAGCGATGGAATCAAAACCCTCATGATAACCCATATAATAGATATAATTATCATATAGAAGTTTTGATTTCACTATTTTACCGGACTTGTACCCTGGTTTCGCCTGGTAACAGAGGAAGATTTTATTAAAAAATATTTCTCAAGCAAATCTCGCTTCTCTGGGGTGGAAACAAAATATTTTCGTTTGAAATTAATTTAAATAAATTTCTCATCTGCTGGGGATCGAACCCAGAAAGCACGCACAGAAGCCAAACTTCTAACCAACTGTGTCACGGCGGTCGGCATAATGTACTATATAATGTACTATAATGTACTATAATGTACTATAATGTACTATAATGTACTATATTGTACTATAATGTACTATAATGTACTATAATGTACTATATAAGACCTTGTTGAGTTGTCTTGATATGGTGGCTATTTTAATAAAACGGAAGGTGTGTCTGTCTGTTTGTTTGTTTAGTTTTATTTTGGACGCAACGTCGAAGACATGCAAGGGATATAAAATAAAATCACCGTTCTGTTCTCCTCTCCTTTCTAATCAGAGAAGCAAAAAAATCATTTGAAATTCGAAGAAGGGGAGGGGCATCCTTTGATGCAGGACCGGCTGCAGAAAAGACACTTTTATTTGTAGGTATAGGTACACCTGTTTTACAAATTCTGCCCGTATTTTACTTTTAATAGCGCATTTTTGGAAAACCGACAAAATAGGCATAAAATAATAATTTTCTTACAAGCGTATGATTACTGATAATTTATGATATCATTTTTATAAAATCTGTCTGTAGTGAGGCGGCTATCTTATATTAAAATAATGTATATGTTTATATGATCATAAATAAATAAATAAATAAATAAATAACAATTATTTAATTCTAGGGGCGATGATTAAATTAATAAGAGATCGGAGTTGCCCAAGTATAGGATGACACGACCACAATATAAACGATATCGTAAGTCTCCAGAATGTGGTAACTTGTTATTGGGTGCATGTTAAATTAATATTTGACATAGTACCTGTTAGTTACCCGAGAACCAACTAAATAAATAAAATAAAATAAAATATTCTGAAAGACAAAATCGTAAGAAGTGCATGAATGAGGCGATGAATGTGTGTCAATATAGAAAAATGTGGCGTTCGGTTCTCTCTGCCTACTCCGAGAGGGATATATTATTTTAATTTTTATTTATTTTATTTATAATAAACATGACATTTTACATAAAGAGGTTTGACAACATTTTTTTTAAATATTATATATATTTAAGACAGAGACAATGGAAGGGTACACATACACATCCAGACCATTGACACTCTCTTGCGCTTTTCTGTCAATTAGAGCTTTTGCTCTCCAATATTCTAGGGATAATACCTGTGTTATATATTATAGTAAATTTCAAAATTGTGTTACGACCATTCATTAAAAAAATGTTTAAAATATTTTTTATCATATTCAACATATATTATTGGCAGAGCGGTTAGCGCGCTGTGTGCCACGACCAATTTCGTTCACTAATATTACAAGTATTTATGATTAATTTAGGTATTGTATGAGGATGTACATGTACGTGTTTCAAGAACATATTTATTCTTTTATAAAAAAAATATTTCATAGTATTCCTAAATGCGATGTTTGAGGTCATGTGCTCTCTTCAATACCCACCGATTATCACAAACATTATGATAATCTTCCGCATGAATAGTTTGTTTCTGGTTTATATTTTTTTATATCAACAATTACTTTTTCTGTATCTTCTTTAAATAAAGTGTTTTGTTACATAAAAGCAACGTTCGGTATGAAATATTAATTGAAATAATCTTCTTATTATTTTATAATCAATAATTCACGCTCATATGTTTTGAATATTTTTTTCTTACATTATAACAAGGTTATTTGTTAAAACCAAGTTATTTATTCATTTTACAATATCGCTAACTCATATAACGCGACTCATTTTGAACATAATCAATCACAATTTTGGGGTCGATGGCAGAAAGGTTAGCGCGCTGGGCTAGTAATCCAGTGGTCGCGAGTTAGAACCCTGCCTCGACCGATTTCGTTCACCTATAGCACAAGAATTTCTTGCTTATTTTAGGGAACGTAGGAAGATGTATATGTACTTGATTAACAAGACATATAAAAATAAAAAAATATAATATCACCTTAAAAATAACATTTTTTATAGCATTTTTTTTAACTATAACTATACGTCGCCTAGTATATAAAAAATATTTATTTCATAATCAATTCGTTTACATGTCGTATTTTCGGTATAATTAGAATAATTCAAGTTGGAAAAATGCTTTTTTTTTCATTCTCCTGTATAATTGACCAATATGGAGTTAGCAAGTTTACATGTAAGGCGACGAAGTGTTTCTCGGTACTGACATCAGTATGCACATTGTTTTCCTCTATAGTCTATGACATATTAGTGGATAGCTAAAAAATAAATTAACTGTACATACTACCATTGAAATTTATTCGAACCGGCCCTGTTTCAATACAGGACATTCTGCATCAGTAGGAAAGGTGACCGAGTTTAGAACGTCCTGTTCTTACTTAAATCTACCGTGCGAAAATATACAACAGTCTTTTATTTCATTTTTGTTAATCAAATTAAATAACAAGATTTCAGAAATACGAGTTTCTTTTCACACGATTAAACTATACAAACTTCACTAGGGATGGGGAACCACCGACATTTCGTTTTTCTTTGTCACAGAAAAAGAGAACAGATTTATTGAAACCGGATCTGACATTTCAATATATCCACATGGTAGGTACTTATTTACATCAGAAGTAATGTAAAAATGTGTAAGAAATTGGAGCGTGTTTGGCAAACTGGTCGATACAAAAACTGGACATTTTTGGGGTCACCATTTTGGATAAGTAGGTACCTACCTAGTAATAATAATAAACATTTTTTTTTATTTATTTAGGTTTTTTTTCTTTTATTATTAACAACTAAAATTAGTTTTCACAAAACAAACAATAAAAAAAAAATTCAATTCAAAATAGGTATAGATTATGGATTTCGCACAAAATGGATTTCGCACAAAAAAAAAACATTAAACTTATTACATTTTTTTAAAGTAGGTACCTATTATGAAATAATTTTTTTATCTATTGTAACTTGATTTTTCCGTGGCATATTATGTCATTGTTTCTAATCCTTGTTTCTATTGTTTTCATCAGTTTCAAATGTTTCATCAACTGTTTATTTCTGTTTCTTTTATTACTTTTTTATAGTACCTATTAGTTTGTTTTTAGCTAAATGCATTGTAGTAATGTCCTTATCCGAATGTCGTGTTTGTCTTTAGAGTCATGATAAGATGCTTGTGTGTCGTTGTAAATTTCAATATATACAAAAGCGGGTTTATTACCAGAAGGTAATCTGTTCCAAGCGACGCGATTCCTCAAATAATATTTGCTTCTATAAGAGGGTACTTAGAGAAGAAAAAATCAAGTATAAAATGAATAATGGCAATGAAGAAAAGAAGGAGGGAAACCAAGGATACAGAAGAAATATTCTGGAACAATTAGACAAATTTTTTTTTGATAAAATTATAATTTATGGCAGGATTTAGGTATAATTCATCACAGGATGTTATGAATCCCACAGAACGCGCGACATGAGCTAAGGCACTAAATACTATTGTACCGAATAAACTTTCGAGAATTCTTGGGGTAGGTACTTAAAGTATGCATTTAAAGCCCTGGCTGCATCAGCAAGGAATATGGGGTTGATGGTAAACGAGGGAAAGACAAAGTATATGCCAGTGCATGAACATCGAAAACCGCCAGATTTGAGAGTCGACGATTACACATTCGAAACTGTGAGCGAGTTTGTTTACCTCGGTACTATGGTGACAAGTGACAACAATGTCTCAACCGAAATTAAACGCCGAATAGTGTCCGCAAATCGGTGCTACTATGGGTTGCAGAGGCACATGAAGTCTCGTCACCTCACCAGAAAAACGAAAGTCCTCCTCTATAAGACTCTAATTCGGCCAGTACTCTCATATGGATCAGAATGTTGGGCAATCGCTAAATCTGATGAAAGAGCCCTGGAAATTTTTGAGAGGATGGTGCTGAGGAGGATCTACGGCCCGACTTGTGACAATGGAGAGTGGCGTATCAGGCACAACTACGAATTGTATGATCTGTACAAGGAGGCAACCATAGTGACAGAAATAAGAATATGAAGACTCAGATGGGCTGGACACGTCCAAAGAATGAGCGAGGAGGACGTCCCAAGACGGATCATGAATGGTGCACCGGGGGGGACGAAGAAAAGTTGGAAGGCCGAAGCTTCGATGGCTGGACGGTGTGGTGAAGGATGCGAACAACATTGGCGTCCATAACTGGCGCAATGCGTCGCAGGATCGACAGTCATGGAGGCGGGCTCTGCAGGAGGCTAAGACCCGACCTGGGCTGTGGAGCCACAGATGATGATGATGATGAGGTACTTAAAGTACATAAATAAATAATTATTCATTCATACTATCACGACATATTCCACAAAGTGGGGTAACCAGCGACAGGTGCGTATCAACTTATAAAAGAAAGCACGCCACGTGCGTTTATCTCCACACACCAGTCTCGTCTCACATAGAAAAGCAACATTCGACTTAAATAAATACCATATTTGTAATGCACATTCAATAAAAACTGTCCAGTTTTCCTCAAACATCCGTAAAATCTATATGATTTCATCTTATTTAAAAACAATTAAATGCTTCGACGTTCTGTATTTTTATTTATATTTGTTTATGGAATGTATGCCAAGAATAGGAATGCGCTTCATAAAGATGCATTCAGATATTGTCAAATTTTCAAGAAGAAAAAAGTGTACGCATGTTGTGTAGTGGAGAGTTTAGTGTTAGCTACAACCCATTATATTTATAAAAAAAACTATGACAAACTTATGAATTTTCGAAGGTCGGATTTTATTTATTTATTTATTTATTTAACAAATTTTTGGTACAGAGTATATAATACATATTTACTTTAACATACATATACGTACATACACTTATATACATCTATTACACATACCAAAAATCCCACAAGGCTTAGCCTGTTTGTGGGTATACCTTAAGAAAATTAGAAATAAAAATGTTAGTTATGTGTTACATGTAAATAGTTTTTTTGTTAATGCATATGTAGTGATATAAATATATTTAAAAATAACAAAGCATAATACATAGAATGTGAATAGAATATAAATACATAATAATGGTCTAAAAATTTAACTATTACAAAAGAAAAAAAAACAATATATAAATAACAGAAATAAAAGGTATTATAAAAGGAAATCCTGTATGTTCTCATTATCAATGAGCCATGATTTGAGACGATTAATAAATGCCGAGTGATTATTTAGAGACTTAAGAAACATTGGTAACATATTGAATGATCGATATCGATCGATTGAAGGATTAAAATGTATAATTGGTGAATTATGCGCGTGCGAATAAAGTGATCACGTAAATCAACACGTAATTAATTTATTTATTTTGGTAAAACAAACAGGATTGAACCTATAATTATTCTACACGATTCACCTTAAAAATAATAACATAACTGTGCATAAAATTACACAAAATCGAGACAAATTCGATTGTCCTTCGCTTGTTTACAAAATATACACTGAAGGTAATAATCAGGATGTAAGTTCTGTGTCTAATTTTCCCGGTCCTCCTATTCAAACTTCGTATTGATTGAGACGTCAAAAAATATGATTTACTCCCGACAGATTCGATTTACTATTCGATACTAGTAGATCCTAGTAGATATTCGATCTTAGTAGTATTCATTCAATTTTAATAGATCACTAACTGTTTTAAAACTTTAGAGTTTGAAGTCTTTGGATGGTTTCAAAAAATATTAAAGTAAAAATTTTGAAGTCATTGGTTTCATAAAATTTTTCATTAAATACTTTTATAATTATTATGAAAACATAATTAGGGTGCCATATTAACAAGAACAACAAAACTTTGTGTCACACACTTAACTAACAGTTAATCATTTTAATTGAACGATTATATTAAAGAATTTCATTATGGCAACATCTTTGATCGAAAATAATTTACACAGTAGGTACCTACGCATAGCCCAGACTGGACTGATTTATTACATTTTCAATTTACCCACACACTTGCATTTAGACAGCTTCCGGAGGGACTCGTATGTCAAACGGTCAAATACGTCGTCTTTATGGTGTTGATAATCTAAAATATTATTAGTTGGCGACCACCAGCCAAGTGGTATATATGTATATGTTTAATTTACCTTTGAAAGGTCGCAGACGTAAGGTCAACCACGCTAGCCCATCGAAAGTATTGTGTGACCACATTAGGGCACACATCATCATTAACATCAGGACCGGATCTAGTTTTTACATTTATTTTTTTAAAGAAAATCGGTCTTGTCATTAAAGAAAAATCACAAGGAATAGATCACCTCCTCATCATTTTGAAATCCTGCATACTTAGACCGGAGATACACGGACTGCTTGTAGCAGTCGGGGCTTGTAACTGCTTCAAACCGTCGCAGTATGGTGGTCTGCTGTTCCAATACAAAATTCTCGTTTACAATACACGGACCACTTGAAGCAGTTGTGTTGCAGTTGAACCGACTGCTTGAAGCGGTTGGTAAGACTGCTCTAATCCTATTGCTCTAGAGCAGTTGACCCCGACTGCTCCAAGCAGTCCGTAAGCAGTCGGTCTTGTCATTAAAGAAAAATCACAAGGAATAGATCACCTCCTCATCATTTTGAAATCCTGCATACTTAGACCGGAGATACACGGACTGCTTGTAGCAGTCGGGGCTTGTAACTGCTTCAAACCGTCGCAGTATGGTGGTCTGCTGTTCCAATACAAAATTCTCGTTTACAATACACGGACCACTTGAAGCAGTTGTGTTGCAGTTGAACCGACTGCTTGAAGCGGTTGGTATGACTGCTCTAAGCCTATTGCTCTAGAGCAGTTGACCCCAACTGTTCCAAGCAGTCCGTATATCTCGGGTCTTATTTCCAATACATTTTTATTTTGTGTACAGTTATTTCCTTTTTTGAAGATTGACAATCTCTCAATGTATTTTTCAAACGCACATTTTTACTATGTACATTCTTAAAATAAAAATAGGTCTCTAGAAGGTGAGAGCATTTTGAAAGTTTTGACAAAGAAGAAGTAAGTATGTAGATTATGGAGATAGTTTGTCTATGAATAACTAATAAAATAGTAGTTTATACATACGCTTGTGATTTCAATATATGTATGTACAGTCGATCGAACTTACAATTTGAACTGTATAGAGGACACAATTTTCTATAGTAGGTACCTAAACAATATTCAAATAAACATCACGACGAAACTCAAAATATGCACTATACATGGTACCAGTTGAAAAATTGACGTGAAAGCTATACTTAATAATTATGAAATCATGACTCCGCTTTTCCATAACAGTGGCGAAGAGTGAAAAATATGATCATCTTTGAATTTTTGTATGATAATTTATTTAACTTATTTCGGAGAGACTTATTTGTTTATTTAATATTACTTCTCGGGCATCTAGCAGGTACTATGTCAAATATTTTTTTAACACGCACCCAATAACAAGTTGCCACATTCTGGAGACTTACGATATTAATCGTCTCACAGATCCAGACTGAACACAGAATTAATAACTGTGTCTCCACCGGGAATCGAACCCGGGACCTTTGGATCAGCTGTCAGATACCCAACCAACTGAGCCACGAAGGCCGACATTTCTAGAATATTACGAATATTTCTAAAATATTCTTTTCATCTTTCAATATGCACAATCTTTTTTTTACGACGCTGGCCGATTTACTAATGATGATATTAATAACAATTAAACACTACAAATAATAATTATTACCATTATGCACTTACTCAAAAGAATTAGCAGATAAATGCGTAAATTGTAAATTATTTAAAAGAGCAAAATAAAATGCAACAAACGCATCATCAAGCTTTCAATTGGGAATAGTTCACCAATCCAGATACTTAACATATCAAAGGATTAGGCTCTGAGGAGGTCTCTATACTACCTATCAACCCTACTGATTCCCGAATATTAACGTTTAAAAAATCTTTAACGACTCTACATGTATTCATTATTACCGTTTTTTGCATTTTTATTAAGTTTTTCGATAAATCTATAATTTCTCAATTACGGATTAACGATTTTGGAATAATGCCAGTGGCTGAAATAATGAACGGTAATATTATTATTTTACGAGAATGCCAAAGTTTTTTAATCTCGTTACCTAAAACGGTGTGTTTTCTATTTTTTTTATCAAAAGTTTTTATAAGTTATTAAATTGCATTCATTCATTCATTCATTCATACCATCACGGCATAACCCACAATGTGGGGTAACCAGCGAAAGGTGTGCGGCTGTGCATTGCCTTATAATAGGGAGCACAACATGTCTGTGTATACCCACACACCAGTCTCGTCTCACCTAAAAAGGCACTATATTCAGAATGGGTGGTGAACCTCATTGATGAACTATGTGAGATGTTATTGTTGCCTGTTGTATTTTCAATTACCCGGCTCTTACGGGACACTCGAAAACAATAATAGAAAGGAGTGGAAGCACTATTCTAAGCCGGTGCCTTGATTTATTAACTCAGTAAATAAAACCTTCAAAATAATTATAATTATAAAAGCACAGCGAAGTGCAGACAACAATAAATATTTATTTTCTAATTTCGGATATTTTCCTTATATTGGCACCCCGGATCTTTCTGCGTCTAACGTAGCTGCATTATTCGAAACAATGGTGGGTTCGACCCTGATAATCATCACTTGTTTTATATCTAGGTATATAATATAAAATGTTTACTGCACCAACGACTACCGATGACAAATCACACAAAAAATACTTTTATTATATCCACACTAGTATTTAAACAAAACCAAATATATTTTTACAATTTTGTAAGTGCCTTAATTCTGCTTCCCATCACTATTTTTCTCAATGAGTGACAAGGATGGTAAAAATTTCTATGTAATAAAAATAAATTGAATTTAACAAGATCGCAAAACACTAAAATGTGGATACTCATTACTACAGGGTACTACTCTTTACTCCTCACTACCCCAAGAGTATATAGATATAGAAAGAAATTAATAAAATGCAGTCAGTTTTCAATGCTGCAGCCAGACTCATCACTGGAGCCTCCAAATTTTCTCACATCTCTCACCATCTTCGCAATCTACATTGGCTTAAAGTCCCCGAAAGAATTGAATATA
Organism: Molanna angustata; assembly: GCA_963576475.1. Classification (NCBI taxonomy): domain Eukaryota; kingdom Metazoa; phylum Arthropoda; class Insecta; order Trichoptera; family Molannidae; genus Molanna; species Molanna angustata. The sequence continues at coordinate 25,281,033 of OY754981.1, read as the reverse complement.
AGCTCTGTCTCATAATCTTTAAAGCATTTCGTGGTATGCCTCCTACTTACCTCTCCGAACTGTGCATTCCGCTTTCAATAAATGACAGAGAATCATCACTTCGTTCTGCCTCTTCATCCATGGTTGGGAAATTAGTTGAAATAAACAGGGTGCACACAACTAATTTCGGTGATCGTGCATTTGCTGTGGCAGGACCAAATGCATGGAATAAGCTCCCACACACCCTTTGACAAACCGAAAATATATCTTCGTTCAGAAAAAAACTCGAAACGCACCTTTTTCGCAAATCTTACCAGAGCCAAAATGATATAACGTAATCAACAAAATTTTTCATTTCCCTTTAGGTGAGATATTCACAAAAACGGCGCTATATAAATTATCCAAATTTATTATTTATAGTGGGGAGTTATGAGTTATACAATTTTTTAGTGGGGAGTCATGAGTTATTCAATTTTAAATGTTATTTTTTTACTGCAGATTATCAACTAGTATCATGCTGAGATTGTATTTTAAAAGTTTCATCACAATTTATCAGTGTGTGTGTGTGCTGTATGCTGCATATGTACTATATACGGCGTGTTTATTCTACTTTATCGACAATAGACTAAATAACTCATCAGTTCTTTTCAAATTTTGCAAATTTGTATATCTAATATTCACTTAGACCCCGTTAGATTTTGAAGGATATTTTATCAGTGCTTCTCAATTTTTTAACTGTCAAATATTTCAAAGTGACCACAATTCAAGGAAAATTAAATTTGATATTTATATTTTCAAATTGCTAAAAGGTACACCACTTTCATAAATAGGCTTCGAAATATTATCAAGTTATCCTAATAAAATATTTCAATAAAAAATAATTTAACAAACTGGAGAAATTGGATGTCTAGAGTATAGCGTTGGCCACAACCCACTCTTTTTCGTTATATTTCGCTAATTAGCGTTCCACACGACTATTTGCTAAATTAATATTTGACATACTGTTAGTTGCTGTTAGTTGGTAGTTACTGTTAGTTGGACGACGTTCTTCTTGGGCTGTGTCAGTCTCCCTTGACAACGTATCATTTAGCCCAAGAAAAGATACCTCTATGTATGTAAGTGACAGTTGTCACGTGACTGGAGACTGTCACTTCCATACATTGAGTTATCTTTTCGTGTTTCTTTTCTTGAGCTAAATGACATGTTGTCTAGGGGGGCAGTTTCCCTCGACGTTGGCTATCACTGTGACGAAGACCTCCCTGTACCGTGCTACTTGGAACAGATCTCGACCTATTTCGGTCCATTCTCTGAAATTGCGCAACCAAGATATCTGCCTACGATAGTTAATGAAAAATACAAAATAATGTAAATGTAAGTAATAACAAATATTAAATATACCTATTTATAATAACGTATGTGCGTAATATAAGGAATTATTGATTAAATATATCAAATTAGCATAAAGATAAATTAATTAATGTACAAGAGCGTCCATTGAATTGGATTTATCTGAGAATTTGCGTTTTATTTTTAAAATAGTATTATCGCATATAATTATTTATGTCCCTTGTATATTTCATATTAATAATACAATGAAAATACATGAATGTTTATGAATGAAAATACAAAGTATGTTCCTTCATTCTTTATTCATTGTTTCAAATAAATAAAAAAAACAAGCGGGTTGTGGCCGGCCTTGAACTCCTGAACCTTAATAGTTGGTGTAAACTTTTTCCTTAAAAGTTTAACAATACCTGGGGGGCAAGTATGGTCAACAGGCGGAATCAAAATCATCCATGTTTACCCATATCATGGATATAATTATCTTATGGAGTACTAAAACATCATGATATATTATAGAACTCCATAAGATAATTATATCCATGATATGGGTAAGCATGTATGGTTTTGATTCCGCCTGTTGACCAGGAGCAATTTGTAAATTTGACAGATAGAGCTTTAAAGTCTTGTTTTTGAAAAATAATTATTTTTAAATATAAACTTTAATCAAATGTTATGATTTTACGCAAATTATTAATATTGTTTCTCGGACAACTTACAGATACTATGTCAAATATCAATTAAAAAAGCGCCCAACACACATTTTGGAGACTTATTAATCAAAGAGAAATCAGATATCTAACTAAGCAATAAAAACCGGATATTAATTATGTATAGTTTATGCTTTACAGGTTAGAGCTCGACGAGTGAAATAATGCAGGTGACAGATTTATAAGGTATGGTTGCAAACACAGGTTGCAAATGTTAGACCAAAAGTGACATACAATGATGCAATACGCTACACAATGTTGATCGTCAACTGATTTTATTGGTTGATTCAAATCGGAGTATATTCCTATATCTAGTATTTTTTTATGTAACGTTACCCGCATTTTTTCACATGATGAGCTCTACACAAAATTTCATAGTACCTACGTCTATAATTAAGGTCATATAATAGGTCAAATACAAAATTTTGAACATCTTATCCGCAGATCTCGCGAAAACAGTTTATTTTTACAACTTCATTCTATCGATAAATTTTCAATTTTCAAAATTTTGATTTGTTTAATACTTTCCTTTTGAAATTATTATTATTAAGTTTTTTTATTTATTATTGTTAATAACTTTAACGACTATATAAGGTCTACTAAATAGATTTTGACTATAAACGAAAGAGAACGTGAACCTGTCGATTTTTTTTTTACTTTTTTCAGTTTTATTCTGAAAATTTTACGTTTCCGTTTGAATAAAGTATAAATCTCTTTTCGTCAGCATGCGATAGTCAACCTCACTTATACGGAATTTCATTTGGCGGTTTTAGTATAATACCATGCGTATACCTACTCTCTTTTAAAATACACCACAACGAAACTTTTGTATATTTGCACTATTAAATTTTTATCAATTAAACTTTTTTTTTTAATTTTAATTATGTTGATAAAAAATATTATTTATTCGAATAAATAAATAAATAATAAAATAAATAAATAACTAAATAAATAAATAAATAATAAATAAATAAATAAATTAATTAATTAATTAATTAAATAATAAATAAATAAATAAATAAATAAATAAGTAAATAATAAAAAAAAATATAAAATAAATAAAAAAAAAAAAAAAAAAATAACTAAATAAATAAATAAATAAATACTTCAACAAATAAATAAATAAATATATAAATAAAAAAATTAATAAATAAGTAAATAAATAAATAAATAAATAAATAAATAAATAAATAAATAAATAAATAAATAAATAAATAAATAAATAAATAAATAAATAAATAAATAAATAAATGAATAAATAAATAAATAAATGAATACAGACTTGTCAGCAATAGATTATAAATAATAATTAGCTGTCTTTTGGCGAAACAACAAAACGATGATTGAAAAAAATGCCAATAACTTTCCACTAGTAAATTCAAAATTACTCATCCAATGACGAACAAAGTAAACAAAAAAAAAACAAATATATTGTGGAAGTCCCGGTAATATAATATTGGCAACCAACAAGTCCATGAAACTTCATAATATATCTAGGAAGCTGTAGCTTTTTATAGAATGACTATCACAATCATTGAGCTATGATGCTGATAATAATAATAATTATATTATCAAATAATTCAATAGCCTGGTTTACCTTTCGTTTTGTCAACCGATATGGACAAGAGGTCGAGGTCGCCATACATTAAATGTAATATATTTTATTTGGCACCGTAATAATAATATATTATCTTCAATTCTTCGTTATAGCTTTATATGAATTTTTCTTTATTAGTGAGTGTGTAAACAAAATTATAAATAAATATAAAAACACTGTTTTATTTCACACGAGTAAACATAAAGGAAATCTATGCTTGGGATACACGAGTAAACATAAAGGAAATCTATGCTTACAGTTTACCTTCAAGAGATGACACAGTGCACTTCACATACAGCATTAAGGGGGGGGGGGACTGCTGCCAACGTACCTATTTTTTCAATTTGAATTTGCGTCATTACTACAAAACGAATCATTTTGAAAAAAATAACCTAGTTAGTTTGGATATTAATAAATAAAAATATACCTTAATTTTTTAATTATGTTCTGTATATATTCTTGTAGGAAAATAAAAAGCATACCCCAATTTTTGACATTTATCTTAAATTTCTAAAAAACTATAAGGTATAGAGCAAAATATTTTTTATAAATTAAAGAAGATCAAAATATCTGGAAAAATACGATGTAACGTTGCATTAATACATGTTAAGTTAATAAACCAAAAAAACTCATATTTCGCAATGGCGCTGAATGGAAAATAAATGTTTTTTAGGTTTATTTTCTAAACCTGAAGCATTAATGCAACGTCACATCGTATTTTTCTATATATTTTTGTCTTCTTTAATCCAACTGTCGATTCGTTCATGAGAATTCAATTCTCTTAATGAATCGACATTATTAAGCCAAGATGCGTGTACGAAGGAAAATTTTGTATGGTGTAGTGGACTTTTTACATGCTAATAGCACCAACTAGAGGCCTCGCAGCATATATGTTCCCATACATGGATTTTCTCAGAATTCGGAGTAGAACATTTTATGTGAGTTTTGTGTGTGTGTGTGTGTCTGTCTGTCCCCCCCTTATAACTTTTGATCCGCTTAATTAACAGAGCCCAAAATATTAAAATATATTAAAAATTACAAGCCTACAAAACTTTTATACTCAGAATTGTGAATTTTTCTTTCAGTCAGGGGTTATCAACTTTTGAAATTTTGGTTTATTTTTCCATGTATCTCAGAAACCATAAAAGCTAGAACGCTGAAATTTGGTTAAAACATAGACAAATACAAAATCTCAAATTATTTTTTTTTTAATTCCAGAGTTTCTCAAACATTTTTTATTAAGAAAAATATTTTTTTTTATGATAATTTATGAGTTTAACTGCCTATATTTCCAATTTTTTTTTCAAAATATCAAAAAAAGCCGAAACACCCCATCTAGATAATTTAATTTTCTATTAAAAATATTACATTGTATTAGCACATCTCAAATTTTTTTTAATAATTTTTATAAAAATTGAATTTAGTGACGACATTGTTTTATACAATTTGTATGGCAATCGCCTACACACAATATCTTAGAAGACTTAATTGTTTGATACTAATCTCCAAACATACATACATACCATCATGCTGTTTTCATATTCTGGGTAGGATCAAAGGACTGACTTCCATACTATCCTATCTTGACATACATACATAGGTACATGTGTTGTATAGAACATCAAATATATTAAAATATTAAATAATTTGTATTTATGGGATTATAGTTTGGTACTTATTCTTCAACTATACATACTATCGCTATCGACAGTTGGATCTCATGTGTTACATGCAACTAGTAATATACAATAAATATGTATGTGTATACAAACTACAATTAAAAACTAATATAGTACATATATGTATATACTAAATTTTCTGCCCTACAAAGAAACTTGAAATATTGGTTCATCGCGGCTGGCGGTAATTTCATACAGATTCTTAAACCATTTCATACAGTCACTTAAACCATTTCATACAGTCACTTAAACCATTTCATACAGTCACTTAAACCATTTCATACATTCACTTCATTTCATACAGTCACTTAAACCATTTCATACAGTCAATTAAACCGTTTCATACAGTTACTTAAACCATTTCATACAGTTACTTAAACCATTTCATATAGTCACTTTAACCATTTCATACAGTCACTTAAACCATTTCATACAGTCACTTAAACCATTTCATACAGTCACTTAAACCATTTCATACAGTCAATTAAACCGTTTCATACAGTCAATTAAATCATTTCATACAGTCACTTCATTTCATACAGTCACTTAAACCATTTCATACAGTCAATTAAACCATTTCATACAGTCACTTAAACCATTTTATGCATTATGCATCTAGTCACTTAAACCATTTCATACAATCACTTAAACCATTTCATACAGCCACTTAAACCATTTCATACAGTCACATAAACTATTTTATGCATTATGCATCTAGTTTCCCAGCTCAAGTGCTAAATATCCTATACACACGTCAGCGAAACTGAAACTGAGCTTTTTATTTAATTTAAATCAATAATATTTTATTTTTACAAAATGTTTTTTTTTATAATTTCCTTTTATACAGATGTAGGTAGATTTAACATACATACATGCATACCATCACGGCATAACCCACGATGTAGGGTAACCAACGACAGGTGTGCGGGTGTGCATTACCTTATAAAAGGAAGCACGTCACATGTATGTATGCCCACATACCTATTAGTCTCGTTTAGCCTACATAACAGTGGCGCAGTTGGTAAGCTATTTGGTTTCTGTGCGGGCGTCCTGGGATCGATCCCCAGCAGAGGAGAAATTATTTTAATTGATTTCTCTCGCTAATATTACTGGTTGGTTGGAAGAAATTGCCATATGGCAATAAACTCGCCGCTTGCGCAGGGTGCAAGGAAGTGTTGTTATTATTTTAAAGGGAACAGCATCCGGAATGGGTGCACGGTGAACTTCATTGTTGAACTTTGGGAGATGTTAATTTGCCTCGTGTGTACAAGTGAATATAATATTGTGAATAGTGCTTCCACTATGTTCTTTTATCGACGGGTAATATAGTGTAGTGTAAGAGCCGGGTAATAGAGTGTAGTATAAGAGCCGGGTAATAGTGTAAGAGTCGGGTAATAGAGTGTAGTGTAAGAGCCGAGTAAATACAATGGGCAAATTAACATCTTACATTTTTAATATTCAAACATTTCACTTCAGCTATAATAGATAATGGATATGTATCGATGTGTTCATTGTTAATCCTTGATCGTATATAGTATTTAGTAAACATAACCTCAATTTAATGTTTGTTATGTTAAATATCAATTTGCACATTTTGTTGTACGCACATAGTAATTTCTTTTCAACATCGTAAAGGTCACCTCAATGCCACAATGACACACATTATTTCAGTATAATGCATGCATTGTATATTAAAAAATCAGACTTACACAGCACCTTTATTTTATACCATGAAAATTTCATAAATATACTACCTGTTCTTCCCCCAACTCTGAAAGAACACATAAAGAACATACGATGAGTCCGGAGTACTCTAAAACCTTGCAGACACTGCACTTAATGTGCCAAAGAGAGCTAATCATGTGGAAACCACTGGCTCACTGTTCACTGATAGCGAAGAAAAGAGTGTACCGAATTTAAGACAAAAAGTCTTGAAAGCCCTACAGTTGCTCTTCGTGGCTATATACTACCTATCAATAAAGTTTCTTTCCATACAATTATGAGGTATTGTAAAAGAAAATTACGATATTTTTATTTTAAAAATTTAGTTAACAATAAATACAATCATTCAATACAAAATTTAAAATAAACTAATAGCATGTAACACATGAGATCCAACTGTCGATAGCGATAGTATGTATAGTTGAAGAATACGTACCAAACTATAAACCCATAAATCCAAATTTATGAATATTTTAAGATAGTAAGGAGGTCACCAAGAATATGAAAACAGCGTGTTATTGTGGTATATTTGGAGAATAAGTATCAAACTATTAAGTCACCTTAGGGATTGTGTATAGGCTTTTGCCTTACAAATTGTATAAAACAATGTCGTCACTAAATCATGTTTTTATAAAAATTGTTAAAAAAGTTTGAGATGTACTACTACAATGTTCATATTTCTTATTGAAAATTAAAAAGTCTAGCTGGGGAGTGTCGGTTTTTTCGATATTTTTTAAAATTATGGAAATATAAGAAGTTAAACAGATAATTTTATCATAAAAAAAACTTTCTTAGAAATTTTTTTTTGAGAAACTCTGGAACTTATTTGAAAAAATGAATTTGAGATTTTGTATTTGTCTTTGTTTGTAAAATTTTTCAGCGTTCTTGCTTTTATGGTTTTTGAGATATATAGAAAAATAAAGTAAAAATTCAATAGTTCTAACCCCTGACTGAAACAAAAATTCAAAATTCGGTGTAAGTATTCGGTGTATTCGATGTATTCGGTGTAGGTATTCAAGTATTTATAGGCTTTGTTAATTGAGCGGATCAAAAGATATGACACACCCACGCACAGAGACACACTTTATGTTCTACTCCGAATTCTGAGTAAGTCCATGTATAGAACATATATGCTGCGAAGCCTCTAAATTGGTGTTTTTTGATTTCAAAGTTGAAAAAAACGTGAAAAATATAGACCCGGTATACAAATCTTGCGTATCTTGGCTTGATACTTTGTCGATATGTTAAGATAAATAAATTCTCTTGAACAAATAGACAGTTGGACAATATTACACAATCACAAGATACACAATAAAAAATAAAATATTGGCCTTTTTAAGCGAGTATTAGATATACAAATTTGCAAAATTTGTAAATAATTAGTACCTACATACTGAACACGCCGAACATAGTACACAACATATACACAGATACATTGTGATGAATTTTTCAGAATAAAATCTCAGCATGATACTTGTTAATAATCTGTAATAAAAAAAACTGTATTCGCTTTGGGTATAGCGAGGAGTAAATAATATATAGTTCTATGATACCTATCTTAAGATATTAATATAAGCCCCCCTTATTTGAATACAAGTGATGTTGACGCTAAATATTGAAGTGATTACACTGATTATTTTAATCATCGTTTATCAAGATTGCATCAATGATTCATAAAACATTGATTCTATTGTTGATGAAATATTAATTAAGAATTGATAAAATATTGATCGAATATCAGGAAATAATATTTTGATTGTATTTTTCCTTATTTACAAGACATTAATTTCCATAGTAACTAGAGCTATGACAAATTCTTTGAATCGGAAGAAACATTTTCGAAAGAAGTCAAAGAACAAAAGTTTTAATGAAGATGATATTTCACACTATGCTTAAGATAATTACGAAGTTGGTTGTTAAGGTAATCTCCGAGAGATTAAAAGATCTATACATAGATTAGGACGATTTAATTGAAATACCTAAATTGGTTCCATGACTAATATGTATTCTGCTTAAAGCTTACCTGGTTTATTGTTTTAACTGGCGATAAATCAATTTCTCAATTATCTCGTTTTGATTTATTAATATTATGATAGCATTTAGCGTTTAGCATTGTGATAACATTTGTGATAATAATTGTGTAGTAAAAAATGTAGAAGACACTCATCAATCATATTTCCTATTTTATTAAAAAATCCATGATCAATTAATTGAAACTGCATTGACTGTCCAAAATGTCTAAATATGAGAAAATATCGTTTGCAGCTGTTGGTATTTGATTTGAAAATTAAATTATATTACATTTATTTCCTAACAATAAAATACTCAACTCAAATACAAAAAATACCCTATAGATTCAATAATCTGTTTTAATATTTTTATATTACAGACCATAAATATGTATTTTTAATAATTCTTTGAATATATTCTTTAATTCAACGTCTTTCGATTCAATTTAAAATGTTTAGAAAAAACCTGATTTCCTGTTTTCTTCTCCTGATCGTTTTTTATTGCCATGAATTATGTATTGCCATTTTTTATTTTATGTGTGCAATGATTACTATTTTAATAGGCAACTTTTGTTTTCTAATTTTATCTATCGAACTAATACTTGTGGCAGATATTATCGAATTGAAATAAACCCGCCAGTATTATTATTACAAAAATATAACTTAAAACATTATTAAATATTGTTCATTTCTTTCGTGCGTATTAAGACAAACTCGCCTGTACTACACTATTTTACTATATGAAAGAAAACGATATACTTATAGTTTTACTATTGGTATTTTAATGGTACCTATCGATTTCTATAACGAATGGAATCATTTAATTTCATGCATGTGTTAGCTTTTCGCAATTTGAAAATGCTATAATCCATATAAGCCGATAACATTTTGATATTACGTAAGTTTAATAATGTTTACATTTTGTTGAATTTTTACGTTCATTTTCATATTGAATAGATTTCTTGAAAAACTGAATAAAGTGTATACATAATTTATCAATTATTTTTATGATTCTACTCAATTAATGAAAAATTCTGTACATTCCACTGCCATTAATTATATAAACTAAGCTTAGTCAGATAAGGCTTAGTCTTGCATAAAATGACCGAGATGCAGGTATCATTACAAGACCAGTACGATGGTATTGACAAAGAGTGCAAGACCAACGGTCTTTTACAAGTGTCAGTTTATAAACTAGTTGCATATAATTCATGAAATCCAACTGTCGATGGCCAAAGTATGTATAGTCGAAGAATACGTACAAAACTACAAACCCTTACATCCAAAATTTTGAATATTTTATTTTCTATACAAACCATGTAGGTACCTATGTATGTATGTCAAGATAGGATAGTATGGAGAAGACAGTCCTTTTTTACTACCCATCAATATGAAAACAGCATTTAAAATAATTGAATTATTACAATTAGTACAATTTTAAAATGTAAAAGATATACAAGAATAAACCTAATAATAACTTGAAGGTTTTTTCGTTGACACAGTGGAAGTTCATAATTATAAATTTTAAAAAAACTTATAAATTGAAACACAGTTATATTCCACACTGAGTATTTTTATTTGTACCTCGTATTTTTATTTGTGCCTAGTATTTTTATTTGTGTATATAGTGTGCCTCTGAGGATGCCAGCTGTGACTGGCGAAAGCGCTTAGGCAAATAAAAATACTCAGTGTGGAATATAACTGTGTTTCAATTTATAAGTTTTTTTACAATTTATAATAAACCTAATATTAAATAAATTAAAATTAATGACAGTAAAGCAATACATTACATACAATACATTAACTTTGATTTGAAACTAAAAAATAATATGCTTCCGAAATATATTATTCAATGCCAATATTCACACTTACCCTACGAGAGGATGTCAGGATTTTAGACTCCCAAAAACGAGATAAACAAGTACACAAAATTGTTTATACCAGAAAGGTCTAATAATTTGCCACCAAACATAAAAGAAACCACAAGTCTTGCCACCTTTCGTAGGCTAGGTGCTGAACACATAGTTAAAAAATATTAATGTTTTCCATACTTTTACATGTTTTAATAATTTAGTGTCATACTCTGTACCATTATTTATTATTGTATCAAAAAAAAGTATATACTTTTTGTTTACACTAGATGTATTAATTTTGTATTTTTTACATCTAAATAAAAGTTACTATTATTATTATTATTATATGTTTGGAGATTAAGTATCAAACTATTGAGTTCCTATAGATATTGTGTATACTGCCATAAAAATTGTATGAACCGAAGTCATCACTAAATTCAATTATATAAATTATTTAATAGATCTAAATAAAATGAAATAGACGCACTGATCAAGCCTTCAATTGGGATTAATTCACCCACCCAGGTACGGATTAGGTCCTGAAGAGGTCCGTATACTACCTATCAATCCTAATGAATTATTATTCTGACGATGTGCCTTGCACGAAACGCGTCGATAATCAAATAAATTTCATTTGAACTAAAACCAAGTATTTTTTTATATTTGTGGTATATCTACATATCAAGAATTACTAAAAAAAAAACTAAACTTAACAATGAATTCTGATTATCATCGTTTAAAAATCTATAAATATTCCAATTTGTCTGGTTCCCCTTTCTAAGGATTACGAAGGTCAGATAACAGTCGTTCGATGTAATAACCAAACTCGCCAATTCCAGGATCATGGTCAAAGCGTACCCCGATAGAAACGGGACAAAAGCGCCAAGAGGAAAGAAATCTATAAAGATTGTACTTGTCTTCATTATTACCGATTTTTGTATTTGTATTATTAATTTTTTCAATAATACTTTTTATGAATAGTAATTTTTCAATCTTTTATTTTTATGAATAAGTAATTGTTTATTTATTCTTTCAGGGTTAAGTTATTGGATTAGTTTTTAGATGACTTTACACTCCGTTGATGATACCTATCAGTTTTCATTCAATATCCTGGCGTAACCTTGTTCAGACGCGCGCGCTCCGATAATCCTTGATGTGAACTCGTTTGCAATTTTATTTACGAAAAATCATATAGACTCTGGTGTTTATTGATCAACGACAAATCATTTCGTTACACCAATTTTAAAAACATTTTGTGTGTCGTTTATTTTTATGATTTTTTAAAAAACTTTTGAATGCTAGGCAGACAGGTTCTGTAGTTACAAAATATAATACATTTTTTATTTAAAATTGATAATAATATGTGCTTTGATTATCTAATTAATGATTAGTTAATGTGAATTTGTAATTAAGTGTTTTATATATAAAATTCAATATAAAATAAAATAAATATATAACTTTTAAATGTGATTATAGAAATCATAACAGAACACAGGAATTCAATATGATTTTTTAGTTATATTTTAATTATACATTCATTCTGTGTTCTGTGTGCAGTGTGGTGATTTTTTTGTGCGTTTGTGTGTTTGACAAAAGTAGAGTTTTGATGTGGAACACATTATAATTTACTATTCTTCTGTTACATCCATAACAAAGGTGAGACATTATGAAATTGATATTATTTATCGTCGTCATCATGCTGGTCGGTTCTTGGCCTCCTGATGTAGAGTTCGCCTTTATAACTGTCAATTTTGTGCAGCACCACGCCAGTTCAGGGCTGTGTTCAGATAGTACTCGACGTCGAGTTTCGGATGTACCTGATGTTACAGATTATGACGTTTTTCACACCAATTGATCTGAACGCTTTCGAGCGGCGCGGGCTTTCACTGAACGCAGCATCAGGCGTTTTAAATGTCAAATGTCATTTATCATACGTGTCTTTTTTGGTTATATTTTCATAAAAAGGCAAAAATTGGGTAGTGGAGTAAATAATGCTCTTTTAATAACTTTCGAATGATATTTTTCTTAAATAGATGTTATTTTGAATGCATATTGTCATTAGATATAATGTTAACTGACATAATAGATACCACAGAAAAAATAATGAGTCATCTTACCACAGACAAAATAGAAGTCTACATTATTATAATCTGTCAGAGTGTTTTTCACCCGACGATTATTTATTTATTTATTTTATTTATTCATTTTTCTGTATACAATATAAACAAATATATTGTACAATTTCTTCCAACCAACCAGAATACAATATATGACAACATTGTGTATGTACATCAACAAAAGAATAAAAGCAAAAGAAAATATATATAATACTAAGATACTATTTAAACAAAAAATAATAATAATAATTCATAACAAAAAAAGGATAGGGTAAGGACAAGTAGAGGAAATCGGGATCAGGTGTTCAGGGATAAATATTCTTTAATTTTTTCTTGAAAATACAAAGTGTCATCGTTTGGTGCGTACACTTGACGATCAATCTAAACGCGACAGAATGTCTCTAGAGCGTCTATTTCCAATCAATCTAAATGGCTTAGAGCGTCACTAAGTGCACTCGGCGATCATTGTGAATGCAGCCCTGGACACCTATGCCACGAGCATCCTTCACAACTCTTCGGCCATCCAGCTCTCTCCTTCTTTCATCTAGTGCACCATTCAAAATTGCTTTTGGAATGCCCACTGGCCATTCTTTGTACATGTCCGGCCCGCGTATTTACCTTTCTGTGTTGATTAGGAGGCAAGTACTGCCTCGAATTAGGCACTAGTTTGTTACGCTTGCGTTCCTGCTAATACGTGTTCAATTTAAGGCAATTAATTATTGAATATGGAACATATATAGCCACGAAGTTCGCTTGTCACTGTCACATTTGTATTTTGTTCACAGATTACAGTAATCAGTAATTTTGTTTAAGTCTTTAAGTAATATGGAACTTAAAAATGTTATTTTGGACAATTTTAAAATTGTAAATTACGAAGGAGACAAGGATAATTACCAATGTAAAATTCGATACTCAATATCTTGTGAAGGTAATTACGACGCAAAGTGTAATTATTTCATCGAAAAATTCATGAGTACCTACCGATCACATACAAAAAAAAATTGTCTTAACGAATTTTTATGATATAATGTAGATTTGTGTTGATTAATATATTAAAACGAAAACAATCATACACAAAAAATGCAAATGAAAGACGCGTGCCTTGTATTGAACACGTATAAGCAGGAACAGTTTGCGTTGCTAAACCGTGTGCAGTTGGAGGACACATACCTTGAATTGAACACGAGTTTTTAAGTGCATTACCGCAACAAACTAGTGCCTAATTCGAGGCAGTAATTGCCTCCCAATCAACACGGAAAGGTAAATACGCGTCCGGCCCACCTAAGTCTCCCAATCTCTCTGGAGATTATGGGATCTTTGTAAAGGTTCTCCATTATCACAAATTAGGCCATATATGCTTAATGAATTGTATATATTTATATTATATTAAGTATGCACGTTATTTAATAAATATAATAAAAAGAAAATAACGCGTAGGTAGTGTAGGATAAATTTGACAAAAATTTGAACGCTCATCGATCTTACTCTTGACACTCGATTCTATCAGTCTTACTCGATTCCCGAGGAAGAAGCATTCATTTTGATACCAGTCATATAACCTCGTTCGTGGTTCAAACAAAGTTAGTTGTAGTGTGTAGAATTTATTAAAATGTGTAACAAAGTTAAATCTATAAATAATCTTCGTTTTCTTGTGCCGCTCCTAAAGGAGGTTGGTGACCATCACACCAAAGTCACCTCGATCTAGCGCCAATCTAATTAGTGACGCCGCATCTGGAATCCCATACCACTGCTTGAGTTTTTAAGCCACGATATTCTATTACGCCACATAGGTACTCAGTCTTCCCTCTATGTTACCCTCTACTTTAAGTTGTATGAGGACATATTTATCACAACGGGATATGTGGCCATAATATGCTGCTTTGCGTCTCTTGACAGTGGTCAGATACTCTCTCTCTTTCTCCATCATATTTAGATGGAGATAATAATAAATTAAATTTTTAAAAGTTATCCAATCCCTGCGTTTTATTACGAACCCGCATAAAAACAGTGGCGCATCACATAGTAGTCGCTCGGGGCAGGAATCAAATACAATGTTTTGTGACTGTTAATATTAA
Source organism: Molanna angustata (assembly GCA_963576475.1). Classification (NCBI taxonomy): domain Eukaryota; kingdom Metazoa; phylum Arthropoda; class Insecta; order Trichoptera; family Molannidae; genus Molanna; species Molanna angustata. The sequence continues at coordinate 25,265,951 of OY754981.1, read as the reverse complement.
TAAATTGATTTATGTATGTGATAACTTCACCTCAACATCTTTGAACATTTTCTCTTCAGACACATACCTACAAATCATTTAACAATATTAAATTGTTGACACTGAAATCGTTTTGTATTTTTACTTATCTGCATATAGGGGAACAATTACTATGTATAAGACGGTATATAAAAGATATATTGGGCGACGAGCGACCTTATATAGTTTTAGATAACACCACATGGCAGAGCAGCTAGTGCGTAGTGTAATTAATCCAATAAACGCGGGTTTGAATCCTACCTAGATCGATTACGTTCATTTGTAAAATGTATTTGCTTAGTTTAGGAATTATATGGGAATATCGGTATTTTTTATATTACATATTTTTTCTATACAAAAAAAAATCTATTGAGGTGACATCATAAATTTATTAAATAAACTAAACAATCGTGACACATGCAAACAACACACCCTCACACACACACACACACACACACACACACACACACACACACCCTCATACACACCCTCACACTCACACATACACCCTCATACACACACACACACCCTCACACACACACACACACACACCCTCACACACACACCCTCACACACACACCCTCACACACACACACACACACACACACATACACACACACACACACACACACACACACACACACACACACACACACACACACACACACACACACACACACACACACCCTCACACACACACACACATACACACACACATCCAACTTAGAATAAAAAAAAAAGAAAAAGCAATTAATTAATTTTTTTTATTATTATTTACTAACCCCTCTTTGTAGACAGGATATTGATTGTTATGCTAATCCAAAATGAAAAACCAAATGTAAATTAGTTTTGCAAACATACAAACATACATACATATAGGCAAACCGCAGTACATATATGTAGGTAGTTAGATTCCAGTTGTTTTTTTACCCTCCACACTATGGAATAGTGGAGTCATGATTTCACAATTTTTAAGCGTATATTTTATACATCAATTTCTCAACGGGTATCATGTGTAAAGTGCACACTGTGAGTTTTGTCATGATGTGTTTGTATGTATAGCGTACGGATTATCATTTTTGTGTCCTCTCTAGAGCCCAAACTATAAGTCCGATTGACTTCATATTAATATCTTATATGTAGTCCATAAACTTAGAGCTGATTAGTTTTCCATAGATATCCGTTAATTTTTTCTCTATGATTTAATCTACCAAATTTTCAAAATGCTCTCACGGTCTGGAAAATCGAGTTTTTTGTATACTATTTGAAATTTCCATACAATAAAAATACACTCATCAAAAATGCATTCAAGGATATCAAAATTTAAAGAAAAAATCTATGGTCTGCCATATCATCATGAAATAAATATCATATTTGTATGAAGAATGTATAAAACAGAAGTAAAATAGCTTCTGTATGGGAAAATTGAGTGATCAACTTCATATTGATATTGTATGTGTCTCTATAGACAAGTGTAATTTTTACTCTCCGCTTCTATCTTCCTCAAGGGGTAGGCAGTGAGAACCGAACACCACATTCTTCTATCTTGACACATACATCGCCTCATCAACATTGATACACTGTCTCGTACATGCTCATCTTGCTGGTAATGCAATTTTCCTTAAAATTTCTCAACAGGTATCATGTAGAAAATGCATACAATTATTTCAGTGACAATTTTTTTGTGTGTATGGTGTATTGTGAAAACTTTTGTCCTCTGGTAATCTTATATTTTAAAGATTTAAAGATTTTCGATCTTCCAAGAAGAAAAAATTAACAATTACTATGGTGTGGAGAGTTTATTGTTGGCTTCAACCCACTCGTTACTCCTCACTAACCCAAGGGGATATAGTGGGGAGTTATGATTTCGCAATTTTTAAGACTATTTTTTTTGTAAATTATCAACTAGTATCATGCTGAGATTATATTTTGAAAGTTTCATCACAATGTATCTGTGTGTGTGCTATGTACTATGTGCTGTGTGCAGTGTGCTATGTGCACTATGTGCAGTGTGCTATATACGGCGTGTTTATTTTTACTTTATCGATTATAGACTAAAGTTCTAATTCGATTCTTTTAAAATTTTGCAAATATGTATATCTAATACTCGCTTAGATCCCATTAGATTTTGAAGGATATTTGAATAGTTCTTCTCTATTTGTTTAACTGTCAAATATTTCAAGTGATCCCAAGTTCAGGAAATTTAAAATTTGAAAGTTTTATTTTCAAATTGATAAAAAGGCACATCACTTGTATAAAATGGCATTGAAGAGTTATCAAGTTTTCGTAATAAAATATTAAAAAAAAAACAATTTATGAAACTCATTTCATGAAAATGCTGAAAATTTTCCATACAAAATTTGAATAATTTATAGAATGACTTGTTAGTGAGAAGTTTAGCGTTGGCCACAACTCACTAATTTTAAGTTAGTGATTAATGTTACTCGAATATGTTATATTTCTTTAGCAGGTATTATCGTATTGTATTGTGAACACTTTCTTGTAATCTTTAGAAATGTTGAGTTTATTGTCAAATATAGATTTCTGCTTACGGTCCAATTTAACAAGAGATTAGATTTTGAATTTAACAAGACATTAGATTTTGAAGGATATCTGAATAGTGCTTCTCAATTTTTTTAACTGTCAAATATTTCAAAGTGACCTCAACCTCAGGAAATTTAAAATTTGATATTTTTATTTTCAAATTGACAAAAAGACACATCACTTTTATAAAATGGCATTGGAGAGTTATCAAGTTTTCATAATAAAATATTTAAATAAAAAACAATTTATCAAACTCATTTCATGAAAATGCTGAATATGTATTTTCCATAAAAAATTAGAATAATTTAAAGAATGACTTGTTAATGAGGAGTTTAGCGTTGGCCACAACCCACTCGTTTTTATTATGTTTTTGCTTTTATCTCAGTTCAATCTATCATTAGATTATCATGTTTATTCGACGATAATATTTTTTTAATAAGCCGACGACAGATAGAGAAAAATAAACACAATATATCCCTGCGTTTTTCAGACACATTATGCGCTTACTTTTGCTAAAGGAAAGAGTCAACGATCTTTAAGGCCAATGAACTTTGCACGTATACAATATCAATTATTTGGTTTGATAAAAAAAAACTATGTATGTACATTATTACTTTTTTATCTGTTTTAATTCATTTTACATAAATAACTTTACATGCGACATTTTTTTATTGGTTAGTAACCGTAACAAGTGATGTTTATTATCATTATTTTGTTGATATCCTTCTCGGGCTGCCAGGTAGGTATCTACCATCGAAATAATAAATTACAAGCAGACGAATCATATTTTAACGAATAACATAGTTATTAAATCGACTGTGTTTTGGTCAAAGGCAATTTTAAACCACATTTTTCCCTTATTGCTTTTAATTTTTTTTAAATCAATCTCGTGTGTCTTACGCTCATTCTGGACAAAGGATCTCGCAAACGTCAATTTCCAACTTAAAATTACATTTTTAATTCTTAATTATGACTTAAAATACAAATGAGTATAATCAAGCCATTAAGTCACATGGGGCATAAATTTGAAATTTGAATTTTTCAGTGGTCGATGCTTTCCCCCAGTCCCTCCTCTACCTTTATCACGTCTAATCCTGAGTACATTATCTAATCCTGAATACATTCAATGTCTTCAAATACCTAATATTTATTTAAAATTAATCCTTAATCACATGCATTTACTGGTAAAAATATGGATGCTATCCATAGAATCCTTACATCATTCTGTATGGACACCTATTATCACTCACGCGAGAACAAGAATCGCATTTATTGACATAGAATTCTTTCGAAAGCGCTAGTAGCCATAATTTCCTATCCATAAGTTCCTATCCTAAGATAAGGATTTGAACGAGAATTGCGCCTGTTTTTCAAATTTATTGAGTTTTAATAAAATAAAATACCTTATAATACTTAGTAAAATACCTACTTTTTAGAATACTATAATTTGCACTGTAAAAGAATTCTAATACATTTTTTGAATAATCAGCAGGGCTACTAATGAAGTTGATTAAATGCGTAAAATTAAGATTAGCTTCAGACTTTAGCAATCTTTGAGGTTAAATTAATTAAATAATACTATAAATTTACACAACAATTCATTACCATTTCATGCTAAACGTAGATCAATAAATTTTCATGATTAAATGTAGAGATAGATTAATATTGCATTATGATCGAGTACTTATTTATACATTCTTAAGATTAAGGCAAGCTAAGAACGTATTAAGAATGTGTCATGAGTAGCCCCCCTGTTATTTTTTGTTACTATTACAAATATCAAAAAATAAATTTCATTGAAAAAAATATGATTTCAGCACATAAAGAGATTTGCTGCTATCAATAACCAATGAAGGATACCAGCAGACTCGTCTAATGAGACAGTTAATTTCCAAAAAGAAAAAAATATTCATAGTACCTACATATGTTTATTATAAGTCTTTTTTTGATTTAGTTACTTTTTTTTTGTAATTGTAATAATATGTAAAATGATGGAAAATAAATCATTTAATTTTTCATTTCATATGATGCGCGCGCAAACAACGCGTCATTGGCCCTCCATAACTATTATAGAAGACGGTAGGTACTCCTGCCGAATGGTGCTGCGTCGGTCTATTTCAGCACCGATGTCACATCCGCGGCTGTCGACGTGAAGCGGGCCTGACCGATGTCTTCTGAACTAGCGTCTGGCGACAGATAAATCTAGGGAAAATTATACGGGATGCAATAAAATATGACAACGAAATAATAGTATGATGTGTATATAAATCCCAGTACCCTCAATTTTTTGGTTAGGTTCAGTTAGTCTTTAATAATCATGGCGACTCGCGTGAGCGAGTTGCTTTATAAATTAAATGGAAATTGGTCGCAGGAAAAATGCTATCAACATCTTTGTCATTTGAGGTTAGGAATAAGTTTTTTTATGTATTCGTATTTGATCACATTTTTCAAAAAAATATATTCTTAGGATGACATAACATAACATAACATAACATAACATAACATAACATAACATAACATAACATAACATAACATAACATAACATAACATAACATAACATAACATAACATAACATAACATAACATAACATAACATAACATAACATAACATAACATAACATAACATAACATAACATAACATAAGTATAAATAAAATATTATTTACGTGGTTGTAAGATCCCTACTATTTTTACTACCATTTATTATTTTTTATTTATTCAGTTAAATATTTGTGCGCACGCGTATTTCTGACTTCCGTCCCTTGACCTGTCTGACGGCAGACGCTTGTGTCTCCTGACATGTCGGAGCAGTAATGCGGGTACGCATCTCTCGGCCGTTCGGTGAACGTCATTCGTAATGACACGACGCGTGTCTAATTTCGACTGTCAGAAATTTTCTGTCAAATTTTGGACGTGTGAACTTTTTTTCCAGAAATGTTGGAATAATTTTTCTTTTGACATTTAATATAAATATAAATTTTCTATGTTGCTCTCTAATGTCTGCGCGTTTTGGCGGATAATTTAAAATTCCTAGTAAATTGTGGACATCGCGTCGGGTGTTTAGAAATTTTATTCTTGAGAAGAATAAAATTACTAATGAATTTTTCGTAAAATTAAAAATTTGATAAATTTTATTGAAATAAACAATAAAAAATAAAATTTTCTCGCTGCGCCCAATTTTTTGTTATGTTTAATTTTATCGAAGTAATCAAAATAAAACTTAAAATTTCTCGTTGCCAAAATATTTTTATTGAGAGTAACCAATAAAATATTGAAAAATATCGGCTGCGCGGCATACTTTTTTGTATATATAATAATAAAAATATTATTTCTCAATATTTGTAAAATTTCACAATTGACATTTTTGTCTAACGAGGGAAGTTAGAAGTATAACGTTCACTTTGAATATCTGAATCTGGCCCTTATAAAATTTTTTTTTGTCCTATTGTATTAATATTGTAAGGCTATTTATATTGTATTCATTTAGAAATGGCCATCATGTTTTTATCATTCTTTCCATCATCTTTTCTTTTTAATAATTTTATATTATTGTAGCCATTATATTTTATACTATTTTGACAATCATTTTAGTTATCTTTTTAATATTTTATATAATTTTATTGTGTTAATATGTGTATGTTTGTATTGTATTCATAATTTTATACGAAAGAAATAGCCATCATGTTTTTATCATTTTTTCAATATTTTTTTTTTTTGGAGATCTTTTAATTTTTTTTTTAAATGTGTTTATATGATTGTAAAAAAGCCATTATATTTTATAGTATTTTAGTATATTTTTTTCTTAAATATTTTTATACAATTGTATTGTGTTAATATGTGTATGCTTATACTGTATTCATAATTTTTTGCGAAAGAAATAGCCATCAAGACACAGGCTTTGCCTAGTTTGATGGTGATTAAAACACCTTAAAGACACTGCTTTCTGCATCACTGTATAATATAATATGTATATGTTAATAATAATGCGAATTATAAGTGTATCAATATTTGTCAGACATGAATAAATAAATAAATAAATAAATAAAAAAGTTAGTCCAGCCCTGATATATTAAAAGAAAAAATTTGTCCTAAAAGTTAGTCCAGCCCTGATATAATAATACCTATGTTAATTGTAGTCATATTTTTTTACATTGTATTTTTCAATTTTTCTAGAGTTTGGTTTTCTTTGACTAACCAGCCAAGTACATGGCGTAATGGTATTTTCCATAAATATGCATAATTAATATATTATTGTAATGTACCTAAGGTATACAATATTAAACATTGCCATTCCCATATTATTGAAGCATAGATGATAAAATTATTATCTATAAGCCGTGCATTCAGTTTCAAGGATGTAGGTTTGTATGTCAAAAAAATCTTATATTATGATAAAATGTTACCAGTATTAACATAACATTCAATAAGTAGAAATGTAAATATGATATGCAATTTATTTATAAGGATATTATGTAACTGCGTGATCAAAAAAATCAACAAAACAGGTATCTACTTATATTTTTATAAATATTTACATTTCTATTATTAGAAACACGATAAAAACAATATTCTTTATATAAAAAAACGAGTGCGTTGTGGTTAACGCTATACTCTTTACTACGAAGTCACTCTACAAAGTATTCAAATTTTGTATGGAATTTCATTTAATGAGTTTGTTAAAATATTTTTGATTTGAATATTTTATTATGAAAACTTCATAATTATGTAATGCCATATGATAGTGATGTACCTTTTTAGCGATTTGAAAATAAAAATAACAAATTTTAAGTTTCCTGAGCTTAGGGGTCACTTTGAAATATTTGACAGTTGAAAAAAATTAAGAAGCACTGATCTAAGATGTACAAATTTGTACATCTTAGATCAGTGCTTCTTAATTTTGAAAAAAAGCAAATGAGTACCTACTTTAGTTTATAATCGATAAAATAGAATAAAAACGTCGTTTATAGTACAAAGCATATAGTACACAGACACATACGTTGCGATGAAACTTTCAGAATACAATCTCAGCATGACACTAGTTGATAATCTGCAATAAAAAAATAACCTTAAAAATCCAAATTCATAACTCCTCACTATATGGCCGTGGGGTAGTAAGGAGTAATTTGTTACTGTGTATTTGAATCGACTAGAATCACTAGAAAATTAGGTAGAGCAAACGAAGTAGGGGGTTGAATTATATACATAGTTCACTCCAGCTTGTTGAATCATGAAAATAATTAAGATATCTTCGTGTAAGGCCCTCCTGATGGACATTGGCTATCACTTGGGTTTACCTATATTTCAGGCAGTATAGAACAGCTTCTCGACGCGACGGTTTGAATAAAGATATAATACTAGTTGCATTTAAAACACGATATCCAACTGTCAACGGCGATAGTATGTATAGTTGAAGATTACTTACCAACTATAAACACTAAAATACAAAATATTAAATATTATGTTCTCTATACAAAACATGTAAGTACCTACATGTGTCAGCCGTGTCAGGATAGGATAGTATGGAGGTCAGTCCATTTTTCATACCCAGAATATGAAAACAGCTTGATGGTATGTATGTATATTTGGAGACAAGGTATTAAAATATTGAGAGTCCCCGTATATTTATTATTGTGTGGTGTATACTGACATACAAATTGTATGAAACGATGTCGTCACTATATTCGATTTTTATAAAAATTCATTAAAAAAAGTTCGAGATGTACATACTACTTAAATGTGCAAATATTTTAGAGAAAATTAAATTATCTAGTTGGGGTGTTTCGGGGTATTTCGATTTTTTTAAATTAAAAGGAAATATTGGCAGTTAAACACATATTAAAAAATAAAATTATCATAAAAAAATGTTTGAGAAACTCTGAAACTTTTTAAAAAATAATTTGAAAATTTGTATTTTTTTTATTTATAACACATTTTTTGTGTGATTGCTTTTATGGTTTTTGAAATATATGGAAAAATAAAGTAAAAATTCATAAGTTGATATCCTTGACTTAAACATAAATTCGAAATTCGGAGTACAAAAGTTTTATAGGCCTAAAACATTCTATACATTCTGAAATTTAGGCTCTGTGAATCAGTTAAGAATTATAAAGGGGGACACACACAGACACACTAAATATTCTACTCTGAATTTAGAGTTAATCCATATTATATGGAACATACCTATATGCTGCGAAGCCTCTAAGTTGGTGTTTTTTGACTTCAAAGTTGAAAAAAACCATGAAATATATAAACCAGGCCATACAATTTTCTCACACGGGACTAAGATCAATACTGACAATTCATTAAGAGAAATAAATTATCTTAATGAATCATATGAACAGTATAGTGTATTGTTAAAAACATGCTTTAGAAAAACTATTATTAAGAAACAATCCACTATGTAGAAGGGAAAACATCTCACAATGATTGTTGACTTGCTTGTATCAAACGCTTGAAAGTGCTCTCACACACTCTCTCTCTCCCTCTCCCCCCCCCCTCTCTCTCTCTCGATTCATTCACGTCCATGCATCGTCTCACACTATCTTTATCATTTTTAATTCTTACGTTTCTATTTTTTAAAAATATATTAATATTATGGCGGCGCCATAATAATCTTTTTTTGTTCTCTGTGGTGGTTGATTGGCTGAAATTGCCTATTGGCGATAAGTTTGTCATATTGTATGCTCTTTATAACGCAATGAACGTTTATTACTATCGCTATTCATTTTGGACCTGGTGCCATGAAAATAAAATTTATAACAATATAATTTTTCGTTACATATAAATAACAAATAAATAAATAAGCTGTAGAATATATTATACAAACACCTACATATTATAATATGTTCAAGGCTAAACAGTTTATAGACAAATAGATAAGTTGGTACTCATGTTATGTTAAGGATTGCTGTTTTATTATTGGTAAATACGGTGACTATTCATTTTGATTAGTGATGAGCAAATGCAAGATGAAGACTATTACTGGGTTGGTTTTGATCTTGCACCCCGGTCTTGGTCTTGAATACCCAGTATTGGTGTTGGTCTTGCAAGTCTGCAACATTTACAAAAATACATTATTTATTTTTGTGTAAAAAATCAGTATTACCTGCAATGAAATATGTCAAAATACACCAATTTGTAGTATAATGTCGTTTGAACGTTTATTGCTTACTTTTTAACTAAAAATACACAAGTAGGTATATACAATTTTGCGATACCGTAAGACTCTTTGCATTAAGTCTTGACTCTAACACTAGATTCTTGGTATTGCGAAGCCTGGTTTTGGTCTTGCACCCCCTGTTATTGAACTTGGTCTTGCAGCGACACATGCGGACCAAGACTGCAAGACTTGCAAAACTTTTGTTCATCACTAATTCTAATATGATCCTGATATCAATTATATATTTAACTGTAGTTTTTGTTTTTAATCTTTTTTTTAATGAACCTTCCTATTGATCCAATACTCACTTGGACCAACTTAACGATGATGTGCCTATATAAAAGACAGAATTCAATTTATTCCACTGAGAAAAAAATCAACAAAACACGTTATCGAATCAAGTTCACAGCGTCATATAGTCTGTGATTGACGATTCTATTTACAAAAAATATTTCATTTTTATTGTCTATTTATGGTATAAGTTTATCATTAATAAAACAAGGATTTTTTAAAAATCTTGTATCAATTAATTATTAATTTATTTATTAGAGCTTATTTGAAATGTGGTCACCTTGGTGGGTATATCCTAAGCTTTGTACGAAGATTATCATAAAAAATGGGTATCACTCAGGGTCAAGTTTAATGATTGATTTTATTGAAAAGTTTTCCTTTATAATTAATTATATTAATACTCAAAATGATAAAATGTAAGTTGATATCTTAATTTTATTCAACTTTACCTTCCTCTCCTTTTTTATTTGATTATTTTTTGTTACTTATTTAACATTTGAAAATGGATGTCACTTAATTTTTTTATATTCTTTCAATACTGCTTCATTTTTTATCACTAATGTTAATAAAAATTTATATAATTTAATGATGACAAAAATGTAACTTTGTATTTTGAAAAAGGCCAAACATGGTAATAATAAAAATAAAATACTTTTGTTATGCAAAATAATCACTGTTGATTTGTTATGGCAAACGCGAAAGTCGCTGTTTTATAATAACATGACACGATTGGTGATTTATAATGGTATACAAGAATATCGCTATTTTATTATGACGTATGTTACGTTTTAATTGTTGACTTATACTTTTTAATTATGTATTATAATGGAAAGATATCACAGTTCATAACAATGCGACGTCGATATCGCTGTTATAGTAACACGATAAAATGCTGTTATAGTACCCACCTAATCGCTGTTTTTGATGGCTGACACGGTAATCGCTGTTTAATTAAAATATAACAGTATAAATTAATTGTTTTGACAAGAAAATGATACATCATATTATTTACCTACAAATTGTGGTAGCCGAATTTTTTTTTATATGAATATGTACTTGTTAAACAAGTACATATACATCTTCCTACGTTCCCTAAAATAAGCAAATAAATGCTTGTGCTATAGGTGAACGAAATCGGTCGAGGCAGGATTCGAACTTGCGACCACTGGATTACTAGCCCAGCGCGCTAACCGCTCTGCCATCGACTCATCTGTCATTATAAAATGATGTTTTATAATGACAGCTTCGGAAATACCTATCATGATAAAATTTAATAAAACATGTTCTTTATAATAACAGACTTGGAAATAACTATTTCATAACGAAATTACTGAGTCTCAATTTTGAGAAATTTATGGAGACTTCGCCCTGATTTTATTATCACTGTCACTGATATTAGACATCGCCGCCATTACAATGCGACGCGAAATTCGCCGTTTTACAATGATATGACGCGCGTCTAAAACATTGTTAAAAATAGTGGTACGTCTGAGAAATTTCTGTTTTATAATTTAATTATTTGAACGAAGTATACGCGATATGAATAAGACGCTATACCATAATCGTTTTCTTCCAATAGATCATTGATCTTTTATGCAGGATTTTTGTGATTTTCCTGATGATCGCCGACCTTAGGTATTTCATGTACTGGGGTTTTAGGGAACCTTTCAGGATCTATCCTCTCTACGTGTTCCTTCCAGTAGCGCTTTTTACCATTCAATTTTTTTCAACTTCAGGATTTCAATTATTGAAAAATATTTATTTATTGACACCCCTTGCAATCACGAAGCTTTTATAAAGTCTCATATAGGATTGTGTGTTATAAATGTAAAAAAAACACAGGGTCTCAAAGAATTTATGATTTCTCGCTGAAAACAGGTTTCAATAAAGCTTTGAAAGTGTACCTCCACGAAGGCGTTTAGCGGCACGATAACTATTAAAGTTTCGTGAAAATTATTGGATTTTTTTCGTTCAACAAGTTCTGTGAAAGCTGATTATTTATCTATTTATTTTATTTTATTATACAAAAGACAGCACACAGTACATGCATAAAATTATTAAAAGGAAATAAGCAAAAATACAAATAAGACATGTACCTCTTACGTAGGTACTATACCTAATATCACAATATAATAAAAAAGTGTGAATTAGAGTGGGTGCATTAGGTATATTGAATAATAGAGAACTCACAAATTATAGTTACGCCGTGGAAAAATTCAGATCATTACAGAATCGATTAGTTGATATGTAGCTATTGTAGTTTGGTACTAATCAACTTATTTAAAGTTTGTGAAAAAAGACTGCACTCAATAAAAAATAAATAAAACCTGTAAATGTTTAGTAGTCCTATTCCTTTCCATATATTCACGACAAAATGAGTATTCAAATTATAGACCATTTATTATTTGAATTATAGCACGTCGTCCAGCCATCTCAACCTAGGCCTGCCTCTACTTTTTTCTCTATAGGTGTCTAATACCTTTTTAGGAATACAGTCATCGCCCATCCGGCAAACATGTCAAAGCCAACGTAGCCACTGAATTTAAAAAAATGGACTACATTTGTTTCGTTGTACATTGCCAATGATTATACCGTATTCTCCAGGCCCCTCCATTGTTAGTTGGGCCAAAGATTTTCCTTAATATCTTCTTTAGATGACCATAACATGGCTATTGTAATATTTTGTATGTATAATCTTGTATAATATGTATCATCGGCTGACGTGATCACTTGCGCAACGTTCACCAATTGCGCCTTCTTTATTGACTTCACTTATCAATGCCAATTTTGAAAATTCTATAAATTATATTGAACGGTAAATTTACACCTGGGAAGGTCCGATACTATCAAAGTATCTACTCGCTGGTGACGTGAGAGTGTAATCGGCACACTCCCTCGATTCTCGAGAAATTTATGCAAAGGACAAGTTAAAACAATACAAATAATACATCACTTGAAAATGAGATGATTACGCCATCGCCATCTATGGAATGTCAATCAAACTTTTTTCTATCTCCCGATTTTTCGATCTTTTCTTGGCTTGAAAAAATCTAATGTTTGCGTATATAATATATGTATATGCGATTATAAAATATTCGAATTATGAAGTATTTTTCAAAAATGGCTTTCGAATGAAATATTTATATTTGGATCGGTGTAAATTTTTATGAAATAATGAAAATAGTTTGGTTATTTGTTCAATTTATAAAGAAAACTTTACTCTGAGTATGTTCAGCACGACCATGTTTAAATTCGTATAAATATTATTTATTCACGTTGGAGACGTGTGGTGCAAGAAAGTGATAGGATAAGAAATGTTTCATTATTCGAAATATTATTTTCTTATTGTGAGAAATCTCCTTTGTAATGATGACATCAACCTGAAATTACTTAAAATAACGATCAAATGCTACGTATGGTCCTGCTCTACGGTGTTGAGACATGGAACCTCAAGGTTGGTACCATAGACCGCCTGGAGACGTTTGAAATGTGGTATCATCGTAGAATCCCAAGGATATTCTGGACCGACCGCGACGTGGTGAGCAACGTTAAAGTCTTGCGTAGGTACAGCTAATACTGACAGACAGTTGTACACAACAGTCAAGCTCCGTAAGACTTCGTATTTTTGTCACATAATAGGAGAGAAATACTCAATCATTCAGTTGATCATAAAGTGGAAGATCAAGGGGTGTAGAGAGGTCGGCTGGAATCAGCTATTCTGACTCTAAAACGTTCCGGAATGCAACGAAACGAGGCATGTATAGGACATGTTCCACATCATTGCACAGGAAAGGAAGAGTTTCGCCGATGTGATCGTCGACATCGGGGAAACCGACAAGACACACGAAGAAGAAGAAGATTATTTAGAAATATATGTATAACAGGATTGGTTGAAAATACTAATTAATCTTTTGTAATAATTATCGGGTCTGTACCAACATTAGTAAGAAACTATAATTTTCGTTTTGTAGCAATTAGGATAATATTATGGATATGTTAATATTGTATCTATATATATATATATATATATATATAGCAGGTGTTACAGATGATTCATATAAACATAGTGACCCGGAAAAAGCACATGTCGTATTTGGTATAGCTACGTTTTATAACACAGAGCGTTATAATGTGATTATATAGGTGTTATAATTTGACCCTGACTGGTTGATGGTGTTATTGCTAGCCAAGGCCGCGTAATTGCAAACACACATAACTCAACAGCCTTGGAATCCTTTATTGATATTGTTATATATTCCTACAGACATAATCTCGATTTTATACCTACACAGCAATGCAATAATCCTGTTGAGGTTTATACCTACACAGCAATGCAATAATCCTGTTGAGGTTTACGATTTTATGGCTAAACCTCAAGAGGGATTCTTCTATATTCATACATACATTGAACATACGATAAATGTTATGTACTTAGTCTTTCGTTACTGGTTATTACATTTAAGTACCTATAAGGATCCTTTAAGTCGTTTTATAGCAAAGCGTAATTTTACAAACTCATATTGTTCTGGTTTAAGGACATCAGCCGGAATATGACTGAAAATACTTGATTTTATTTTCCGAACTACGAGATCTGAATTGTTGACAGACAAAAATATACTGAATATTAACCGTGTTTTTTGTGAAACTCAGCTCTAATTTAATGCACTTAACACATCATTTGAAATGTCTTATTAAGTTTCCCATTGAATGCCACTCAAGAGTATATTATCTAGCAGCTAGAAACAGCTCTTCCGCTGTCCTTATTATACCCGTCCACTCTCGTACACTGCGGAGCCAAGAAATCCGCTTTAAACCCCGTTTTACCTTGATTTTTCCCGGGAATATTGTGAATAGATTATTTTCGCTTCTTTAAGTATCCCAAGTAAGACACAATCCGGACTTTGTTTTTTGTCAAAAGCTCTCTTTGATTATTAAAATAGCGAAATTGACTAATATTGAAGAGTTTTCAAAACTCTTACTAATCACAGTGTGGAATGTCATTATAATAAGATATCAACTTGACAAAATATTCTACGAATATTTGGTAAAACCCTGCTTCACTTCCACTAACTTTTACAAGGTTTGTTGTAATGTTTTCGGACTTTCGTCCATCCTCAGCAACGTTTTTCACTTAAATAACTCGAAGTCTTTATTATGAGGGGGGAGGGTGGGGACGACGACCTTAGATGGATTCGGGGTGGGGGTGCTTGCCGTTGTTGGTTTATTTTTTTATCAAAAGGGACAGAGGTGGAGAATTAATGAAGAGTAAAACCATATATGGGATGCCTTTCGTGTCCATATTATTTCGGCTGTATGCATTATGTCCAATTCTGATTCATTACAGAGTACGAAAACGTCTGTAACCAAGGGGCGACCGTGGATAAAAGGATTTTGTTCGCGCGGTGTGACGTAATGAGTTCCGTATAAATTGCAAGCACCTTTTTTACATTTCTCATGTACTAAAATTCAGACGGATAAATTTAGACGAATCAGAATTGGACATAATAAGTACCAACATGAATTAAGAGTTGATTAGTTCTCCATGGAAAACAGTATATTATTTTTCCTTTGAGTTTGTGTAAAAAAGTATTTTGTACAATCAAATGTCCAATTTTTTTTACAAAGATTGCCTTTCCAATCGTTTTCGTATTATTGAATTTTGGCTCTGGGATTAAATGTTTTTTCGACAAATTTCATTTTTATGGTAGGTATCTACCTCAAAATTTATCTTCTTGAAGATGTTAAAGTTTGCTGTCATATCATTGCAATAATTGTCATCTTTCTTGCGCTGTGTTGCAAGATACAAATAAAATATGGCGCATGTTTTTTTGTGTCCAAATCGAGTTCTGAAATTGGTTAAAAAGATGATTATGTACAGAGTGCTGTGGCAGGTACCTTTTGTAAATAATAAAAGAAACTCGCGAAAAGGCGATAAAAGGTCAGAGACCGCTACATAAACAAAATATAGTCCGCTCCTCAAACCGGATTTTACCTTACCATCTGACCATCTGAAAAACATCTTACAGGAAGTAATCTTTTGACAAGTTGGTGGAGCAACCAGATGGTTTGGTACATGGCTGTGCTTACGAACAGGACCGAGTCAAGTAGCAGATTAACTAATGGAGATGCCTAGACTTCACAAAAAATGTATGAAACGTAGCAGATTTGTATATTATATGGCCGATGATATCGTCGCTGGTAATGGATGGGAACAAAAAGTCCAAACAAGAGATGATTGCAGAGGACTAGAAAAGACTTAAGTACATCCAACAGTGCAGAGATGGTTGAAAGAAGAAGTTACGGTGGGCCTCAAACTCATTCAGTTACGAAATAAAATAATTTATATAATTCGTCTTCTTCTTGAAAAGTTAAAAATCCCTGAATGTTTTGTATTTGAATTTGGTATAATTCCATTGAACACAATATTCTGCCAACAAAAAAATAATTTCCAAAAAGTGATAGTACCTATTTTTAAAGTTTTAACTAACACAAATGGATGACGATGGAAAACTAAACAGCTCTTAATGTAGGTACTTAATTAATACAATACAAATTATGATATCAATATAAAGTCGATCGAGTTTACGGTTCGGCTATATACCTAGTGGTCACAAGTTGTATAGCATGCGATACGTAATACGCCATATAGATACACAAAAATAATATCAGTACGAAATTCATAGAATGTATGTGCTATCTATAATACCATACCTGTTAATAAATAGATGAAAAAAATACGCTTAACATTATGAAATCATGGCATGGTAAGATAATGTAGCTTTGAGACTATTGTATGAGAATATACGTCTTTACAGATTAGTGTACATCGAGCATTTTTATAAATACGCGAAATAATACAGTTTATTTGATTTTACAAAATAAGTACCAACGTATAGGACCAGTGTTTAGATTTATAAAATATCTATCATTTAAAAAAATACAATCATGTTTCTAAGCCTCATAAGTTTTGAGTTACGGATAATATCAAATCGGAGAAAAAAGGTATTATTATTAAATGACCAGGAAAAATAAAAAAGTGTATAGCCATAATATATAAATAAAGAATAAGTATTTTTAAAAGGCGTTGCTTTTAATGAGCATCCAAAAATACCTTAAAATATAAAAATACATTAAATATGATATTTTAAGACTGAAACGGTGTTCCCTGGATTTCATACGTTTAACTCCATTGATATTTTGTATAGTAACATGAAATTTCGACGTGGAAAAAAAATACAATTTATTAGATAACCATTATACTTTTTACCGGTCCTGTTTAGAAAAACCAGTTTGGCTGCTATTCTCGTCGATGCGTGTATGAATTGTTGATAATCGACGCAGAATCATTTTTCTCCATACTAAATATAGTGTGATTTTGTCATTTTACTAGTGACATTATAATAAACATGTCGTTTTTTGGGAATCGGGATGAGATGGTGATACACGCAAACTGCATAAATACTTCGTTTAATATTACAGCACAACTTTGATATACGATTAAAATTATACTTTATAAAATATAATAAAGAAGAAATAAACGAAAAAGATCGAAAGTAGATGCAGAAGAGGACATCGGAGAGACTATGCAGCAAGAATAAATAGTAAAAGGCTCTCTTGAACTATATTTCACATATTTTTATCCTATAAAGTACACATAATGAACGAGATGTCTTATTATGAACGAGACACTTAAAGCCCTTGTTTACCCTGGGTTTAGATGGGTCGGTGGCAGAGCGGTTAGCGCACTGGGTTTGTAATCCAGTGGTCGCGAGTTCGAATCCTGCCTCGACCGATTTCGTTCACCTATAGCACAAGCATTTATTTGCTTATTTTAGGGAACGTAGGAAGATGTATATGTACTTGTTTAACAAGGACATATTCATTTTTTTTTTAAAAAAAAAAAAAAAAATATGGATGTGCACAAAAATTGCACGCTAAATTACCTTCTAATGTATGAAACATGAAAAAATATTCTATATCGCTTAATATGTGATATACTACATTTTTTCGTGAAGGAATGGTAAAATTTAGAGTTTTTTTAAATAGCAAGAAATGTAATTAATATATTAGGAAAGAATATTTCATGGAGCTATACGATAGCGGTATAAGCGGGGGCGTGACTCAGAGAACATGGCAAGTAAGTGAAGACGAAAAAGATGAAATTACGCGAGAGGAGGTGCTTGAAGCAGTAAAACACGCGAAAGCGGGAAAAGCTGCCGGATATGATAGTATATCAGCTGAACTTATAAAATATGGCGGCGAGCAGACGTTGGAGTGGTGCCACTCTCTTTTCAACTTGTGTTGGGAAGCAGGACGCACTCCTGCGGACTGGAGAAATGCAGTCGTGGTACCTTTGTATAAAGGTAAAGGATCGAAACTCGACTGCAAAAACTATAGAGCCATAAGTTTGTTAAGCTTAGTTGGTAAAATGTACGCAAGGATCCTGGATCAAAGAGTACGAAAGGTTACTGAATGCAAGATATGGGATGTCCAAGGAGCGTTTGTGGGCGGCAGAGGATGTATAGACCAAATTTTTTCTCTACGAATGGTCACAGAGAAGGTTCTGGATAAAAACCAGAAACTGTTCTGTGCCTTTATAGACCTAGAAAAGGCCTATGATAAAGTTGTTAGAGAGAATCTATGGTATATACTATCAGCGTATGGAGTGAAGAGTAAGCTGATACGCGCAATCGCGTCATTGTATGAGAACAGCGAAGCATGTGTTCGTGTCAACGACACAGTAACATCGTGGTTCTCGATAAATAATGGCGTTAGACAGGGATGCGTGCTGTCTCCACGGCTCTTCAACCTGTACATTGACTTCTGTATAAGAGCCCTTAAGGATGAAAGCAAAGGTCTGAAACTGAGTAATGTAATAGTGCGTGATTTGATGTATGCAGAAGACAAAGTACTGTTAGCTGAAAGTATGGAAGAGTTACAGTATCTTGTAAGCATGGTATATGAAGGATGCATAGAGAACGGTCTGAGAATGAATGCCAGCAAATCAAAGGTAATGGTCTTTGAAAAGAGTGAAAGCAGAACAGCGTGTAAAATAAGAGCAGAGAATGAATGGCTCGAGCAAGTCGACGAGTATGTATATCTGGGAAGCATGTTTCAACGGAATGGACGACCTGATAAGGATATTGAAAGAAGAGTTATGGCAGGAAACAGAGTGAATGGAGCACTGAGACCAGTTATGAATGATCGCAACATATCAAAGGCTGCCAAAGTTGCCATTCATAACGCTATCTTAGTGCCAACATTGACGTATGCAAGTGAAACCTGGACATGGCAGAAGTCGCACGAAAGCAGAATAAATGCTGTTGAAATGAGATCGCTAAGAAGAATCTGCAATAGAACGATGTATGACAGGGTAAGAAATTAGAACAAAAGGAAAGAATGTAAGATGAAGAAAGATATCATTAATAGAATGAAAGTGAACACACTGAGATGGTTTGGCCACATGGGTAGAATGAATGAGGAACGCCTGACGAAGAAAATATACAATGCGGATAGGATTGGATTGAGAGGCTGGGGCCGCCCAAGAAAGTGATGGCACGACCATGTGAACGATATTCTGAAAGACGGAAATGTTAGAAGCATGTACAATAGACGAACATGTATGAGACGATGCATGAATGTTGACGAGGCGATGAATGTGAGCCAGGATAGAAAGATATGGCGTTCGGTTCTCTCTGCCTACCCCGTAAGGGACATGGCGTGATGGTATGTATGTATGTATGTAATACAAAAAACTCAGCTGGTAGATTTTCATATTCTCTTTCGATTGAAGTAAAAATCTACCGCAAAGGTCTTGTAGTTTTACTAAAACTAATATTACAAGAAAAGTATAAAACAAATTCATATTTCAATAAACTCCAAACTGTTCTTTATTTCAAAGACGTATCTGTTGAGGGTACTGGGGAAATAATTTTCAAAATATACTATATAGCCTACTATAGCCTCTTAAAGAGTAATGAAAAGAACCGTGCGTTTGTCACTAAGAGATAAAATAAGAAAAGGACAGAGAGAAAAATATAAAAAAGTTATCTACTAATATAATCTACCATGAGGCGACTCTGAAATGGAAATGGGCAGGACACGTAGTCACAGAAGCTCGGACGATAAGTGGACAAAGACAGTGCTGACTTGGAGAAGTCGTAGGACAAAGAGAGATGGAGAGATGATATTAAGCGATATATGCTGGCACCTCCTGGATGCAGACTGAGCGGGACAGTACGACATGGAGGCAAATGGAGGACGCCTTTGTCCATGACACGTATATCGAAAGAATCTAGATAAAGTTTGCTTCTCATCTTGATTTTCAATACTATTTTCAATACACTTGACATCTCTGCGAGCTGTCTCAGTGCGATTAGGACAGCTGTCTCTTCCTATCCTAGTACTTTATTTAATCAGCCGTCTTGTTTTAGCTGTCTTATTGTTTTGAGTTCTAGTAAATTAATTATGTATTATATTATTTGTTATTTTTTGAAATCAATATTAATTATCCTAATGAATAATGCATTCATTATTTCACCAGTTTTCACCGGTCCACTAATAAAGCTATGCAACATTGTCTGTTTTATAAATTGTGTAGACTGTATAACTCCCTATCAACCAATCTGCATCTTCTGCATATAAATAAAGTAAATTAAAAGTTTGAATTAATGGGAAAAAAAATACTTATTTACAAATAATTGAATATTTGAAATTATTTATCTTAACTAAATGTTGAAGAATAATAAAATAACATTACTTACTGATTTTCAAAACATAAGTAGGTACCTACCGGCCTACAAATCTAATATTTTAAGTTTAAATTTAAACTAAAATGTAATTAGGTATTATATATTATGTCCATAACCAAAATGTGGTAAATAATTACATTTTGTGGTAAATAACTCATGCAGGTCGATAAATTGCAGCATCTAGAGTAATTTGTCTTCCCACGGCGCTTACGGTTGAGGGCAGGCTTTAGTTCTTCCTCGCGGATGCTCAGGTTGACGGGGCCAAGCCTTCATGGACTTAGGGGCGGGGCGGTTCGCGTAGGCCACGTGTCCATGTGGAGCAGCCGTAAAAACAAGTACACTGGTAATGGACTGAAAGCCCGCACCTTGTGGAGTCTACCGGACATTGTAATGCACCAGGTGCTGAGGAAAAGTGTTGTCGATAAACACTGCACCGAATATATTTTTTAAGTACCTACCTTAAAAGCTTCGCCTCATTTTGTCGCAAAGACCGTTTACCGCTCAGGGGTAAAAAGTTGGCTGAAAGTCCTAGCTTAGATTAGTAAATAAATCAAATAATGTCAGTTAGTAAATAAATAGTCCATGTTCCAGGTAGAACGTTTCGCTCTGCTGAACTTTTACATGTCCCAGTATGTAGAACTAATGTCAGGAAGAATGCCACAATTCCACGCATAATATGTAATTATTCACAAATGAGATAGACATCTTTGATAGATTTCGCCGTGAAATACTGAAGGTGATATCTACACGCTTTTAATTTTCCTCCCACTAAGCCTCCTCATCTCCCCTGCCTTATTGTGTGTGTGAGTGAGTTGTTGACTGTTATTATTATTTTGTACTTATTGATAGAATGCCTATTTTTGGCTCTCTAAATATATCATGTCTAAATTGAAATATAAAAATGCCAATGAACTGTTGGCTTCCTTAAATGAAATAAAACAAAAATGAAAAAGAAATAAAAATAACCTAAATGAGGAAAATGTAAAAAGCAACAAAAGAGAACACGTTGGAAACAATGTGGGTTGTAGACGAGAACATCGAAATAAGGTATTTTACAATTGTGTAGCCTATTTTTATATCATAATGTCAACCGCCGAGGCAGCATTTTAAGCGTGGATTCACGGCAGAGGAGAAATTTATATCAGTGGGACAAGTCCGAACAAGCGATGGAATCAAAAACCTCACGATTACCCATATCATGGATATAATTATGCTAAAGGTATTATAGAACTCCTCACCGCCGACCGCCGTGGCACAGTTGGTAAGCCGTTCGGTTTCTGTGCGAGCGTCCTGGGTTCGATTCCCAGTAGAGGAGAAATTTATTTAAATTTATTTCTCACGCAAATATTGCTTCTCTGGGCTGGAAACACTGGTTAGTTGGAAGAAATTGCCATACGTCACTTGCGAAGGGTGCAAGAAAATGTTCATTATTATTATTAAGACAATTATATCCATGATATGGGTTATCATGAGGGTTTTGATTCCTTCGCTTAATTGGACTTGCCCCGTTGGACTGAAATTTGCTTATTTAAAAAAAAACATTTGGTTATAAACTCTGCACTTGCACAGGTCGCTAGGGAGCGACCTGTGCATTATAAACAATCAAAATTGTAAACGCCGCAAAACAATATACGACTGTACTAAATATATTTCAGGTTTCCTTGCATATTAAAAACACGCTTTTAAGAACCGGTCCTCTTAATACTCATGTATTTTAAGCCAGTATTGGTACTTACACACAAAGCGGTGAATTATAAAGGAAGCATAATATTAATTACCTAACACGAGGTGATACAAACAACATATACATATTAAAAATATTATTTTGTTTATATACTATTTTTTTTAATTATATACAATTAGTTTTTTTAACCAATTATAAAAAAATATATTTAAAAAATCTTGTACAAGGACGTGGATTAGATCATAAAAAATATCGAATTTGTAAAAAAAATATAATCTATGGATATGATATGTCTGTGAGGCACGTTTACGTATCTAATCTATCATTCAAATTAATTATTTTTTTGTTTTTGTATAATTCATTACTTATTTTATTGATGACTGGCTGGCGTTGTACACTACACTGTGCCTTCGCGTCTTTTATCTTTATATAGATATATAATTCTTCTGTACGTGTGTATGTCACTGAACTCCTCCTAAACGGCTGAACCGACTTTAATGAAATTTTTTGTGTGTATTTGTGTGAGTCTCGGAATGGATTAGATTCACATAAAATAAATTTTACAAAAATCTCAATCGTTATAAATATTTTCGGAATATGCATTTTAAATAATGGCGTATGTCTTGCTTCCGATACCTGGGTGATGACCAAGCAAACTGAAGGATCCATAGATGTCTTTGGGAGAAGGATCCTTCGAACGATCTACGGGATAATAAGAAAGAATAATGGTTGGCGTCGTCGAAACAACAGGGAGCTATATGATATCTACATATGGAGTGCCCGATGTGATCAGTTCCATCAAGATGGGGAGCTTGAGATGGGCTGGTCACATAATCTGAATGGACGACGACAACCCCACAAAAACCTCACACTCTCTGTGTCACAACGTTAGAGGAGACCAGGAAGACCAATGACTCGATGGATGGACAGTGTTGGTTCGGATACATCCGCAGAAATTAGAAAATGGAGAACGAAGATAGCGGATAGACGGTAATGGAGGAGACTCCTGGATTCAATCATGGCCCACCCAGGGCTGTCGTGCTAATGATGATGATAATGCTCTGTATCAAAGTTAAATTGTCGTAAAAATAAATTTCAAAAATCTTTCTGTGCTTGACTTTCTGGGGCTAGGTTGCGGCCATAGGGGACTAGCCAGTAAAGTTGAGGGTGGCTGCAGCCCCACCCTAGGATTCTGGGTAACAGGTCAGTACCCCCTTCAATTCTTACCTATGGAAGAGCAGGGCAGACGCCTTAATGCCTCGCTCGGCGGTGACTCATCAAACGTGGCGATGAGTAAGTCTGCATCATCGGGCGATGGAAATCGAAGCACTGAAAGTACTGTCCGGTGGTGTACCTGAAATTCGCCAACATGAGTACCAAGAGGTGGAGGAGCCCCCCGTGATGATTGGTCGGCACGACCCACTCGGCGGTACCCGAGCTGATGACGAGACAGGTGCAGCTAACGCTGCGCCTGGTGTGGAAATCGAAGAACTGAAAGTACTACGGGCGTGACGAAGGCTCCCTGTGGCAGTCTGTTGTTCGTGGAGCTGCTGGGAGGGTAACCCCTGCTATGATTCACGGGCCATCACGAGTGTGGTCGGACTCTTAGTGGCAGTGGTATGAAATATGAAATATGCATGGTGGTAGTTCTTGTTTTGTCCGACGAGCAGCCGCTCTGGGGATGAACAGAACACTTAGTTCTATAACGTTCCCTATGGAGTGGGGTAGGTGACTGCGACTTTTCCTAAATGTGCTTGACTTTACCTGTAGTAGACATTTAGCATACGTTATCAACAATTAATTACCATCTTTACATCATGTCCCTAACGGTGTAAGCAGATATGATCGGTAATCGAGCACCACTGGCTTTGGAAGAATAGAGGATTTTTTTTTATTTTGAAAAATGTGCATTTAAAAAATATAATTTTCACAACATAATAAATGTAAATAACACATGTGAAGTAACTTAATCAGCCCATCTTCGATCTCATGTTAAATGTTTACTTAACTGCTGGTAACAAAACAATGAATATTTCTGTTTAATGTGAACTAGCGTCTGGGTCTGGCGACTAGCGTCTGAATGTAAAGAAAATTATACGGGATGTAATAAAATACAACAGCGAAATAAAAGTATGATTAATTTTGGATAAGGTTGAGGTAGTCTATATCAATAAATGCGAATAAATGCGGAATAAGTTTATAATGTATTCGCATTTGATGACATTTTTCAAATAAATTATATTTCTTAACATATTATTTACGTAGTTGTAAGATACCCACTATTTTTAATACTATTTGTTATTATTTATTTATTCAGTTAAATATTTGTGCGCATGCGTATTTCCGACATCCGTCCCTTGATCCGTCTGTCGCGGGACGCTTGTCTAATATGGCTCTTGAAACTGGACATACAGAATATGTCCACGGATCTGATCCTTTCCAAATTATTGTATGTGGTAAGGCATCGGTACAATGGCGAATTCTGAGCGGCGCACATACTGATATTTGCCGAATCTAGCCGTCAAAAATCGATTTCGTAAAAATGGTCCCAGCTTAAAAAAAAACTTCCCCCAATAGTCAACTCCTTTCCGAGTCTATCTTTACCGTTATCTACTACCATGTCAGCCGAAACTTAATCGTCTTTGGTAGCGCACATATTTTTGTAAAGAGTTATTTGTGAAACAGTATGGCTCAACAGTTAATATTGTTTGTTTGGTCATGAGATATTAAAAACTGTTATGGATTATGAAAGTACAGATAAGACCCCGTAAATTTGACTAATAATTGGCCTTGTTTATTTAAAATTTTATTAATATTTTTGCAAACCGAAAATGGGTATCTCATTTTGTATCTTTACAGGCATTAATTAACAGTCTCTAAGAAATTTTTTCGCTACTTCCACCACCACCCGCTCTTCTGTTTTTTCCTGAAGGGGCCCTTCAGGAAAAAACAGAAAGGTTATTCTTCCCACTGAGCAAGCCGTCCAGCGGGATTGCCAGATATTCTGTAAGTTTTCGATAGCATTTCTTTCAACAAAACTGCGTGACACTCGGCCCTCTGGATGGAAAAGAAGAATATCTCCAATCACAGAAGAACGGCCCCGCATAAGATAGCACCTCTACGCTGCATTTCCAGATCTAGCGGAGTCATGCCTGTTAATATTGGCTGTGCTTCGGTAGGACTCGCTCCATATGCTTTGGATAAAGCTATAAGAGCGAATCTTTGGCCTGAGAGCAAAATTCTTCGCATGTGTTGAAGCTCACAAGTGTGAGACCAGCAGCAGAATAGTGCTTCAACAGTAAAACCATGCAGAAATTGCCGCGGATATTCACCGTTTTTGTGCATTTGGGTCCATTTACTATATTATTTCTTCTTTTTTTTTACATTCTATGTTAATTTTAAAATAAATGAATATTTACGTTGTTTTATGGTCTTCAGGTTGTTCAAACGTTGGCATAATGAGCTGAAGGTGTATTCTTGATGAAATGAAACTTGCCTTCTTTCAACTAAAAATTGAAATATATCGAAAACTTCCTTCTTTCGCGTGAAAATTATTCTGATGAGAAAATCAAAGACATCAAGCGCAAGTTCTCGTATATAAATCAATATCAGCAAATAAAAATCACATAAAATATGTTTGGTATGTTAAAATTAATATTTTTTAAAATGTCTCTGCAATCAATATTGGAGTTTATCATATCATAAAGTTATATTATGTCCCAGGTTCTTCGTCTTCTCTGTAAAGTCTGCAATTCATGTTTGTAGTCATTACCAAATTTGAACTTCATCTATTTTTTAGCTTATGTGGCATTCCACCCAATCATTAGGGTGATTTCATTTGTACTTCATGTGCCACAAAATATGTGATGAATTCGTTCTATCTATACCAGAAGGGATACTCATTACACGATCTTTTTATTTTTTGTTATCTATTATTGTTGTCGAACCCATTCTTGCAAAAAGAAGAGGTTCTACAAGAGGTATGAAACGAAGATCAAATCCCTTCCCGCTTAACTCCTTAAATAAGAAAGAAAATAGGAAAAGTCATCGGTCACCGCAAAAGAAATTAAAAAAAACATGTAAGAAATTAAAACCCGAGTGGTCGTCGTGGGGGATTAGACCAATACTCTCTAACGAAGAAACAGATATTGTAAAAGAAATGGAATAATAAAAAGGCTGTATTATTATTATTATTATGAGCTAAATATCATTTGAGTTAATGTTTTTTTTATATAATGTGATGGAGAGTTTTGCGTTGGCTACGACCCTATTCAAAATTTATGCAATTGTTTGTGACAAAGATTAAATATCTCGCAATAGTGAATATGCACTATCATAATGATAAAATTAAGAATACAATTGCAATTATCGTTTTATAAATCATTGATAAGACACAAAATAACAAATAACTTACAAATCATATTAGTAGCAACATCGAGAATAGTCTACACGTGTAACGTAGGTATGAGTCAGTCAAAAAAATCAGGGTTGCCCAGAAGTAAAGGACTTAACGAAAATGGTGACAGAAGACGATATTTTCAATCGCTCCCTTCATTAGGGTCCGATGATTTATTAAATTTATTAAGTTTTTTGAATTACTTTCAAAGAGTAGCTACCACAAAAAAATCATATTTAATATCTCCGAAGAACTTTGGAGATTTTTTTGCAACGTGTTATTAAGAAATGCACTTTTCTATCAATATATTTATATTTAAATGCTATTTCTATATTCACAGAAAACGAAAATTGATTTTCAAAAGACGCTCGCCAAAAAAAAATGTACTTACTACAAAAAAGTGCCCTGTATCAGATAAACTAATGCATTTTATGCAGATTGTAGTTGTGTAAAGTTAAATAATATATAGGTTTCTATTTCACAATTCAATTTTCATTGTATTATTTTAAGACGCAAATTTTTATGAAAAATAAAAATTCGTAATTTTGTTAAATAAGTGTAAGAATTATTATTAACATATAGTAATTTTTAGTTTCTGTTTGATTCAAGTTCGTATTTTCGTTAAATTAGGGTATTAAATATAATTTATTTAAATCGGTAAGCTCCAATTTTGGATTCATAATTTAAAATTCATCCTCATAATCTTAACACTTAAGGGGGGGGACTGCTGCCAACGTACCTATTTTTCAATTTGATATACCTACATCATTATTTCTTATCAAATCGTTTTGAAAAAAATAATTTTGATAGTTTGGGTATTAATGAAGAAAAATATATCTTTACTTTTTGATAGTGTTCTGTATAAATTCTTATAGAAAAATAATGGCATATCCCTATTTTCAACGTTTATCTTATATTTTTAATAAAATATAAGGCGTAGTTCAACATTTTTTTTTTAAATTAAAGGAGACAAAAATAACTAGAAAATATGATGTGACGTTGTATTAATGCTTCAGGTTTAGTAAATAAACCTAAAAACATTTATTTTCCATTCAGGGCAATTGCGAAATAAAAGTTTTTTTGGTTTATCATCTTAACCTGATGCATTAATGCAACATTACATCGTATTTTTTAAGATATTTTGACCTTCTTTAATTTATAAAAAAATATAATGCTCTATACCTTATAGTTTTTTAGAAATTTAAGATAAATGTCAAAAATCGGGGTATGCTTATATACAGAACATAATTAAAAAGTTAAGGTATATTTTTCTTTATTAATATCCAAACTAACTAGGTTATTTTTATCAAAATGATTCGTTTTGTAGTACCTAATTATGCAAATTCAAATTGAAAAAAATAGGTATGTTGCGCGTTGGCACCAGTCACCCTGTTAATATACTGCACACATTTATATATACAATTTCACACATCATTCACACAATATCTCACCACAATAATATGTAACTACTCCTAACTTATCTTAATATACTACAGTTACTCCAGTGACAACCTGTAATTGGCTTTAGTACTTACATCATATATTTTTTGAAAAAGAATGAATACCTATGTCCTTGTAGTAACAAGTATATGTATATCCTCATATGTTCCCTAAATTAAGCCAAATGCTTGTGCCATAGGTGAACGAAATCTGTCGTGGCAGGATTCGAACTCGGGACCACTGTATTACAAACCCAGCGCGCTAACCACTCTGCCACCACCCATATATCCACCCATTTATTTTATATAATTTATTATAAGCTGTATTTTGTCCTCTTTTTAAATAAATTATAGTACTGTTCAGGTGGCATAAAAAATCAAATATAATTTAAAAAAAAATGTTTTAAAAAGCATTAACAAAAAAATATTGAAAAAAACGATCAACATATAAAAATCAATACAAATAAGATTATATTAAAAGATTATAGTGTCGGCCTTCGTGGCTCAGTTGGTTAGAAATCTGACTGCTGATCCAAGGGTCCCTGGTTTGATTCCCAGTGGTGACACAGTTTTTAATTGTGTTTTCAGTCTGGATCTGTGAGACGATAAATATCGTATGTCTCCAGAATGTGGCAACTTGTTATTGGGTACGTGTTAAATATTTATTTGACATAGCACCTGTTAGTTGCCTGAGAAGCTACATAAAATTTTATTTCAATCTTGTTTATTCTTCTTCTTGCTATAACTAAAGTTCTTTTCCTTCATAAATTATCTTATTGTAAACCATTTATGGAAACTTTGCTGGTTTATTTGATTATTATTTTTACCATTACAATATATTTATAAAACTGTATGTTTCCTTGTCTTGAACTTTTAGTCGAGAGGGGGGGGGGGCGATTTGCACGAAACCATCGAATCAAAAAGACACAAATTTGTGCTCTGCGCAACCGGAAGTTCGTTCAAGATGTTTGACGAAAATTATACCTCATGCTATCTATATTACTTCCAGTGTTTTCATCGTAGAAAAGCCAGTGGTTATCTTTATTTTTCTGGAAAATAATATTACTATATTCGATTATCAACATCGCTTCAATGACAATTTGTGGCTGATTTGCGTTATTTTTTTTTTAATTTTAAATAAATATATTTCATATGATGGGAATTATTTTCAGGACACTGGCACATAATTCAAATGACGTACGACTGACACGATATAAGTATAAATTATAATAGTGTAGGTACATTATTTGTTTTATCTAATAAATTTTATTGAACAAATAAACTTAATACTTGATGTTTTGATGGACATAATTTATGAAATGAATGATTACGTAAACTAGCCAACTGCAGATCATTGTGTAGTGAAAATATGCATTTCTAATTTGTTCTTATTCTGAGAGAATAAATAATTTATTTTAACTATGTAAAATTCAGAAATATAGTTAATGTAAACCCATTAGGCTGATTGTAACTATTAAATCATTTATTTTTATGAATATTTTCAAATATATTATTTGAAATGAAATGAAATCAAGCAAAGTTATCTTCACATAATGATTTTATAATAAGAGCTTGAGTGCTTTAGATGGTTCTCGATAGAGTCGGAGATATTGGTACCTACCTGTATTTATTAGTAAAAATATATAAATAAATAAGTACCTACTATACCTAATGTCCTAAAATCATGGTTCAAGGTCATCAATAATGAAGATTTGGAGAAGTTGGTGGACTCGATGCCTCGAAGAATAGAGGCTGTGATAAAAAATAAAGGCTACCCAACTAAATACTAATGTGATTTATCTTAAACACGTGAATTTTAAATTTTATTGTCATTAACAGTTTTCCATAGCTGAGTTTAATATTTTTTATATCTTATTCAATGTACAATAATTTTAATAAAATGTGTATTATATCTGAATATTTTATGCATAAATGATAATTCATGCATAACCCACACTATAATAAAGACAAGGCAATAATATTTTTATAGAAATATTCAGTTAGAAATCTAAGAAGGAAGATTTTCTATATAATTTAGTCAAGTAAAAAGAGTTTCCATTCTTTTGGCCACTACTGTACCCACCCCATATTTTATGATGTATAATAGCCGATTAAAACATGCAATATACTGAATAATGAGACAATGGTGTCCGACCCTGCCGTTTATAAACATTATCTGAAGAAAATAAATATAAAATCCACTCCAGGTCAAGTTCACGCTCCATACAACACTACAAATACTTACATTATTATTACACTTTACGATCGAGTGAGGAATCATCCGAACGGTTCTCTTCAATGAATGCAGAACGCAGTCAGCTATCAGATATTATGCCGGGTTGTCGTGGCATGGCGCGAAACACGCACAAATAATCATAATATTTAAATTTTATTCCATTTTACCCGCATACAACACATACACACCGATCTAGTCGCGATCCGCTTTTTCTATGGTTGTCACGTAGTGTTAATATTATGTTCCAATAACTTCCGCATTTAAACATAGTGTCAAATTTAATACAAATAAATTTTAAAATGCAAAATATTATTTTAAAATCGGTAATACAATAAATATAAAAATAATTGTTTAAAATAAAACGTGATTCATTGTGCTTTGTTGATTTTTTATGCACCAAGTGTGTTTAAAATCTATTTAATAATAATAAAAAAAATATATTTGGTGAAACCATAGTTAGGTATTGTATTGATAAAATAATGTAATTATTTTTTGAATACTTAATTATTCGCGATGTATTTTGAAATTTTGACCACGTTTTAAAGTGTCGATCATTAAAAAAGTATTATTTGTTATTGATAAATTAAACTAATTATTTAGCTCTGCTCTGTATAGAATATCACAAGTCTTTTAAAATGGTGAGTATTATTTAAAATTGTTATAATTATTTGCCATCATTATACCATTGTTTGCCATCGTCTTCAGAATTATACAAAATGATGATAGTTATTTACTTTACTTTAAATCTCTAAAAAAATATTTTGGTGACTTAAAAAAAGTGTTCTTGAATCTCATAAAATCTTTCGAATGTGCTTAAAAATTGTGTAATAAGTACGAGAATTATTAAGTGTCAATTCGGATTTAAGCCTAGGCACTAGGTACACACTAAATAATTTATGTTTGCATAAAATACTATTTACTTAATATACTAAAATATAATCCTACTCAAACAAAAAATGTCTATATAAATATAAAACACATATAAAAGACTGCTCCACTTTTAATTACAAAGTCAAACAAAAACCAAAATTAGTTTC
This sequence comes from Molanna angustata, assembly GCA_963576475.1. Taxonomy (NCBI): domain Eukaryota; kingdom Metazoa; phylum Arthropoda; class Insecta; order Trichoptera; family Molannidae; genus Molanna; species Molanna angustata. The sequence goes on along the minus strand of OY754981.1, from coordinate 25,234,398 downwards.
TTTTTTAATGAATATGTCCTTGTTAAACAAGTACATATAGATCTTCCTTAAAATAAGCATAAACGCATGTGCTACAGGTGAACGAAATTGGTCGAGGCAGGATTCGAACTCGCAACCACTGGATTACTAGCCCAGCGCGCTAGCCGATCTGCCATCGACCTATCTAGTTGAATTCTTCTTTTTCTTCCTATTGCCATCTCTTCACAGATGGATGTAGGTCTCTTCTTGTTTTCTCTTTTCATATCTTATTTTAGAATTTCGTAACCATCAGTTACCAGCGACTATAGGAAAGTAAGTTACCATTTGACAACACACCCACATTTGTTCACATGATTGTTCATAAATAAGTTAGTTACCATTTGTCAATATTTTATAAATAAGAATACGTCGCTAGACATTGTGTAAAAATAAAAAAAATACGGCATACTTATCGCCAAATAACCTGAGAAATTTAAAGTTAAGTCAGATTTGAGTTCTGCGCAGCCCACATCATAAACTATAAAGGTAATGGCGAAAATTACAGGTGAAAAATACGAGAGACAGGTATGGATGTCTCTCGTATTTTGTCATTACCACGTGAACGGTACAAACAGACGATGTATGAGTTTACATAAAGCTATAGCCGTGTGGTACTATGTTTAGTCTGATACTCAGTAAGGGAGATTACACGATGATATGTATATATTAATTATGTATAATGTATCTATTAGTGTATAAAAAATATAATGCGATAGGAAGCTGTTTCGTCTGATAAGAGCATTCTCAAACAAACGTCATCATCTATCAATACAAATTATATTTATAAAAATTTTATCAAATGTCTTGTATGAGTGATTCATTCTCAAATACAATAGTCGAGAATAATCTTTAAAATTGTAAACAAAAGTATCAAATGAAAAGTGTAAACTTTATATTTTAATAATTGCGAAAGTGAATGCATTGTGATGTACTGTATGTATACCTATTTATTTTATTGTTTTTTACCTATGTCTATATAACCTTTTATACATATACAAAATAAATTAATGTTAAACGTGATAAATAAATGCATACAGATGAAACAAAAATAAGATGAAATAATACACACATTATCTAATTAATACATAATAAAAATAAAAAAATAAATCTTGAATTAAAAAGTTATTTTATATAAAAGATAGGTACACTACAACAAAAAAGAAATATGTAAACATTAATAAAATTCAAACTTTTCGATTATGGCCACATAGGAAGGATGAATGAAGGAAGCCTGACGAAGAGAAGGTTACAAATTTGACAGGAACAGAACAAGATTTGGAGTCGTCCAATAAAAAATGGCACGTCATTAAAAATAAATATTTTTGTTTATTATGAAAATGTTGGGTCTACTATAGTTATAATAAAATTAATAAATAATAAGTATTGTCATGTCTTTAAAAAAAGTGTAATTGCAAATTATGTTTTAAAATTGCATAATGTAAACAACAATAAAAATGCATTCAAACATTCTAAAATAATACATAACCTATATATATATATATATATATATATATATATATATATATATATATATATATATATATATATATATATATATATATATATATATATATATATATATATATATATATATATATATATATATATATATATATATATATATATATATATATATATATATATATATATATATATATATATATATATATATATATATATATATATATATATATATATATATATATATATATATATATATATATAACCTATGATCATGTTTTTTTTTTATTTTTTGCAAACTTGTATTATTTTATATCAATCATAACGACAAAATGTAATAGGCCTTAATACTTGATGTTACTATTGTATTGTACTATGTCTTAACGCTGTTTTTTGTCCAACTTTAACATAAATAAATAAATACACGTAGGCAAAAGGACCGTTGCTTTCATTGTTTACAAACCAATTAGGTACTCAATAGATGTCGTTACAAAATAGTCACTTCATAGATGGCGATGGTGTTTTTACCTTATTTTCATACGAACAGATTTTCATGATTAAAATATAATATTGGATTTATAGGGAAATTCGATGACAGGTCGTAAACCCTGTAGTTGCCTTGAGTTTCTGGTTCACCTATTTCATTACAACTTCGTCTCTATTGAGATGTAAAAAATTTTCACAAAAGAAATAAATACCTACTTGAAATTAAAAAAAAAAGTTATAATAAACTATCAAATAATTAACATATTCGTGATTTTTGTAATAAATAAAACTAGTTGCATGTAGCACATGAGATCTAACTGTCGATGGCGATAGTATGTATAATTGAAGAATACGTAGGTACACAACCTAAACAAAAATTAATAAATATTTTAGATGGGTCGATGGAAGAGCGGTTAGCGCGCTGGGCTAGTAATCCAGTGATCGCGAGTTCGAATCCTGCCTAGACCGATTTCGTTCACCTATAGCACAAGCATTTATATGCTTATTTTAGGGAACGTAGGAAGATGTATATGTACTTGTTCAACAAGGACATATTAATTTTTTATTTAAAAAAAAAATTAATATATTTTGTTTTCAATATAAAACATGTAGGTATGCATGTCAGGATAGGATATTATAGAGGTCAGTCCTTTGATCCTACCCAGAATATGAAAACAGCATGATGGTATGTATGTATGTATATTTGGAGATTAAGTAGGTATCAAATTATTGAGTGAGATATTGTACATATAGTGTAATACTGCCTTACAAATTGTATGAAACGATGTCGTCACTAAATTATTTTCATATGAAAATTGTTAAAAAAGTTTGAGATGCTGACCGCCGTGGCACAGTTGGTAAGCCGTTCGGTTTCCGTGCGGGCGTCCTGGGTTCGATTCCCAGCAGAGGAGAAATTTATTTAAATTCATTTCTCACGCAAATATTGCTTCTCTGGGCTGGAAACACTGGTTAGTTGGAAAAAATTGCCATACGGCAATAAAATCGCCACTTGCGCAGGGTACAAGGAAGTGTTCATTATTATTATGTACTACTACAGTGTTCATATTTTTTACATAAAATTAAATTATCTTGATATTTTTTAAAAACTTACGCAGTTAAACACAAATTCATCACAAAAACATGTTTTTCTGATTAAAAAATGTTTGAGATACTCTAAGAAAGAAAAAATATTTTAAATTTTGTATTTGTCTATATTCATACAAATTTTCAGATATTATATTAAAACCGCCTAATACACAAATACATTATGAAGTTACGTGTAAGTAAGGGTAACAATCGTGTGCGTTAAAATAGGTTTATATATAATTATGTGTCACAAACTTAACAGGGGATATAACGCTATCTAGTGACCGAAAACACGATATTATATTAAAACCGCCTAATACACAAATACATTATGAAGTTACGTGTAAGTAAGGGTAACAATCGTGTGCGTTAAAATAGGTTTATATATAATTATGTGTCACAAACTTAACAGGGGATATAACGCTATCTAGTGACCGAAAACACGATATTATATTAAAACCGCCTAATACACAAATACATTATGAAGTTACGTGTAAGTAAGGGTAACAATCGTGTGCGTTAAAATAGGTTTATATATAATTATGTGTCACAAACTTAACAGGGGATATAACGCTATCTAGTGACCGAAAACACGATATTATATTAAAACCGCCTAATACACAAATACATTATGAAGTTACGTGTAAGTAAGGGTAACAATCGTGTGCGTTAAAATAGGTTTATATATAATTATGTGTCACAAACTTAACAGGGGATATAACGCTATCTAGTGACCGAAAACACGATATTATATTAAAACCGCCTAATACACAAATACATTATGAAGTTAGGTGTAAGTAAGGGTAACAATCGTGTGCGTTAAAATAGGTTTATATATAATTATGTGTCACAAACTTAACAGGGGATATAACGCTATCTAGTGACCGAAAACACGATATTATATTAAAACCGCCTAATACACAAATACATTATGAAGTTACGTGTAAGTAAGGGTAACAATCGTGTGCGTTAAAATAGGTTTATATATAATTATGTGTCACAAACTTAACAGGGGATATAACGCTATCTAGTGACCGAAAACACGATATTATATTAAAACCGCCTAATACACAAATACATTATGAAGTTACGTGTAAGTAAGGGTAACAATCGTGTGCGTTAAAATAGGTTTATATATAATTATGTGTCACAAACTTAACAGGGGATATAACGCTATCTAGTGACCGAAAACACGATATTATATTAAAACCGCCTAATACACAAATACATTATGAAGTTACGTGTAAGTAAGGGTAACAATCGTGTGCGTTAAAATAGGTTTATATATAATTATGTGTCACAAACTTAACAGGGGATATAACGCTATCTAGTGACCGAAAACACGATATTATATTAAAACCGCCTAATACACAAATACATTATGAAGTTACGTGTAAGTAAGGGTAACAATCGTGTGCGTTAAAATAGGTTTATATATAATTTAAAATATCGGAAACCCAATTTATTGATTTTTTGCATTTTTAGAACAATCCTGACTTGAAATGAAAAAACTTTATCGATCATTCACTTTGATTTTATACACTCTTTAAACACATAAAATATTTGTTTCTTTACGACACATAGTTATGGAGTAATTCAAAAAACGATGTAAAAAAATGATATTTTTTTGAGGAATTTAAGTTCGAAGAATATTCACTTGAAAAATGTTGAAAATACTAATGGTATTTTTTTAGAAACATACTGTTTAACATCTTTGAGAAATTTGATTTCATATTGTTGTCTTTAGGATATAATATGCCCCCTTAATTTATAAATAAATAATTGTGAGTTGGGCCTCAATCCACAACATTATCGTGTCAATATTGTAAGAAACACTGACATACCTAATTGCTGCAACTTCAAATCATCAAGTGCATGCATGTGCCAAGCGTTATCTAGAAACTAAAGAAACAACTGCAAATATGGTTTCAAAAATAAGGCGTCGTCCTCAACCCACCGATTTAAAATTTATTTTGTAAATTACCTACATAATTCCAAATGACGCAGAAGAGAGAAATGCGTATTATCTGCCGTCACACGAAAAAATAATATTGATATTGTTATGTATAAGTATCAAATAAATAATTATTTATTGAATTTGTTATCAAAAATGACATTTTCGATATGCACTTGAACTGTTGGCAGTCAAACGTGTAAAATCATTATAAATTTTATATATTTATATATGTGTCCAATTTGAGAAGCGAGTTTTAAGTAGAAAAGGGCTTTTCAAATAAATTTTTTAAAACTTTTTATTTTTAAAATTTAATTATTCTATTTTATTTTTTTAGTTTCCCACGAAAGATATAGAAATAATACTACTTTGAATTAACTCGATTCGCTTAGAAAGCTCAATTAAAATGTTTTCTAACTTGTACTCATCCACAATAACTGTCTATTACTAACTTAAAACTAAAAAAAATCCTTCACTCCTCCCAGTGTCATAGTTAAGTTACTGACTATGCGCAAAAGCTCGAGAAAGGGTTAATAATATTCACTTGATGTGGGTAGAATGCATAACAAAATTAATGTCTCGGTAATAATATAGTTATTGGAAAACAACTTGGAGCCCGTCTTGAGCCCGTCACTTTTTGCTTGGTTGGTATATGTGCGTACCTCCCTCCCCACTATTTTGTTTGAGTTTTATTAATGTATATTTCCTTGTGCATATACATCTTCCTTACCAAGTACATATACATCTTCCTACATTCCCTTAAATAAGCAAAATGTTTGTGCTATAGGTGAATGAAATCAGTCGAGGCAGGATTCGAACTCGCGACCACTGGATTATTAGCCCAGCGCGCTAATCGCTCTGCCATCGACCATCTAAGTTTAAATATGTAATTTAAATATGACCCATCTAAATACCTGATTATCTTCCTCTCCTCTTCCTTTCCTTATACCTTAGTCTTCCTATCAATGCTATGATTTGTTCTTATCTATTTGTTTTTTTATTACTTTTCTTCTGCTATCTTTATTTATTTTGTAATGTGATTAACTTATTGCCATAGTACAGATTGTTTTGTATATTTAACATTTACTCTGGTTGGTTGGAAGAAATTGCCATTAGGAAATAAGCCCGCCAGTGTACTAATTATATGTACAAGAAGATCAAATAAATAAATAAATAGATCTAAGTTTAAATAATATGTAATTTTGTGTGTTGTATGTGGTCAAGATATTTTAAATTATGTTGATCACTACCCTTTGGTGTTTTAAAATGTACGTGTGTTTGTCACTGATCACCTCCTAAACGGCTGAACCGATTTTGATGAAATTTTTTTATATAGATATATAATTCTTTTGTACGTGTGGATGTCACTGAACTCTTCCTAAACGGATGAACCGATTTTGATGAAATTTTTTGTGTGTGTTTGTGTGAGTCCCTGAATGGATTAGATTCACAAAAAGGAATTTTATAAAAATATCAATCGTTATAAATATTTTCGGAATATGCATTTTGAATAATGGCGAAATTGCTTTCGATATGTCATAATATTATGCAATGTTGGTTATGCCATTAAAACTTGACGTTTTTCTCAATGCTGTCTGCGGTATTCGTTTCATATTTTTAATATTTTATGTAATCATTCTTATATTATGCATAATTTTTTATTATTGTTGCATGAAGCTATTTAGTATTTTTCTGTTCTAAGTGGTGTTTTGACGATAGGTATATCAAAGTCATTTCAGTGTAATATTTCGTAATGTTTTCGTTTTAATATTTCTATTAATTTATGAATATTACATTAAATAATATAGTTGTTATTATTATTATATTACTGTGTGACATTATTATTTTGTGATATGATTTTTTCTATTATCATTGTCTGGTGTCGTGATAACAGGCAAGCCAACTTTCGTGCAGGACAGCGTCTGTCGGGTCCGCTAATAATATAATTTCACGAATGTACAGATAGTTGCTTCAGAACAGTTTTCTTTCTAGTGAAACCGATATCATATAATTATAATTGTATTTATTTTGTTTTAATAATAATATAATATGTAAGCCAGCTCATGGCTTACAAAAATTTTCAAATTACCTTTATGATTTTTTTATATTTTCGACCTTTTTCAAAATTTCACGATTATCCACATTGGTAATTTTTTTAATTTGCATAAATTCGCATACTCTAAGATCCTACATAATTATCATCACGCCATGTTCCTATTATTGCGGTAAGGTAGAGATAATCGAGCGCCACATACTTCTGTTTGCATACATTCACCACTTCACTTACATTCATACATGCTCGCCTGTTCCCTTCTTGGGATTGGGATGATTAGGAGACAATCCAAAAAAAATGTATGGTTCACCAGGGAAAAGCTTTGGTTGTTAGATGGAGTTGCGAAGAATGCTTGTCCGTAACTGACGTGGCGCTGCGAAAAACCAACAGTTATGGAGGTGAACTCTACAGGAGGTCAATACCCGACCTGGGTTGTATAGCCACAGATGATGATGACTGTTTACATAATTGTTTGTTTGGCGATAGGTTGCGGTCATAGGGGCCTAGCCAGTAAAGTTGGGAGTGGCTGCAGCCCCATCCTATAGGTGCTGCGGGCAACAGGTCAGTGCCCCCTTCAATTCTTACCTATGGAAGAGCGGGTCAGATGCATCAATACCACGATCGATAGTGACTTGTCACACGCGGCGAAGGTCCAGCTATAGAGTCATCATATTCTGGTGTGGCACCCCTCAAATTCGAGAGGAGGGTAGGGCTATCAGATGTGATGAAGGCTCATTTTTGAGATCTCCAACACAAGCACTAAGGGGGTGGGGAGAAGCCTCCCGCTTGTCTTCTTGAGATTGACTTCTTAGGGGCAGTGGTATGAAATACGCCTGATAGTATTAGTTCCTTGTGTCGTCAGACGAGCAGCCGCTCCGGTGATAACCGAGGTTAAAACTCCAAAACATTCCCAATGAAATGGGATAGGAGAATTCGAAATCCTCTAAATGTTTAGATAAATATGAAACAATAGAATCTGTTCAAAGAAGACTATCACGAATTTTGGTTTTTAGAGAGGGGATAAGTCATCAATTTGAATGTTATAATGACAGGCTGGTGTATCTTCATTTGATATCATTAAACAATAGACAAAAAATCGCATAGAGACAATACAATTTAAATGGAGCCGATTACACTTACACGTGTGTTGCAAGTGTGAGCAGCTCCATTTAAAATGTATTATCACTAGATCACACGACATTATATCGTGCCCGACACACGACACACGACACGTGGGAACGGACAGACACTCAGCCCTTATATCTTCGTTAGTTATTCTGTCATAATAATTTTGTTGCATAACCTTTCATACGAGATCTTTGCTTTATTTCAAAAACAAAAAAAGCCCTTGAGATTGTTTGTCACAAAAAATTTACTACATCGTCACAAAAATAAAATATTTGACAGAATTATGTAGGAAAAATTTTTTACTAGTAAATAAAATTATATTTAGGTAGACATTATATTATGTTCTTTATACTACCAGCTATTGATTTTGAATATTTTTTTCTGGATGGCAAAATATGTCGACCGTCGACTTGATGGTATGCCATTATTTGTTTTCTATGCATGCGGGCATCTCTGGTTCAATTCCCTGCAGAGGAGGAGTTTATTAAAAGAAATATTTTTCTTCTTATCTGCTTATCTGAGCTGGAAACGAAATATAATTCTTGCTTATCTGAGCTGAAAACGAAACCTTTAAGAAATTGCCATTATGGTAATAAACTCGTCACACTCAGAAGTAACAAGGACTTTTATACATTTTATATTCTGTTAAGAACACATATAACGTGAGAATTATATTGAAAAATGTATGAATTTTGATTTCTGTCACTTGGTATTTATAAATACTACAAAGTGTTTTATATGAGAGTATTATAAGATGCTAGTGCCAAGAATTACATAGAATTTTAAGAAATATGGAAATTGCGAGATTCTAAAGCAAATATATATAATGTGGCTACGTCTTAACATGAATATAAAACATGAAACATAAAACATTTAGGTACATATTATATTTATTTGTTCCTTCTGCGGCTGACATGTTACAGTGTAGAGTTCGAGTTCCAGTGGACTATTGTTTAAAATTAGCTCTGTTATACATGTATGTACATAGTGCACGTATAATGAATACTTTCTATAGTACAAGGTTTTAAAAAAAATATCTATAGTACAAAGTACAAGTACATTCATGTACCTAATATCTAGTAAAACTATCTATACCATTGTATTTTTTTATCAATCAATCAAATTCATAATTTGTGACGTGAAAATTATCTCGACATTTATTTTAATTTAATTTATTTATTAAAAAATAAATATATAAAATAATCAATATTAACAAGTTTTACAAGGAGTTATTTTTGTTATTATTAAAAATAAAATGTCTTGTGTTTTAAAGTTAGTCTCATTTCACAATAACTCTAAAATAACTATAACTCAGCAAAAAACATAGAAAATAAAATATTCATTATGAAAATATTTGATCAGCCTTCCAAGCATCTATTATCTTCTATCTTTTTCACTATTTACTCTTCAATTTGCGAAAAGTTTACTGTTATGACCGTTAGTATAAGGAATAACTTTTTAGAAGTATGACGAGTGGTCCACCCACTCATTGTTAAGAATTTGCAATGGTTTCTCAAAGTGGGTGACGTGGCTCCCTCTTGATTCCTTCGTTGGATGATACATCAATCATTGATTAATTCTTATGTACATATTTTTTTACTTCGACACTTGTAACTTGTGTAACTTCTATAACTTATGTAACTTCTATAACATATGTAACTTCTATAACTTATGTAACTTGTATTTTTTATGTAATTTATTTTTTGCCTAACTATTTTTGTTTCTTCTTTTTTACTTAACTTTTGTAACCTTAGTATCTCTTATTTATGTAACACTTATGGAATTTGAGCTCATGTAATATTGTGTGCATCCATAATTGGACGTCCTGCACTCATAATAATAACCAAAATTGTTTTCTATTTATGAAAATTGTAAGCTGGATGTCTGTCGATGTACCCTTTTTCAATAAATAAATAAATAATTATAATATACACGCGATTATATCATAGATTATACACTCGTGGCATCGTTAGCCCTCCCTTATTTGTATAATAGCAACATTGTAATTTTTCCATATACAGAGCGTCACAACACAATGTCATAATATTATGTAGGTAAGTACCAATATTAAATTTAGAAGTTTTAAAATTTTGGTAACTTAATGATTATTGACTAAAGCTAGAAACGTGTCTAAAATGACTGTAACATGAACAGAGGAAAAAAAGACATTAAAGCAGAATTCCGTTTAGTAAATCTATTATCATGATACTGTGGCGCAGCGCAGCACTGCGCCTTCGAGAATATAAAAAAAAAATCAGTCATTCATTCATACCATCACGGCATATCCCACAATGTGGGGTAACCAGCGAAAGGTGTGGGGGTGTGCATTGCCTTATAAAAGGGAGCACAACACATCTGTGTATGCCCACACACCAGTGTCGTCTCACCTAAAAAGGCACTACATTCAGAATGGGTGGTGAACCTCATTGCTGAACTATGTCAGATGTTATTGTTGCCTGATGTATTTTCGATTACCCGGCTCTTACGGGACACTCGAAAACAATAATAGAAAAGAGTGGAAGCACAAAAAATAATACAATATACAATCGATACAATCGACACCATAATTTATTATTCAATAAATTACCAAAATTATCGTCACCTTTTTGAGTCTACATTTTTTAAATCTGTTCTATTAAATGGTCTGCATCACGAATTAATGGGTGACAAAAGATCCTTCAAAGAGTGGGCGGAGATTTAAAAAGTTTGAGAAACAATGTAATGGTGTGGCATTTTATCTTCTAAACATTTCTTCGAATTCAATTATCATATTTCATTATACAACAGTTAGACGAACCAGGTTTTAAACAAATCCGCATGCTATCTTCAGACAAACTTGTTTTTGAATACTCGCTTCATATTTTACTAGGTATAAATTGCATTAGCTAGCTGATTATTCCATATACGATTTTAAAATACTCAAATGTAACACAAAACACATAAAAAACAATTACATTTATAAGGGAATAAAATGTTTCAATTGCCTCCTAAATTAATTAAAACAGCTAAAAGATTTTAAAAAGTTCAAACATAAACTAGAATTACGACCCTTAAAAAAATTCTTAATGTGGGATATATTATATTCGTCCTTTTCCTCATGACTGAGGATAGCGGCTGTAGTCCGTCGCCACACGTATGGCCCGCCTCCATTCCAATCTGTTTTGGGCTGAAAGCAAAGCACCAGTCACCGAAGACCCCATTGTGAACTTAACCAAATCGCTCCATCTGGTCGGTGAGCGACCACGAGATCTCCGTCCTTCCACGCTGCCCATCACAACAAGCTTCTCGAGGCAGTCTGATTCCCTTTTGGCAATGTGTCCAAAGAATTGAAGGATACGTCTGTAACATATGTCCTCGATCTTCAGCTCGTCTAGAATTGACACATTCGTTCTTCTGGCTTTCCATGGGATGCGCAACATACGCCTGCAGCACCACATTTCGAAAGCATTGATCCTCTTTCGCTCTGACTCCCTAGTGTCCATGTTTCCACACCATACAGGAACATCGAGAATATCAGAGCCCTGATGAGTCTAGCCTTGGTGTTTTAGCTTTGGTAAAGTGGGATAGGGAAGTATATTTTTTTTTGTTGTACCTATGTATTTTTGGATGAGAAATATTTTTGGATAAGATATTTTTTTTAGATCTCGATAACAGCGACACATATCGGGACCAAAAATACTCTATCTTTCAAGTTGGAACCAACAATACACGTATAAAAATTTAATTGGAATCGTTTGAGCGGTTGCGGTGATTAGCGTGTACGAACATCGTGATACGAGATTAATATAATATAATATATTAAGATTATGGTTGATATCCGCTACAATATCAATATTAATTCTAAACCCGTTTATTAAAACTATTTAGGTTAATAAATTGTTAATCTTAGAATTTGTTTTATACTTTCAGTCAATGTACCGTTTGAAACAGTCAAAAAAAATTATTTACTATGAGGAACCGGCTAAGACTAGTGATTCCACTCAATTTTATTTTGATAGTTTTTGGGTGTCTTGTACGAGCCAGGTAATCGAATATATTAGAGGTAACATAACATCACAAGTACATAGCAATGAAACTAGTGTGTGAAGATACACACACGTGTCGTGCTTCATTTTATAATGTAATAATAATAATTAGATTTAATAATAAGATTTTATTTCAGTTCGTGTGCATTGCAACACAATTCATAGCATACATAATCATTTAAAAATTAGGTATACTTACAAATAAAAAGAAAAGCAGAGAGAAAAATTAGCATAATGAACAAACAAAATTAGCATAATGAACAAACAAAATTAGCATAATGAACAAACAAAAGATAAAAAAAATAAAATAATTACACATCAATTTGTAAATACAAAAAATGATAAATACATATAAACATATATAACCGTTATAACTTAACTGTGTAAAAATATCTATTGAAATCCTATTAATAATTTATTAATAAAAATATGTATCTATTAATATCTATTGTAATGCACATCCGCACACATGTCGCTGGTTACCCAGCAATGTGGGGGGAATGAATGAACATTGTGTAGTTTGAAGAAAAGTTACACGTGCCAAATAGGTACGGCACAGTATTCTAGGAAAATTTTTTTTTTACTTACATTTCATATATTTTTGTGTCACCAAGAACGATTCGTAGAAATAAAAAAAATATTACACAATTTATTTACTTTATCAAATTATTGGTAATGCATATTATTGTGTATCATAAAAATTATTCAAAGCAGTCCATTATAAATAAACAACGTAATAGACAATAACATAAAACTAGCTCACCTTAGCACAGGCTATGCCTAGTGAGTGGGCTAGTAACAAAGATACAAACAAAAAGATATGGCTTAAACTATGTAAGCACCAGTGAAGTGGTAAATTGATATTTAATGAAATGAAATAACTTATATTTACTTTGTATGTTAACTATGTTTGAATAAGCTTATATTACCTTAAGATGTTTTGTATCTCATATATACTGTATGTTTTGGATAGAAATGAATAAAAATAAATAAATTATTAGAGATCTGAATTTGAATCTGAATTACTTAAATTTTCGCGGTATTTTTTGGAAAAGGGGTTATTATTTTTGTAGAAAAGTGAAAAACAATGAAATTTTTATGAAATCGGTGTTTTTTTTTTAAGTATAAATAAAGAGAAATCAACAGATGGTTTAAATTTGCAACTTCGCTTTAACAATAAATATTAAAAAAAACACTATATTAACGGCCTTTTCTATTTAAAACACAATATTTACTTACTTACTTTTTGTGTGGCTACGGCTTTTCCTGCACTTTTGGCTGCGTCATCGAGTATTTTCCTTCTACACTCTTGGCTCCTGTTCGGCCAGCCACTTCACAGCCTATGGAGTCGCCCTAGGATGTCCACCCAGTCTCCTTCATACCCCTATTATGAATATGTATACTCAGCAGTAGCGGAATTGCTTATAGAAGCCGAAAATCTTGGCTTGCCTTTGAATATTATGTTGAGAAGTTCAAGACCTAATAATTTGACTGTTTTATTGAAACCATACAACAAGATTAAAAATTGAACCGTATGTCGATACGATGCTTGACAGGGCCACAAATGTAAATATTATTTTGGTATGTGTTTTTAAAATACCTATTTTCATGGCCACTCAAATGAACAACGATGCTAAATAACATTAAATTTTCCACATTTCCCAATTTTCGTTCAGGGTTTGCCTAGTCCGAAGGTTCTGGGTACGCCCTTGATGTATAGGTACACATAGGGATGTATGTCAAACGTCTTCATATGTGTTTTTCTATATATTTTTTTTGTGAACTAAGATGTTTCGAATAATAATATAAATTGCAAGTTATAATTTGCATTTTGTAAACTTCGTCAAAATGTGGGTTTTTGTCATTTCAGGCTCGCTGTTAACCATTCGTTGACTTCTTTCCTTACCTACATACACGCTATTATCGCGACAATATTTGTTTAATAATTTTTTATAGGATATTATATTTTTTTTTATTTAAAAAACAATATTATAATAGTATTTACCAGTTAAATAAGAATACATCACTCACTCTCACTCCGATGGCGTTACAGCTCATATCGAGCATTGGCCTCCTGTAACTTCCGTTTCCAACTCATTCTGTCCTCGGCTGCCGTCCTCCAGCCCGTCATGTTAAGGAGCTGCTCTGCATCCCTCCTGACCTCATCCTCCCACATAAGCCTGGGTCTTCCCACTCGTCTTCTTCCACCTGCCATGGGTGTCCGTTCAGTATTCTTTTGGGAACGCGTGATTCTGGCATTCTTTGTACGTGTCCTGCCCATCTCAACCTTAACAGTTTTAAATGCGTTGAGATGCTTGGGGCCTGATATATTTCGTACAGCTCGTCATTTATGCGAATACGCCATTGGTCTCCCTCTTTTACCGGTCCACAGATTCGTCGGAGGATCTTTCTTTCAAAAATATCCAGCATTGGTATGACCGCTGTCAGTCTTCTGTTTCATATATACTTATCGATGTTTTGTATATAATATGTGTATATATATTTTATATCTAAGTTGTCTTCTTTATATTTTTTTGTACTTGTTTCTTGCCTTAGCACTTTGCTTTATTTTCTTTTTTATAAATATCTAATGTTATTAACAAAATAATTTTGACAATTTTTAAATTGACATACCCACAGACAAGCTGTGCCTTGTGGGATTTTTATGTACACGGTTGATTTTTTTTTTTCTTTTTTTTTTTAAAATGAATGGACATGTAATGAGGAGGCAAAACGATCATGTGGTGCAAATTGCTCTAGCACTCCCAGAAAGCAGAAAAGGAAAGTGACGTCCAATATCCACGTGGTGGGGCAATATGAGGAAGCTCATGGATAAAGCCCACATCCCAACCCCGACAATACAGGACAGATCATCGTGGCGCCAAAGGATTAGGAGAGCCGACCCTACCTAAAGTGGGATAAGGCAAAGAAAAAGAAGAAGAAGAATATGTCCTTGTTAAACAAGTACATATACATCTTCCTACGTTCCCTAAAATAAGCAAATAAATGCTTGAGCTATAGGTGAACGAAATCGGTCGGGGCAGGATTCGAACTCGCTACCACTGGATTACTAGCCCAGCGCGCTAACCGCTCTGCCACCGACCCATCTAATTATTCATAGATTTATTGTGATTCATATTATTTTTATGTATATTGTGAAATGTGACTCACTTTAAAACACGAGAAATTCTCTTTTTTACATAAATAAGAATACATATTCAAAAAAAAAATAAAAAAATAATATTTTTTTATTCACAGATAGGTGACCGTTTCTTCGTCGGACGCGAGAATAAGATGGTTATTCGCGGTGATGTAGACATATTGTTCTGGATTACCCTCGGCGCTGTGTCAATACTATTCATCCAGTTCTACAAGAAACTGCATCACCTCAAGGGAGGCAACCACGTGATGAGGAAGAACGATTTGCACAAAGTACCTGGACCGGCTGTCTTGCCATTTATGGGAACTGTCTGGATATACTTCATCCGATATAAAACCAACAAAATTCACGAAGCGTATCAAGGTAAGATATATGAATACACTGTGTATATAATATGGTAGACACTGTGGTGTATATAATATGGTATACAAAAGAGATAGTATACGATAGTATATGCAGGGCTTTTGAGGGTAAACTGATTCTTGGGGTGCGCATTCCTGGAGGCCGCCCTTCTGGCGGTTGCGAGGGGATGCTGGTGGGGTGTTGACGTGCAGGCTGCCCGGGGGTAGCTGGTAGCTCGTAGGTCACACTCCTCGCACCTATACGCATCTTTGCCGGCGTATTATCAGCGGACTCGAATAGGAGACTTCTTCTCCTGGAACGAGTCTGGGCGGATGGTGGGATCGCCTTCATATATGTATATATTCACCTGTATCTGCATTATATAATGTTAAATATGTAGACCCCAGCAGGAGTGGCAAACATGTTTGTTTATAATTTATTATATTACATCAATAAGTCGTCCTATATGGTTCAGTTGGTTAGTTATATATCCCCTGGATTTATTTATATTTATTTATTATAAATCCAGTACAATATGACATATATCATTAAATATTAGAAAACACAATTAAAAAATATATGTATATAAATAAAAAAATGTCGGGTTAGTTAGACTATTTATAACTCAAGAACAACTGGACCAATTATAATGATATCTTATTTGTTGGATTCGTCTCCACCCCGGATAACATAATCCATTCATGAGAATTCAATTATCTGAATGAATCGACATTATTAAGCCAAGATGCGTGTTTGAAGGAACATTTTGTATGGAGTAGTGGACTTTTTGCATGCTAATAACACCAACTAGAGGCCTCGCAGCATATATGTTCCTCATACATGGATTTACTAAAAATTCGGAGTAGAACATTTTATGTGAGTTTTGTGTGCCTGTGTGTCTGTCCCCCCCCCCCTTATAACTTTTGATCCGCTCTATCTACAGAGCCCAAAATTTCAGAATATATAAAGAGTTATAGGCCTACAAAACTTTTATACTCAGAATTTGTGAATTTTTTTTTCAGTCAGGGGTTATCAACTTTTGAAATTTTGGTTTATTTTTCCATGTATCTCAGAAACCATAAAAGCTAGAACGCTGAAATTTGGTATAAACATAGACAAATACAAAATCTCAAATTATTTTTTTTTAAATTCCAGAATTTCTCAAACATATTTATTAAGAAAAATATTTTTTTTATGATAAATTTATGAGTTTAACTGCCTATATTTCCAAATTTTTTGAAAATATCGAAAAAAGCCGAAACACCCCAACTATATAATTTAATTATCAATAAAAAATATTAATATTGTGGAAGTAAATCTCAATTTTTTTTTAGCATTTTTTATAAAAATTGAATTTAGTGACTACATCACTTCATACAATTTGTATGGTAGTCGCCTATACACAATATCTAAGAAGACTTAATAGTTTGATACTTAAATCTCCAAACATACATACATACCATCATGCTGTTTTCATATTCTGTGTAGGAAAAACAGACTGACCTCCATACTATCCTATCCTGACACACATACCTACATGTTTTATATAGAAAATAAAATATCTTCAAATATTTATTAATTTGTGTTGTTCATAGTTTGGTACGTATTCTTTGATTATGCATACTATCGCCATCGACAGTTGGATCTCATGTGTTACATGCAACTAGTAACTATAAAAATATCGGAAAAATTAACGGAAAAAAATATAACAAACATGCAAATATACTGTATGCCTGGTACCTATTATGCAAACAATATAACTTATGAAATCTAAATAAATTAATCAAAAATCGAATGTAAAACTTCAGGGTAGGTAGGCTACCTACTTAACAACAAATCATTGATACATTTAAAATAGAAACTCGAGGTAGGTATCTAATAATATTGATTTAATTAATTAGTGGTGAGGTCAGCTAGTATTATATAATAATCAAATAAAAAAAAACAACATGTTAAGAGTTATATTGGTATCGCATGTATGCCTCCACTCCATCAACCCATAGGCTGTGTATTGGAGACACTACAACGTTAGGTACATTGTAATTTTTTTTTTCATTGACTTATTGTACCTAGTGTTTATGTTTTGCAAATGATTTCTGGGCACTCCAACGCAGGCCAATGCCTGCGTTGGAGTGCCATTACATTTCTTTTTTAGTATAGTACTGTAAGGTAGTATGATAGTACAATGTATTTATTTGTTCATTTCACTATATGCAATAGTCTTTCGCTCTCTTCTCTGCCTTTGTTATATAACCATTTAATTATATATATTTTTTGCATTAGTTGATGAGATAGTTGAAATTTCTGGTATATCTTGTTTTATCATATCATGTAGTTTAGGTGCTAGGTATGTATACTTTTTTTGGCCTTGTGTGGTTTTCATTCTAGGTATTGCTTCAAGATTTCTTACAGTTTGTGTAGTATTATGGGGAACGTGGTTGTTTGTTTTTGTATAGATTTGCGTAATACTTTTTTATGTAAAGTTGTCTGATGTCAAGGACCTCAAATTCTTTAAATAGTAATTCTGAAGGGTATAAATAAACATAACATTTATCTAACATAAGAATTTGGAAACTTGTTGTTGGGTGCGTGTTAAATTAATAATTGACATATCCGTGAGTAAATATTTATTTTTAATTATACCTATATTTCGTCAAAAGAATTAGCAGGTTAATACGTAAATTATTTAAGAAGATACAAAGAAAATTAAACACACGCATTTATCAATTTTAAATACTCTTTTATGACAAATTTTCAACACGTCAATAGGGACAAAGTTGGAAAACCTATTATAGGAGATTGAGATTCTACTATAATATTCCATCTTCGTCTCCCTTGAGATGTTAAAAAATTGTCATAAAATATCATGAACACCCGACAGGGAAACATATCCAATGCTTATATGCAACTGTAAAAATATTCGATTTTAATACTTATGTCAAGTTAAGATATTTTTTTATGTAGGTAGGTATACCTACTTATTTTTTTTGTTTGCTAAACTTTTGTAATTTTTTCACATTTATGTAACTCTTATTCGTGAAACTCACGTGTGTGATTAATTTTGTGTGATGGCAGAGCGTTAGCGCGCTGGGCTAGTAATCCAGTGGTCGCGAGTTCAAATCCTGCCACGACCGATTTCGTTCACCTATAGCACAAGCATTTATGTTCATTTTATATATGTACTTGTTTAACAAGGACATATTCATTTTCTATAAAAAAACTGCACTGTGCATCCATAATTGGACGTCCAGTACTCATAATAATAACCAATATTGTTTTCTTTTTATGAAAATTGAAAGCTGGATGTCTGTCAATGTACCCTTTTAAAAATAAATAAATAAAGGAGCAGCATGGGTTTATTTTTAAAATATTAATTTTCTATTATTTTTTTGAGTTATCTCTGTACAGTAAAAACTAAAAGTGGTGAGTTTAATGTTGTTTTGTTCACGATGAATATAATTAGAAATAATACTAAATCAAACATAGGTCAATATAATCCACTTAATAAGAGCCTGGATGCTTTCGATGGTTTTTGATATAGAAAGAAGTGAATATTGCACCTGTGGTTAACTTCTTCTTTCGTATCGGCATATCTTCATGGAAGACACCCACTCACAATAATGTTAGCATAACACACCACTTCCAAAAACGGTTGATCGATATAATAACGTGAAATATGGATATTTCATCTGGTATCAAAACTATTGAACTTCTAATGTCAGAGAGACGTATACGGCGACGAGTTGTAGACGATTATGATGACTGATTTAGGTAGCAATACTTTTATGGGATAGGAAACGGTTGGAAGTGACATTTATCGAACACCATCATCCTTGTAGGAGACAATTTATATATAAATTTGCTCAAAGTTTAATTCATACAAAAAAAAATAATAATTAACAAAATTAATAAATGGTGTGGTAATAAAACTAAATAAAACATATAAACTTAAACACCCCAATTTGAAATTAATTTTTTTTATATTTTGAACAGTGTGTTACTAAAAATCATAAGTAACTATTTTCAACATTTATCTAGTGAATGTTTGTCACACAATTTTAAAATTCAGTATGAATTCCCTTAAATAATATATTTATGTATCCTTTTTTCCATATTTTTTTTTAAATTACTCAATAATTATATATCGTAGAAAAATAAATCTTTAATTTGCTAAAAAAAGGGTTAAATCACGTATTAACCCTTTTTGGCGTACGCGATAGTTATCCTTATATAACATGCTACATCATAGTTTTTTGGCGGTTCTAATATTATCATGTTTTCAGTCACTATATATATGCTCATTTGAACTAATGATTAGAAAGATTTATAAAAATTAAGATTAATATTACGAAATCGAAACCTGATACCTGCATGGCAACGAAGGTTAAAAACTACACAAAAATGGAAGGCTTTCAAACTTTTCCATTTCCTGTTCAGTATATAAATAGCTTTTGTATTTTGTTTGTTAAATCGACAGTTGTCCATCTCTGATGTATTATCATACATTGTATCATTTATTTAAATGCCATGAAACAATATGATTATCCATTTACACGCGAATATAGTTTTTATCTATATTTTGCAATACATAATCTTTCATCCGATTTATGATCCTATACACCTCTTTATTTATAGACATTTCTCGTGTCTTTTACCAATCTTTGAAACTTATTAGGTACAGTTTTCATTTAAGGTGGTACTCGTTTCTTAATTATTTTGTAGTAGGTATCTTTAAATTTTCAGAACGATGTTTTCTTTCTCAGGATAACTTAAGGCGAGTTCTTGTGGAAACGGTTATTCAAACAAAATAAGCATTTAACATAATTTTATTTTTTTCGTTCATACTTACCATCACGGCATATCCAACAATGTGGGGTAACCAGTGACATGTGTGCGGGCGTGCAATGCCTTTTAAAAGGAAGCCCGACACCTCCGTGTATTTTTCCACACACACCACCTTCATCTCATTTAATATGCCAACATTCAGAATAGGTATTTGTGACGTTTTTGTGATATTATTATTTATTTATTTAAATAGATCTATATATTACAATACAAAGCCCATCAATTTTTATATTTCAATTTTTTATAATATAGTTAACACATTTTTTATATCACTAGATATGTGTAGTCATGATCCAATTTGTCTGGTTCCCCTTTCTAAGGGTTACGAAGGTCAGATGGCAGTCGCTTCAACGTAATAACCAGACTCGCCAAATTCCAGGATCATGGTTAAACCGTACCCCGATAGAAACGGGACAAAGGCGCTAAGGAAGGAGGATAGTTAACACATTTTTTCTTAAAAAGACCAAAAATTTTTTCCTCGATACTGAAATTGTTGGAAATTTATTTATTATTTGAAATGGAGTTCTACCAAGAATTGTCCGTAGAAAAGTTAAAAAAACATTTCTATTAGATTCTTAAACAAATATAAGATTCCCAGAGGACAAAAGTTTTCACAATACACCATACACACAAAAACATTGTCACGAAACTCATAGTAAGTATGTATTTTCTACATGATTTTGAGAAATTTTAAGTAAAATTGCATTACTAGCAAGATGAGCATGTATGAGACAGTGTATCAATGTTGATGTGGTGATGTATGTGTCAAGATAGTAGAATGCGGTGTTCGGTTCTCACTGTCTACCCCTTGAGGAAGATAAAAGTGGAGAGTAAAAAATACACTTGTTTATAGAGACACATACAATATCAATATGAAACTGATCACTCAATTTTCCCTTACATAAGCTATTTTACTTCTGTTATATACATTTTTCATACAAATATGAAATTTATTTCACATTGATATGGTAAACCATAGATTTTTTTTTAATTTTGACAATCCTTGAATGCATTTTTGATGAGTGTATTTTTGTTGTATCGAAATTTCAAACAGTTTTCAAAAAACTCGATTTTCCAGACCTAGAGAGAATTTTGAAATAATCATAGAGAAGAAATTATCAGATATCTATGGAAAACTAATCAGCTCTAGTTCTATGCACTTAACACATATGATGTTCATATGAAGTCAATCGGACTTATAGTTTGGGCTGCAGAGAGGACACAAAAAAAAATAAGTCCGTACGCCGAACGCTGTACGCCATACGCCGTACGCCATACATACAAACACATCACGACGAAACTCACAGTGTGCACTCTCTACATGATACCCGTTGAGAAATTGATGAAAAAAAATATGCTTAAAATTTGTGAAATCATGACTCTCCACTATTCCATAGTGTGGAGAGTAAAAGTATACGATCAAGTATGTATTAAGCAATGATAAATCCCACTAGGCCATGCCTGTTAATACTATTTGTAGGTACTTATTACAAAAAATATTAATTAATTGCCCCCAGCGTCACACTTAATCAAACGATTTGATTTGTGTAAAATGCCCGCGAACCAATCTCATAAAAAATACATTCATAAATCGTTCAACGACTAACAACAAGAAATCAAATAATTCGCAAACCCTAGACACTTTTCATGGTGACATTGGTAAATTAAGGTCCCGGGTGAGGCTGTTGTTGTTGTAATTTATTAAGGCGTAGGTAAATTGTAAAATCTTCGAGGTTATACCTATTCCCCTAATCTCTCTTCCTTCCTGTGTAATAAAGGTTTGTACGTTCAATATTATTAATGATTGTATAAAAGCATTCGGGAATCTAACTGGTTTTGTATAGGTATATGTTGTGTTTCATTTTTTCTTACAAATTGTATATAAATGTTTGTTCCCAGAATGAAATAATTTTTATTACGTAAATACTAGGTATATTATTGAAACTTCAAACTGCACAAATATCTGGATTGATAACAAGTGAAAATGCATAATAAACATAAATACATTAAATTGTTTTGATTATAATAATTAAACTAATATTACAGTATAATTATGTTTATGTTCTATGTAGTGTTTATGTTTAATTAATGTGTTTGGCACAAATAAAAAAGCTAATAATAATTAGTTTATTATCACCTGACAAAATAGATTTGAAAACACAAATAAAACATTGTTCGTTGATAACATTTTGACATTTAACTCCGTTAGATTTGTTTACTCCATGTTGGTATATGTACATTATTATTATTCGCCCTATTACTTACACATGCACTTTTGTTGACATTTAGAAATTGAAATAATATGATTATATTATGCACTTGTTGTCGCCACCGAGAAATACTTGATAACACAATGAATTTCTCAGCTTGGAATCGAACCCAGGACGCCGACGCACAAGTTAAACGTCAACTACGGCGGTCGAGTTTCGTGATTATAATCAAGTCTTATTATTAATTAATATATCAATCAGGAGCGTGCCTAGAACCTTCGAACTAGGCAAACCCTGAAAGAAAATTGAAAAATGTCGAATATTGAATGTTTTTTTAGGATCGTTGTTCATTTGAGTGGCCATGAAAATATTTTAAAATCACATGCCAAAATAATATTTACATTTGTGGCCCTGTCAAGCATTGTATGTATCTACAAACGGTTCAATTTTCTCTTCTAGTCTGGTTTCAATAAAACCCAAAAATATTAGGTATTGAATTTCTTAACATTAATATTCATAGGCATGCCAAGATTTTCGGCTTCTATAAGCCATTCCGCTACTGATATCAATGGATATATTAATTTATTTATTTATTAATCTATCTATCTATTTATTTATTTGTTTGTTTATATATTTATTGATTTAATATATTTTTTTAAACATCATTTTTCGATTAAAACACTACATAAAAAAGCCGACGCACAAGTTAAACGACTTAGCACTAACTACGGCGATGTATTTTCATGATTATAATCAAGTCTTCTTATTAAATTAATATATCAATGGACATATTAATTAATTTATTAAGTAATTTATATATTTATTTATTTGTTTATCTATATATCCATCTATTTTTTTTATATATTTATTGATTTAAAATTGATTTGTTTGGTTACTTTTTTTTAAACATTATTTTTAAAATATATTTTTTAATTAATTTATTTATAAACGATTAAAAACACTATATAAAAAGATAAACATATTATTTACCACACCATATTTAACCACCCATATAGGTATAGAAAAATAGTACGTATTCTTATGAAATTGAAAATAATGAACCAAGAGAAATACCTAGTTGGTACTTATTTTTCTTATAAAATATATATACCAAGAGAAAAGTAATATAATATATAAAATAAAATAAATAAAACAGTAAAAATATAAATAATATTAAAGTATAATTTTTTTTTGTGTAGTAAATAAATAGGTATCGAGTCTTTTGTGTAATGAATGAGAAACTATATAATTATAGATCTATTATGAGACGATCATTGATTTTAAAATAAATCTTAAATAGTCTGATATGAATTTGACTATTTGAAGGATCCAAAGTATTGTAAAATACGAATGAATAATTATTTACTTATAACAATAAAAATATTTTTATTTATATATTTTTGTATGTGACAACTCAGTTCGGATTTTTGCAACACTCGTACCTATAATAATTAACAGAGCCGAATCTACAGTTTTCAGCGCCTGGTGCACTAAATTTTGAAAAACGCCTCGTTTTTCTTCAAAATTGGTTTTCAATATTTTATTATTTATATTTATCTTGTTAATATAAATAAATAATAATAAATTATTGATTATCAATATTTTATTATTTTCAATATCTTGTTGTTGTTTTGAAAATTTTCAATTTTGCAGAAATAAAATTAAAATTAAACTAGATATTATTCAATACGAGGTTTTATTAATATTATTTTTTCGGATTTTTTCCTTATATTTTCGACCGCCGTGCGCCGTGACATAGTTGATAAACTGTTTGGCTTCTAGGCAGGCATCCTGGGTGCCTAGAAGCCTGGGCTTGCCTGGTCCAACTGCACCATTTCAACCAATAGTAGATGTCCCCTCATGGGCGAATCTGCATAAAAGTTTTTTGGGCTGCAGCCCAGGGCCCTGTGGATACAAAAGAGAACAATAGACGAAATTGCGATTATAAGACTTATCTTTTGTGAAACAAACTGATAAAAAAAACTTTTATACTATAAATTTATAAGCATGAGCTGCAAAATTTACTGGGAAATTTTTGATTATTCATAAAACCAACATTATAACTATCTCAATCTAATAATATCGAATATAAAGTCATACTTTAAATAAAAAAAAATATTGTCCTACCTAAACCTACATCACTATCGAAAACAGTCAAATAGTTGATTAATTAAAAATGATTAATTTAGGTAAAATTAGAGAAATGTAAATTTTGTTTAATTAGTTACGATCAATGTGTATTTATTTTGCTGTGTGGATGTGTGAGGGTGTTTGCTTTGTGCACTAGTGTAAAAAAAATAGGTAGGCCCCTAAGTATTATTAGCCCAGGGCCCCACAAATTCACGATTCGCCCCTGTGTACCTTGTAGACAGACGTATGCATTGAAATCCTGCGTATTATTTTTTTGCGACATCATCTGATTTCTAATTAAATAGGTCAGTTGGGGGCATTCATCCTTTATATGTCTGGATTAGGCTAATGTTGCGCAATTTTTTAATAAAAACGATGGCCGAAATATCAGTCAATGATTTTTTATACTTACTATGCAGTTTGATCGCTGACTGATAAGTTTTGGCGGCAGAGTCACCAATGCGGAGCGGGTGAAGGTGGATGGTATCGATGAATTGTTCAAATACTGTCAAAATTTGGATATATTTCCTTGTGTCGCAATAAATGTAAATGGTATTAATTTTCTTGCAATATACTGCGGCTAAAAACTTTGAAAAGTAAATATAAAATATATCAGTCATTTGAAAAAGCTCCCGATTTTATGCAATTTGTATATCGTATTGTGAGTATAAAAATAACAAAATAAATAAATCAATTCATGTGAATTATTGTGCATTTTTAGTATGCACTTCTAATTTAATTGTTAATTAGTTGTTATTAATTAATTACTTCTCACTAATTATAATAATATTTTGTAGTCATATCAGAATTTTCAGAATCAGAAAAAAAATATTCATAGGACATCATGTCAAAAGTGTAGGTATGTTTTATGGTACCATGGTTTTGTATTGATAGATTTCTTTTCTATAATTTTTGAGCCTTCAAAATGCTTCCACGCTCTGTAAAATTGAGTTTTATTTTTTTTTGTTTCAAGATATTGAAATGGGTGTCAAAATGCATTCAGATTCGGTCAATATTTTATGAAGAAAAATTTGTTCTCTGGAGAAACCAATCTCTAAGTTCAATCGTAGTACTTACATAATATATGTTTTTTAACGGCGCTGGCCGATTTACTAATGATATTAATAACAATTAAACACTACAAATAATAACACTGAATTATTATTATTACCATTACACACTTCCTCAAAAGTATTAGCAGATAAATGTGTAAATTGTAAATTATTTAATATAACAAAATAAAATGCAACAAACTCACCATCAAGCTTTCAATTGGGAATAGTTCACCCATCCAGATACTTAACATATCAAAGGATTAGGCTCTGAGGAGGTCTCTATACTACCTATCAACCCTACTGATTCCCGAATATTAACGTTCAAAAAAACTTTAACGATTCTATTTGTATTCATTATTACGGTTTTTTTACATTTTTATTATTAGATAAGTTTTTTCGTAAATCTAAAATTTCTAAATTACGGCTTAACGATTTTGGAATAATGCCAGTGGCTGAAATAATGAACGGTAATATTATTATTTTACGAGAATGCCAAAATCTTTTAATCTCGTTACCTAAAGCGGTGTATTTTCTATTTTTTTTCAAATGATTTAATAATATTACTAGAATTTGGAATAGCCACATCGCAAATGTATGTTATATTTTTAATTTTATCATGTATTATTATATCGGGTCTGTTATGTTGAATTGACCGTTCAGTTAATATTGTTTTATCGTAATAAATCGAAATATTATTATTTTCTAAAAATGAAATTGGTTCATTATGTTATAATATCATTTAAAATAATAGTATAGACCGTCCACGCTTGACTTTGGTATGATTCATGGAAAAAATATATTATCAACATGTTAATAACATGTAAAATAAATATGTTATTTTATATAATAATAAACAATTCATTGCACCCTGCGCAAATGGCGATCTTTTTGCTATATGGCAATTTCTTCCAACCAACCAGTGTTTCCAGCCCAGAGAACCAACATTAGCGTGAGAAATGAATTTAAATAAATTTTTCCTCTACTGGGGATCGAACCCAGGACGCCCGAACAGAAACCAAATGGATTACCAACTGCGTCACGATGGTCGGTAAATATATTATAAAAATATGAATAATATCGACTATTGAATATTTTTATCACGAGTCATACCAAAGCCAAACTTGAATGAACTTTATTATGTGTGAATATCATTTCATACATACATACATACCATCTCGCCATGTCCCTCGCGGGGTAGGCAGAGAGATTCGGACGCCAATTTTTTGTATCTTGACACACATTCATCGCCTCCTCGACACTCATACATCGTCTTGTACATGTTCATGCTTCTGACATTTCCGTCTTTCAAAATACCGTTCACATTGACGTGCCATCCCTTCCTTGGGCGGCCCCGACCTCTCATTCCATACCTGTCCGCAATGTACATTTTCTTCGTCAGGCGTTCCTCATTCATTCTCCTCATGTGGCCAAAGGTTAGGTTAAGTAAAAATGTAAAAAAAAAACTTTGATACGCATGTATAAAATATATTTTGATACAACGCAATGTTTTTTAACTTACAAAATTCGTAATTATATATGTAATTACAAAATTGTGGTCAAAATTGGAATTTAGGTACTTACATGCTTTAAAATTTCTAACTATCGATTTGTTCAAGAGAACTTTGTTCTCTTAGCATATCGACAATGTTTCAAGCCAGGATACCCGAGAATTGTATGCAGGGTCTACTTTTTTCACGCCTTGTCCAACTTTGAAGTCAAAAAACACCGACTTAGAGTCTTCGCAGCATATAAGTTCCCGCCTTATGAGTTTTGATCCGCTCAATTTACAGAGGCCAAAATTTCAGAATATATAAATAGTTATAGGCCTACAAAACTTTTATACTCAGAATTTTGAATTTTTGTTTCAGTCAGGGGTTATCAACTTTTGAATTTTTACTTTATTTTTCTATATATCTCAGAAACCATAAAAGCTAGAACGCTGAAAATTGGTACGAACATAGACAATACAAAATCTCAAATTAATTTTTTTAAAAAAATTCCAGGGTTTCTCAAACATTTTTTATTAAGAAAAAATTTTTTTTATGATAAATGTATGTGTTTAACTGGCTATATTTCCAAAGTTTTTAAAAATATCGAAAAATGCCGAAACACCCCAACTAGATAATTTATATCTCAATTTTTTTTCACAATTTTTATAAAAATTGAATTTAGTGACGACATTGCTTCATAAAATTTGTATGGCAGTCGCCTATACACAATATGTAAGAAGACTTAATAGTTTGATACTTAATCTCCAAACATACATACATGACATCATGCTGTTTTCATATTCCGGGTAGGAGAAAAGGACTGACCACCATACTGTCCTATCTTGACATACATACCTACATGTGTTGTATAGAAAACAAAATATATTAAAATATTCAATAATTTGGATTTAAGTGTTTATAGTTTGGTACTTATTCTTCAACTATAAGTACATACATACTATCGCTATCGACAGTTGAATCTCATGTGTTACATGCAACTATTAATAATGAAAATGTTTTATAGATTATTTACGCACATTGAATGCGATATTATAGACTTTTTATGTCATTATAATGACTAATGACGTTCGTTTATTTTAATAATAGATAAATCAAATGCGTGTTTTTGAATTATCTTTATGTAAATAGGTAAATAAATACTAAACATCTGTCATATAGTTACTCTCATACAATAAATAAATATATTATGCAACCTATTATTTATATTATATGGGTATACTTTTGATAATAATATTTTGAATCAGATTTTGTGCAATACTTAAAAAAAATGACAATGAATTATCCATCGTTATTTGGCTGCCTACTGAAATTTTACATAATTTTATTAATTCATACTTATCAGAAAATCCTTAGTTTCGTTAAAATTGCGGGATATGCTGTATTAGTATCGTATAGTACCTACCTACATACATTACATACCTACTCGTTGACATTTTTTATAAATTTGATTGAACCATAGATTTTTATTATAATATACTAGATACTGTAGTACTCTCAACACATCCTAGATAACTGTTCTCTAAATCAAAATAAATAAAGTGTTTTTTCGACAAATAAATCCGAAAACAATTCACATTAATCGTTATTCTCTATAGAAAAACGATGCGGTCTGCCCATCAAAACGTCAAAAATCCCCCGGAAAAATGCAAAATTTGCTGACTACGACATTTAGTATATTATAATAAAAATCTATGATTAACACAGACTAATAATAATTCAGAATAATTTGGTTTAATTTTTTAAAATCTTCATTATTTTAACAAGATGTCTTTGTACATACCTAGTAAGTAATTATCATAATTAAACGTCAAATTGTAATCAGCATTACAAATATATTTAAAATATAAATTTGTATTAAAAGTATTAATAAGCTGCATACATTTAACAAAATATGTGTAGGTATATTTTAATTTATATGGAAATTATGTAGTTATAAATTAATTGGCTTGAAAGATTGATCAAATAAATAATTATTTTTAACAAAGATTGTATTGTATTGTATTGTATATATTTTATTTAGATGTAAAAAAAATACAATTTCTTACATCTAGTATAAACAAAAATAAAAACAAATAATAAAAAAAAACAAATCAACATCGGATGACTAAATGAACACACAAAAAAGAAACGTACCTATCAATAACAATAAAAAACAAAGTAAAAACAAAAGGAAAACATACTACCACAATAGAAGACATCAAACAACATGAAAAAAAAACAATAATATAATAATATAGTATCAAAACAAGCAAAACAGATATTATAGAATCTTGGAACATAATATATAAACAATAGAAACACACGATTTTTAAAAAAACTTTTGTTTTATGTATTCAGCAACTAAGCGACGAAAAGCGTTGTGTTGTGTATCACTCGATGAGTATTATAATTAACTAGTAGAATTAATATCATTTGTAGCCATATCTTTTGATTTAGGTATCGAATTACTACTTTGTCAATTGATTTCCACAAAAATATTATATAAATGATACTCAACTGAGTTCTTATATTTTCAGATATGATAAAAAGGTATGGCAGTGTAGTTCGTGAAGTAATATCAGGTGGTGTTAATGTTATCAGTATATCAAACAAAGAAGATATAGAGAAGGTATTACGATATCCCAGTAAATATCCATTGCGTCCACCTTCCAAGATAATCAGAGATTACAGATCATTAAGACCAGAAAGATTTTCCAGTGCAGGAATCGCTAATGAGTAAGTAGCAATGTGACATAATTATTCTATCAATGTGACACAATACACAATTCAGTTTTACAATGACTCGTACCGTGATTGTAAAACTGAAGTATGTGCAAATACAATATTTTGGAGATATGGAGTTTAAAGAAAAAAACCCTTGGGGTACCTACCGAAACATTCACCGGTCATTGCTTCTCCTCGACGCAATTCAAGATTTCAGAAGCAATCTCCTCTTACTTTCTGAAAACGACTTGATTACTCCCCTATGTTCAACTTACTATAGTATTTGACCATATTTCAGTTTTACTCTCATGGTGCGATGTGTTTTGTTTTCATGAGCCTACTTCCGCATGACTTGTATTTTTAAGAGTTTTCTTTTATTCTTGTCTATGGTGATACCATAGAATATAGTGATACTAGATACTAGCCCATAAAGACTAAAACTAAACAGTTTCTTTTCTTGGCGGGAACCATGCGGGAACCCAGACAAAAATTGGAAATTATTAGCACAGAACACAATAAGTAATTATTAGGAAAGTTAGAAAATAATAGCTATACAGTATTAGTAAATCATTATAAAAATGTTCGAGATAGTTTCAATTTCATGCAGGGTAGTTATTCACTGTTGTCTATATTTGATATGAATTCAAATTTACAACTTTTCTTACATATAAAAATGATTTCAAATTGCAAAACAAGCATGAAGATAATAATATAATTTGCTGTGTATGTAAATGAAAGTATCATTGCCATTTAAAGATTCATGTTACAACTTAGTTGCTAGAAAGCAATGACACATTATGATTGAGCACCTTTGAGGTTGCTATTGAAAAAAAGTTGGCTATATTCATCTTAGATGCTTTCACTTTCTGTCAGACACAAAGTAGTATGAATAGAATTTCCTGCTCCAGGAAGACATCGACATAGTTGCATTGGTTTAATTAATTACCTATATATTCAAGTAAACCATACCTATATATTTAAATATTCAAATTTCTTTTGACATAAACACCATTTAATTTTATTTAATAAAATAAATATTAAGACAAAGAATGAATAGAGTGATTGACAAAGAAAATATACAATGCTGATACTTTAAAGGAGGGAAACGTAAAATTTGGACAGTAGACAAATACTTGTGAGACGATACAAGCAATGAATGTGGCATTCGGTTCTTTCTGACAATTTTATTTAATAATATTAACTATAAGATAATTTTTATTGTGTTTTCAGACAAGGAGAGTTGTGGCACGATTTAAGAAATAAGCTGACATCTGAACTAACAAGCAAAAAGACCATGTTGTGTTTTCTTCCGGAACTAAATCAAATAGCAGACGATTTCATGCAACTATTGAGACACAATCGGAACGAAAATAATGAAATATTGGATTTTGATGGTTTCTCTAGTAAATATGCTCTTGAAGGTAAAAATTATGTATACATTATCATTATAATCATTATCATTCGAATATTTTTAAAAGTTGCATATACTCAATCATTAGACATTTATAACTACTGTTGAGATGTTGAAAAATTGTCAAAAATATCATTGCCTCCAAAAATCCAATGTTTGCATACATGCAATTTTTAAAATTTTTCGATTTACATACACATTGGTGAAAGTAGGTAAACAAGCCAAAAATGAAATAATATTTCTGTTGAAATTCAGGGGTTATATCTGTGCATAGAAACACTTTAACCTCATGTATAAGGATTGTTGCTTTCATTGTTTACAAAAAACCAACTTCTCAATAGATGGCGTTACAGAAAAGGTTTCTTCGTTATTTCATAGATGGTGATAGTAAAAATGTGTTATTTTTAAACAAATTGTATCCCATTATTATATTGAAATATATAGAACTTTCAAAAATTGTATTGATTAGGGAACTCAATTAGGCATAATTGGTGAATGTTGCGCAAGCGCATAAAGTAATCACGCAAACCAGCCGATGACAGGTTGTAAGCCCCGTAGGTGCCTTGAGTTCCTGGTTCTTTTATAATATTCCAACTTTGTCTCTATTGAGATGTTGAAAAATATTGTTAATATTATTTATAGTTGATCGAGCGGCAGCAGAAGAAAGAAGCACCTGGAGGCAGAAGTTGAAGTAGGCCAAAGCTTTATTTGTGCTGTAGCTCCATCGAAAAAGAAAAAGTTTTGTTCATGGTGTTGCAAATCAAAATCATTTTTTTTCTTTCAGCCTCATGCACTTTGGTTTTGGGCGAAAGAATGACATTTATGGAGAATTGTGTATCTGAAACGGCAAAAAAGCTTCATAACGCAATGATACAGAGGTTCCAATCTGAAAGGGATGAAATGTATTCCTGGGGAAATTATGCTAAATCATCTAGTTACCAAAAATTCCTCAAATGCGAGGAAGATCTCTATAGGTAAATATTATAAATGGTAAATACACAAACAAAAATATATCAGTTTAAAAAAATATAATTTTTGTCATCTACTTTTTATTTATTTATTTATCTTTCTGTACATAGTATAAACAAATATAAACAAACTGGTGGGCTTATTCAGACCATCAGGAAATTTCAGCCAACCTACCAGATTACAAAGTATGACAAAATTGTATATGTACAACAACAAGGTTATAAAATCAATAAAAAAACAAATATAACACTAAGATACAATTTAAAATAAAAAAATACTTCATAGTAAAAAAAAGGACAAGGAGAGGAAATCAGGATCAGGTGTTCAGGGATAAATATTCCTTCTTTAGTTTTTAATTGAAAATACAAAGTGAGTTAGACGACGCAATATCCGGACTTAGGCTATTCTATAATCTTGCTTATTGTACTTCGAACGAAGAGCTGAGGAATTCTGTATTATGGATAGTGTTGTACATTCAGTAGATCAGAGTGAAAGTCCATGATTGGATAAATAAGTAAATTTGTTTGTAATATTAACACTTACATCTGAATTAAATACTAGTAGTGTCTGACCGAAAGCCAGATTTTGACAGAAGCCAAAGATAATTGTGGAGCCCTAGCCGTACTTTGGCCGAAGACATAGCCCAAGGTTTGAATATACTAATAAACTTCACAATAATCTATATAAATAAAACAAAGTCGGATTAGATACACCATTTATAGCTCAAGAACGGCTGGACCAATTGGAATGATCTCTTATTTTTTGGATTTGTCTCCACCCTGAGTAGCAGAATTACTATTATAATATTGGAAAAATAAGGAAAAAAATATATATGGGTATGGGAAAAATTCACGTAAAAAGAATTGTACAGAAATTTAATATATAAATAAATTAAAGCACACTGCAATATTATGAGCGTGAAAGTATAATTAAGTTTTTTATTTCTTTATAATTTTTATTACTGTATCCTTATAAACGATTGAACTTAATAAATTATTTGTATTCATTTTGTTATGTTAATAAAATTCTAAATTAAATTTAGCTAAAAATTAACACGACATTCTTTGACTGTTAGGCAGTACGAAGTTTGCCGAGACAGCTAGTACTGTATAAAAATATCCATGCAAATTGTATTTATTTATGATAGTTTTAGTAAGAAAATAATTACTCGTCAGGGAGGTTTATAAACTTTGTTTTTTACTTAATCAAAATAAGATAGATGGGTTCTAGTGGCTTCTTAACGTCAGCTTGATATGTAGCTCATTGTGAATGATTGGCTTCTAGAGGTCTTTCCATAGTCCAATCTCTCAAGTGAATCTTAAGATCTTCAATGGGCTGGCTTATCTGATTTGTATTTCATCAGCGATGTGAGACCCAAGTATTCTGGCTCTTGTTTGCATCAGTGGTCCACAGTCCTTGAGCAGGTGTAGCGCAGTTTCATGTTCGTCTAGGCAGAATCTGCAAAGATGCATGTCTGCTAAGTTCATTGTGCATAGGTGTTTATTTAATCTACAATGTCCAGTCAGTGTCCTGATGATAATTCTTATATTTTCTCTGTTAAGAGCAAGAATTTGTTTAGATCTTTTAGCTGAGAAGCCTGGGATTATTGATTTTGCATGCTTTTGTCCTAGTAGGTTATGCCAGTTTTGCTTCGCTTTTTCTAGAATGTTGTATAATATTGTTTTAATGACACTAATGGTTAAGAAGCAGTAAGGTTCTGGTCCATAGGTAGCTGAGTCAGCTCCCATATTTGCTAGTTTGTCGGCTTCTTCATTGCCTTTATAGTTTGAGTGTCCCGGCACCCATCTTAGAACCACCTTGTTGTTGTAAATCATTCTTTTATAAATAAGTGTAATAATACAATACATAACACAAAGACCAGGTTTAACTTTTTAAACAATGCAATTTAGCCTAATTTGTGCGCATTTATAGAAGTTTTTCAGTTTTTACACCACTAGTGCTACGTCTTACATAACCAACCATTAATTACTTTTGTCAATTCTATTCAATAATAAATTATTGGACCGTCAGTATAACCTATTGATGCTGTATTAAATAAATTAATTTTGTACTAAATTTGAATTTTCATTTGTCTTTCAGTATCGTGGATGATATTGTACAGAATGCAAGGAGCTCTAAAGAAACCATACACACTGATGTCAAGTGTATTCTGATGGCGATTGTTGAAAGAATTGATGTGGACGAGAGAGAAAAAAGATCTGCACTTATTGACTTTGTCGCCGCTGGGATTTTAACTGTAAATAGTTGAATAATAACTATTATTAATAGCATTTTATTATTAAATGAATCGATTTTAATTGATGCAACCAAATTTATCTTTTTTAAAGCATAAATTCAATAATCAGTTGGTTCAATATTCAGGTCAGCAACTTGAACCTAATCCATTTATATGTTAAATATCTGGATAGTTATATAACTATATATAAGATAGTTCTATACATTAAAAAATATTTCTATTTAAAACCAAAGATAGATCATTGCACTTAATATTGTATAGCTGTTAAGTTTCTTAATAAATAAAATAATTTAATTTTTTTTATTTTTACTATTGTTCTCGTTTTTCTTTTATGGCCATGTAATATTACAATGTGATGTTTTAAATATTTCTAAATTTATAAAACCATTGTATTGCAGCTTGGAAACAGTCTCAATTTTCTCATGTACCTGGTTGCCAAACATCCTGAAATTCAAGAAAAAGTTTACGAGGAACTTGAAGAAATTGCGCCCAATTCCAATCATATAACAGCCAGCGATTTATCCAGGATGTGTTACACCAAGGCTTGTATGCTGGAAGCATCCAGATTGATTCCGGTAGCGTTTGGAATTACTAGGGTACTCGCAGAAGACACAGTTCTTGGGGGATATCATTTACAAGCTGGGGTTAGTTATTTTTTTTATGTATAACTTTTTGTAGAAATAGAAATAAGATCATATAGAAGATAATGTAACAGAACAATAATAATTGAATGAAAAGTGTAGACACAAGAAGAGAATGCAAGATAAAAGAGGATATTATAAGCAAAATTAATGTGAATGCCTTGAGTTAGTTTGAACAAATAAAAATAACGAAGGATGAATGGTTGACTAAAAAATATACAAAGACTAGAGATAAAGTGAATAATAACAGGGGTCGCTATAGAAGGATGGCATAACCATGTGAGTGATATATTGAAAGAAAGAAACATTATAAGCTTAAATAATAGGCGAGCATGTACGAAACAATGTATAAATGTTAAGGAAGTCATGAATGTTTGCAAGGATAGAGGTGCTTAACACTCTTTTCTCTCTGCTTATACCTTTAGGAACATGGTGTGACTTACATACCTGAAGTAATAATATGAACATTTTTTCAGACTCAAGTGCTGTGTCACACCAAAATCGCATGTTCTGATGAGGTTAACTTTACTCGCGCTAAGGAGTTCTTACCTGAGAGATGGTTGGATGGAAACCCACTTCAGAGGGAGACTCAGGTTGCTGCTTCTGCATGTGTCTTCGCTCCATTTGGTGCGGGGAAAAGAATGTGTCCTGGTAAACGATTTGTAGAACAGGGTTTACTAGTCACATTTGCTAAGGTAATTGATTTTATCTCTACGTCATTAAGTTTTACTACTAACAGCTGTACATAATATTCTAGAGCAATATTACATATTTTCATCTTACGCGGCTCAGTTAGTTAGATCCTGGGTTCAATTCCCGGTGGAGACACAGTTTTTAATTGTGTTATTAGTCTGGATCTGTGAGATGATAAATATCTTAAGTCTTCGGAATGTGGCCACTGGTTATCGGGTATGTGTTAAATTAATATTTGGCGTAGTACCTGTTTGTTGTCCGAGAAGCAATATGATATAAAAAAGACTTTTTTTGATCTTATGCAGTTTTACTGTTGTATGTGATATCGGCAACAGAAATAAGACAAGATGGAAAATGAAAGGAGTGGACTTACTGTGCCAGCTGTTTTCTTCCTTTTCTCTGTCGCGTTAGTTCTTCCTTCTCAGCACTAGTTCAACAAAATATGTTCACAAATTGTCTGTAAGGATATAATGAATAGACGTGTGAATGTTGCGAACGTATTTAAAGGTTTTATAAAGTGCGCACGGTGCTTGTACAACACGATTGGTGTATGGAGACGCGTATTTGTGAGACTGAAGAACGTGGCTGGCTCGCTCATGGCTGGACAGAGGCGAGATTGTTGTTGCCACGTTCAGGTAGGTATGGATGTAGGTATGAAGAGGTTTAGGTATGTCAGGAAGATGAGTATAAGTACAAAAAGGAATTATCTGTCATCTGCGCCAACAACTGTATGACATTGAACGAAACATATCGCAAGCTGGTAAAAATTTCAGAGACCTCGTAACTCGTTGGCTGAAGCAGATTAGTACTCTTGGATTTCTTGAGATAGACGTTTAGAGTTTTTCATCCTGGTTGTCGTTATCTTGTGTGTATGGAATATGTGAAAAAAAAAACAAATCTTATGATCGCAAAGTAGCCATGGCAATTTTAAAGTAGTACTGCCTCAGAACAGACTATGCCCCCAAGTCAAATTGAAAACGCTGTTCGTTATCGCCAAGCGCTAATTTTTTTTTGTATGGGATTTGACGTTTGTTGTTTGTTATTGTAGAAAAAATTTCTACAACAAACGTCAAATCACATACAAAAAAAAAATAGCGCTTGGCGATAACGAACAGCGTTTTCAATTTGACTCAGGGCCTATGTCTAGCAAGGCAGTAGAATTTCCAAATGTATGAAAAAAAAAGGATTGAGGTATAAATTATATAGAAATTGTAATTTTGTACCTTAGTAATTTTTATACCATTGGAAATATATAATTCATTCCGTCATTCATTTTCTTTACTCACTTTTATTTAACTGCGAAGATCTTATCTTGCTTGTATCATAAATTTATTATTATTTTGCAGCTAGTTCGTGAGTTCCAGATTGAATACGACGGAGAATTAGACGTTCAGTTTGAGTTTGTGTTATCCCCAAAGACTCCTGTGTCTTTTAGGTTAAGAGATCGTTGTTAATATTGGCGAGACTTATTAGTTTTATAAGAATCATGCACTTATTATGATAAACAGTTTTTTTTTTTATTCTACACTTAAACCAACGTCAGTAATTTAAACAATTTGGGTACTTAAGTGGTTTGTTGCTTTGTATAACCTCAAAACAATTTGCAAAATTTATTATGTAAAATATACAAAAAAACAGTTTCACATTTAGCTTTTAATTCCAATATATTTATCATGAAATTAAACGCCATATCTTCCTTCCCTGACATACAATTCTCTCCTTATTTATATTCTTGTTCATGTTCTCTATGATTTATTATGTTTTAATTTCAGAACTTAATTTATGTAGTTGCTTTAACTTTTCTCTTCATTTAAGTTTACTTACTCCTATATTATGTCTTGTGTACTTTAGTATTTTATTAAACTCATCTTGCTTCATGATTCAGTGAATTTGGAATATAAATTACGTAGGTAATAAATTAATTCAATCAAAAACTATTTGTCTAGTTAAATTCTGGTTACATATTAAAATTGCATTTTTATATTTTGAAGACAAACCATGTTACCATGTCAATTAAGATGTCATGTGTCAAAAAAAAAATTTAAAAACTTGTCATTCAATCAGTGATATGTACATTCAATGGATTAAAATTGATTTTTCTGCATTCTAAAGATTAAATATAAATATCGCCAAATATCTTGAAGCAAACTTCCGTATGCGCAGAGTGCAAATTTGTGTCTTTTTGCTTCGTTGATATAAGTGCAAATTGCCCACCTTCTCGGCAAAATAGCTCAAGATATTTGGCGACAATTATACATGCTTTAATAAATAATTCAATGTACTTGAATGACATAATTTCATTAATATTGAATGATATAATTGCATCAATATTGAATAACACGAGTGCGTAAATATTGAGTGATAATATAAATGCGTCAATATTTCTCTATAAGAAGTAGGTATAGTTCGCTGGATTGACATTTTTATATACTTACATTATTTTTTCAACAAGTAGGGATTCTAGAAACTAGAAACAAGTGGGGATTCTTCATATATTCATATAAGAAGTGAATTGATACGCAGTATAAACAAAAATATTTGTTTTGAATATTGTTTGTTACCTATCATAAATGATTATTACACAAAGAAACAATCAATATTGTAAGAATATGTAAGGTATAAATGCTTAAAAGACGCAGGATAGATTTTTTAAATGTGTAAAGCTTATAAATACGAAGCTAAAAATGCAAATATGAAAAGAAACCATTTTACAAAACGTATACATAAGTAATGTTAATATAATTGAATAGATTTTTTTTACATAAATTTGTAATATTTAAAAAAAATGCATTTTTGTTTACCGATGAAATTTTTATACTGTATTTACAAACATTTTTTATCACATTTTAGCCAATATTTGTTGAAAACTCATTGATAATTTTATCTGTTATGATTATATTGGAACTGTTTCTTTTTCCTATATAAGATTATGGAAGTACCTATTTTAAAGGTCAATCTAAATTTAATTATCTTCATAGGTGTACATGTTTTGAATCTCAAATTGATTCATTGATATGATTTTTTGTAATTCTATTTTACATTTATGACTGTAACTAAATTGATAGTAAATTTTCCAAATTGATGTGCACTGGAAAAACTCAATTATATATCTGAATTGTTGTTAATTGCTGATAGGCTTTTTTACAAATTGATTCTTTTCATGATATTTGCATTGGTAAAGAATCAATGATAGATCTCATTTTATCATAAAGAGGTTTCTTTTTAGTATTAATATTATCAACCTTCAATCACATAACATCATCGTCTTTTGTGATAGCCAAATTAATGTTTAATTTCAATAAATTCATAATATTCAAAATTGATTAATCTGTGGCATTGTTATTCATTATTTAAATGTGCAAAAATAAATCAATTCAAACTGAATCTTGTGTACTGAAAAAATGTTGTATTGGCATTCTGAATTCAGTAAAGATTTTGTAATCTTCAGTTACTATGATTATTGGCATAAATACATTAATGTTTTGGTTGGTATTAAGGCAGTGAAAAATTTCACGCTATTTCATGAATTATTTATTACATTTAGCGTATTTCATATATTTGTCTATTTCTTTTTTTTTTAATACAATGTTCATCGACTTGACTGTGTGAGAATAAATATTAAATAATATTATATTGATGAGTAGTTTACTATTATTAAATAATGGTAATGATTCCATATTATGTGATTTCATACATATATCGTTTGTCTAGTTTGTAAGTTGCAATGTACATATTTTTTTGGTTCTGAAAATTTTGAACATAGTTTTCGATGCATTTAAATTTTATTCCTCAACTTCACAATACCAGTTTAAAGTTCAAGATAATTTTGAAAAGAGGACTAAGGTCTTACATTATGTGACATTACACGTGTTCAAACAATCCTTTCTATTGATAATTCATGTTGACTTTTTTATTGTTTCAATTCATTAATAATCTTAAACATTTTTTTTGTAACTCATTTACACTTTGTTATTTTTATTTCAGTTACCCTTGTTCATTTTAACATTTTTGTTTGTAGATGATTTAAGAATAGGTATTGTAATAAGCAACGTTCCCTCTAATTTTTCTATTGTGTGTGCGGATCTTCAACGCGTCTGTGCAGTGGCTGTGATAAATTTACACCCCCCCCCCCCCATAAACACACATACAATTTTTCATTAAAATGTATATTTTTAGGGTATTTATTAATCACAGTGATTTTATATAATAACAACATTAACAAAGATAATTTTTGAAATAAATAAAAAAGATAACTAAAATCTGGCAATGGAAACTTTCTTATATATTGACAGTGCGGAGGGTAAAACATGTGTGCGGAGACATTTTAAGTAGTTGTACGCGCGCACACGCGCTCACCTTACAGGGAACATTTGTAATAAGGTGTTTGCTGTTTCAAATATGATCAGTAAAATGTTTTAGAAAAGACCAATTTTTCTGGTTTTTGAACTTGTGTATTGTCACATCACATGCTGAAAAAAAGCAGGACCATGCCACCTAGTCATAGAATAAAAATATATTTTATCTTAGATTTAAGTAATGTACAAGTTCCGCGAGAGAAATATATTGAATATGTCAAATGTAAACATTTCATGTGTAATTAGAA
This sequence comes from Molanna angustata, assembly GCA_963576475.1. Classification (NCBI taxonomy): domain Eukaryota; kingdom Metazoa; phylum Arthropoda; class Insecta; order Trichoptera; family Molannidae; genus Molanna; species Molanna angustata. The sequence continues at coordinate 25,193,657 of OY754981.1, read as the reverse complement.
ATTTAAGTTCTTAGTTGAATCGTAAAAAAATTGTATGTTTTAAATTTAAAGATTATATGAAGTTCTATCAGAAATTGTCGATTAATACTATATTATATGCCACTCATTGACTCATTTAGACCATAGACTTATTTTGATCTCTATGAGCATTAACTAATCGTGATACGTTTCTAATTTATAAAAAAAAAGTATTTGATTTTTAGTATGCTAACAATCATAACTCATTGAAATAAGAACTTAAGTGTCAATTTACACTACAATGTGGAGTATTTATACTACTTAAATTAAATTTTAATATTTCAATGTAAAAAAAGTATTTATATGTGTTGGTAAATTTAAAGAGTTGAAATCAATATTATGTTATTTATTTTAAGAGATCAATTTTATGTAAGTATATACAAAGAACTATATTAACTTTAGTGGTACAAAATAAATTGCCTTATTTTTATATACTCATCATTGCATAAACACTACAGTCTATATAAATTTCTCTTAATTATGATAGTATTAAGTTATAATTCTATCAATGATTTACTATATAACTCTTAACCTTTCCCGTGATACATCATATTGTGAATTAACATGCTTATGTCAAGAGAAAATATGTTGAGAATACATTCAGAATTGTATCTTTATTTTTCAGATCTACATCAGAGATTTTATTTGAAATGAATAAATAATTGTATTTCCTTGTTTTATACATTCCATTTGTCTACAGATAAAAATGTTATTGATTTGTTTTTTATAAGAGTTATATTTTAAAATCTGTGATTTATTCATAGAATAATAATAAAACTATAAAATACTCATTCCTATACAATACCTCCGTTTTATTGGCCGGCTCGTGTCAATATATGTATGACTCTGCTATAATTTTGCAAGTAATTTTGCTAACTATTCCGTAAGTTTTTTTGCAAGCAGTTAAAAAGTACCCTATTTGGGGAACGTATCACGCAGACGGCCAAATGATTACTGAATGCTCGTAGCAAAATGTTGACCAAATTAGTCAACATAAAGCAGTCTCATTTACTGCAGGCTAAAGAGTATTCTATACTATTATAATTCTATGGATTTATTCTTATTAATTAATTACTATTTTTGAATAGATTTCTACTTATCAGACGATTTTCATAATACTACGCATGAATCCTTGTCTTTTTTTAATCTAATGTTTGTCCTGTTAAACATGGCTGGTGTCACTGATTAATTTTTAATTGAAATGACAAAATGACAATGCGATTGACTATAATCTGAAACTTTAGCCAGATTCGGCAATACAATCAGTGGCTCAGTTGGTTAGGTATCTGACTGCTGTTCCAAAGGTTCAGGGGTCGATTCCCATTGGAGACATAATTTTTAACTGTTTTCAGTCTGGATCTGTAAGACGATACGTTAATATCGTAAGTCTCCAGAATGTGGCAACTTGTTATTGAGTAAGTGTCAAATTAATATTTCACATAGTAAAGTCTGATTTTTTTAAGAGTGCCAAAGCTCATAGGGTGACCATGGTGTAAAAGAAAAAAATATTATGGGATTTTTTTTATCATTTCATGATATAAAACGGTTGTAACTTTCACATGCATATATCTTCAAAACCTTCAAATCTTTTCATACCTATTCTTACTCCCGGTACCATGCGGCTTTAATGAGTCTATATTATTAGTTTTTTTCTGCAAATGTTAATGGGCATCTACTGGGAAAGTAATATTTAAACAAAATATTTATTTGATACTTTTTATTAGGAAAATAAAAGAATACATTATGAAGTAATTAATCCTTATAATAATAAACAGTTACATATTATTTTACAAAATAATAAATTATGTTATACAAAATATTTACATAATAGTTCAATGAGGCAAATACACATACATAAATAATATATCTATGTAACTAATACAAATAAATAATGGACACTTATTCTATACTAAGACGGTGATAACACATGTTTATAATAATAATTATATATCGATATTAAACAAAAAATAAAATACATAAGTTAGAAATAAAAAAATAAATTCTTAATTTAGAACACATGGTCACTTCGAGAGATAGATATGTACTGTCGGGTTTGTTGATGTTTGTTGTTAAGGACACCAAATGGTGTAAACCAATCAGCAACCACGAGTCTACTAATACATTTACATGCGTAAATACTATGCATTTTTTTTGTTTATGTATAGAATTGGCACTTTAAAAAAAATCAGACTTTACCTGTTAGTTGCCTGAGAAGTAATATAAAATAAAATACTAGAAACTGGTTAAGCACTTTTGAATATTTTATTCATTTAGGAACTGTATTAACAATTTAAATAACTCTGTTTAAGTATTTCACTTCCATCAACTTGTTATTTCAATTTTCTATTGACTGCATTGGTTGACATTAGTGTTTATTTTAAAAGTATTAAAAAATATTTTATTCCTTCGATTAAAACAAATTTTGTGTTTCTTAAAAATAAAATACATCATCCTACAATCAATATATTATTATTATTTTTTGAAAGTGATTTATTTCTTCATATAACATCAAAATAATGAAATGATATATTTCCTGTTTATAAATAAATAAAAGGTATGCATCTGGGAAATATTTTCCATTTTGAGGTTATTTGATGCCACAAATTATCTTGACAATACTACTTACATGGGCAAATCTACGTATTACCTACCTGAAATATTATCAAATAATATTGAATCCATTTTTTAATAAATCACTTCTCAAATAAGATATTATTTAGTTGTTAACTATTTCGTCAAATACATGTTTATCATAAATGTATAGATAAGATGTTATATTGATTCAATTGTTTTAAGGTTCACACAAAATTATATTTTTAAGAAAAGTATTCTATATAAATTATTATAATGTTGTTACTTATGTAAAGTTTTTTATGAATGCAAAAATATTAATATCTACATGTTTTATTTTCTTGTACTTTTGTGTTATTTGTAAATATTTTTATTGCAAGTAAATAAAATACTGTGGAAACTCAAAAGATTTTGTTTTATTTTTATTATTTTTTTTTATTCGAAATTATTGATTTATGGTGTACTGTTACATAAAATCAATCTATGAAATATTCAGCTATACTGACAAAAGAGGATAATATATGATAAATCCATGGGGGTATAAGATAAATCACTCACAAGGAAAATTTATTGGATTGAAAGGAATATTAAATTGGGTATCAGAAAGATAAAAATAGTTAGCTTGATATTAAAATATAATTTATAGGAAAACGAAAAAAAGTATTTCGATGATTTTTTTAATCTGATACTTTTATATATAGGTCAGAGATTATCAAAGTTATTTCTTTTACCGTCCCCATTGAAAATCAATTATTTTTCAGCGCCCCTAATTTTTTATACACTCCTTAAATCTAAAAACCACAATTTCATTACTTTAATTAATTTAGTTATAGTGTGCTATATTGGGTCGGTTCTGGTGTTTAAACTTACATTCTCAACTAGAAATTTTTACCAGTGAGAGCAATTAAAACGCTACTTTATAATATTAAGAATGTAATATTTTTATCAAATTAAAAGAAACAATATAGATATATAGGTAATTAATTTTAGTTTTAAAACTAATCTAATGAGATGGATGAATTTGATGATTTTTAACAAGTTTGTTGATATCAGGTTTGATTTTACTCAAAAACATCAGTATCATACAGGGTAGAAATATAAACTAATTATTCGATATTGAGTAAGTAGTAGGTAGATTTTAATTTTAGTGAAATTTAAAATATAATATAAGTGAAATTGCAAATCAACTATCGCTCCCCTACACCACGCCAACGCCCCCCCATATCTCCAACGCACACTTTGAGAAAGACTGATATAGGTAAGTACTTTTTTTTAAGTTACACTATTGGGGGGGGGGTAGACCTCAACTAGTTAGTATCTACAATTTCTAAAGGGAAATTTGAATACATTACAAAATCAAAAATTGCTGGGAATCAAAATTAAGCCAATAGTGTAAAGAAACTTTGTAGTGAAAATACTTATGAGCATTTCACTGTTGATTGAAGTTTTGAATTACATAAGTTATTTTAGGTAAATTGTCAATCAAAAGCTTTATTTAATTTATTCTAAATACACATTTGTAATCATGTTTGAAATAATAACTATTGACTAAATGAATGTCCAGAGGTACATGAAGATGCTGGGCCTTAAATTGGATACTTGATCGTCATGGCGAGGATAAAAAAAGGAGAACCAATAAATTGAAATATTACATAAATTACTTGGTATTATTAATTTCATAATTATGTAGATAGTATAATATTATTTTGCTGTTGAATCTAATAGTACTTATAGTTTTTATACTTTTACATAAACAAATAATATATAATTGACATAAAGAATGAGATATTTAGAAAAAATAACATTAATCATCAATATATTATGCAAACCAGTATTATAGCTTCATGATGCAAACATTCATCAAAAATTTCTGATAATATTTAAAAAAAACTTAAAAGTAGTATTTTTGGGACTAGATTATAATTAGCGCTTATGAGTAAATGCTTTATACATAAGACAGGCAAAACAATTCTGACTATGAAATTCACCAAAGTAAATTAATACTTTTTGTCAAGGAGACAAGAATTTGTCTGAGAATGCTGACTAATATTATTGTAGCCCACCATTATAATAGTCTATAAATTAGTGTCTAAGTTACATCATGTAGTAACTCAGTCACTACTTACATATTATTACAATATTTTATGAGAATCATTTTGCGAATCATCATATACATATATAATACACTCCAAGATGATATGAAATCTTGCACATATCGAAAGAAATATTAGGCTGCCTGTCCATTGATGCGGAGCGAGGCAGCGGAGCGGAGAAACGGAGAAATATTAACCAATAGGATTGCATAAAATCTCGAAGCGGAGATTTTATGCAATCCTATTGGTTAATATTTCTCCCTTTCTCCGCTCCGCTGCCTCGCTCCGCATCAATGGACAGGCAGCCTTATAGGTATAGAAAAGAAAGATTTTATATTTATTTATTTTATTATATTATGTAGGAGTTAAAATATCCTTTCATAAAAAAATAAAACAAGTAAATACAAAAAAACTAAATATAAATATATAATATACCTGGTTTTCAAAAAGCAGGTTGTTGGAATATTTATATTCCTTGGAAAAACCCAGATATGCTGCACCAGAATGTCTAAGTCAGTAATTTATTAGATACAGTCAATAAAAAAATAAATTATGCTGGCGGCAGAGAACGCTTTTTTTTCTTAAAAGGTTATTGTTGCCGTTTTTGTATACGTTCTTCTTCACTATTTTTTAAAATCTTCTGCACGAAAATAATTGAATTTGAAAGTACGTGACCCAGTGAAAGTGAAAAAACCGCGAAAAAAACGTCATCCTCCTCTATGAAAAACGACTCATAGACAAAAAAATCAAAAAGAATTTGGGTAAGTACCCAAACCCGCAGCCAACTAAATCGCGAGGGACGGTGGGTTTCTCTCGCAAACCCATGGCCGGGGCGGACCGGCATTACTACAAAATACTATCGTATAATCTGTGCGTGTAATTGAATTATTTAATTAATTTATTTATTATTAACAATACAACAAGAAAGTTACAAAAAATACGATTACATACTAGAGCTAGAAGTTAAGTGAGTGTGTACATATATATGTGTGTGTGTATGAGTGTTATTTATTGATAAGTATATGTAATTACTAGGGTACGATGAACATCTCACTAGGAAGTCCTGTGCCGAGGTGTTCATTTGAACAGTTGTGTGACATAGATAGTACATTATGTATAGAGTTTGATGAGCCCTCTCTCCGACCACGAGGAAACATCAAAGCCAATGTGAGGAAGAAAAGGAGACAAATGATGGTGATACTATGAAATTGTAGTAGTACGGCGCATTTATTCAAAATATCAGTATAGTTGGTCCATGGCAATTAAATAATAAAAAAAAACAAACAAACACAACAACAACAGAGTACAAATAACAAAACAAAACGATAACAATCCAACTCTCAACCGAGCACGAAGAGACGCCGACCAGAAGGTGCAGCCCCAGGGTACAGCGACATCCTTTCTCCAGGCATGTCACTGTCTTCCACGTGGTTGCTGAAAGTCCGGCGGGGCCCAGCCTCTGCGTCAGGCTGGCAGGTCCTTGTCGTACTCGGCGTAGTTCCTATTCTCCTCTGCCAGACAGTCACCCATGGCTGGCTCCGTGCCACACGGCAACGCTATGAAGGCGCATCTCAACAGAGGTGGCAGGCCAGCTGGGATCCTCACCGGAGGCGAACCGACGCCCCAGACGACACGGAAAGCCCCTCGTGGTACAATGTGCGAGCCGCCGCGCTCCCTGCTGCGGTGGCCCAACACTGCGCCCTGCCTCTACGCCTCTGCCCTGTTGATGCCCTCATCTTGGCTCCGTAGCACCGGCAGCGTGCATGCGCGTGACGTGTCCTGTCACGCAGACCTCCTGCGTCGTCGAAAATATGGCCGCCATCGGGAGCACAAGTCGACCGATGACGGCGTCACAACAAGCCGTCCGTCTTCCACCAGAGTTGAATGCTAAGAGAACGCGTGCCATAGCGCGTGCCATAGCGCATGCCATAGCGCGTGCTAGCTGCTCGCTGCAAGTTTTGTTGCTCGCCCGCAAAGAGCGCTAGCTGCTTTCAGAAATGTTGCTGTGGAAAAAAATTAAAAATCATTGTTTTTCGGCATTATTTTTTTCGGGCATAATAAGTTATAATTATTGAGAAAAAACGTGAAAGTGGTCGCGTTAGACCTTCTCAAACCCACACAGTATATATTACAGTATATATATTATATCTTTATTCTATGCTCAAACCTGTCCAGAGAGAGAGTGTCACAATTATATATTATTTTTGCCATGCCTGTATTTATTTTTGTAATTTACTTGTTATCACACCATATTTACAATGAAAACACAAGTAAATTACTGCTGCCCAACTAGAAAATCGTATTCTAGTGCTAGTAGTTTACAGTATTTAAATATATCTATTTGCCTTTTCAGAGACACTATACTCGTTTATATTTTTATAAAATTATTCTTTTTGGCGGCAGCGTTGTTTATTTTGTGTATTTCACTTTTCAGCAGGAGCTCATCTGTCTATCTATAAATTTTACAAATATTTAATTTCATACTCGCGGCGTATTCCTTCTTCCCCGTCATATTAAATTGTTTAGCCGGTGCATTTTTCGTGGTGATTATCGGATGTTTATAATAACGGCCCTTATTAACATGCCGTGCTTCGGAATGGGACACTTGACTGCGGCCACTTGGGTGCGGGACACTTGGGTGCGGGACACTTGGCTGCGAGACACTTGGCTGCGGGGGACATTTGGCTGCGGGACACTTGGGTGCGACGGACACTTGGGTGCGAGCCCACTTGGTTGCGAGTCCATTTGGTCGCGACGGACACTTGGGTGCGAGCCCACTTGGTCGCGAAATCAAAAATATTTTTTTCTGCTTAGGAATGAAATATTTCGTACTGATTTTTGTAATGCTCTTTATATTTATTTATTTTTTTTTTTTTAAGGAACCACTTACAGCTAAAAAGTTACTATACATCGTTGTTCCATCAAATAAGGGCAAGCTACTACAAAACTGGGCAGCCAATTACAAGTGCCACATCCTGCATTAAATATCGGCCTACAAATCTATAAGAAAAGGAATATCAAAAGAAGAATCTATATGAAAATAAAAAGATACAATAGAAACTATAATGTTTATTATTTTTATAAAATATACAGTTTTGTTCTTCACAGTAAATATATTTATAAAACAATCTTTTTATTATCAAGGTTAACAGTTTACAATATTCTATGACAGAAGCTCACATAATTTTCTTAAAACAAAAGACAATACCCATATTCAAAATCATATTAATCTAAAATTGGAACACACAATATTTTTATGTAGGTACCACTATAATTAAATTATGTTTTAGGTACCTACCACTACATTACAGAAACTAAGATCACAACAAAGAAAAATTGTGGAAGATATTAACAAAAGAAAACAAAAAGAAAAGCATTACTATAAAAGATACAACTAACGAACAAACAGATAAAAAAGAGAAACATTATAGCTAGACAAAAAAAACAAAAAAGCTAGTTTATTAGATATAAGCGTGGAAAGTTTTCTTCTGAATGTCACCGAAAATTATAAAATATCTATATTTATAAAAATGGATGGACTTCTATTTGTTTGTTTATTTGTATGTATGTTTTCGATGGACTCCCAAATCAACCATCCGATTGCGATGAAACTTTGGGAATTTGTTCAGCTCATACCGGAGAAGGTTTGCGCACTATAATTTATTTATTTATTTATTCGATTACTTACAAAAATAAAAAATTGAAAAAAAAAAGTGGTTATTGAATTGATACTTAGTGGGTTTGTTCAGCGCACACACAAGAAGGTTTAAAAATTAAAATTTATTTATTTATTTAATATCTCACACAATACCATACCATACCATACCATCACGCCATTTCCCTATTTGGGGTAGGCAGAGAGAACCGAACGCCAGACTCCTCTCTCTTGACATACATTACTCGCTTCATTCACGTCCATACATCGTCTCATACACGCTCTTCTATTATTCTTACTTCTAACATCACCATCTTTCAAAATCCCATTTATGTGATCGTGCCAACTTTTTCTTGGCTGACCTCTACTCTTCGTTCCTCTTTTATCAGCCTTGTAGGGTAAGGTGCTCCAAGAGTGCGCACTTAAGGTATGATTTACGATTACAATAATACAAATATTGTTACAAAAATTAACTTTCTTTATTCATATTTTACCATCTTTTATAAGCATTTCTGCATATAAAAAAAATAAAAAAAATAAACATTTAAATGTAAAAATAATTCAAATGCAACGATGTCATTTGCGCACTCTTACATATACAGGTACTTAAGAGTGCGCACTTGGAAACCTAAGAGTGCGCATGGGACACCTAGTCACAAATATCGCATTTGTACGGACCAACTCCGGAATAAGCAGTATATTTTTCGTGCCACCACTTAGTACACAATATACACTCAATCCAATCTTCGGATATTGGTTCTTTGTAATTTTCCATGCATCCTGGGCATCTCCACATCTTTTTCTTTGGTATTGCTTTGGGTTTTTTGAAATTCGCTTTCACCTTTTTGTTCAGGTTACAATCTACCTTTCTTTTTCGATTGGCTTCTTCGAGTAGCAGTTGCTTATAACGGGAATTTGAAAGTATTTCTGATTTTTATACTTTTGCGGTTTGATCGAGGTGTAACTGATTTTGGTAGTGGTGAAAGGTCAATGAAGGTGATAGATGTTCTCGGTGTCTCCATCTCTTTGGATAATGTAAGATCGTACGTACCAAGCTTTGTGGGAACTGTATCTCTCTTAAGGCGTTTTCTTAACGTGCTCTCTGCCATTCCAAGGGAAAGTGCGACTTTTCTCTGACTCTCACCCTCGCTGATCCTCTTTGTAGCTTCATCTAAAACTGCTTGCGGAGACAGCTTACGAATAGACTTTCTTTTACGAGAAAACATTCTAAAAATAATAATTTTATCTGTATTATTTTTAGTTAAATGTAACATACTCAAATAAAGTAAGGTCTTGTAATAATAAATCAGATTCGGAGATCGGTCTGCATATATATTTGTAAGAGTGCGCGCGCAATCTTACAAACTTTAAGTCTGCGCACTCTTACAGAACATGGTCATTATTCAAATTTGATACAAGTTTCGCCATCTCTGTTTGAATTTGGGAATAAATGTTGTCAGTTACACTTTCTACATAGATTTACTTAATTGATTATGAAAAAAAAATATTCATATTATCATACACAAACACGTCGTACAAATTATATGATGTGAAAATAATTTAACAAAACACTGAATATTAAGAAAACTTACATGACATCCGTATTTTCTGTTTATTTACGATGCACAATACAGTACCGTGTCTTCTGATCACAAATGACAGATAGGAACTGAAATTATCCACAAATGACATTTAGCCCACGTAATATTAATGGTGCGCACTCTTACCGACCGCGCACTCTTAGAGCACTCTACCCTATACTTTTTTTGTCAGACGGTCATCACTCATTCTTTCTATGTGGCCGAACCACCTTAGGGCATTTATTTTCATCTTACTTACGATATTTCTTTCAATCATACATTCTCGTCTAATATCCTCATTTCTTATTCTATCGTACATCGTTTTACCACACATTCGTCTTAGTGACCTCATTTCAACCGCGTTAATTTTACTTTCATGAGATCCAACTGTCGATAGCGATAGTATGAATAGTTGAAGAATAAGTACCAAACTATAAACCCATAAATACAAATTATTTAATATTTTAGGATATTTTATTTTCTATACAACACATGTAGGTATGTATGTTCAGATAGGACAGTATGGAGGTCAGTCCTTTTTTCTACACAGAATATAAAAACAGCATGATGGTATGTATGTATGTTTGGAGATTTAAGTATCAAACTATTAAGTCAAACTTCTTACATATTGTGTATAGGCGACTGCCATACAAATTGTATGAAGCAATGTCGTCACTAAATTCAATTTTTATAAAAATTGTTAAAAAAAAGAGATTTTCTTTTACAATATTAATATTTTTTATAGAAAATTAAATTATCTAGATGGGGTGTTTCGGCTTTTTTCAGTATTTTAAAAATATTTGGAAATATAGGAAGTTAAACTCATAAATTTATAATAAAAACAAAAAAAAATTCTTAGTAAAAAATGTTTGAGAAACCCTGGAATTTTTTTGAAAAAACTTATATGAGATTTTGTATTTGTCTATGTTTATACAAATTTTCAGCGTTCTAGCTTTTATGGTTTCTGAGATATATGGAAAAATAAACCAAATATTCAAAAGTTGATAACCCCTGACTGAAACAAAATATCAAAATTCTGATTATAAAAGTTTTGTAGAAAAATAACTGTTTATATATTCTGATATTTTGGGCTCTGTAAATTGAGCGGATCAAAAGTTATAAGGGGGGGGGGGGGACACAGACACACAAAATGTTCTACTCCGAATTCTGAGTAAATCCCTATATGGAACATATATGCTGCGAAACCTCTAAATTAGTTTTTTTTTACTTCAAAGTTGGAAAAGCCGTGAAAAAAGTAGACCCTGCATACCATTCCTTCATACACGCGTTTTGGATTTGAATTGTCTCTTCCTTCAAAATAATTTCATTCTCTTGAACGAATCGACAGTTGGACAAAGGTTATGGAAAGAGCTAAAATAAATAATGTTAAATTTAATGCGGACAAACTTCAATACAAACAAAACTAGGTAAAATTTTTTCGTATCACAGAAGAGTTGTCTGCATTTTTACAGAGAACGGTGTCCAACCTTATACAAACAAAATTAAGGCAATTAATGCAATTAATGAACCTAAACATGTTAAACAATTGCAAAGATTCCTCGGCATGATATTTTTTTAATAAATTCATTCCATCTCTCTCTGGAGAATAAAAAAATTTAAGAAAATTGTTAAAGAAGGGTTGTCAATGGCAATGGAACATAGACTAACAAACTGCCTTTAATTCCATAGTGTGGAGAGAAAAAACTGTTTAGATCACATAAATTAGGGATACGGCGTGATGGTATGTATGAATTGATGTTTTACTAGATAAGTTATCTTTCTAATTCGTTATATTTTTTGTTTTGTCGCCTATACACAATATGTAAGAAGACTTAATAGTTTGATACTTAATCTCTAAACATACATACATACTATCATGCTGTTTTCATATTCCGGGTAGGAAAAAAGGACTAACCTCCATACTATCCTATCTTGACATACATAATAATAATAAACACTTCCTTGCACCATGCGCAAGTGGCGAGTTTATTGCCGTATGGCAATTTCTTCCAACTAACCAGTGTTTCCAGCCCAGAGAAGCAATATTTGCGTGAGAAATGAATTTAAATATATTTCTCCTCTACTGGGAATCGAACCCAGGACGCCCGCACAGAAACCAAACGGCTTACCAACAGTGCCACGGCGGTCGGCATACATACCTACATGTTTTGTGTAGAAAACAAAATATCTTAAACAAATTCAATAATTTCGATTTATTGGTTTATAGTTTGGTACTTACTTATTCTTCAACTATACATACTATCGCTATCGACAGTTGGATCTCATGTGTTACATGCAACTAGTGTGTATGAAAAATTCTCATATTTTTATAGTGTAAAAAATAATTTGGCTTAATAACCTTGTTTTTACTTTACAATTTCAAACATAAGTAGAAATTGGAAGAAATTGCCACTAGGCAATAAGCCCGCCAGTGTACTAATTATAATTTCAAGAAGATTAAATAAATAAATAAAACAAATATATTTTTTTATATTTTTAATGTCTGTATATACCTACTTGTATATCAACTACTTATATGATAAAGAGCATTACAAAAATCAGCACGAAAAACTTCAGCCCTAGACAGAAAAAAATATTTTTGAATTCGCGACCAAGTGGGCTCACACCCAAGTGTCCGTCGCGACCAAATGGACTCGCAACCAAGTGGGCTCGCACCCAAGTGTCCGTCGCACCCAAGTGTCCCGCAGCCAAATGTCCGCCGCAGCCAAGTGTCTCGCAGCCAAGTGTCCCGCACCCAAGTGTCCGGCAGCCAAGTGGCCACAGCCAAGTGTCCTAGACCGGCCGTGCTTACATGTGGTATAGGCTTGGCAAACCATTCGGCGAGCGTGTAAACGGATCAAAGTCGCTAGTTTGGTCGCTGTTTACACGTTTGCGAATGCGTTAATATGCTTTGAAGCGCCAAGCATGACAGACGTTGAGGTTTATGTCGGCCATAACTTTTGGTCTTACATATTTTTATTAAAATATAGGATTTTTTGCAATCATCTCTAGATGCACATGTTCTTGATCAAAAAATAGAAATTTTTCAATACTTATTATTTAAAATAAAATACATATCAAAAAATGTAAAAACATGATATATCTATTATCTTAATCTATTAGTTTCTATTTAAATAAATTTATACCTGACCCAGAACGAATAGAATCTTGTTTCTTCTTGAGATGTTTGCGAAATATAACCATTAAACATCTTTTTTTAATATCTCTAATAGGTTTATAATGTGCATAAACGAATCCATGCATCAGAAACTTTTTTGTCTTTTGATCTGTATTTGTAGGGTCCTAAATGCTTGATTCTGCTTGGCAGCATTTCAGGAATTTTAAAATTTCTTCTTGGACCAGTTTTTCATTTTTAATGGCTGGGTAGTCCTAAGTAGGTACCTATAATATTGGCATGCTGTAGTATATTTATACTACATATTATTTTATATAGAGTGTATTTATATTTTTTAGTATATTTATGCAATTATATAATAATACCTATACTAACTTGGCATACCTATATATATAGTTAGTTATAAAATGACTTACTTAGAATAAAAAAATAATATCAGAAAAAAATCTATATTATTTAATACTTTTAACATGTGTTAATATGTATATACTATGTTTTTTTTCAATAAATGTATTATTTGATATTAATGTTAAAAATATTATGTATTAATAAATAAATAAAATAACATGATTTAATAAATGTATTTTCTTTATAATACATGCAAATAAGTATACGAATATTTTAAGAAGTGTTTTCACATAAAAATATATTTAATCCTAAACAATTCATAGTCAGATAAACTATAATCATAAATATAATTTGGAATAGTCAAATTACGGATGTAAAATACGAAGTAATCGTTGATATTATAATTTTGGATACGTCAGCTGTCAAAATTCCAATTCAAATAGGGTTGCCAGATGGAAATTTGAAAAAGGAGGACAAATAGCACAAAAAAGGAGGATTTTCCTTAAAAAGGAGGACAATGACAAAAAAAAACGCCATACCTACAGACGCATATTGAAGAATTTTCATCGTCTCATAATTACTTTATTTCTTCATTTTTTTATATCTTCAATGCAGTCGCTATATAACTTGTATAATATAGTTTAGTCACTACTTAAACTATTAACAATGAAACAAGATTTTTTATAATAAATTCACTTCATTTTAAACATCATGTTTCACCAAAACATATTTTTTTTTGTAATAAGTTCTTGGTGCTCTTTTATGAAATATGTATAAAAATCTTTAGTAGACATGTTTTTTAAATTATATTGGATAACAATCAACGCAAAAGGAGGACATGCGGTAGGTAAGGGAGGACAATTTGTCGAAAAGGAGGACATGTCCTCCTTTAGGATACCATCTGGCAACCCTAAATTCAAATGTCTTTCCACTGCCAGTGCACAAACGATATGTCAGCATAAACGTCTAAACGCCTCGCAAATGTCTGCCGCAAATCCCCTTTGACTTGTGCCAAAAAACCAATGCTGACTCTATAGAAGCTGTGCGGTAGAAATTTCTGCAACATCGCGAAGGGCCTATTTCAGTTTGACCGTTATTACGTATTTGTATGGTCAGTCGAAATTTTCGTGCGTTATTTATTAATTATATCGATGTTTTAGTTAGTTACAGTGGTTAAAATATACTAATTTGTTTTATACATTATACGTTAGGAATATCGTCGATTAAGGTAAGCATCAAATTTGTAGTAAAATACCATCATTTTCATTGTTTTAATATTGAAGCACTCGTTCCTACGTGATGCGTTCCTGTGTGTCATGGCGGATTATATTTTTGATTTATAGTAATACAGTGAATTCCAACTCTTTTTTTACAATATAATGATTTTGAACGCTTGTTTATGGTTTAATTTTGTGATTTGTTACGAAATCCAAACCATTTGATAGACATTTGTTTGAACAAAATAATCTCTCGTCACATCGCAAAATGCTCTTCTGTTTTCCAAGTGTCGATTCGTTCATGAGAATTCAATTCTCTTAATGAATCGACATTATTAAGCCAAGATGCGTGTACGAAGGAAAATTTTGTATGGTGAAGTGGACTTTTTGCATGCTAATAACACCAACTAGAGGCCTCGCAGCATATATGTTCCTTACATGGATTTACTCAGAATTCGGAGTAGAATATTTTATGTGAGTTTTGTGTGTGTGGGTGTGTGTGTGTCCGTCCCCCCCTTATAACTTTTGATCCGCTCATTTAACAGAGCTCAAATTTTCAGAATATATAAACAGTTATAGGCCTACAAAACTTTTATACTCAGAATTGTGAATTTTTGTTTAAGTCAGGGGTTATCAACTTTTGAAATTTCGGTTTATTTTTTCATATATCTCAGAAACCATAAAAGCTAGAACGCTGAAAATTGGTATAAACATAGACAAATACAAAATCTCAAATTGTTTTTTTTCAATTCCAGGGTTTCTCAAACATTTTTTATTAAGAATATTTTTTTTGTGATAAATTTATGAGTTTAACTGCCTATATTTCCATTTTTTTTAAATATCGAAAAAAGCCGAAACACCCCAACTTCTTCTTCCGGTGCCATTTCAGGAACCCCCGACGTCAGCTATCACTCTGACAAATCCCTCTCTGTCCTGTGCTGCTCGGAATATCTGTTCCACGGTCCTGAAGCCGGTCCATTCCATAATGTTGCGCAGCCAGGACATCTGTCTCCTTCCAGTCCCTCGGCAACCTTCTATCTTGCCCTTCAGTATTAGTTGGAGCAAGTGATACTTCTCTCCCCTCATTATGTGACCCAGATATGTGACCTTGCGGACCTTTATTGTGGACAAGAGTTTCCTGGTTGTTCTGGCTCGGCTTAAGACTTCTGAGTTCGTAACCAGATCTGTCCAAGGGATTTTGAGCATTCTGCGATGCAACCACATCTTTAAAGCTTCCAGCCTGTTCATGGTGTTAACCTTCAATGTCCAAGTCTCACAGCCATAAAGCAACACAGACCACACATAACATCTCATCATCCGCTGTCTCAGGTCCATATTTAGCTTTTTGTTGCAGAAGAAAGATCTCATTTTATTAAAGGTTGCTCTTGCTACCTCAATTCTGCACTTGATCTCCATATCCGGGTCAAGGGACTCCGAAAGAATACTGCCAAGGTACTTAAATTTATCAACCTTGCCCATTAATTGCAAGGAAGAACCAGGATATTCACATCGACCAAATGTCATCCACTTTGTTTTGGCTACATTTATAGATAAGCCCAAATGTTCACCAAATACACTGACATTGTTTAACAGTTCCTGGAGATCAGAAATAGAATCCGCCAGTAATACAGTATCATCGGCGTACCTGATATTATAAATTACTACGCCGTTGACTTTTATACCCCTCTCGGTGTTGTTGAGAGCTCTTTTAAATACATAATCAGAGTATAAGTTGAAAAGTAGAGGAGACAAGATACAACCCTGCCGTACTCCTCGCTGTATGGGTATTTCATCTGATGTCACATTTCCACGTCTGATCTCAGCTGTTTGGTGCCAATATAGGTTTTGGATGAAGTTCAGATCTTTTGTATCCAGATTGCACTCCTTCAGCATTTCAATTAAGTCACAATGTCTCACCCTATCAAATGCCTTTTCATAATCTATGAAACATGCAAATACCTCTTTTCTCTGGTCACGGCATTTTTGTAATAATACATTAATAGCCAGTAATGCTTCCCTTGTACCAAATGCATTTCTGAAGCCAAATTGCGTGTCATCGAGGTTCTGTTCGCATTTACTGCGAATCCGTGCATGAATAATTTTAAGGAAGAGCTTTAACACGTGACTCATTAAGCTGATTAATCTATAATCACCGTATTTCTTTGGGTGCTGCTTTTTGAGCAATGTCACAAAAGTGGATCTCAACCAATCTTGGGGGATATTTCCTGTGTCATATATGGCATTAAATAGTCTCAGCAGGTAGTTAATATTATCGTCACTAATGAGTTTCAACAGTTCAACTGGAATATCGTCTGGTCCGCACGCTTTTCTGTTATCCGAAGTACTTATCGCATGAAGGATTTCTGACTTAAGGATTGGTGGTCCATTTAAATCGTTACTAGTTGTAATGCCAGGCCTTGTATCTTTAAACACTTCAAAAATGTATTTCTCCCATGTTAGCATTATTTGCTTTTCATCCAAAATCAATTTATTAGAATCGTCAGTTAAACATGAAGGAGTAGTCTTTCTAGTGGTACCTGTCATTTCTTTTAATTTCTTATGCAGTTTAAATGCATTGTGATTACGGTCATAAAGTTCTAATTCTTCACATTGACACTTTATCCACTCCTCTTTTGCTTTTCTTATTTCCCTTTTTATTTCTCTTTGCAAGTTTTTATACTGGGAAATATTATTTTTGTTTCTGCGTCTTTCATCCATCAATTGTAATATATGGTCAGTCATCCAATTTTTCTTTTTTAATGGTCGTTCTGCTTTTAGATTTTCATTACAAATATCAGAAAACACGGATTTAATGTTGTTCCATTGTGGTTGTACCGATTCTTCCACTGGATTTTCGAGGAGTTGCCTGAATTTTGTATTAATCTTTTGCTTAACAGTATTTCTAACCAGATCTGATTGCAATTTAGAGACGTCAGTTCTGTTGGTCATTTTTGGTTTTTTTATTTGTTTCAAGCGTAAAGTGATATCCCCAACTAGATAATTTACCCAACTAGATAATTTAATTTTATATAAAAAATAAAAACATTGTATTAGTACATCTCAATTTTTTTTAACAATTTTTATAAAAATTGAATTTAGTGACGACATCACTTCATACAATATGTATGGTAGTCGCCTATACACAATATATAAGAAGACTTAATAGTTAAGACTTATACTTAAATCTCTAAACATACATACATACCATCATAATGTTTTTATATTCTGTGTAGGAAAAACAGACTAACCTCCATACTATCCTATCCTGACAAACATACCTACATGTTTTAAATAGAAAATAAAATATCTTCAAATATTTATTAATTTGTGTTGATTATAGTTTGGTACGTATTCTTTGATTATGCATACTATCACCATCGACAGTTGGATCTCATGTGTTACATGCAACTAGTTATAAAAAGAATGTACTTAACAACGTTCAAATGGTTTTATTTCAATAATTTATCATTTGAAACGAATTGTACAAAATTAGAAAGACATTTGTTTAAATATAAACTATAAATTTACAGATGGTTCCGGAGTGCTGTGTTCCTGGCTGCAAATCAAAAGGAAGGCACTGTGTACATTTTTAAAGTACCTCTCCACGAAATAATTGGATACCGAATTGTAATTCTGCTGTTTCTGCTTCTGCTGTTTTTGTCATCCATCGGATATTATTTCAACACCTGTTAAAAAATATATGTAGATGGATATATTCCTCTGAAGTATGCACGCCTTAAAGACAGTGCTGTTTCAAGGATTTTCCAGTTCCAAGGATGGTCCAGCCTATCTATCGAAATTGAAGAAAACATAAAGAAAATATCCAGCAATTAGGAAAACAGCGGAAAAAAGAAGATATTTTGCAATTTTTAGGAAGTGCCAAATTCAAGATTATGATGATTTTATTCAGAATTTTCAAAAAAAATGTTAAACTGTATCAGTGGAATTTTAAAATTTGTGGATAATATTATTCTTTTTTTATATTTCAAAAAAGCAGAGTGTATGTGTATAATGGTGTAGAAATATCAGCTTCAATTGTGATTACCAAGGATCTAGTTGGTGTGTTCTATGCCAAGGATCTTAGAATTAAATTTTTTTTTCAAAGACATCGAGCTTTCACCTCATGATTTATAGTGGCTTTTTAAAAACGATTTAAAATTGAGTAGGTGGTCACAAATGGAAAAATTGATATATAGTTATAAAATAAACATAGGAAATATTGATCAAAATTAAAAATTTTATTTAAGCAAATCTTAAACATATTTAGTTTTTAATATTGCTATAGATAAATCTTTCATTGAATTCATAGTTTCACTCTCGCTCTTTACTAAAAAATAATGTCAAATACTTAATGAAATGCTTGCTTCAAAACAGTTTTTTTAATGCTGAGTATGAAACATATTTGTAGTTATTTTAAATTGGTCTTTTTATTTTTCATTCAAAATTTGAATCATAGTTTTTTGATATTTGACTATGAAATTTTAATTAATTGGTTTATGGTGCAGGGTTTATAGTATATAGGTATATTTATTATTGTACTAAGATTTTTTACCCTAGATTACATTATGTGTTTTTTGTGTTACTTTGATACAAATATTTCAAAGTATTTGTGAAAATACTTTTTTTCATGTAGGTATATGTAGATTATTAATAGATTTTTTAAAAATCATTTTATTATCAATTTGTAGCTTCATTTCCATATTTTATGTGTAATAATGTGCTCTTATATATACTTATTTGTGTTATTGTACTAACATGGAAGATGGAAGTATCTATATAATGTAGTGATGGAATGTATGTATGATGTTAGTTTGATCTTGAAAGTAAGGAATGAATTTTAAGGTAATTATTGTATGTTGCATTTCTAAGGAAAAAAAACACGCCTAATGTTCTACCTCTTAAACTATGTTTATATAATGTTGATTATGATTATGTATTGCTTTGAATTTTGTAAGACAGTTTTTACTCTATCCTCTCAGGAGACTTATACTCTTATTATTGTTATTCATTTACCTACTTGTTTAAATATTTTTACTTCATTCTTTTTAATTAGAAGAAAACATTATTAACTTGTACTCATTTTAATAGCACCATATGTAACCACATAATATTCTGAAATAAAATAAATTAATAGTTATTTGTTTATTTAATGTAAAATGTGAGTACAAGTAACGCCAATAAGTTTCATGGTGGATTTTGAAACAATATTAGTATTGTTTATTTTGATTACATGTTTAAATGATAAGTATCAGTCCAGATAAATTCTGTTTTTGATGGATTTCAATTTAAGTTAAGTATTTGATGGCACTCAGTTGTTTACTTCATTCATCTAATTGTTTATTATTATAATTTTTATACAGAATAAATCACAAACATATCATATTTTATTGCTGAAACCTTTTATTCCTCCAATGATTTTTGCCAGCTTCTGAGCAGAATACCTACATGGATTTGCATAATGTAAGTATTGTTGAATTATTAAATTAACATACATAATTCTCTAAAATCTGTAGATAATTATTGCATTCCTTGCATGCTTGAGTACTTTTTTGATTCTAAAGATATCATTATTAAGAAACGGGCTTGTTTAAGTACCTACATATTCGAGAAAAAGTATATTTTAATACAAAATAATTAATTTTAATGGAGTGGTAAAAAAATTACTATTTAAAGATTTTTTACTCATTTTTCTACCTTATCCTGTATACATAGGTGTTTTGTGATTTGTACTGTCAATATATCGAACAAATCAGCCGTCTTTTCGATGGGCCCTTCATGTTTATGTATTACAACGTTGCCTTTACCTACCGCACAGCTAGTATGAAGTCAGCATTGCAAAAAACCGATACTCGATCGGATCGGGCGTGAGCCCCGGCAAACCCAAGCGAGTCTATCCAAACGCCCTATTTACACGTTGGAGCTCGGGAAGACTCGCCGAGCCAACGCTAACGTGTAAACGGCCTAATAAATTATCTGCAAGATAATATTTTTGTCTATGGTTACAATTCAAATATTTCCCTTTGTGAAAACGAATTTTTTAAACATTTGTGATTTTGTATTTCTATTTTTGTGCAGAGTATATTGTTTTTGTGTTTCGTGAAATTATATAATTTAACACACAAACTTATAAAAGTTCATCGCTTATATGTGCAATAGTTAATAACTTTATTCTTCCCTGTTTTTAAGATCTTTGGAAATCACTCGAAAGATTTAAAACAAACATGACTTCGTCGAAAACTTTTACTCCCGAAGTGGAGTCTTTATTATCGGATGTTCCCGATACAAAAAAGGAACAAGTCGGGAATTTGATAACTAAAATTGTTAATCACGAAGCGTACGGGAAATCGTGAGTATTTACTTGTTCAACACTTGACATATCAACGCTTACGAGGGTGACTGCTGCCAACGTACCTATTTTTTCAATTTGATATACCATCATTATTACTAAACAAATCATTTTGAAAAAAATAACCTAGTTAGTTTGGATATTAATAAAGAGAAATATACCTTAACCTTTTGATTATGTTCTGTATATATTCTTGTAGGAAAATAATAAGCATACCCCAATTTTTGACATTTATCTTAAATTTCTAAAAAAATATAAGGTATAGAGCAATATTTTTTTTATAAATTAAAGAAGAACAAAATATCTGGAAAAATATGATATGACGTTGCATTAACGCATCAGGTTAAGTAAATAAACCAAAAAAACTTGTATTACGCAATGGCGCTGAATGGAAAATCAATGTTTTTTAGGTTTATTTACTAAACCTGAAGCATTAATGCAACGTCACATCATATTTTTCTAGATATTTTTGTCTTCTTTATTTAAAAAAAAAAATATTACTCTACGCCTTATAGTTTATTAAAAATATATGATAAACATTGAAAATCGGGGTATGCCATTATTTTTCTACTAGAATTTATACAGAACATTATCAAAAAGTTAAGGTATATTTTTGTTTATTAATATCCAAACTATCTAAATTATTTTTTTCAAAACGATTTGATAAGAAATAATGATGGTATATCAAATTGAAAAATAGGTATGTTGGCAGCAGTCCCCCCCTTAATGGATTCTCTTAAGTTTTAAACAATTGTTTTGAATTGTATGTTTTTAGTTATCAGTGGTCACCCAATGACTTTGAATTGGGTTTTGGAATGGGAAAAGGAAAGTTTGGTCGTGTGTACTGCGCCAGAGAGAAGAAAACTGGACATTTGGTCGCCATCAAGACACTCTTCAAGTCAGAGTTGACCAAGTGTCGTGTTGAGAGACAAGTCCTGCGAGAAATTGAAATTCAATCGAGACTAAAGTAGGTTTTTTTATATATTTATTCATTTGTATACTATCACTTTACAATTTATAGTGTAACCACTTGTGTCAGACATGCCACACTCCATGATGTACATTGTATTATGATACTTATATGAAACAAGTAGGTATATCGATGGGTATAGTTGTCGCCAAATATCTTGAACTAGACTTCTGGGTGCGTAGAGCGCAAATTTGTGTCTCTGCTTCTTTGGTATACATGCCAATCGCCCCCTTCTCGGCGAAATGGCTCAAGATATTTGGCGACAACTATAACCAGGCATATATTGTATGTCCAAATTTTGGCGAAATTGAGTTATGATACTGCGTAGAGCTTGACTTTGTCTTTGATGTGAAAATGTAGTATGTCCATACAACAAAAGATATAGGTCCGAATGCAGAAAACTTTGTAGCATCCTCCAGTTAGGAAGCCACGTGATCTCCTGACTCAAGTGAGCGACTGTGCAATGAAAAGATGGTTAGTATTTAGGTCGGACTCTGCATTCGGGCCATAGTCTATTTAAAAATGAGTAGTACAATGAAAATGTACCAGCATTGTGAAAATTCATGTTGAATTTTCTCAAAAGAAAATCAGTCGAGGCAGGATTAGAACTCGCCACCTTTGGATTACTAGCCCAGCGCGCCAATCCAAATGTTATATTATTAATTAGGATGAAATAGAAAAAATAGAGTCAAATTATATAAATATCAAATATAATATGTTATGGTACATAAATTATATTTATATATATAAATTATACTAAGTAAAAATGTGAAAGAAAAACAGGATGATAGTATTGGATTTTGTCAGCCAATGTCTTTCAATATATTATACATATAACATTTTTGGCTTATTTGTTGTATTAATGTCTACTTGTCTTATGTACTAAATTGGCTGTATGTTTGTCTTCAATAAATTAAATAAAAAAATAATCTTCAATGGCGCTACAGCCCATATCGAGCCTTGGCCTCCGTCAGTCTTCGCTTCCAGCTTCTTCTATCGTCTGCAGCAACTCTCCAACTGCCCGGCACTTGCAATAGTTGGGAAGCATCCCTTCCAATATACATATAATCACCTAATGCATATTTCATTCCAGACATCCAAACATATTACGATTATTTACATGGTTTCATGATGACCGAAAGATATATTTAGTTTTGGAATATGCGGAACAAGGAGAGTTATATAAGCATTTGAGAGCAGCTGAAAATCAACGTTTTTCCGAGACTAGGTCAGCCTCGTACACTTATCAGGTAATTTTTATAGTTATTTAAAACATTAAGTACTTGCTTTTTTTTACCTATATTTGGGATGGCTTATCTAAAAAGTATACTTATTTTGTGGCTTGGTCATAAACTGTAGTTTATATATTGTATCACGGCATAATAACAATTCGCATAGTTCAGCAATGAGGTTCACCAGCTATATATCACCAAATTTTAGCTGTCATTTTAAGCTTTCTAGGCCCCTAGAAAATCATTAGCTTAACTTAATTGATAGCTTATTTTGTATATTTAAATTTTTGCGCTTAGCCGAGGGCATATATGTAAGCCGTGGCTAAGCAAGTGCTTAGTGTAAAATAATAAATAATATAGTAGTTTCTTTAGATATAAATATCCAGGCGAGAGCTTGTAGAATATAAGCGGTATGTTATAAACTGTTTTTGAAGACTTTTGTTGTCTGTTTGTAGATTGCCAGTGCATTGGAACATTGTCATAAAAACAAAGTAATTCATAGGGATATAAAACCTGAAAATATATTGGTTGCTTCTGATGGCACACTCAAGCTGGCCGATTTTGGATGGTCTGTTCACGCTCCATCAAATATGTGAGTAGTATTGTCGATGTTCATATTTTGCTAAAAGTTCATATTATAATGGAGTTTTGCAACATTTTGTCGTTTGTTCTATGAAATCTCTTATGTACATATATGCAAATTTTACAGGAGAAGCAAACAACTATTTTGAATTTTATACACTAAATAGTCTCAAATAAGACATTTCTTTTTGCTCTAAAGCAATACCCGTTTATAAATTAATAAGATTTATTTTTAATTCTGTACTGGTTTTGGGCAACTAACAGGTACTATGTCTAAAATAAATTTAACATTCACTCTATAACAAATTGACACATTCTGAAGACTTATGATATTTTTCGTCTCACATATCCAGAGTGAAAACACAATTAAAAACTATTTCTCCTCCGGGTATCAAACTCGAGACCTTTTTGCTCAGGAGTCGGATATTTAACCAACTCGACCATTAAGACCGACCGCCGTGGCACAGTTGGTAAGCCGTTCGGTTTTCGTGCAGGCGTCCTGGGGTTCGATTCCCAGCAGAAGAGAAATTTATTTAAATTCATTGCTCACCTAAATATTGTTTCTCTGGGCTGGAAACACTGGTTAGTTGGAAGAAATTGCCATACGGCAATAAAATCGCCACTTGTGCGGGGTGCAAGAAAGTGTTTATTATTATTATGGCCGAGGAAGGAAAATATTTCAGAGTAAATATGTAGTTTGAACACTTTGACACTTAAACCTCGCCAATGGCATATTAGAACGAACAACCACTTGTTACTTTTTGGGTACTCACACATTTTGTGTGACTCATTATACTTGTTATATATTATCAGGAGGGCAGTATATTATTCTTCTACATATGAATAATATAATAATAATTTAATTTAATTTAAGGCGCAAAACAATGTGTGGAACATTAGACTACCTCCCTCCTGAGATGATCCGAGGTGTGATGTATGATGTGAGTGTAGACCAATGGTGTCTGGGAGTGCTGTGCTATGAATTCCTCGTCGGATGTCCGCCATTTGAGAGTGAATCGCAAAAGGTCACGCATGAAAAGATCATCAAACTGGATATGAAATACCCAGCATGGATTACAGATGGAGCTAAAGACTTCATTTCTAGGGTATGTATACTTTTCATTTTATCATATTTATCCTATTCATAAGGGAATAGTTTTCTGAATCGCTTTAACCTAAACGCTTTACAGGAACTGCATCTATATTCACAAACAATATTATTGTATGTGCAGAAAAATCAATTGGTAGATCTGCCCCAGCAAAATTGAAACCAAACGCTAGTTTTCAGGATATGATTCATTGAAATGAAGCGTAACGCGAACACGGTGAGCTCTTAAAGGTCACAATAGATACTTTGCTGAGTTTATTATTCTTGACTTATACTCTGCATACATACATGCTCACAATCTGTACAAAAATGAAATTGTTTATGCAAAAAGGGCAAGTTAGCAGCGCACGGTTTCCGAGGTTTCAATGTCAGATCCATAGGGTGCAATTTATCACGTTGTTTCATCTAAAAGAGGAAATGGCATATCTAGTATTTGCGATGCAACCAATAGGGAGTTGACAACATCAATAATTCATTTTTATTCCTTTTTCCAGCTTTTGAAAGTGAAGAGTTCAGAAAGAATGTCTGTTAAAGATGCAATGAGACATTACTGGATAGTAGCGTGCCTTAAAGCATTAGAAGCTCAGCAGTAAATATAAATTTGACTTCATAATATCCAGGAAAGCGGTTATGTATTTTGTATCTGAGAGAATCGAATCTACAACTATTTTCAAGGTTTTATCTCATATTTTAATTGGCCTAGTTTTAATTTATTGTAATTAATATAATGTACCTATTTAGTATTATTTGTTGTATAATAAAAATGTATAAAGTATTTTTTTTTAATTTATTTTGGATAAAAAACATTCTTATGGTGTCACATCAGCATAAAATAAAAATGAATTGCCATTTGGCATTTGTTGGGAAATGTTTACTATAAAGTGTGTCGATGGCAGAGCGGTTAGCGCGCTGGGTTAGTAATCCAATGGTCGCGAGTTCGAATCCTGCCTCGACCGATTTCGTTCACCTATAGCACAAGCATTTATGCTTATTTAAGGGAACGTAGGAAGATGTATATGTACTTGTTTAACAAGGACATATTCATTTTATTAAAAAAAAAAAAAGTGTATTCTTTTAAAAATCATCTAGACAGCCTTAGCATAGTTTTAACTCATTTGATATCTGTGCCGGAGACCTGGTTTCGATACTCAGCACAAGAAAAGTTTATTCAAATTTATTCCATAAGCATTATTTGCATTTCTTTAGATTGGAAACTAGTTATTGTATAATAAATTTATTGTACAATATATGGAGTTTTGAGAATTGGTTATTATTTTGTTTAAGTATAGATTTGTAGTTGAGAAGTATTAAAGTATTTCATGCATACATACAGATAAACTTACTCATAAATAACAGGATGGACAGTCGGTTAAAAAATATGCAAATTTTTCATAAAATTTAATTATTAAAAATAACTATTAATATATTAAACATCAAAAATATAAAAATACTTGGTAATTGTTCTATTGTGTTTATTTGATTATTGACGCGTTTCGTGCAAAGCACATCGTCAGAATAATGCTCTACAAGACTGAGACTAGTGGTTATATACAAAATTTACATGGCAGGTGTATAAAAATGTTGGTTTTTGAACGGTTGAAAAGAAGTTATATAATGCAAATGAATCTATACAAATCTACGTTTTAATACTATGAATGTAGTTGGGTCACTGGTTGTAGTCCCCTGTGTCCATTAGGCCTGTAACAAAAGGAAAGGAAAAATTTTACTGCTGTCGTTTCCTTTTGTTACAGGCCTAATGGACACAGGGGACTACAACCAGTGACCCAACTACATTCATAGTATTAAAACGTAGATTTGTATAGATTCATTTGCATTATATAACTTCTTTTCAACCGTTCAAAAACCAACATTTTTATACACCTGCCATGTAAATTTTGTATATAACCACTAGTCTCAGTCTTGTAGAGCATTATTCTGACGATGTGCTTTGCACGAAACGCGTCAATAATCAAATAAACACAATAGAACAATTACCAAGTATTTTTATATTTTTTATAACATATCAACGTACAATGGAGTTCTATCAAGAATTGTCGATCGACAAACTAAACTTTATTAAACATCAATTTATCAATGATTGAAACTGTCAGTTCTTGATTGAACTCCATAATTATATCAAATTATGATGAAAAATACTATCTATTTTTTTTCATTTTATTAGTTTTAAGTCTGCAAATGGGACTCCCATTTACTGGAATCACTCTGTGACGAGCATGCATATATATTATATTTTTTTATCATAAATTTTTAATATCAAATCACATTTTTTTATAAATATTTACAAGAAAAAAAATCAAATAATCTATTTTTATTCCGACTGTAAATGTTTTTTATTATAATCACAGTTTATAACCAAAGTCTGCGATCCATTTTAAACCATTTACTGAGCCATTCTTTGGCGTATATTCCAATCCTACATATCCGGAATAGCCCTTTTCTTCTAACACTTTCAAAACATATGGATAATTGACCTCTCCCGGTGTATCTGGTTCATTCCTGTGGGGGACTTGGGCAATCTAAAAATAATCATGTAAAAATATGATAGTGAGTGAAATTTGTTCTGGAAGCATTGAGGTGAAACTCATATATTATTTTAAATGACGAAAACGATTAAATTAATTGTTTTTCAAATACCTGGACATGTCCTATATAAGGCATGTACTGTTCTATGCTATGGGTTATGTCTCCCTTTATTTGCTGCATATGGAAAACATCCAACATAAGTCTTATATGGTCACTGTTTATCCTTTTTATTATATCAATTGCTAAAAAAACAAATTGAGATTTTTATTCAAAAACTTTATTATCATTTGACTTTCGAAAGGGAAAAAAATCCAATGTTTGCGTATCTTTGCCCTTAGCGCTTTTATCCCGTTTCTATCGGGGTACGCTTTACCCATGATCCTAGAATTGGCGAGTCTGGTTATTACATTGAAGCGAATGCCATCTGACCTTCGTAATCCTTAGAAAGGGGAACCAGACAAATTGGATCATGGCTACATATAGCTAGTGATATAAATCCGCACATAGATTTTTTTGAATATCCAGAGGTGCGTGCCCCGCCCGGATTCGAACCGTCGACCTCACGCATGTGAGGCGACGACCTTACTGCTGGGCTATCACCGCTTATATCCAATGTTTGTGTATATGCAATTAAAAAAAATATTCAAATTGAGATTATTTTTTTTTTATTTATTGTAATTCACTTGGTTTAAACCACAAGTGCGTTATTTGATACAACTGCTTTTTCCACAGGATGGATGACAATTGAGTTATTTCTTAAGTTCTTGCAAAATTTGTAAGGGAGAAGTGGTCGCCCCTAAAAGAACTCGTATAAAATAACTCATTTGTGCTTAAAACAAAATTAATTTCGATAAATAAATAAGATGCAAAAGAGAAAGGCAATCGTGGTTTCACTGGATTCATAAATCCAGGCCCACGAGCTCAGGCGACCAGAGTACCAGCCAGAACAGGCGAGCCACATGGGCTTGCGACCATGTATGCGGGATTAAGGCGCCCCTCTAGACTCAAGTCACGCTCACCACTCACCCACCAATATTCGACTGATACTCCACTACCCTGCGCAACGAAATCCAATAGGATGCGGATAATGATGCTTTTACCACCCTATCCAAAAGTTCTTTTATCTTACCTCTAGGTAGACCCAGGTCTTTAAAGTAGGAATATAAAGATTTTGCGGACAGGCCTCACGCTTCCACCTCTACAGCATATATATTCGTGCTAAAGCCATTTTGAACTGTTTTATCTACCAGTTCCTTGTACTTGTTTAGTTTGTATTGGTGGTCTTTTAGAATATTTGTGTTCCATGGAACAATCAGCTCAACATAAATAACTCTTTTCAATGAAAGAGAGTAAATTGTCAGGCCTAAGAGACGAGATGCACATCTCCTTGAAAGGTTATATCTCTCTGTTCTCTTATGTGTCGCAAAGTTATGAAACTTTGAAAATACTTTAAATCTTTTACTGAAATCTCGATTCTAAATCTCGACCAAAGACATCCCATGTACGGCCGTGAGGCCCGACAATCCCGGCTGAAGTCAAGAAGAGGCTTTGCGGAAACAACAGCCGCGCTGCCTGGCCCGCCAGAGGCGCGCCGGATTGAGCTGTGGCAAGAAAGTTTCGCTGACCCCGCGCATGTCAAACCGAAGGAAGAGATGGCCGCTGGACACAACCTGCCATACCCCACTTGGAGAGCACTAAATAGATTGAGAACTGGGGTGTCGCGCTGCAATAGTAACCTCAAAAAATGGGGCTACAAGGAGGACGATACCTGCGAGTGCGGGGACATACAGGACCACCAACACCTTTTGATATGTCCGAAAGTCGGAGAGACATGCGCGCGGGAGGACCTAACTGCCGCAAATGACAGGGCCGTACATGTGGCCAACTACTGGAAGTTCTTTATTTAATGAATCCGGACACGGAAAGTAAGTAAGTACTGTCTTACTATTTAACGTCAGGTGCTCTGTTAACATGTTTTATAAATTATGGACTTTGAAGAGAAATTGTGATTAGTTAAATAATGAAAATATTGCAAACGTGAATCTCTCATTAATGCTCATGATTTTAATTTTTTAAAATCATGAGCATTAATGAGAGATTCAAAATAATGTAATTTGTAAAATCAGGTAAATCTTATAAATGAATAAATTACCTCTTTCGTAACAATTCATAAAATAATTTGGTACAGAATATTTGTTGATTGGTTCAATGAGTCCAATTATTTCCGCATTTTTCAGTTCATTTGAAGCATAAAGCAAATTGTTTTCATATGTTTTCCAATGTTCTTCTGTGACGTTGCCATTAGTCTTTCCCGACATTATGTGGAGTTTGGAACAGTTCAATGCTTTAGCGTATTCTATTGTCTTTTGTAAGTTTCTTCGAAATTCTTCTTCATTTCCTGGTATAAATGTTACTCCAAATTCACCTTTGGATGTATCTCCTACAATAAATACAATAATGATTATTTTTCTTAAAATGAATTAGAGCTCCATTGCTGGAAGAACCCTCAAGGACCGCATCAGAAATTAAACAATCAGGGGGGCAAGTCTGGTCCAACCAGTGAAATCAAAACCCTCACATGTTTTAATATCTTTAGATGTCTATATATAATTATATCCATGATATGGGTAATCACGAGGGTTTTGATTTCGCCGGTCGGACCAGACTTGTCCCCCTGGTCCATATGCAGTGTCAGACATAACAAGACGGGGATGTAGCGGAAGATGCCTCTGGAGAGACCACGTAAAACGAATAGACGACAATAGAATTGTAAAATAGTGAAGACAGAAATACCCAACTACCCTTAAGACCTGCGAAGAGATGGATGGACAGTTGGACCTCCTCCTTCCAGGATAATCCACCTTCACAAACAGGTCTAATGACCTGGTAGACGATGAAGAAGAAGACTTAGAGCTCCATAAGTGAGAGAATGTAGGTGACATTTTTATGCAGCATGGTTGCAAATACTAAAATTGGTTTGTGCACAGGTAAGGTCACTCTCATTCTTTCTCTTGGCAAGCTCTACATAAGCAAATAATAACACTAATTTATAAACAAAATTTAGTGATACGAGATGACAAGGGAATTATTACCAAATTGTTGGCTCTATGGAACAATGAAGCCTTAATTAATTTACTGAAATGTCTACGCTCGGGATCTTCATGGTTGTCAAGGGGCAATCTAGAGGGCATACATCGCCTCATCAACATTGATATACAGTCTCATACATGCTCATCTTGCTAGTAATGCAATCTTACTTAAAATTTCTCAACAGGTATCATTGTAGAAAATACATACTATGAGTTTCGTGACAATGTTTTTGGGTGTATTGTGAAAACTTTTGTCCTCTGGGAATCTTATATTTGTTTAAGAATCTAATAGAAATGTATGAGAAATGTACTTCATAAAAATTCATTTAGAGATAGTCAACATTTCAAGAAGAAAAAATGAACGCTTACTATGATGTGGAGAGTTTAGTGTTGGCCACAACCCACCTCGTTTTACTAAGTTAAATAAACATTAAAAATGTAGACTGGCCATACAAAACTTGCAGATCTTGGCTTGAATTTTTGTTTATCTGTTTTATTTATTTATTTATACATCTTCTTGTACATAATATAAACAAATATAATGTACACTGGCGGGCTTATTGTCATTAGGCAATTTCTTCCAACCAACCAGTTTACAACTGTTTATCTGTTAAGAGAAATAAGTTCTCTTGAACAAATTTACAGTTGGATATTTCGCGCTGGTTGGTATTTGGTTTTAAATATTAATTTATTAATTTACAGAAGGGTGCTCCGGTCTAGACAGGCACTAGGTAGTAACCTGTCGCCTGTTCCCCAAATCCAACGCGAAATGATGTCGCGTGTGTATTCGATCCTGCTGTGCGTAGCTCGGTAATTAGTTGCAAGCTAATTAAAGAGCATTACACAACAGAGCGAGGTACCCACGCCACACTATAAAACATTTATATATTTATCAGAAGAATATGAATTAATTAATATTATGGACAGGTATTAAAATAGTTTGAATTGGACTTACGTATTTATTTGATAGTGTGACTCTAATTATAAATCAAGATTGATACTTCAATAATGGACTATTAAATATTTTAAATAATATAGGTCGCTGAATGCACGTAATTATAATCGAAATGTGAGTCGGGCAGAGTGACTGCCTACCGCTGGCCTTGGTTAAACTGAACCATGAGAATTGATGTGCGCTGCCTTAAATAGCCCGCTGACGTCCCCATACTCCTTGAAGTGGGTGGTCAACTCGGCTGGCTGCACCCGCTACAGATAAATATATAAATTTATGATAAATAAGATTTTGTCGAATACTTAATATTATCTGATTATTACTTTAATACCTGTGTAGAGATTTATCAAAACTTGATGTAATCCAGCCGCTTCTTTGGCTTCCTTCACTTGTTGTATGGTATAACCCACAGGGAAGCCAGATTCAACTGCTTTGAATCCTGCATTCTTGGCTAAAGCATATCTATCTGTAAATGTTGAGCTCTCTCCAAACATAAAACTTAAATTGGCACAAAACTTGAGCATCGACGCAGACCCCATTGTTCTATAAGAAAAAAAAATAAGGTGTTTTATTGAATATTGCCGAATGTGTTTAAAAAAGCTTTGTGTCGGAGATGTTTAAGTAGTAATTTTGCAATTTCAGTAATATATGTAATTTCATTATAATATTTTACTTGATTTGATTTAAAGAAATAATCATTTGATCATGGGTTGTTGAAAATATTTTACACTAATTATTTCACCATAGGCTTCGCATAGTTGAATAGAGACTCGCTATAATTTAAAAATTATAATTATATGAACACCACCGTTCTATGTGGTCGTGTAATTACCCTGGATAACATTGTAAAGTAAAAAACAAATTTGAAACCCAGCCGAAGTTTTAGTTTAGTACTAAAATGTATTAAAAATATCAACTTTGTTATCATAATAATACAGTAGCAAATGAACAGTCCTTTGCAGTGAAATCATCAGTGTATCAAATTACAGACCAAGTTACAGACATTTTCTGATTGTTGGAACATATTCAGTGATAAATGAAATATGATACAATTGTTATCTATCTATGTATGCAAGAGTACATTTTAGAATATGGGTTTTATAATACCTATGTAGATAAACTATAAAAAGAAATTTGAAACAATGTACAAGAGCCTCTGCTTATAGTTTTTGAAAATTTGTTTACAGTTAGATTATGCATCTATTCAATAAGAAATAAAACTCCAGTGGTAAAACAAACAAGAAATATATGAAGTAACATCATGTTTTTCCACATTATTCTTATTTTTGGTAAGGTTAGGATAGTTATTGCTTCTAATAATTTTGAAATTAAAAATATTATGCTGTCTGAAAATTTCAATATGAGTCAGTCTGTCATGTCCGTAGGTATTATATTATACTTTTTGTCAGACAGCTGCATGATTGTATGTAAAGTTTTCTATTTTTATGGTCACATATGCGCATATCTAACTGTACATTTTGTACTGTAGCAAGTTAGCTTATACCTATGTGTAACTTAAACAAAAAATGAAATGTTTTAGTGAAATCTTACCTTGAGTTACCTATACCAAATATTTTATAATAATGTATATCGATTGATAACTGTATAACAAATGTTAAAGACAATTGTACTTATATAATGTGCTTAAGAAATGTTTTCAACAAACACAGATAAATGATATAATTTTATAATGTGTTATCTTTCAGTAATTGTTGTATTGTGATAAATATTTTTTTCCAAGCAGTATAAAGTAAATATTATTATCAATACCACACTTCATAACATTAGAAATGTCATACTCATACCTAATCATGTTTTGAAATAAATTGAAGATATAGTAACCATCTACCGCATAAAATTATCGGTAAAATGAATTCATAAATAATATTTTTGATTCTGTTTTTAGGTTATGATTTTCGCAGGTATAAATATGGCATTGACAGGTGTTCCGAGTTGACATTTCATGAAAATGTTGCTATATAAAGTAAACAAATAAAATCAGAAATGTACCTATTTAGGTCCGAATTTTCATTTCTTTGGGTCAAATAGTTGTGACTTTTCACTTAGAAAGTACAATATGTTATTATACCTAGATTATTTAGATTTATAATATAAAGTTCATTAATTTTTATCTCGAAGAATTGTTTGTTGGCTGTGAGCTAAATTTCTTAGAGTGACTCGAGTTTAAAATAATAATAATCTTAGTCCCGTGTGAGAGAACTTTATTTATTTTATGAATTTTCATAAATGTATAATTATTACAATGCAATTACACACTTGAAATATTGTATGTGTTGGTACAATGAACATCTCACTAGGTCCTGTGCTGAGGTGTTCATTTAATCAGTTGCGTGGTATGAATAGTACACAGTGGAAATTGTTTTTAGGTTAAATAATATAATAATTTGTTATTGTAGTAAATGTCGGAGTTTATTATGTTTGATTTGGTGTTATAATTGTCGCAGTCTCATGACTCCCAGAGTCTTGAAAATTACTATGGGGCTTGTTCTGTATGCCACTTTAAATATGATTTTTATTATTGACTTTCGTGCCTTGTTAAACTAGTCTGCAATATTTGTTGTACTTCCCCAGGCCAGCAGTCCATAGGTAATAATTGATTGGCACATTGCAAAATAAATTGATCGCAGTATCTGACGTGACACCCAACTTGCATAGATCATTTACGTAGATAAGGAATAACAGTGGTCCGGGAATACTACCATTTGAGGAACGCCGTATTTAATGGCAAGCGTATCACTCAGCATACCACCGATCCTTCCCTGCTGAAGTCTATCTGATATAAAGCTATTTAAAAAATCTAGCTCTTTACCTTTTACGCCAATTCTATCTAGTTTTATAAAGAGTTTACCGTATGAGATTGTGTTCTCTAAAAAATATTGAGATCACTTTTTGTGTTTTGTCCAAATTGTTGATCTCTGAACCTGCCCATGGGAGATGGATGTCCAGCTATCCTTCCATCGATTTGTGGTCTTCCGGAGGGTCTGCTACCAGGAGGATAGGCACTCGTCTGCAATCTTAAAATTTAAATATTATCATTTTAATAAGAAAAAAAACTTACACTACTGCCATAAAATATATTTTTGATAAAAATTTATGATCATAAAGCATAATTTCGTAATCATAATGTATATGGACGTACCTATTCTTCTTCGTTACCTCATTGCTGAGGGTCGTGGTCCATGGTACCGCCAATGGACAGAACGAATCGTTTCCAGTCATCTTTGCTCTCCGCAGCTCGCACCGCCGAATTAGGTTACTTCGTTAATATAGGAGATCTGCCTCTTCTTCTTTTGCCTGATACATTTCCTGTGACAATACTTTTTTCCAGGTTACCAGGCTCTCTCTTGGCGATGTGATCAAAGAAGCTCAGTATCCGGCGACTGCAACACCTATTACCGGTATCGAGTGTCAGGAAATACAGTGGCGGGAAATTGGAAAGAGTAAAAATACATCATTAAATGGCTATCGCACTCTTACAATGCATAGATTTTGGTAGATACTCGTCATATTTAAATTTTATGGGTACATAGATTTTTATCATAATATACTAGATGTAGTACTCCGTGCAAAAAGTGAGTCATGGAATATCGCGTGTTTGACGTTTTGGTCGGCAACATATTTCAGTTTTCCTTACATTTTAACACATCCTAGATAACTATTCTCTAAACTTTAATAATTAAAATGCTTTTTAGACAAATAAATCCGAAAACAATTCACATTAGTTGTTATTTTCTATAGAAAAACGATGTGGTCTGGAACCAAAACGTCAAATATTCCCTCGGAAAAATGACTCGCTTCGATTCACACAAAATTTTCTAACTGCGACATCTATTATACCTATGTATGTATGGGTATTAGCAAAGGGCGGCCCCTCGGTTAGAATGTTATTTTAGACTAGTTTAATTGTATGGCAACCCTACATCGATTAGGCGGGCAAAGTAAGTACCTAACGTCTATGACAACAATAAATCGAACCATGTTGCGAAAATATATGGCTTTGTTTGTGGACGTCCAAGTTAAAGGTAGGTACAAACTTTCAAAAGTAGATCACACGAGTCAAGTAACGAGGCACATAGACCAGGAATAGGCGGCGGTATACATGTTAATGCTATCAACTAACATGTTTATTATAATATATTATTGTTTAATCTGTGTGGTTTATATATGGAGAGAAAGTTGGGTACACGTCTTTTCTGCATTGATCGATGATCTTCCGTCGTTGCATTTTTAGATCTGTACCGGAAATTGAAGTCAAAAGCAATGTATATAGGTATGTAGGTAAATAATATAAATTTAACAGGACTATCGCCAACCTTTGATATAATTTGTTCATTTCCACTTAACACGGACCAAATAATTATAATAACTGGTCTCTCGGTAGCTGAGGCCCTAAGAAAGGCAGAGGACTAGTGATGAGCAAAAGTCTTGCAAGTATTGCAGCCTGGTCTTGGTCTTGCATTTGCTCATCACTAAAGAGGATTAGAAGCGTCTGGTTTTGTTGAAGAGGCAACAATGACTCATAAGTTGGACACGACCTTCAGTAATGAAGAAAATGAACAACAAGAAGATGAATTTATTTTCGAAAACTGTTAAATGTATTACCACATGTTATTCATTTAGCAAGACGTCGAGTTCGCCTAATATTTTTTTTCTATAAAAAACATGTCAAGATAGGATAATGTGGAGGTCAGTCCTTTTTCGGACTGGAACCGTGACTGCAATAAAAATTAAAATTTTTGTTTACCTATAAAAGTTTTTTAGGCCTATAACTTTGTATATTTCCTGAAATTTTGGGTTTTGTGCATTAAGCGGATCAAAATTTATAAGGGGCACACACACACATATACAGACATACAAGCAAACAAGCTGCGAAGCATTTAAGTTGGTGTTTATTTACTTCAAAGTTGAAAAACCTTTTAAAATATAGACCTGGCCATACAAAATCTCGCGGATCTTAGCTTGAAACTTTGTCGATCTGTTAAGAGAAATAAATTCTCTTTACAAATCGGCAGTTGGACAACACAAGGTGGTTAATTTGTTAAAGTTATGAAAACTATTTTATCATCTTATCCTATCTGACAAACAATCATAATATTTCAACTGTTTAAACTATTAGTGGGAAATTTATGAAGTTTGAACAACATACGAGCATGTATGAAACGATAACATGAATGTTGTTGAGGCGATGGATGCGTGTTAATAAAGAAAAACATGGTCTTCGTAAACCTACCCCATGAGAGACATGGCATGATGGTATGTTTTTGATTTTTATTAGTGGCTCTTAATTTGGTTTGTTTTTACAAAACCAGCTATTTGGGAACCTGGTGGTTTTGGAATTAGTATCAAATAATGCTGTTAAGGCCCCCATTCACGATCGTGCCATCCTTCCAAATGGCTTGCCATCACTCCAAAATGCGCTCGTGAATGTCAAAACCCGCGCAGCCCAATTGGCCTGACACACCAAAATGGAATTCCAAACGATCGAAACTCCATAGTACCGCGACAAACCGCGCGGCGCGTCCTGCCGGTACGGCATGCTCGTGAGTGTGAAAACCAGCGGTACATTGCGTCATCTCATCGTGAATGCAAAAATACAAATTTTTCTCTTTGTTTTTTTCTTTTTATGTATAAACAAACCGCTATATATCAGTTGTATAAAACCCATCATCAGAATTATAACTCATTTTTACTTGAAAATTAAAAAAAAAATAGAACTTATTAATGCGAAATCGCCGACCACTTGCGTATACTAATTTTGATGGCTCGATGGCGCAATGGCTCGATGGCGCGCCCGTGAGTGTGATGAAAATTTTACAATGCTCCAAATGGAGCCGGTCCATATGGAGCGACGCCGAATGGCACGATCGTGAATGGGCTGCTTTATACTACATTATTTCAACATACGCACTTCTTCTGCTTCAGCCCTCCTTCGTCCAGTAATGGATATAGGCCCCCCTGAGATCTCCACAGTTGCCTACCGCATAGACCGCATATACCGGGTAGACCGCATCCATCAGCCTCCAGCCACTCATCTAATATTATCAGGCCTTTGAGGCCTTCCAATACTTCTTTTACCCGTTATAGGTCTCCATTCCAGCGCTTTCTTAGTCCATCTGGAATCTGTGGTTCGGGCGACATGCCCTGCCCAGCTCTACTTCTGCTTGGCAACCTTTTGGACAACGTCGGTTATTTTGGTTTTCTCTCTTATCAACAAGTTAGTTTTTCTATCTCTTAACGAAATACCCAGCAGTCTCCTTTCTATGGTTTTTGTGTTACTGCTAAATTATGTAGCGTTTTGTTTGTAAACGCAAGAGTTTCATTGTCATACGTCGGTATAGGGAGAACACAATCGTCAAAGACTTTCTTTTTAAGATAATTGGTGTATTTTGGAGATTTGAGGATGTAAGAGAATTTACAAGATCTCTTCATTCAATTCCTGCATCTTGATTTTTTATTATTTGTTTATTTATTTATTTAATATTGCTTCTCGGGCAACTAACAGGTGCTATGTCAAATATTTATTTGACGCGTATCCAATAACAAGTTGCCACATTCTGACACTTATTTACTCAATTCTTTTGTATTTTTGCTCGTTTTGGAAAAAAAAACATAATAGGTGTAGGTACCTACTCAATAGTTGATCATTAAAAAAAAAACGAATCAATTATATAGGTTTAGTATTACAGCCTAGTATTGTTTTTTCTCCTCACTAACCCAAGGGCAATAGTGGGGAGTTATGAATTCTTAATTTTATTAAGGCAATTTTTATTTTGCAGATTATCAACTAGTATCATGCTTAGATTATATTCTGAAAGTTTGTGTGTGCTATGTACGACGTGTTTATTCTATTTTTTCGATTATATACTAACGTACTCATTCGATTCTATATATAATTCTCGCTTAGACCCCATTATATTTTGAAGGATATCTGAATAGTGCTTCTAATTTTTTAAACTGTCAAATATTTCAATGTGACCCCTAGCTCAGAGAACTTGAAATTTGTTATTTTCATTTTCAAATTGATAAAAAGACATCACTTTGATGAAATGACGCTGAAGAATTACCTATCAAGTTTTAATAATAAAATATTTAAATCAAAAATAATTTGACAAACTCATTTTATGAAAATGATGAATATTTTCCATACAAGATTTGAAAAAAATGTGGAGTGACTTGTTAGTGTTGATTTTAGCGTTGGCTACAATTAACTTGTTTTTAAGATACATTTTAGTGAATATATGAATAAATAAAAATGTTGAATACAATTGTCAGTCGAATTTATTTTCTAGCTCTTTTGTCAAACAGAACAAAGAAATACGATTACGTGGTGTAATTTTATCATTTATTGAGAATATTATGTATGTATAATTTATGTACATTAACAATTAAACATTTAATGTCTATTTGTATGAAAATCATAACATGATCACGATCCACAATACTTTCTTGTCATCATTCGTAATTCTTTTCACGAACAACAGTTAGGGGCAAAGATTTTCAATATCAATTTTGTTTATATTCCCACTTCACTGTATAAAAAAAACGAGTGACTTCATAAAGTATTCAAATTTTGTATGGAAAATTTTCAACATCTTTATGAAATAAGTTTGTTCAATTATTTTTTATTTAAATATTTTATTACGAAATCTTGACAATTCTTCAATGCCATTTTATGAAAGTAATGTGCCTCTTTAGC
Source organism: Molanna angustata (assembly GCA_963576475.1). Lineage (NCBI taxonomy): Eukaryota > Metazoa > Arthropoda > Insecta > Trichoptera > Molannidae > Molanna > Molanna angustata. Next base: position 25,154,499 of record OY754981.1, on the reverse strand, counting down.
AATTTGAAAACAAAAATTTATAATTTTAAGTTTCCTGAGCTTGGGTTCACTTTGAAACATTTGACAGTTAAATTGAGAAGCACTGATTAGATATCCTTCAAAATGCGGTCTAAACGAGTAATAGATATACTAATTCGCTGACGAAGAAGCGGTTGCTCCGAAACCGGTTGTATCAAATTACTCACTCTTGGTTTAAACAAAGTGTCTAGCAATAAAAAAAAAACGTTTAAAAAAATTTCTAGCCAAAAAGTTTTATTTTTATTAATTGTCAGCCTTCGTGGTTCAGTTGGTTAGATATCTGACACTTGAGCGAAAGACCCCGGGTTTGATCCAGGTGGAGACGTAGTTTTTAATTGTGTTTTCAGTCTGGATCTGTGAGACGATAAATATCACAAGTCTCCAGAATGTGGCAACTTGTTATTGGGTACGTGTTAATTTTTTATTTGACATAGTACTGGTTAGTTGCCCGAGAAAGCAATACAAAATAAAAAAAATAGGTTTGAATTGAAAAACTGTTAAAAATTGAAACAATAGGTCACCAGTCATCAAGTACTCATTTCACGCAAAATTATCCCCAAAAAAGACATCGTCTGTGGACCTCGTATGAGGTTAATATGACATGCATACTGAACACTAAGTATTATGGTTCATAGTCCGATAGTGATCTCATAGTAATTAATGCAACCTGAAACTACATACACTTTTTACTGTTGGTCGTAAACAATGGTGGATAACATTAACAATTATTTTATAACATAGATCTTCGTTGGTCCGGACATATTCGAAGAAAATCATCAGAAAACATATGTAACACTGCACTGGACTATCGAGTGTCCAAATATAGTATAGACCAAAAAGGCGTCCCAAAAGACGACGGAAGAGCTTGGTTACGGTGGATATGCGGACATGTAGTCTCTGAGGACGATGCTCAGGATAGGACCAAGTGGGTGAGCGCAGTAAGAAGAATTGACCCCACCACCATATGGGATAAAAGCTAAGGAAGAGAGAAAGAGAGAGAGAGAGATCTTCGTGGCTCAGTCAGATAGATGTCCAGGTCCAGGAATTGATCCTGAGTCAATCCTGAGTCAAAGGTCCAGAAATTGATTCTCAGCGCGGAGAACTTTTTACACCCGTTTCTTTAACTTGTCTGTCTATACTTACTGAAAATTTGCAATCGATTTTCAACTAACTTCCCGAGCAGTTAGGGCCCTGAAGTTTTCAGAATTAATGTATTTTAGATGACAATGCATGTTAAAAATGTTTCCAGCTTTGATATTTCGATAAAATTTAACATTTTTCATTTCATATAAAGTAAATAATATTGCATAAAACCAGGAGTATTTTTATGAATGTCATTTAAGAGGACATATAACGCTAAATCTAGTGATTGAAAACATGATATATTAAAACTGCCTAATGCACTATGAAGTTACGTGTTAGTAAGGGTAACTATCGCGTGCGTTAAAAAGTGTTTATACGTGATTTCAAATATCGGATACCAAAAATTTGTTGGATACCCAAAAATTTATGAGAAGATGGTAGATTTATTTATTACATGGTATAAACAGGGATCATCTAAAACAAATGGAACCGTGACTGCAATAAAAATTAAAATTTTTGAGTATCTATAAAAGATTTTTAGGCCTATAACTTTGTATATTTCCTGAAATTTTGGGTTTTGTGCATTAAGCGGATCAAAATTTATAAGGGACACACACACATATACAGACATACAAGCAAACAAGCTGCGAAGCCTTTAAGTTGGTGTTTATTTACTTCAAAGTTGAAAAACCTTTTAAAATATAGACCTGGCCATACAAAATCTCGCGGATCTTAGCTTGAAACTTTGTCGATCTGTTAAGAGAAATAAATTCTATTTACAAATCGGCAGTTGGGCAACACAAGGTGGTTAATTTGTTAAAGTTATGAAAACTATTTTATCATCTTAACCTATCTGACAAACAATCATAATATTTCAACTGTTTTAACTATTAGTGGGAAATTTATGAAGTTTGAACAACATACGAGCATGTATGAAACGATAACATGAATGTTGTTGAGGCGATGGATGCTTGTTAATAAAGAAAATCATGGTCTTCGTAAACCTACCCCATGAGAGACATGGCATGATGGTATGTTTTTGATTTTTATTAGTGGCTCTTAATTTGGTTTGTTTTTACAAAACCAGCTTTTGGGAACCTGGTGGTTTTGGAATTAGTATCAAATAATGCTGTTAAGGCCCCCATTCACGATCGTGCCATCTTTCCAAATGGCTTGCCATCACTCCAAAATGCGCTCGTGAATGTCAAAACCCGCGCAGCCCAATTGGCCTGACACACCAAAATGGAATTCCAAACGATCGAAACTCCATAGTACCGCGACAAACCGCGCGGCGCGTCCTGCCGGTACGGCATGCTCGTGAGTGTGAAAACCAGCGGTACATTGCGCCATCTCATCGCGCCGAGCTGTTACTCATTTTTACTTGAAAATCAATAAAAAATAGAACTTATTAATGCGAAAGCGTCGACCACTTCTTTATACTAATTTTGATGGCTCGATGGCGCGATGGCTCAATGGCGCGATGGCTCGATGGCGCGCCCGTGATTGTGATGAAAATTTTACAATGCTCCAAATGGAGCCGGTCCATATGGAACGACGCCGAATGGCACGATCGTGAATGGGCTGCTTTATACTACATTATTTCAACATACGCACTTCTGCTTCAGCCCTCCTTCGTCCAGTAATGGACATAGGCCTTCCCCTGAGATCTCCACAGTTGCCTACCTTGGGTAGACCGCATCCATCAGCCGCATCCGCAACAAATATTGATCCAAATATTATATATAATGTTCTACCTCTATGAATAATGTTCCTTTTGAGTTATTTGTACAAGAAATCATCTCAAATCAATCGATTCAGATTTGAGTACCTATGAATAAAGTTCACCAATTTTAGAATTGATGATTATGAAAGCTCTCATGAATTTGATGATTATGAAAGTTCACTCTAGAAATCAAATAATAATTGATGCATATTTCCATTTGTAAATAGATCTTCAATAAATTACATACAATACACTATTGTTCTTCATTTTATTGTTATCGTTAATAATTGTATCAAATGAACAATACAATACCATATTCAAATTGTACCTATATTTTAAAATGATGTTTCAAATCTTCTTAATATATTGATCATTACATAATTGAAAGACCCTTTTATGCCTATAACCGGGATGTACATAAATATGCACCTTCAAATGTATGAAAAACGAACAAAATATTATTGTAAGTATATCACCGAATCTGTTATATACAATATTTTTTCATCCAGAAAACTTAAAATTAAAGTTTTTTTTGAACATCAGAAAAGTAAAAAAAAATAAAAAAAACAATCGGTAGATTTTCATATTTTCTTTAGATTGAGGTAAAAATTTACTTTATAGGCCTTTTTAAGGCTATTTTTTACTGAAGATTATCAACTAGAATAATATCATGCTGACATTGTATTCTGAAAGTTTCATCACAATGCATATACAAATTTGAAAACTTTTAAAAGAATCGAATGAGTACTTTAGTCTATAATCGAGAAAGTAGAAAAAAACGCCGTGCATAGTATGTACTTACTTATCACATAGTACACAGCATACACATACAGATACATTGTGATGAAACTTTCAGAATACAATCTCAGCATGATATTACTTGATAATCTGCAAGAAAAAAAAATACCTTGAAAATTACGAATTCCTAAGTCCCCACTATATCCCCATGGGGTATTAAGGACTAAAAAAATCAGATGTTTACGTAGGTACCATATAACAAAGTTCCCTTTGCTCTTTACATGTTTCCCTTGGACAAAAATAAAATCTATGCATATTTTGGCGTACAATCCATTTGGCGGCGTCATAACGCGTTATTGTCCAACTTTTTTGGCCTGTCACATGTTTGATAATCTGCTCTGTATGTCGCTAATGTCTTACCGTCAAAAGGATATCTTTATATGACAATCTCACAGATGGCAGACGTATCCTAGGAAGTACAAGATATCCACTGGGCTGTCTCAAGGGTGATGGCAAAATTTGCAGTCGATGAGATCTACTTTTAACACAGGACGCCAAATATACATTTTGCTGGTCGAATAAAAATATGTACGAAGACAGTTTAGACTGTGGAACTCGAAATTAAAAGAAATATATTATTCGATGAAGTTTTATTACTTTTTTATAGGGCGATTAATACCAGGCGAAACGATTGTGTTATCAAAGAGTAATAAAATATAAAAGTATATTAAATATGATTAGTGTTTAATTTTAACAATATAATCGACATACCTATATGTGTCAATATTATAGAAGTTCGTTGTATTGCAGGATTTTTTTTATTCCCTACCAAATATTTATTTTTATTTCATGTAGGTATTTGTAAAATATTATTATTTTTTTTTATTAATTTATTCATTAACAATTGAGTTACATAACACACTAACATTATAGTGTCCTCCGTTAGGTAGGTGAGTACCTAGCCGTGTTGGGGGTCTATATTATACTATAATTTACAATATTTTATCATATTACATTATATTTCATCATATTATATTGCATAACATTATATTACATTTTATCATATTGCATTATATCACACAATATTACACCCTATTCCAAAAGATTATGTTATATTGCATTCTATTCAATCTTTTTCTTCATTCTTCTTTGTCAGCCATCTCTCCACTGCTGGATGTAGGCCTCCTCCAATGAACTCCATCTCTCTCGGTCCTGTGCTTCCCTCAGCCAACCCCTTCCCGCAACTGGAATAATATCGTCGACCCATCTTTTTTGTGGTCGCCCTACCGGTCTTTTATTCAATATTACTGTAGAACTCCTACAAACATAATCAATACTGTTCCTCACAAAATCATAGAAACAAATCGAAATAAAATTAAATAAATTCAACAACTACATACATAAAATAAATCGATGTAAGTATTGTGTGCTTATTGTACCATTAAGATATGTATGTACAAATGCATATATTTTTCCTTTACATGTATAACTAATATAAAATTACATTTGAATTCTCAGTAACTGTTCATATTGCTCCCGTCCCAGATTCAGAAGCCTAATTACTTTAATGAATATAAATAAATATTTTAAATGTTTGCATTCGTTTTATATTTGAACTAAACAATTTGATCACATTTCTCATTACCGTAATCTTCTTCATTGGCCCAAGATACGATAACGACGTAACATACATAATATCCTGTAATTGTTATACAATGTCCTTTAAATGGCCATAAATTGTGAAAAATAAATAAATATGCCGTGATGGTATGAACGGACCTGATGCGCGCGGCATAAGTCAAAACAAGATTATGAAGTTGTATGATTGTTGTAATTCTCTGTGAAAGGTCTCTCTTGTATCTGGTGATGGCAAGGATTATTATGTATGTAAAGGGACATGCCGCTCTCTATTGCACTTCAGTGAGGTCGTAAAATAGTGAAAAGTCAAAGATTGTTATATAGATCACAGCCACCAAAGTGGATTTACTATGTACATCATACAATAATATCTTGTGCCTTGTCGGACGGCCCTTAAGTGATATGGAATGTTTAATACTGTACGAACATCACATGCTGACATGAATATTGTAGTACAACTGTTGTACATAGATACCTTACATCAACATAGATTTGAACATGTCTCAACCGTGAGATGTTTCGCAAATCTGCGTGAGAATTACGACTTCTTCCTCTTCTTCTTGATCGGTGGATTCGTTGTCGAATATAGGCTATAATGATACATGTTATTGTCGTCCTAACCAAGTGAGATATATGTGCAAAAAACGAGTGAGTTGTGGACAGCAATAATCATTCCACTAAATCATAATAATATATGTAGGTATATGCACTTTATTTTTTAATGGTTGACAATCCCTTAATGCATTATTATTCTTTGTCAAATTTTTAACATATCAATAGAGACGATGTTGGAATATTATAGGAGAACCAGGAACTCGAGGCACCTACAGGGCTTACGATCTGTCATTGGCTGGTTGCGAAACGTTCACCGATTATGCTTTCTTATTGAGTTTCTTTATCAATGCAATTTTGATGCAAGTAAGTAAATAAATTCTGGCGCAGTTCAGGGATAAAATCTGTGCGAGAGCATTGTCACCTCATGTTCAAGGACACTGTTGCTTTCATTGTTTACAAAAATCAATTTCTCTATAAATGGCCATGGTATTTTTCAGCTTGTTTTCAAACGATGACAGGTCGTAAGCCCTGAAGGTGCCTTGAGTTCCAGCTTCTCCTATAATATTCCAACTTCGTCTCTTTTGAGATGTTTAAAATTTGTCAAAAAATATTATTGACTCCCGACAGGAAAAAAAAATGAAGATGTTATTCGTTGTCTTTTTAAAAATATACAGCTCAAGTTAATGTACTTTACACATATTATATCAGCTCAAGTTAATGTACTTTACACATATTATATCAGCTCAAGTTAATGTACTTTACATATATTATATCAATATGTAATAACTGAAGGGGGCATATAAACATAAATATTGCATTTTGAAAACAATTTTCTCAAATATTTTATACAGTGTATTTCTAAAAGTACTCTCATCTTTGGTGAATGATGGTCACACAATTTTAATATTCAGCATTAATTCCTCTAAAAAAACATTAAAAATATCCTAAAACGCAAAATTCAAAAAAAATTGAGTTTCCCATACAGTAAATCACGTACAAACCCTCTTACATGTAACTTCATAGTGTATTTGGCGCTTTTAATATTTTTTTATATAAAAAAATGAATATGTCCTATAAACAAGTACATATTATACATCTTCCTACATTCCCTAAATGGTTAATGGTTAATTTAATATATGCTTGTGCTAAAAGTGAACGTAATCGGTCGAGGCAGGATTCGAACTTACGACCACTGGATACTACCCCAGCGCGCTAACCGCTCAGACCATCGACCCATCAAATATATTATTAAGTTTTTAATCACTAGATTGGTTAGTAGGTAGTATATGAATAACATAGCGATGATAATAGGGGATAATCTTTGTATGCACTTTCTATAAACATGATACCAGTAGGTACACAAAAATACTCGTGAAAATTGATAAGGCATATCTGTCCATGTCCATGACATGCCACGAGGGTCAGAAATGAAGACATCAGGAAAGAATGTAAGATTAAGAAAGATGTCATTAATAGAATGAAAGTAAACACATTGAGATGATTTGGCCACACGGGGAGGAAAAAAAGGAACGCCTGATGAAGAAAATATACATTGCGGACAGGAATAGAATGAGAGGTCTTATTTTGAAAGACGGAAATGTTAAAAGCGTGAACAACAGACGAACATGTAAGTCGCTTGGGTATCTGACCGCTGATCCAAAGGTCCCGGGTACGATTCCCGGTGGAGACACAGTTTTTAATTGTGTTTTCAGTCCGGATCTGTGAGACAATTAATATCATATGTCTCTAGAATGTGGCAACTTGTTATTGGGTGCATGATAAATTAATATTTGACATAGTATTTGTTAGTTTCCCAAGAAGCAACATCAAATCAAATAAGACAACGTATGATTGTTGACGAGGCGATGAATGTGTGTCACGATAGAAATGTGTGGCGTTCGGTTCTCTCTACCTACCCCGCGAGGGATATTGCGTGATGGTATGTATGTATGTATGTATACCTGTCCATTATTACATAGTAGTGGAAAAATAAAACAAAATTCATAATACACACTACATGATGCTTGAAAATTGCAAAATCTTAACTTTTCATAATCGTATCTTCGTTGGTAAGTATAAAAAAGAAAGCAGATTGTATGTTTTTCACAAATTCAATGGGAACATTGTGTGAGCGTAAATCGTTCTTCATCAACGTGGTTGCGTTAAAAGTTACGCAAGAACTGTTGCTCTGTTTTGAATAAAAAACAAAAAAAAAGACTTTAATTAAATATTCTCAGAAGACCCTCGCCTTTGGGACAATCTGAGCTACCAGGCGTCCATACCAACGCAGGAGGTATTTCTCTAACCCTACTCATTTAAGCTCATTGTATTTTCGCATGACCCGATGGTCGGCCGGGATAGCTGGTGTGATAGAGACTTCCTATCTTGCATCAGCGAGAGGAGGTCCGGCCCCGACGCTCAGAAAATTTACTACTACAAGATTCGAACATTTGATAGGAACAGCTTAAAGAGGTCGCCTGGCAAGAACGAGATGAATTTGCACGAGATAAATTCAAGATCGCCACAAATTAATAAGCTGCTGGATCATGGGTTGGACCCTACCTACCTAATTTAAGATACCACTGGTAAAACTATGTATGGATCCCACTTTGAACATAAGTACACGAGGATAATGTTGTGAACAAAGAAATGGATACGTTGATATATTCATTCTTAATTAATTAAGAATAGGTTTTAGTTGAAATACAATTTACAAATAAATATTTATTAATAGATTTTTAATTATCTCAATAGAGATGAAGTTAGAATATTTACTGTTGGAGAACCGGGAAATCAAGGCACCTACAGGATTTACGACCTGTCATCGGCTGGTTTACGTGATCACTTTATGCGCTTGCGCAACGTTCACCAATTATGACTTTTTCAATGAGATCCATATCAATTCAATTTTGAAAGTTCTATATATTGTAATACTGAAATACTTTTCGCTTGAAAATAAGGAATTTTTACTACAGCCATCTATGTGTGAAATTATGAACAACATTCTTATTATTTTTATTTATTTTTGTTGTAATGTCATCTATTGAGAGAATTGTTTTTTTGTAAATAATGAGAGCAACAATTCTTATACCTGAGGTGACAACTGCATTTTTTCGCATTGAAGTCACCCCTGAATTGCGCCAGACTTATAAGGTCATTTTTGTCTTATTTAACTAACTAATATTTATATAATTTGTGGTCAAATTAAATGCTTTCTCTTATAAATAAGATAAATGCTCGAGTAGAGTACGTTTAATTTAAAAGTGAACTTAGTGATAAAGTTATTATGATGATATATATACGTTAAAAACAGGATATCCCATACAATTAGGGATTTTTCTTTTATTTTGTATTATTTGTAAAAGTTATTTCAGATAAAATTCGGATATCACTCGACTATTTACAGAAATCAACGTGACAACAACCTAAAATTTAAACTCCTTAGAATCTTTCCGAAAAAAAAAATAAAGATATTATTCAACCCAGTCCCATATCTCCTTCAAACCAGCACTTTCTTTCACACCAATAATCACTCCTTTTCCTCATTTTATTCTCATTATGTATTGTTTTTTATACTCGTTTTTTTTATTATTATTGATATCCTCTTACCTAAAGCTCAGCATACTTGCTTAAATAATATATTTTTTTTTAATAACAAGAAAATATTCTTGGCTTGTATTAATTTTAATAGCACCATATGTAACCACACAATTCATAAAGCTGTAGTTTTCTGAAATAAAATAAATAAATAAATCTGCAAAAATCGTTACAAAATAACTTTGTTTCGTTTAAAATAATTATAAAATACGTATATCATTCTATCATATTAAACTTGGATTGTTCGCTTTTAAAATATCTTAGTATCTCGTTCTAAATATGAGATTAGAGTAATTTAATTTTTGGAGATATGGCTACATTACCAAGTTTATTTGACTTACTGACATAATGGCACTTTTAAGTGAAACTCAGTATGTATGGGATGCAATCAAATTTAGTACAAATCTTTCTTCCACCCTAATTGTGAATTTTTTACTAAGCCAATGTACCCAGTATTTTCAGCCCAAAGAAGCTAAAAGAAATATATTTTTTAAATTTATTTCTAGCTGGGAATCAAATGACTTACTACTCAACCATGGCTGTAGACATAAGGTTTTTCACGGATGAAATTATTCTTGGGATCACTTTTGGATCTGAAGTTGACGTTAGTTCACTCGATTTTTACACCACTATAAGAATAAGTCATGGGAGCTACCCATAATAAAAATAATACGTTTAATAATAATACGTTTTTTTATACGTTTTTATCTTGTCTTAATCATTATAATGTATAAATCCGTACTCGATCATAAAAATAAATAAATAAATATCTAAATTGATTCATAAAAAATTGTTAAGATCAAAGTTTAGTACGAAATTATCACTATTATTTGTAAAAATTAATACAATTAATTGATTAATTTTAGCCTCAAAGATTTCTAAAGTCTCAATTTGATCTTAAGCTTTTGTTTATCAACATTATGAGTAGAGTAGCCCCACTGCTTACATAATTAACAAGTAGGTACAATTCGAAGATATTAATAGCCTGCTTAAATAAATCGTTTCTGACATTTATTTTTCTCGCCTATAATTCAATTGTGTTAAATTTAGGCATATATTATATATTTATTATAAAAATATCTCTATACACTTATTTAGCTTATAAGCGTCATCATTTTTCAATTTCTTTAGACTATTATTATATTCATAGGACCAAGTACCTACTCAAATATTTTATTATTATTTTGTAACAATGGCAATATGACAAAAGCATAGACTCTTCAATCATCGTCTATTGTATGAAATTTGTCGTCGGTTCTTCAACAGAGGTGACAGTACAAATTAGAGAATTAATCTTAAATTAAGCGGGTGTCAAAAATAACAGTTGGTTTTTTGTTAAAACGGTTCACGATGAATGATTTTGACTGAAACGCAAGTTCATATTCATGGTAGTGATGGCCAAGCTCGGGACTAAGTCTGGAATGTATTTGGTTTTGAATGTAGGTACATTTTTTTTATTGAAAACTGTGCAAGTAGATATTATTAATATTAGATATTATTTTTTTCATATTGTTTAATGTCGTATAAAGAGACAAAATAAGTGTTGGTTTTTATTTATTTTGACGATCGAATGATAAAATTTTGGGATTTGATTTTGGATGACTTACTTAAAATGATTTAGGTATTTATAACTACGTTATTTACTTCACAACATTTTAAGATAATGAATTATTATCCCCCATTGATCGGTACATAAATTAAAAATATATTTTGTGTATGATTAAGCACGTTGTTATTTAAAATACTTTTTCACCTTTTCATTTCACAACTATGTGAAACTATAAATTTAAAAACTATTTTTTATTTTCATAAATTGTTCTTATTTATTTATAAGAATATATCATATGTATATAGATATATTAGTAAAGAGACAGATGATTATCTGTTATCAAATTTCAAGACTTTCAAAATAGACAATGTTTTTGACATGAGATGCATATTTGACCAATGTCTATCTCTCCCATCGCTATCTAGATTTTCTTATGAAATATTTTTTTTGTTCTCAGGGTTATAAAATATATGTATATAGATATATTAGAGAATATTCACACTGAATATTTTCTAAAAACGGAGGTTATCAATCTGACGTGACGTTTGTTTATTTTATTTTCTTTAAAGTATGTTAAGCGATAATTTTTTACCACGTTGTTAAATTTTGATGATTTTTCATTAGAAAGGAGTTATCTTCTGATTTTTCCCATAAAATTAAAAAAAAAAGATAATTCCTTACCCGTGTCGTCCGAATTCGATGATTCTTTTTTCATTAGAAAGGAATTACTTTTGGGGTGGTTCCATTCGAACTAAGCCAAGAGATCGAATATTTTTATTATTGCATATGCGCAAACATTTGTTTTTTGCGCATATGCAATAATAAAAATATTCGATTACTTACACATTGGTACAAGTAGGTAAATAAGACAAAAATGACCTCATAAGTCTGGCGCAATTCAGGGGTGACTTCTATGCGAAAATGCATTGTCACCTCAGATATAAGAATTGTAGCTTTCATTATTTACAAAAAAACAATTCTCTCAATAGATGGCGTTACAACAAAAATAAATAAAAAATAATAAAATTGTTGTTCATAATTTCATCCATAGATGGCTGTAGTAAAAATTCCTTATTTTCAAGCGAAAAGAATTTCAGAATTACAATATATAGAACTTTCAAAATTGAATTGATAGGGATCTCATTAAAAAGGCATAATTGGTGAACGTTGCGCAAGCGCATAAAGTGATCACGTAAACCAGCCGATGACAGGTCGTAAGCCCTGTAGGTGCCTTGATTTCCCGGTTCTCCTACAATAAATATTCCAACTTCGTCTCTATTGAGATAATTAAAAATCTGTTAAAAAATAAGCCAAGAGATTTGATGGTGGGAATCATGAGAAAATATCACTTTATATGTACAGACATACCATTACTCTATATCCCTCATGGGGAAGGCAGCGAGACGAACAGCAAATTTTTCTATCTTAACATACAAGCATTTTGAAGTCGTTTTTTTATATGGATTATTATAAATTAACTGTATGTTGCTTTTGTATGGCCGTCATCCTCTTATTTTTTTTATAAATGATCAATGATCATGTTTATACCGCCTCACTAGAGTCTGTTCCAAGGTGGTGGCTAGTCATATTTAAACTACTGAAGTAGCACTAATTTAATGTGTCTGTATAGTGCAATCTTCTCAGAGTATTTATTTTCATATTTTTATATGTCGTCCGACATCCGAGATATATGACCCGCCCAACTCCACTTTAACTCCGCTATTCTTTAATAATAAAGTAAGTCCTATGTATGTAGTTATATCGTGTTTATATTTATGTATTCTTTTTACATAAATATAAACACGATATAACTACATACATAGGACTTACTTTATTATTAAAGAATAGCGGAGTTAAAGTGGAGTTGGGCGGGTCATATATCTTGGATGTCGGACGACCGATGGACAAAAGTAGTGATGGAGTGGAGACCAAGAACAGGAAGCAAAAGCGTGGGAAGGCCCCAGACCAGATGATCTGATGACATAAAAAAAGTGGCAGGTAGAATGGCACAGGATAAAGACCAGTGGAAGTCCAAACGGGAGGCCTTTGTCCAATACTGGACTCAAGAAGAGGCTGAGTAAGTAAGTATATTTATGTATATATAACAATATCTTGCATCCGCGATGCAACTACTGGTGAGTTCACAACGTCTCTCGATTCAACTGCTTCCGTTTTTCTGGACGCGTTGATTCCATCGGATGATCCGTCTACCGATAATGTTTTTCATAAATGGGTACGTGCTCTTCAACACAACATTCCTCAGACACCCGCTTCGCCACCAGTTTCTGTTGAGGAACTCGATTTAATTATTGGGAACCTTAAACTAAATAAATCCCCAGGCCTCGACCGTATCGACTCTATTTTAATACAAAGATGTTGGCGTTTGGCTCAATTTGAAATGGTTTCCCTCTTAAAAAGATGTTTAGACGAGGGCTGTTTTCCAGACTGTTGGAAAACGGGCCTCATGACTATAATTCCCAAACGATGCGATCGTCCTAGCACGGACCCAAAAGCATATAGACCTGTTACTCTCCTGCCTATACTGGGCAAGATTCTGGAAAGACTTATATGCAGTAGAATTGAATCCCATCTTTCTAACTCATGTCCACTTTCTTCTCGCCAATTTGGCTTCCGACCTGGAATTTCAACAGTCGATGCTATAAATTATATGTCAAAATTTGTAAGACCTTCTGACGAAAAATATGTTATTGCTATTTCTCTTGACATTAGTGGTGCATTTGACAATGCTTGGTGGCCGCTCATTTTGCATAAACTGAAGTCAAGGAATATACCCCGCAATATATATCTGATAGTTAAGAGTTACTTTGAAAATCGCCGCATAGTCCTGCCTGGGGGACAATTTCTACATACGCGACAGGTAAGCATTGGATGTCCTCAGGGTTCTGTTCTCGGTCCACTTCTCTGGAACATTCTTTTTGATGACTTGCTGGATCTTCCTCTCTCCAGTAATTGTACGATTCAAGCGTATGCCGATGATGCATACATCCTCGTCCGTGGTAATTCCCGTAGATTTATTGAGAACTCAGCTACTCAAGCTCTTTCCTTAGTTTCCGACTGGGGTGTAAAAAATAAACTTTGCTTCGCTCCTAATAAGACATATGGCTTGGTTTTCAAAGGCTTACTACGTAGACAGCCGTCTATTAAGTTCTCAGGAACAAATGTGAGTTTTCGGGACCAAATCACTTGCCTAGGAGTTGTTCTGGAAAGAGGACCAAATTTTAAAAACCATGCTCGATTGTGTGTCGACAAAGCTAAGTCTGCTTTTTTTAAGATCTCACACATCGCCAAGGCACACTGGGGTTTACAGTTTCAAGTATCCTGTCTTTTCTATAAGGCAGTTTACCTCGGCATTGCTTGCTATGCAGCAGGATGTTGGTCTCACGCCTGTGAACTTCAACATATACGTAGAATTTTGCTCTCAGGCCAACGATTCGCTCTCATCGCTCTATCCAAAGCATATGGAACGAGTCCCACTGAAGCACTGCCAATTTTGACAGGCATGACTCCCCTTGATCTGGAACTTCAGCGTAGAGGGGCTGTTTTCAACCTTACGCGGGGCTGTTCTTCTATGATCGGAAATATTCCTCTCTTCCCTCCAGAGGGTCGAGTGTCACGTGGCTTTGTTGAAAGGACTGTAAATGAAAATTTGCAGAACATCTGGCAGACTCGCTGGACGGCCTGCTCAGTGGGAAGAATTACCTACTTATTTTTTCCCGACGTGAGGTATCGTCTTAAATCTCCCTGGGTTGTTCCAGACTTTTGGACTTCCCAATTTTTCACAGGACACGGAAACTTTAAAAGTTATCTTCACCGATTTAACATTGCCTCCTCTGCCTCATGTCATTTCTGTCAATACCCGGACCAAACTTCGGAACATATCCTTTGGGAATGTTGCCACCCAATGGTGTCCTCATATAGATCGGAGCTCCTCGTTGCTGTCCGTGGGCCTCTTCAAGGTCCCATTGGTCATGCGGATTTTGTGATCTCGAAGAAAAATTATAAAGCTTTTAAGGTTTTCTGTCATAAATATGGTGCCTTACTTTTAGAAGATTCCCGTTAAATTAATTATTTCCAGAGATCTTGGTCACTTCTCTGATGGTCTGCATGTGGGGGGATCTGAGGTCATAGACAGTCCACGGGTGTGAATTTTCTGTTCGCACTCGTTGATTGTTTCTTTTTGCACTATGGTGCCGAGATTGCTAATCTAGAGGGCTCCATGAGCTACTTTTCGTGCTATGCATTTTTTTTTTGTCGTTCACTTAGCGTTCTGTGAAGGGGCCGATTACAGTCCCCATAGGCAGAGCGGGTGGTGGTGGGAGTAGCGAAAATATGTATATATAATTTGCTGTAGATTTTTATCATTTAAGAGATTCATGGATTGTATCTCGAGTAGGAATGGGTTTAGCTTGGCACGCGACACTGTTTGTTTTGAATGTGATGGTACCTCTTTTAAAAATGACATTATATTTTGATACTCTGTGATGAACGCACGACCGGAAACGAATGGACGTGTCGGTAGGTTTCCATTTGATCTCTTTGATCCTGTCACCTGTGACAATTGTTGTGTGTATGTCGGCATCTTCAAGGTATCTTCCTTCATCCATCTTACTTCCTCTATCCCTTTGTTCCGTTACGCGTTCAATAAAGAAAACAAAGGTCATGATAAAATTAAGGTACATACAATTTAATAACAGAACACGTGTATTATGTTAATGGATTCCTCGAATCAGATATATATGTCTGATGGAAATGAACTATCATATAATAAACATATTTTATTTACCAACTTAAAAAAACGTATTACATTTCATTTTTTTTATTTGTAACATAAGAAATAATATACACTTTACATACATCAAAGTTTAACAATACATTTTTTTACAAAAAAGATACTTAAGAACTAGATGTGGAACGTAAACTGCTTCACTAGGTTAAAGACCTGTGAAGCAGCTTATAATTATATTTATATAAGTATATGATTTAGGTGCACGTGTGTGTTATTGCATGTTAACGTAAATTTATTTATTTCTTAGTGTCTTGTCTGTTTTTAATCACCATTTAAAAATATTTATATTTTAAGTTTTCTTCAATTTAAACGGAAGCAAATTGAAAATTTTTACTCCAAGGAAATGAAAAATTCTTTGTCCATAGTCGAATTGGTCCTGGGTATCTTTATATTTGCTTTCATACTTCATAGATGGCGTTGGTGTTTTTAGCTTTTTTCAAACGAACAGATTTTCGTGATTAAAATATATAGAACTTCCATAATTGGATTGATAGGGAACTAAATAAGAAGGTATAATTGGTGAACGTTGCGCAAGCGCAAAAAAGATCACGTAAACCAGCAGATGACAGATCGTTAGCCCTGTAGGTGCCTTGAGTTCCTGGTTCTCCTATAATATTGCAACTTCGTCTCTATCGAGATGTTAAAATTTTGTCATAAAATATTTAATATTTATTTTGTACTGTGAGAGAGTTTTAAGTTCGATCCCTAGCATTCATTCATTCATACCATCACGGCATATCGCACAATGTGGGGTAACCAGCGAAAGGTGTGCGGGTGTGCATTGCCTTATAAAAGGGAGCACAACACATATGTGTATACCCACACACCAGTCTCGTCTCACCTAAAAAGGCACTACATTCAGAATGGGTGGTGAACCTCATTGCTGAACTATGTCAGATGTTATTGTTGCCTGTTGTATTTTCGATTACCCGGCTCTTACGGGACACTCGAAAACAGTAATAGAAAAGAGTGGAAGCACTATTCTAAGCCGGTGCCTCACAGCTTTCGATCCCTAGCATCTTTATTTAAAATTATTTCTAACGCAAATACTGGGTAGCTGGAAGAAATTTTCGTTTTTCAATAAACTCGCAACTTGCGCAGGGTGAAGGTATTATTGTATTATTATTATTATTAATTGCATTGCACGAAAAAGGTCTTAGTATAAACTTTCTATAAACGCAGATACTTATTAATAATGGAAATAGGTACTTCCTGTCGAAAATTTTACTATTGTGAGTGTATTTTTGAATACCAATATTCATTTTCGGCAAATCTACATAATATACAATCGTTTTGATCTAAGCCTTACATAGCTTGCCCATCGGTGTCCTTTGATACGATAACAGGTGTTGATTGTACAAATTAGTTGGTCGATAACAAAGTAGATAGGTTATAGGTACTTGGGCACGCTTATAAAACTGCCGTCAGGGGGAAAGTTATTATATTATAATCACTCGTCGGTCCCTTTGACTATTGTCTTGTGAACTTGTATATTCCCGTCACGCGTTTCGGGGTTACCAGGATCCTATCGTCGGACCTCCCGAATAGCTAAACAAGATATCAACCAAAGTGAAACGTAACTAGGTTCAGTGCATTTAAGACACTGAAGTGAAGTTAGGTTACGCAACAAACTAATTGATAATTAATACATTAAAATGACTGTCCTAATTTTAATGGTTTATTATGCACTATGCCAGGGCGAAATTCATCCATGTAGATATCGTCATGTCAAAAGCTCTGAGGGGGTCTCTATACTACCTATCAACATTATCGATTCCTTTTAGCATTTATGTTTAAGCATTTATGCATTTATGTTTAAGTAAATTATTCATTAACTTTTATAGTACATATTTACCAAACCATTGTATTGAGAAATCAAATTTCTCAAATATGTTAAATAGTGTTTAATATTAAATCCCCCTAAAAATATAAAAAATATTATTTTTTACAACATTTTTTAAAATGAGTATATGCACTACTTTATGTTCTTAAAAAGTGCATAAAATCAAAATGGATGACCGATAAAGTTTCATCATTTTCAAGCATGGTTTGTTATTAAAATGCCAAAATCAACAAATTTTGGGTTTCATATAATTTGAATCACGTATAAACTCTTTTTAAAGCATGTGATTGTAACCTTTACTAGCACGTAAATTTAATAGACGGTTTTAATTATATCATTTTCAGTCACTTGATTTAGCATTAGGTATATACATACAATAGTTGTAGTCTACATCTTGTTTTTTTTTCATTGTTTTTAATATCATTATACTCTACTGTACTGTTGGATATCCAAAATAAATAAAATAAAATAAAAATTATAACTTGTAACAATATTATAAATTACCTACATAGGCATTGTACTCTGTATACTGTATATACTGACTAGTGAACACAATACTGACTGGTCGGTCAGTATTGGCTCCTTTTTGTTGCGGATGCAGATGGCTTAATAGTTAGATAATACTCTTCCTACTTACCTACTCTTATACCTACTCTTCCTAACTCTTTTCTTTTTTATGTCTTAATATAACTGTGTTATAAAAATATATTTTGGCAATTATTGTTAAATAATTTACATACTTAGTTTAAACTATTTAAAAGAACCTACCTGTCAATATAATTATACCTATTGTAATTTCATAATACCCCCTATTCAGTAACTATTGTAACTAAAATAGGAAGGTTCTTAAATTGTAGATTTTAGATTTACGGTCTTATTTCAGCGTTATAAAATATCAAATTGGACTAAATAGAATAGGAACGTACCTATATTGGCCGGAACGTTCTTAAAAAGTTACTGAATTAGACGTATTTTGAATAATTATTAAAATTATGAAAATTCCATAATTTTTATAATTATTGATAATACGTCTGATTCAGTAACTTTTTAAGAACGTTCCGACCAAAATAGGTACGTTCCTATTCCATTTAGTCCAAGTTGATATTTTATAACGCTGAAATAAGACCGTAAATCTAATATCTGCAATTTTAGAACGTTCCTATTTTAGTTCCAATAGTTACTGAATAGGGGGTATTGTTAACTGTTGGTTCTATAAAATCAATAAAAATAAAATAAAATACCCTCTTAATGTTGATTTATTCACAGAGTGGAAGTTATATTTTTATTTTTACTATTACTCTAAAAGCGTTATTATGTAATGATACCGTATGTATAATGATTATTTCATCAAATTTACATTATTTCGATTAACAAAACACACAACGCGGTGTTAAAAGTGGAACATTAGCGTTGAGAATTATGATTTTCAATTGTAAAATACCTATAATAATAATTAACGTAGGTGTTGGAGCGTTGAAACAATTTCAATTACAAAACTCGACCAGTTTTAGATAATTGACGCAGATAAACATTTGGACCTACGGAGAGAGAAAAAAAGAACCGTAAATGTTATCTTAAATTATTCCTCCCTTGAACAATTCATCATTATCCTCAATCAATAGCCGGATCTTGAATTTATTACTAAATATCGGACCATGTCGATAGATTTAAATCGCGCAACGTCGCGTCGTCGTGCCAAACGTCGCAAGTGTAATCAAATGTCGCGCAACTATAAATGTATGTATGTATAAGCAAATCCTGAGAATTGAAAACAATGTCTTAAAGCATCAGACATTTTTCAGATTCGTCATCATCATTTCCTGCCCCTCTATCCCAGTTCATCCGGGGTCGGGCCTCCTAGTCAACAGTCGCCATGATCTGCGACTCTGGGTTGTCTCTTGTGATATCCTTATTTTTTATTTAGACATTTTTCCGTATCAATATATTTAATTTTATAATGTATGTACTGATTATTTTTTTTTAAATAATAGCATTACTATTGTTAATTTTATTTTTTACTATTTATAAGGTCTCTAATTATTCTGTATTTTTTTTGTCAATTTTAACTGAATCTACATTTTTATGTTTCTATATTTTTATCTTTGTCTATATTTTCATTTGTTTTAATATGTTTATCTTTGTTTGTAATTTATTATTAGTATTGTAATAAGTAAATGGCTTATGCCGTATTTTATGTAAATAAATAAATATATATTAAAAATATTTCATATTTATTAAATAAATACACTAATTGTACTACTTTGATTCACGGCTTATTTTTTAGTCAAATTCATATTTTTTTTAATTTTAGCTGTTTGGCACAGGCTTAGCATAAAGCATCCTTTTTTTTCTATTATTGTGTTCGAGTGTCCCGTAAGAGTCGAGTAATCGAAAATACAACAGGAAACAAAGTTCATCAATGAGGTTCACCACCCATTCTGAATATTGCCTTTTTAAGTGAGACGAGACTGGTGTGTGAGTATACACGCATGTGCTGTACAGCCTTTTATAAGGTAATGTACGACCGCACACCTGTCCCTGGTTACCTCATATTGTGGGATGATGATATGAATGATTCATGACATATTCAAATTTTGTTATTGATATCAATAGGTACTTTGAAATTAAACCGATTATAAAAAAATAGTCTTGGTAGAAAAAAATGTTAATAGTGAATATGAAAAATCTTTGTTTCCTATTAAGAGGCTATAGTAGGCTATTTGTAGTATATTATTTTGAAATAATTTCCCCATTACCCTCAAAAGTTACGCCTTTAAAATATATAGCAGTTTGTTTTTACATCTTTATTTTATTGCATGAGTTTTTTTCTTGTAAAATTACTTTTAGAAAAACCTTTTTAATAATTTTATAACTAAAAAACTACAAGGCCTATGAAGTATATTTTTACTTTAATCGAAAGAGAAGATTAATATCTTCTGAAGAAGATGAAGAGTTTTTTTAATATTTTAGTCACTATTCTTACTATTTGAAAAAAAAAACTAATTTTTACCTTTATTTCACGAAAAAATATTGTATATCACATAATCTGTGTCTTTTTTTCTTGTTTCGTAATTTAGTGTGCATATTTGTGTACATCCGTATGTCTAGGTTATACAGGGGCATTAATACACCACATGAATTATCAAAAACGCCGCATAAATGGGACAGATAATCAATTATGTGTCAGAATATCCTAGAATTTTAACACACAATACAAAACTGGATTTATAAGTCTACGAACATTATTATAGATGCATTAAATAAGTCGTACATAGGTGCGATCAGTCGCGCAACATATCTTAGAGTGAAACTAGCTTTAGTCCTAACCAGAGGGTGATTTATTTCAAACAACTTTATCAGTCATTAAATTTACATAACACCAGTCCAAAATAAAATAGTTAGATATATTATTTATGTATCTTTAGACTAATTTAATTACTATTTGATCGTTTATTTATAATTGACTATGTCTGCACTTAATTTTATATTCGTATTTTTTAAGGTAGGTGCGTATTTGTTTTTGGCGTTGTAGATTGGTATAGGAAATAATTAATTAATAAATAAAAAAATCGAAAACATACTTTATGTGTATCAAGGTATAAATTTATTTTACTTCCTCATTCCACCAATTATTAATTTAAATATTTTTTAATTGCATATACACAAACATTGTTTTTTTTAATAATGTCCTATCTTCAGATGATCTGTTACTTATTATCCAAATATTTAAAAAATTCCATTGATAAGCGAATTCAGTAAGAAGGCATAATAAGTGAACGTTGCATAAGTAAACCAGCCGATCCCAGGTCGTAAGCTCTGTAGGTGCCTTGAGTTCCTGGTTCTTCTATAATATTCCAACTTCGTCTCTATTGAGATGTTAAAAATTTTGTCAAAAAAAATATTAATTTTATCTTTCTACTATCCACTACTATGGAATAGTGGAGAGTCATGATTTCACAATTTTTATGTACATTTTTTTACAAAAAAACACCAACTTAGAGGCTTCGCAACATATAATGCATTAATTCAGAATTCGGAGTAGAACATTTAGTGTGTCTTTGTGCGTGTCCCCTTATAACTTTTGAGCCGCTTAATTCACAGAGCCTAAAATTTCAGAAAGTATAGGAAATTTTAAGCGTAACATAACTTTATTCTTTAATTTCGGATTTTGGTTTCAGTCGGGGGTTACCAACTTTTGATTTTTTACTTTATTTGTTCACATATCTCAGAAACCATAAAAACTAGAATTTTGTAAATTTGTATAAAAACAGACAAATACAATATTCTCATATTTAATTCTCATATTTAACTTTTTTTTGTTAAGAAAAATTTTTTTATGACAAATTATTTTTTTAAAAAAAAAAAAATATTTTAAATTTATTTCATAATTTTTGAAAATATCGATAAACGCCAAAACACCCTTACTATAATTTTTAATTTTCTATAAAAATTACACAAATTATAGAAGTTAAACTCAAACTTTTTTAACAATTGTTGTAAAAATTGAATTTAGTGCCGACATCGTTTCATACAACTTGTATGGCAGTATACACTACACAATATATGTATACGATGACTCTTAATAATTTGAATCTCCAAACATATATACATACCATCAAGCTGTTTAAATATTCGGGGTAGGAAAAAGGACTTACCTCCACACTATCCTAACTTGACATACGTGTTTTGTATAGAAAACAAAATATCTTAAAATATCCAATAATTTGGATTTAAGGGTATATAGGTTGTATGTAGTTGGGTATGTATTCTTCAACTATCCATAATATCACCATCGACAGTTGGATTTCATATGATACATGCAGCTAGTAACTATATTATACAAAACAGAATATTTAATGAAATTAATAAAACTTTAATTTTTTTTTCTATAGGAATTTAGATAGAAATATTTAAAAGTTAACATGTGTATTAAAAGGCAAGCAAGTATTCAAAAGCAAACAATATTTCTTTGAATAGGTATTCAAAGAAATATTCCAAAGCAAACGTTTTTATTATCAAATAATATATAATCATTAAATAAATAAATAATCATTTGATAGCGACCTTTTTATTCGATATCTCAAAAAAAAATCTTGGGTTTCGCACTTTTTCGATACAAAAGAATTCAACGCACGGTTAACCGTGGAACTTTAATCGTGTTTTACTGTTATTGTTCTCCGAAAGAACCACGGGGAATAGTAAGTTACTAATAACCTTATATGGACTATCAATAAAAATATTATGTTGATGTAGGTATTTTGTTTGAAGTTTTCTGTTCCGTTCATTGCCGAATGTGGTTGCATTGTGCCGAAGATCACTCGGGCAGTTTTGCGCCTCTCCGAACAGTTCCGAATCGTTGCGTGTTGCAAATAATATTGATGGGTAAGGTAACGATATGATTAAGAAGGCAACAAAGAGATATTTTATTGGCATGGGGATGAATGCATTAGTTCATTCTCACGGTATATGAGAAATACAGTAGCAGGTAGATCATCAAATCGTCTCTCAGCTTTGGAATATTCCAAACAAATTATCATCGGCCGTATAATTTCGTTACTTAATATCGGTTTACAGTTTGGAACACGCGAGAATAGAGAGACCCCTTAGGGTCAAATTGATTCCGATGCAAATTCAATAAGTAAGTACCTATCTATACATACATTCGTGCGTGTTGAGCCTGCTATCCTCAAATGAGCCTTTTTTATATCGACAGTGTGAGAAAATATGTGTAATACCACGATTTGGTGGATGCCGACTTAATTGTGGGAGTTTTATAACTACTGTTTTTGTCTGAATCAGACTACGGAATAGCGAAAATGATGTCATATGTCGTCTCAATCCTATCAATGCCTTTCATATAACGATACCTTTCGGATAATGCTCAGGTTACCCAGATTAAGCGGTGCATCTCAAATGTTTGCAGAGTCCAGAGTCCATGGCTTTTCCGCTTTCCAAAGACAGCGAATAGCAAATGCAAGAATAAGGATGTGGGGGGCTTAGCAATTCCATTGTTCAAGTAGCTGGTATGTGGCATGACTCTCTAATTCACAAAAGATGGGCATCGATTATGCAGTGATTTTAATAGATGTTTTTGTACAGCTATATTATTTTGTTTACGGTTATTTACGGTTTTATTATATTGTATTTGTTTTATTTTTGTTTGTATACTGAGGTGTTTTTCTTTTCTTTTTTATTTATTCTTTTTATTTTTGAGTATGATTTTGTATGATGCATATATAATATGGTTTGTGTAGCATTGCATCCCTCTGCTCAAGAACTGAAATAAAAACTTTGTATTTATTTAAATAAAAAAAAATAGTTACTTATAAATAATATATAAATAAAGATAAACATAAAAATAACTATATTTATATCAAATAATCGAGTGATGCTCCTTCTACATCCATTAAAAAGCTTATCCGGAACTTGGAGTTGCCATTCCATCCCGATCTTGGGTATTTCGAGTCTCACAGTAGGCTTAAATCACGAAAACCTCCACTGATTACGGCGAAGACCTTGCACGATAGCAATTTCTGTGTTGTCGAGTCCTGGAGGTCTAGATGGGAGGCGGCATCGGACCCAGTGTTCAGCCATCTACCTTGCATTACGAGCCAACCACCTGGTTTCAACAAACCCCGAAGAATCTGGACAGCACTTAACCGAGTGCGGACTGGACACGGCAGATGCGCCGACTTCTCCTTCAAGTGTGGATGGCGGGACTCTCCTGAGTGTGACTGCGGTGCGGAGAGGCAGACTGTGAGCCATGTGGTGTCTGAGTGTGCTTTAAGAGCCTTTGGGGGGGACCCCTCGGAATTTATGGTCCTGAGTGAAGCAGCGGCCAATTATTTAGAAAACTTAGATTTTATTTTTTAACTTTTGACGGGCACTACAGTGCGACATATTGTTGTGATATACTAACTTTGTGACCATAAGATAAATAAATAAATACATCCATCATTGTCTCCATCATTTCCTCATTGTTTGTTTTATTTTATTTTTGACAAATCAAATGACTAACTAATGTATAGACGACCGAACCAGTTATCTTATGAATTGACGATTTGTTGAAACCGTCCCCTATTACAGGAAAATATCTTTGTATAATTAAAGTAGATAATTTGATTTATGTAATATTTAATCATCAGATGGGTTCATGGAAACAAATAATGCAGTTTTCTAAGTGCTTAAAAATTAAGTAATCCTGTGGTCGCGTGTTCGAATCCTGCCTCGACCGATTTCGTTCACCTATAGCACAAGCATTTATGCTTTTTTTAGGGAACGTAGGAAGATGTATAATATGTTCTTTTTTAACAAGGACATATTCATTTTTTATAAAAAAAAAGAAAAAAAAGATGAGTATTGCACGCTCAATATTATAAACAAACGAAAATGACGGGTATATGAAAGAACAACATTAGATTCAGTAAATTTCATTCCTATTTTAAAATACCTAGTCACATAAACCAGTCCTAATTGTCAAGGCCAACAAAGCATAAAATTACTGTTCAATAAACTTATCTACCTATTTATTGCAACACTATGTGTCATATTTTTTTATGATTTGTGTAAGATATTTTTTATGATTTGTCCACTTGATTTATTTAAAAAAAAAGCTGTGTGATTTATGAAAAAAAATATATTTGAAAAAAATACACGAGATCCGAATTCAAGGCAAGTATGTTACAAATTTCAATAAAGCGTCATTATCTGTCAATTTACAAATACATGGCTATCAATTCTTTCGTCGTACCTCGTATGGAACAGTACATTACAAAGTCTATTAAGGTGTGTTTATTTTTTTTTGAACATCGCGATCTTAGAAATGCAAGAGAAATATGTAGATAAAAATAGTAAATCAGGAATGAGGTATGAAATTATATGGAAATCAAATAGGACCTGGTAGCGGATAATTTTGCCCATAAATTATTCATATCAATTTTTGTGTGAAAAAAATATGATTGAATTACTCTTAAAGCCAAGTCTCTCTCTCTCTCTCTCTCAGGCCCCTCCCCATACATCGAGCTTTGGCCTCCTACAACTTTCGCCTCCAACTAATCCTGTCCTTGTAATATACTCCCTGAACCCCTGTAATATACTGTAAAAATAATATCTTACTATGTACCTAAACAACCCATGACTAAGCTAATAATTCCAAAATTATGTTTCTGTATAGAAAGTATATATTAAATATTAAAACGTAAATAAGATAAGGAAGGTACAAAATGTTGTAAGTATATAAAATTTTAAAACAAAACATAAAACGAATGAAATTAAAGCCTACATTAAAAAAAATAAAGAAATATTTAAGGGACTAATAAAATAAACGAAAAAAAAAAACATTATGAAATAAAATAAAGACAAACCAATTACTTTTGTCCACAATTGATGTTCAGTAAATAATGTTCGTCATTCACAGTAAACCTTCAACATATACAAACCGTCGCTCAGCCGGTAGATTTACATCTTCTCTTTCGATTGAAGTAAAAATCTACTTCTAGTTTTTATTTACTTACAATAAAAAAATTAAGAAGGGTTTTACGAAAACTAATTTTACAAGAAAAGTATTAAACAAATTAGAAATACAAAATTATTCTTGCAATAGAATAAAGATGTACATATAAACTGTTCCTTATTTCAAGTATCTTTTGAGGGTTTTAGAGTTGAGGATTTTATTTTCAAAATATACCATATAGCCTACTATAGCCTCTTAAGTATATCTTTTTTGTTTATGAGTGAGTTAGATTGTTTCACTTTTTTTCGTGTGTCTTATTCTTGCTGCAAACAGCTTCAGATTAGTTGCGGACCTGTTTGGCAAAGAGTCCCACCCATTTTGGTATCTACGAAAAGGGGGCGTTAGAGATCGTTCTGCAAAACCAGTTTCTAATAGCATACCACATCATCATCGGATGAATCTTCGGGCCTTCTTAGCGGCGTGTATTTATAAAGAATACTGTAATAATCTGCACGATAGTCTTAACAATAATTGGAGTAAATTTTATTTGTACTGCGTGGGAACGAGACGAACGTTCTGTCAAGAACACTCTGTCAAGGTATAGATATAGTAACTTTTAAACGCTAAAACACATCTTTGACCTTGAAATACATGCCTTGTTTGCAATCATACGATGCGTTATGATGGATCGAATTGTCAAACTTAAGAGGACATATAACGCTAAATCTTGTAAATAATAAACCTTGCACCCCGCGCAAGTGATAAGTTTATTGCCGTATGGCAATTTCTTCCCACTAACCAGTGTTTCCAGCCCAGAGAAGCAATATTAACGTGAGGAATTAATTTAAATTAAGTGACTGAAAACATGTTATATTAAAACCGTCTAATGAACTATAAAGTTAAAGTAAAAAGTTATAGAATCAACTGTGGTCCTTGAATTTATCCCCTTTTTCTCATCCTACCACGTTATCATAGGTATTTTAAAATAACATGCTGCAAGCATTCGTAATTGGAGAGTTAACCTTAAATGTTATTTTGTATTTTTTAAAGTCAATTTATCTGAGAGTGTTTCTTAAATAATAAATAAAATATAATAAAGTTACGTGTTAGTAAGGGTTACTATCGCGTGCGTTAGAAAGGGTATATAGTGTATATACATGATTTAAATTATCGGATACCTAAAATTTGTTAGCATTTTAAGAACAAACCAGCAAAACAAAACAAAAAAAATATCACAAACATTCACTTTGACTTTATGCACTCTTTAAGCGCATAAAAGATTTATTTGTCCACGACACATAGTTATGGAGTAATTAAAAAAAATGCTGTAACTAAGGAAATCTTTAGTATTTTTTAAGGCAATTTATGATGAATTTTAAAATTATATGACAAACATTCACTAGAGAAACAGACTGTATAACATATTTGAGAAATTTGATTTTAAAAAAGGGGCGTTTGGGTTTATATGCCCACTTAAATGGCAATAGGCAGGTCATGTGGCCAGACAGGGAATTGACAGATGGACATCCAGAGTTTTGGAATGAAGACCATGGGATCTGAAAGAGGGAACTGCCCCCTTAGACAACGTGTCATTTAGCTCAAGAAAAAAAAAACAAGAAAAGATAGTTATCTTTTCTTGATATTTTTCTTGAGCTAAATGACACGTTGTCTAGGGGGGCAGGCCGGCTTCAGAAAAGGTGGGCCGATGATGTCCCCGTCGCTGGTAATGGATGGGTACAAAAAGCCCAAAAAAATGAGTAGAGACATCTAGAAGAGGCTACATCCTGCAGCGGAGAGACCGCTAAAGGGACAAGTAGTGCTATAAATTATAAACACAAAAGATAATATTGAGATTAATTGACTATTAACCAGGATGTTGATATAGAATATGGCCATCGACAATGTATGGCTGCTTCGTTCCTATTGAGATATTTAATCTTATTTAACGAAATACAAGTGTAATTTAGGGGATTTATTGCCATTAAACAATCCCTTCCAAGCTACGTCTTAAGTAAATATCGTATTATCTATCATATACCGGTAGGCGTTAATGAAATATAATTTTTTTATTAACAAAATTGTTAACATCTCAATAGAAACGAAATTGGGATATTATGGAATAACCAGGAACTCAAGGCACCTACAGGGCATACGACCTGTCATCATTATTATATATACTAGCTGCATGTAACACATGAGATCCAACTGCCGATGGCTATAGTATGTATAATTGAAGAATACGTACCAAAATATAAACACTTACAAAGATTTTTTTCTGTATAAAACATGTTGGTATGTATGTCAGGATAGGATAGTATACAGGTCAGTATTTTTTTTTCTACACAGAATATGAAAACAGGATGATGGTATGTATGTATGTTTGGATATTAAGTATCAAACTATCGAGTTCCCGTAGATATTGTGTAGTGCATACTGCCTTACATATTGTATGAAACGATGTCGTCACTAAATTCAATTTTAATAACAATTGTTAAAAAAAGTTTGTACTACAAATAAAAATATCTAGTTGGGGTGTTTCGGTTTTTGTCGATATTTTTAAAAACTTTGAATATACATATAGGCAGTTAAATACAAATATATCATAAAAACAATATTTTCTCATAAAAAATGTTTGAGGAACTCTGCTATTTTTTAGAAAAATAAATTTGAGATTTGTCTATATATATACCAATTTTCAGGGTTCTAGCTTATATGCTTTTTGAGATATATGGAAAAATAAAGCAAAAAATCAATAGTTGATAACTCCTGACTGAAACAAAAATTCAAAATTCTATATATTCTGAAATTTTGGGCTCTGGAAATTGAGCGGATCAAAAGTTATAAGGGGAACGGACGCACACACACACACACACACACACACACACACACACACACACACACACACACAGAGAGACACACACACACACACACACACACACACACACAGAGACACACACATACAAATTTTATTTTGTAAACATACAGTCTTAATAACAAATTATACATTAATAATATAACACTCCAGTAGTGGACCAATTAAGTTTACAGAAATAATCAATTTTGTGTAAATTGTAATATCTGTTATAATGTAGTGGAAAGAATGGAAAGGACATAATATGCTACGAAACCTCTAAGTTGGTGTTTTTGGCGTGCAAAAAGTCCACTACATCATACAAAATGTTCCTTCATACACGCAGTATTAAATTCTCTTAAACGAATCAACAGTTTGAAAACAATATTATAAGATACGTTTGTGCGAATTAAAAAAATCAAAGTTTAACGCAGATATAAAAATGAGACGATTCAACACATAAAAATATCTTTGAAAAACATAAAAAACAACAAAAAGTGTTATTCGTGAGGGTAAGATTATGAAAGCTTGTGTAAGAGATCGATTTGAGGATACCGTAAAAAGGGATGTATGAGGGAGCAACAAAGTATCTCTTTCCGAGTTCGTAATTTAATTTTGTAATATGCCATAAGTATGCGGAAAAGAACAATATAGCTTTACTTTTCCTAGGAAACCATTTGTAATACCTACCAGCTTCAATATGGATGTTCACTTCACAGTGTCGAGTAATGTAGGTATTTCATCTGTTGATTTTTTCACTAAATCTTAGAGTTGATTCAAGAATTCCTTTAAGTACAGAAATTAGTCGCGGACGTTACTTCCAAGTGAACAAATTAACTTTTTTGAGTAATACGCATCCCAGTTGAATATACTAAGAGATAAATAACTGTTGTATATCGAACCACTCACAGATTAGTTATTAGGGGAAAATTGGCCATTCAGTTTAGCACTATCTTTATTGTCATTAAATTCAAGGATATTTTTTGTAATAGAACAATTGACACAGTGCCATTTTTTCTGAACATAATATTGAGGGCTCTTTAAGTAAAATTTTTATTCTAAATAACTTCGATAATTTGTTATAAGCGAACAGTGTACAATGTTTGTCTTTTATGCCTACGAACTGTGTTTGATTTACAGTTACCGAAGTCAAACTACCTTATTTTTTAATTTTATCAAGTTGTTAATGGCTAATAACTAATAATAATATTAATAAGTTGTTAATAACTATACCTACAGTACGGATTGCAATCCAGCAGCGTTTTGAATCCAGCAGGATCTATGCGGATTTTCTTAAAAAATGTTGGAATAGCGCTGGATCTAGCAAATTTTGAATTTTAATAAAACCTAAAATATTCTCATAAATGCAAGATAACTTCGTTGTATTCGTATTTATAAATATAGTATTGTCAATTGAAAATATTATGAATAAGTCGTATTCCGCGTTAATCGTCTTTATTTTGTAGTGTAAAATTATTAAATTGATTAATGTTTTTGTACATTGAACAAAAAATATCTCCATGACACTGACTTATTTTTTCAATATTAGTAAATTTCCGAATGTCTTACTATGATACTTGTATTTTAACTTTTTTTTTTACAAAAACTGAATATTCTATGTAAGAGTTGTTCAAATTTTGCATGGAATCTTATTTTTTTTAAAGAAACAACGTAGTCTGTTACTCATAATGAATTAATTGCGGATGCAATTTTTCGGGATGAAAAAATTTTCGGCTTGCTGGACCCAGCTGGATGGCTGGATGCGTGATCCAGCAATTGTAATCTCAAAACCTACAGTATTGAAAAAAAATACATAATTATTCTTACCACAATAATAGAAGAAAATATAACTTATTATATGCACTTGTAGACATGGATTTATTTTGAAATATAAAATTAATGTGTTGAACGTAATTTAATTTTGAACCGAAATATTAAAAAAATACAAATAAATTCTTTGAATATTAAGCTTGTATGTAATAAATAAATCATCGGAAGATTCATAGGGGAATTGCTTTGCCTTTTTGAAAAACCTCGTTTGACCTGTCTGGTCCAAAAGTCCTCAACGCCTGAAAGGTATGATCGATATCCGATAAATAATGGTAACACGTGTAGCTGATCGCAAAGGAATTCGTCGGCACTATTTGACAGAAGATCCAACAACCAATATCAGAAAGGATCCAAGATTGATTGTGAATTAATTGAATTTCTTGTTTTCTATTTAGGAACCGTGTCATCCCCGTCGAAACGTGATCTTATTGTCACAATTTTATTAACAACTTGTGCTCAGTTTATTTTGTGCAAGTTCAAGGCAAGTGGATTAAAACTTATGATTTTAGCGATTAAGATAGCCTTATTAGGAATCTATAATTATATCCGTACATTCAAACTATTAATAATTTAGTGTTATACGTATTTTAATTTCCTTTTTATATGAAGATTACATGCGTTGTAAAGTGCTCAAAACTGATATGGTCTAAAAAAAATTCCATACTTACTGCAGATCCAAATTCGGTTGTGGTATGTCGTCCACGGTTAGATTTCCAGAAAAAAGATTGTAAAGTATTTGTCAGGTAAGTATTTGTGTTAATTGTGTTACGTAAAGTTATATTTAGGCAATAATTATTTTGAGATAGATAAATTGCGCGGCTCACTATAATGGATTATTGAGCAACATAGGCTACATAATATCCAGGGTAAATGTGGTGTGTCGGTAATTTATGTTTGTTTGTGGTAAGAAATTGATATAGAAACAAAAAAGGTTTGTAAAAATGGATTTATTTTAAATATTATGGCAATTAAGAGGCAATTGATGGTTGTCACTTTAGTTAATTAGTTTCAGTGTTCTCATATGTATGGTTGTGATTCTTGGATGATTCGTCCACGATTCTATATTCCTGTCGTCATAATAATTAGCTGGAATAAATTAGTATCTAGTAAATATAAATGAACTCTCTACTTGCATATGGTGTAAGAAAGCACAATATTCTAAATATTTCTATAACCATATTTATTTATAGTGCATTATAAATAATAAATATGAAATAAATTAATAAATAAATAATTAAATAAATAAATAAATAAATAAATAAAAAATAAATAAATAAATAAATAAATACATAAATAAATAAATAAATAATTAAATAAATAAATAAATAAATAAATTAATATAAATAAATGAATGAATAAATGAATGAATGAATGAATAAATGTATGAATGAATGAATGAATGAATGATAGAATGAATGAATGGATGAATGAATGAATGAATGAATGAATAAATGATTGAAAAACGAAAGAATAAATAAATGGATGAATGAATGAATAATTAAATAAATAAATAAAGAAATAAATGAATGAATGAATGAATAAATAAATCAATAAGTAAATAAAAAAAAATAAAAAAAAAATAAAAATAAATAAATAAATAAGTAAATAAATAAATAAATAAATAAGTAAACAAGTAAATAAATAAATAAATAAACAAATAAATAAATAAATAAATAAATAAATAAATAAATAAATAAATAAATAAATAAATAAATAAATAAATAAATAAATAAATAAATAAATAAATAAATAAATAAATAAATAAATAAATAAATAAATAAATAAATAAATAAATAAATAAATAAATAAATAAATAAATAAATAAATAAATAAATAAATAAATAAATAAATAAATAAATAAATAAATAAATAAATAAATAAATAAATAAATAAATAAATAATAAATATTTTTTTTTTATATAAATAATATTCAAACTAATTATAAATGATATTAGACTTACTGCATGATTTTAAATTTATTGCATCAGGGGAGTTTGTGCTTTTGTAGAATGAGATATGGCGTTCTGCTTTTATGTTTTATCGTATGTGTTTAAAATAATATATCTGTGCCTAAATTTTCTAAATATATTAAAGTGATTATGAGTATATGTAGGTACCTACATACATCTACATATGGTTATCTAATCACGTATTACATGATCTATATTAGATGAAAGTTTATACACTGTTAAGGGGTGTGGCTGACAACCTTGCCATGTAGGTAAATATTAAAAACTAACTATGTAAGTAGGAGGGTCGGTACGAATATACTCATTACTACTCAAAGCAGGGTTGTCAAAACTTATACTCAATTTTTTTTATTTTAATTAACTTCGTATGAATCTCAATATAATTGGATCGATTTCATAACGCATGTATTCTCAGGATGGATGAGAAATCAGAAAAAGAATTCACAAAATTAGAAAGTAAATTAAAATTAAATAAATTGTTTAAAATGTGCAATAAATTTTATTTTGGAAATATATATTTATAAAACAATTTATGATGAATTTGTGGCATATTATTTATTATTCTTATGTATTTTACAAAAAAAAAAAAATAAACTGTGGAAAAAGTGCTTAGCTAGAAGAAATAGCCAATTGGCAAAAACATCAAGAAGCCCGCCAGTAAGCAATAAATAAGCGCAGAATTACATCTATTTTTGTTAATTAAGAGGGTTCATAAACCGAAACATCGCATTTAGAAATCAAATTTCTCTAAAAAAAACATCATTATGATTTCAGTAACTAGATTTAGCGTTATACCTATGTCCTCTTAAATGAATATAAGTATTAATATTTTATAAAATATTAATATTTTATTTGTCTTCTTAATGAATATATTTTTATTCTTTGTAGGCATTGATGATATATTAAATATTGTAATGTCTATCGGTGTATGTATAAATAAATAAAAAATTAAATCAATTTATATAATATTTAGATTCAATCGAATTTTAAAATAATGTTGGCAACCCTAAAAATGTAAGGTTTGCGGTGTGTGGATAGTGATGTGAAAAAATATCGAGGCTAACATTTTAATTATAGGTTTGGTTAAAGTAATCGCTTCGGGAGATTATTGGTTCCTGCGTATAAAGACCGCCTTCCATGGCACACACATACATAATTCCAGAAACTGTAATAAAAGTAAAAGTAAAATGTATTGATCATAATTATATAACTAAAATAATAATTATTATCTACGAAAGTTTTGTCATTTTTTGAATAATACATAAATTATACCTACGGTTCTATAAAAAAAGTGTCATATAAATAAGCAAAAATATTAAAAAACATACGAAACTTTAAAAAAAATACATAGACCGCAAGCTTTCAATAGGTACCATAGTCATTCGCCAATGAAATATATCAGTACTAAATATCAAATCAGTCGCATTTTTGGTGTCACCGAGGATGGTCTAGTACAGTCCGAAAACGTTTTTACCATTAAAAATTTGAAGTGGAATAAACATTTTTTTCGTTTTTTCTTTATAAATCAAATATCGTGTTAAATAATCAATGTTATTCAACACGACCGGCTTCATCAGGAGTTTGTTATCAGTCGTGACAAAGATGCGGTTGTTTTAAGTCGATAGTCTGGGGTCTAGAGAGCACACGAAAAAGATGCGCCATACACCGTTTTTACATGAATTTTTTACATGATACACATCGAGAAATTATTGATCTATAAAAATACGCTCAAAATTGTGAAATCAGGACTCTCCGCTATTACATAATAGTAGAGAATAAATATCATGAATGTACCTTACCTACTCGTAAAAGTTCAAGACTAGCAAGACTCTTGATGCAAGATCAATACCATGTACGCAAGTCCAAGACCAAGACTATACCTGAAAATGTATTGCGTTTTTTTTCCATAATACATCAAGTTAATACAATATAACTTAACTTAAATATTGCAACGGAATTTAATACCTCAATAAGCGAAGCCTGTTCTGAGGTAATAATCACAATTTTTTTTAAATATTGTGATTATTACCTCAGAACAGGCTTCGCTTATTGAGGTATTAAATTCCGTTGTAATATTTAAGGTAAGTTATATTGTATTAACTTGATGTATTGCATTTGCGCAGGCTGCAAGAATATATCATTATTAAAGATTATCAGCGTTTGGCACCATGCCTGACTTTCCAGTATAAATGTATCAAATGTTTAGATTTCAATTTGTGAAATACTTTGATATTAACTTTGTGTTTAATAATTTTTATTTGAATATATTATTTTTATACTAAACTGTATAAACAGTTTGTCAGTGCAAGCTCTCTCGCACATTGTTATAACAATCAAATTACACAATTATAAAGCAATGAAAATAAAATAAATTCCACCTCGGTACAGGCTCAGCCTAGTGAGGTGGTATATACCAAATAATCCTATAAAAAAAAAGTTTCATATAACTTATTTAAATTGTACTTTTTTGTAATATTTTTATTGTTTGTAACTATATTGTTATATTTTGTTTGGTTTCAATAATAAAAAAAAAAATCAAAAACAATCAAAATAATCTAAATCAAAATAAATACAATGAAAAAAACAATTTATAAAACAAAGCAATGAAAATAGAATAAAACAAAAATAATGCAAATCAAAACAAAACAATTTCAAAAAATAAATAATCAAAAACAAAACAATGAAAATAAAATTAAAAAAAATTATTAAAGTAATGTACTTGAGTAAAAGTAATAAAATTTAAAATACAGCAATGAAAATAAAATAAATAACATTGTTTATATTTGGTTAAGTATCTCTATAGGTATTCCTAGGATGTTATTATTGACCTTCATACTAATCTTTAATATAAATTTACCATTAAAAAAATACTTGATAGATTTTGACGAATATCTTTTTCTTTCACTTGCATGTTTCATTTTAATTTCTAATGTACACGATTAAATAACTCAATGATTTGTTATAGTTTACAGTATTTTTATCTTATTTTGTATATGGTTGGTTGGAAGAAATTTCAGGACGGAAATAAATAAACTCACCACTAACAATTTAGCAAATGAATATTATTATTTACTAAATTATTACTAAACGCAGAAGTCGTAAAAATCCACTGCGTTTAAAGTTTACTACGGTTGGGCGTTCTATATTGTTACTATCCTCGTATCGACCAATCACAGCGCCCCGTCGCTGATTTAATACGCTGATTGTCCGCGGTATGTGGACGCGACTACGAAACTATCGTTGTCTCGTTCCAGCGAACGTCAATAAAAGTCATCAGATCTCTTTCGTCTGTCGTCATTTTCTTATTATGTGTTATCGCTTAGAGCTAGACGGTTGACGTCTCATAACGTCTATTAAAATAATTATACCCCCCTCGTGTTATATATTATATTTAAAAGTCTACTTTGTATTGTATTACAATGTCGCTTTGAATTCCATCGTGGAATATATGATTATTCTTAACTTAAGTTAAAAGGAACTAATATTGAATTTTTTGGATATTTACTTTGTATGTCCTACTATGTATGAATAAGCTTATAATACCTTTAATTATTTTGTATCTTATATCTACTCTATGTTTTTGGATAGAAATAAATAAAAATAAAAAAAATAAAAAAATATTTTGTCTTACGAAGAAAATAATAATAGGGGATTGTGAATTAAAAAAAAATCAGATAAATAAATACTCGATAGTTGAAAATAAATTTAATTCGCTATTACCTCCAAAATTATCTTTAGTTAGATAGGATATATTTGTTTAAAAAATGCAACGCTTTTGTACATACATGTATGTTAATACCTATATGTAAAATATCATATTATATTCATACTGTAAAGCTATTCTTTTGTGGCACATTTTAAGAAATAAATTGAATTCTCATTTTTAGGCATAGGTATACGAGTTTGTAAAATAAAAAGGAAATTCTTAAAAAATATACGTATGTAGGTAGGTACCTAAGTATTTATATCACTTAAAATCGAGCCTACACAGCTGAATGATCAATAAATAATACTGCTTTATCGATTAATTATATAGCCCCCAAGTCAAATTGAAAACGCTGTTCGTTTTCGCCAAGCGCTAATTTTTTTTGTATGGGATTTGACGTTTGTTGTTTGTTATTGTAGAAAAAATTTCTACAACAAACGTCAAATCCCATATAAAAAAAATTAGCGCTTGGCGAAAACGAACAGCGTTTTCAATTTGACTTGGGGGCATAGATGTTATTGTCAATAAAAATATCATTTGACTCCCGACAGGGAAAAAAATCCAATATTTGCGTATATACAATTAAAAAATATATTCTATTAATTATCTCTATATTATTAAGAAAGCATATACCTCAACACCCCAATTTGAAATCAAATTTTTCAACTATGGTAAAGGGTGTTTTTCTAAAAAAAATATTACAAGCATTTTCAACATTTCTCAAGTAATTGTTCGTTACAAAATTTTATAATTCAGATTAAATAAGTACTATCAAAAAATATCTTTTTTAACAGCATTTAAGATTTTATGACTGCTTAAAGAGTGCATAAAATCAAAGTGTAGGTATTACCATTTTGTCAGGTTTGATCTTAAAATGCATAAAATTAACAAATTTTTGTTTATCCAGCTGTCAAAAACACTAACTTCGAGGCTTCGCAGCATATATTATGTTCTATATACGGATGAATTCAGAATTTGAAGTAGAACATTTTGTGTGTCTTTGTGTTGTCCGACCCCCCTTATAACTTTTGATCCGCTCAATTTACAGGGCCCAAAATTTTAAATTATTACTTTTTTTCCATATATCCCAAAAACCATATAAGCCAGAACCCTGTAAATTAGTATAAATATAGACAAATACAAAAATTCAAATTTGTTTTTTAAAAAAAATCCAGTTTCTTAAACATTCTTTATTAAGAAAAAAAAATATGAAAAATTTGTGTTCAAGTGCCGATATTTCCAATTTTTTTAAAAATTTCGAAGCCGAAACACCCCAACTAGATAATTTACAACTTGACGGTGAATCGCTATGTCCACTCGGCTACAACCTCGCCTCTAGATAATTTAATTTACTATAAAAAATATGAACATTGTAGTAGTACCTACATATCGAAATTTTTTTTAACAATTTTGATAAAAATTGAATTTAGTGACGACATCGTTTCACTACACAATATCTCACTCAATAGTTTGATACCTACTTAATCTACAAACATACGTCATGCTGTTTTCATATTCTGGGTAGGAAAAACAGACTGACCTCCATTCTATCCTATCCTGACATATATACCTACATGTTTTATGTAGAAAACATTTTTTTTTTAATATTTATTAATTTGTGTAGTTTGGTATGTATTCTTCAATTATGCATACTATCGCCACCGACAGTGGGATCTCATGTGTTACATGAAACTAGTATATATAATTGATAATTTATAACAAGTAGGTATAAACC
Organism: Molanna angustata; assembly: GCA_963576475.1. Lineage (NCBI taxonomy): Eukaryota > Metazoa > Arthropoda > Insecta > Trichoptera > Molannidae > Molanna > Molanna angustata. The sequence goes on along the minus strand of OY754981.1, from coordinate 25,116,404 downwards.
CTTTATACAGCACGCAATAGTTACCCTTACTTACACGTAGGTTCGTAATGTACTTATTAGACGGTTTTTTTATAATAATATAATATTTTAAGTCACTAGCCCTCTTAACAATGATTTAAAATATTCTAAAACAGTTGAACAAATAACAAATATAACACATTTTTTACTAATTTATTTTGTTGGTAAAAAATGTTCGTTGCAGGATTCTAACCCGTGTTTTTTGGATTAATAATTTGGCACAATTAGCCGCTCGGCCACTGACCCATTAAGAAAATAAATACCTGTTTTTTTTAATTATATTGTAAATAGAATATTATTATAAGAAAATATGTGCATATTTCATACTAAGGTCTAATTTTACAAAATATAAGTAGATACCTTCTTTAACTGTAGCAGAATACATAATTATCATCGTGCCATTTACTTATTAAGGAAAAAGCAGTATACGAAGATTCTCACACTCTTATGTTTCGTCTCACAACTTGCTCATTCATTATTATGACTGAGCAAGCTCTCCCCTCGTAATATTTTATAAACATCGTGCCTCTTAAGAAATTCATAAAAATAGAAAGGGTATCATAGATAAATAAATAAAATAAATAAACCATTTATTAAATAAACCATTTATTTGTTGTCATTAATGTTACATCAAACAAAAAAAAAGAATATATATATATACAATTTTGAACTACAATTGACAACAAAAAGGCTATTGCTCAGCTGCGCACTACCAAGTATCCCTGGAGTGCTGCTGGTTTTCAGCAAAGCCTTAGGACAACACAAAACATTGAGGACAGACCACATGTCATAACCTATAAAAATCTAATAGTAATTAAAAAATAAAATGTATTTCTTCCTTCTCTTTTTTTCACTGCTGGCACCCTTGTTGGTATATAGTATGAAATATTTGACTGAAACCACGATATTATTTCTTGGGTATTTTAAGTGACATGTACCTTAATGTCGGCCTACATGACCCAGTTGGTTAGGTATAGGTATCGGACTCAAATTTCTCGGATTCAAATCACAGTAGAGACACATGATTAATGTCGCAAATCTTCATAATGTGGCAACTTGTTATTGGGTGCGTAGTTGATTGATATTTGAAATAGTACCTGTTAGTTACCCGAGAAGATATTCATATAAAAATAAAATAAAAGACTCAAAATAACATAAGTTAATTCTCCTCTCTACAATGAAATTATTAGTTATTACTTTAATTGAAAACAGAAAAAATACGTAAAATGTTATAAAATAAATAAAATTGGTACCAACAAAATTACAATTGTGATAAAAGTATCTTATTTATTTATTTACTAAGAGAATTAAAAAATTACACATCACACATAAACATTTTTGTTTCATACAAAAAGTGTTATCACATTATTTCCCATAGAGAAGTTACTAAGAAAAAATATAAGCGCTTAGAGATTAAAAAACAGATAAGATATAAAAATAAATCTATAATGTTGAAAAAACATATTCTAAAACATTATTATAATTGTAAACGTATCCATCAATATTTTATTTGAGTTGAATTTGGACAAAAAACAGCGTTAAGACATAAACAACACAATAATAAACATTAGGTATTAAGGCCTATTACATTTTGTTTTTGTGATTTAGAAAACAAAAATATTACAAGTTTTCAAAAAATCTAAAAAAAATAAAACCATGTGTACAAAACTATGTAAATAATCCAAAACATAAAACGTAGGTACACTTATACGTAAGTAAAATAAGTGAAAACACCATCATGTATAAAAATAAAATATAGTATCATATTTTATTTATGTATAAAAATAAAATATAATATTATATTTGATTTTCATACATTTTTCTATTTTTTCAATTGATAGTCATTGGCTGAATAGAGGAATTTAATTGACATACTGAATTTTAAATTTGGAATGATTTACATGTAGGTACCTATGACAAAAAAATGATGTATAACGTAACACGCCAATAAATAATGATGTTATTGCATTTGTAAATCGTGCGAACACATCGTTAAATAAAAAAACAAAATAACAAATAACACATAACTCTCTCTGTGAAGAACTCACGCTCGAATATCATCATCACATGTATCTATTGACATCGCGGAAGCGATCGTCGTACAGATCAAGGCTACAAAATTATTTCCGAGTTAACAAAAAATAAAGAAATGCAAAGGATCTTTCGAGTGCGACAGAGATACCTTCACAGCTCCCTCCAGAAGCGGAGTGTTTCGGTTCGACCCACGAACTCGCCGTAGAAGCCTTCGACTTCCCTCAAGAGATCAGTTTACACCGCGATCTTTGGCGGGAAAGATCGTCGGACCGCCGAGCTGCGCGCGCGCAACATTTACGTTCAATTTTCGTATAGCTCACACTCGAGGGGATGACACTGGCAGCTTAACACCGGACGATGACGGAGTTTTTTTTTCATATTCTTCTGAGGTTCCCTATGATCGCTGCCGAACAATCGAGATGCCGATCAAGTAACATTTGACCTCTTGTTCAACATGTCATCCGATCGAACCGCAGCTGTCAGACTGACTGCCCATTGTCGGATAACGAGGATGTCAAAGAGTGATTTCTCGACCGGGTCCCTTTCGTTGAAAAAATATTTCTAGGAAAACGTGATCGATTTGTTTTACGATATTTCCAGACAAGATCTGTGTGATGTTCAGTGATGTGTTTGGATAAACTATTACATTAAGAATAGTAAAAAAAACGAATATCCGTCTTTTGTGTTGTCAAAAAAGCCGCGCTGACACGATGACATTCTAATTAAAATGTGCAGTCAATTTACATAAGTGTACTGTTGTTTTTTGAAAAATTTACTGATTAGCGAAATAAGATTTTGGTGCGTTTTATAAAAATAAGTTTTATAATTGTGTGGAAACTATTGTGAATAGAATTCAACAAAAATGTTTACTAGGTAAGTAATGATTTTTTTATCAGTAAAACATAAAAAAAACTCTATATTATATATTTTTATATTATTATTGCAAACACCATAGAATTTTTTCATTATTAACAGTATTTGAAGTTAGTTCATGATAAGGATTAAGTTTACAAATGTATTGATTCATAAAGCGGATATACTTTATTTAACTGGACTTTTTTAATAAGGATTTTTTTTGTGAAAATGAACAGATTTTGAAAATGATTTTTTTAATTAAGTATATTTAATTTTTGCTTACATATGTAAAATCAAAAGATTTTTTTTATTCATATAAATAGGACGATTGTCAAAAAATCTAGATTGAATTATTTATAATAACCTTTTACACGGTCATTGTATTTTATTTTATTTTATGCCGCAATGATTTTAGGAGGTCATTTATTAGACCTAATACATTTTGGAACCAAACCATAATTTAACAAAACTGATAACTTACAATATTGGGTTCTAAATTATTGGGTTCAATATAATATTAGTACCTTAGGCAATCAACTTATACCTGGGTATACTTCATTGTATTATAATAATATGGAATATTATAACGCTTATAATTTATGTGTAATGTAGATAGTAATATTGGTATAATTTATGGAATTAAATTATTGTGGTATTTATTTAAAACTAGTCATAAATAATGCGAAAATTGAAAACTATTTCGTAGACCAAAATAAATTGCAACAAATTTACCTATTGATGTAGCTTATATCGGGAATATATAAATAAATTCCTGGGTATAAAATATTACGATTAACTGGATAAAAATGTCAAACTAAAACCTACTGACACATTGTCAACTTAAAAAAAAATGGTTGAAATAATTTCCTCCTCATTAACAATATGAATGTTTTAATTTTGTATATGTGTATGTGTGTGAAGTTTTGTGTGTCTTTATTTGAAGTGCAGCTTATTTTTCTTCTGAACTTTGGTGTTTTGTGTGGTTTATATGATGAATTCTAGATTTTTTTCTTTCTTATGTATGTTGTAAATTGTATATTTTCTGAACTCCTCCCCGAAGCACAAGGTTTCCTACTTTTCGGGGAGAATTTCAAATTTCAATTTGTGATATCTTAGACACTTTTTAATGTCATGATATATTCTGTATCTTTTTTAATATTTTCATACTTCTAAAATTACTTGACGTTAATTCACCCATTCTGATATTTAACATTAGGTTTTCAGGGAGCCTTCTTACAATCTATCAACCATATACGTTGAATACGTTAGGGCGAAATTTAAACATTTTTGTCTCAAAACAAAGTCGATTAATAATATGATGTAATACCTATACAAACCTTAACAATTTACAAAAAATAATGATAATACAAAATAATAAAGGTATCAAAAGAAAATCCATTTGTAGCTTTTAATGTAAATCTAACTTCTACTATGTACAGTTGGTTATTTAAAACTATAATTTTAGTGAAAATCGTTGATATATCGAAATCGTATATGTATTTTATTTTATCGTATTATAGAGGTGAGTTCGCATTAAAAAATATTTATTACAATTTAGTGTGAATATAATCATATTGTTTTTAAATTATGTAAGTAAATAAAAAAAACATGCAGATAAAATGGTTAGACGGAAGGAATTGCCATATGGCAATAAACTCGCCACTTGCGCAGGGTATAAAGTGTTTATTATTATTATTTTTAGATAATATGAAGAGAAAAATTGGTCTTGAGTAAAGTATGTTAACTCGCGAGTAAGCGAGAAACCTGCAATTTTTCTCAATTTCGTGTAATTTTATACGAAACTTAATAAGTAATGTGGCATGCTTATAATTTCACAACATTGTATTCTAGTAAATCGACGTAGCGTGAAATAAGTTGAAAGATATGTTTTAAGTAAATAATTGCAATATTTATCATTGGACCATGAAAATCTCAAATATCACATTATATTATTTAATTATATATGTATGTATATAAAAAGTCAATATGACAAATCAATTTTGACATTCTTAAACCTTATTCTTAATATTAAAAAAGCGTGTTTAATCATACAGTTTCAAAGTGGAGAGAGAATTGAATATTTAAAAAAAAAACATAAAATTCCCTGTAAAACATACATATGTATAAATAGGTATTTACAGATACATAAAAAATAAATTTTGATTGATAGTGTTTTAATTTAAAAGTATCATGTAGGTATAAAATAAATGCAGGTACATAGCATATTTTTTCAATTTTTAAGACTGCATATTCAAAATATTAGTGACAGTTATTTGTATTTTTAAAATGGGAAAAAGATAGTAGATAAGAAATACCTATGTATTTTCACAACCCAATAATACAAACTATGTATTACTTTATTAGTTTAGAAGGCTCCTACGAGGCAAAACTTATGAGGACGCAAAACTACGAGGCAAAACAAAATTATGATTTTAATAACATTTTTTTCTCATTCGACCAGTTTCTAAGTAACCTTTCATTCTCAAGGCATGAAAACTCATTGTGTACAACAAAAAAAAAACATTAATGATTCAAATGTGCCACAAAGTTAACCTCAATAATATTATAAATATATTAAACTTATAATTATTAACATAAAAATGGTCTAAACTTGATTATAAAAAAACTCATCCTGCTACATTTCTATAGAGTTACAAAAAAAATAGAGGGAATAGTATCTTTATAATAATCAGTACGGCTTGGTATTAGGTAGGTATGTGTATCTAATGATCCTCTGTTCTTATAAATACACTTGTTGTCCATAGATACCCATATTATATTAATATGACCCCAACCATATTCGATTAAAATCGTAATTTGGAAAGGCGGCGCCCCAGTAAATCACATCGCATATTTTATTTTTATTCCGTTCACAGACGCCCAATCGTTATATTAATGTATAATACAAAGGTAATGCTTCACATCAAATTTGGACCAATCTCGGTTCGTCCATCTGTAGGTATGTAGACATTACGCGCAAAATTCAGATATCGACTTCTCTGCTAGTTTAAAACTAGGTATTACTCTGTGAACTTTCAATAAATGCTGGTATACTTACAAAAAGGTATACTAGAAAATGTTTTAACATGACTTATGACTTATTTTTTTTAGGGGAATCATACAATTTTCAAATTACAAAATACAATAATGATTCTTTACATATCCTGGAAAAAAAAATTTTCTGTAATATAAAAATAATATTAAGTTATATATAAACAGTACCTACCGTGAGTTTGAAATTAAAGATATAAGAAATTGAAGTAAAAATAAATATAATGCAATAAAAAAATAAAGAAGACGAAAGAAAATATTATTGGCAATAATATCTCAATAGAGACAAAGATACTGACTCCCATAGGGAAAAAAATCCAATGTTTGGGTATATGCAATCAAAAAATATAGGTAGGTGTTCGAAGACGAAAGAAAATAAGTAAAAATAAACAAGAATTGAGAGAAGTGGGGAAGGATAAAGAGTAAGGTTTACCATTCCTCATACCTATTACTGTGTCATTGCCGATGTACTCCTGCGATCTTGCGGATATGTGTTGTTGACTTGTGACTATTATAAAATAATATTTTGAATTATAAAACATTAAATCTGTATACATTTTTTAAGTAAATAACATGAAATTGGTTTTTGAATGCAACATGATATAAGGGTTTACGGTTTAGTATAAATACCTATTTATATGAAAATTATGATTTAAACTACAAAAGTCTAGTAATTGTTTCACTTTTTTCCAACTAACTCATATGGAGGCACCGGCTTAGAATAGTGCTTCCACTCTTTTCTATTATCATCGTTTTCGGGTGTTCTGTAAGAGCCGGGTACCTACTCGAATATGCAATAGGCAACAATAATATTTCACATAGTTCAGCAATGAGGTTCACCACCCATTCTGAATGTTGCCTTTTAAGGTGAGACGAGACAAGTGAGTGGGCATACGCGCATGTGTCGTGCTTCCTTTTATAAGGTAATAGGTACACACCCATTTAAATGTCGCTGGTTACGTCACATTGCAGGATGTGCCGTGATGGTATGGATGTATGTAACTCATATAGAAAATATTTGCACAGTAGTGGTCAGTATTGGATCCTGCCCCCCTAGACAACGTGTCTTTTAGCTCAAGAAAAGAAAGAAGAAAAGATAACTCAATGTATGGAAGTGACAGTTGCCAGTCACGTGACAACTGTCACTTCCATACATTGAGTTATCTTTTCTTGTTTATTTTCTTGAGCTAAATGACACGTTGTCTAAGGGGCCAGATGAAATTAGTTGAAATATTGTCATTTGGCAGATGGATACGTAAGTTGTAGAGATCAAATTATAGGGTAGAAATTGTTTGAAAATTTAACATATTATTATTTTGTAATATTTTATAAATATACCTAAAGAGCAATATTATTGTTTATAAAACCTTATACTATACTATCAACCAAGTCCTGAAGTTCATTATTTTATCTTTCGATAAAATATTCGATTCCCGGTGGAGCCACATTTTTAAATTGTGCTTTCAGTCTGGATCTGTGAGACGATAAACATCGCAAGTCTACAGAATGTGGCAACTTGTAATTGAGTGCATGTTAAATTAATATTTAACATACTTTATAAGACTTTATATTTTAATTATCTACTGTTAGTTGCCAGAGAAGCAATGAAAGAAATGTAAATGTAATCAAAAAAATATTTATTGACACTAACCTCTATAAAACTAGTGTCAAAAGATATCGTTTCTTCTATATCTAAAAAACTGTACAATCTTTTGACATTATAAAATCACTTTTAAAATTAAACAATCATGACAAACACTGGTTAGTTGGAGAAATGGTCATATGGCAATAAACTCGCCACTTGCGCATGTTACAAGGAAGTGTTTTTTATTATTAATACAATCAAAGATATTGCACAATATTGTACCGAAATTTATATTTATTTATTTTATTATGGTTCAAAGTCTTATTTATTTTTACAATTTATGTTTTTACAATTTATATTTTTACAATTTATATTTTTACAAGGTTTGTCTAGTTTTTCCAACTCACTACTCAATCTTTTGTTTTCATTTTTCTTGGGTTCTTATTTTCAAAATATTTCTATTTAAATTTTCAATTTAAATAGAAATAGTACTTAATTTCATAACACTATTATGAAACTAAATCATTGTCTTACTTATATAGCGCCATTTTTGTGAATCATCCTCAAGAGCGCAATATATTTTGACTTGCACTTTTGAGCAAGTCAAAATGTATAACGATACAATTCAAAAACCCCAAAAGACGTTTCTAAAAAAAACATTTTGTGTTCATATTAAAATTAATTTTGTGAAAATATTAAAATCATAATATTCCGATATGTTATCAAAAATGGAGCGTAAAATACAAATCCGTTAATGTATTTTTGATATAATTATAACAATATTGTGAATCTAAACTATAAAACCATCGTTGTTACATGCATATTGTCCATAATTTGCACACATTTTCTTTTTTGTATTATTTCTAGATTAATAATAATAGGGTCTTGTGTAAGATTCTTAATGGTGATGTAATGAAGAGGAACCGGTTTCATGAAACCGAATATAACCCGTATGGGAGGTGGCGTATCCTTTTAACATAATCTTGTTATGAGATATATTAAATTTGTTGCTAACAATTTTAGTTGATACTGACTGGAATGTGAGCGATTTTTTAGTAATAATTTAAGCGCACAAGCCTTTTTAGGTGAGATGAGAGTGGTGTGTAGGGATACATGTGCGTGTCGTGCTTCCCTGTATAAGGTAATACACACCCGAACAATTGTCACTGGTATAGGGATATGGTTATTTGATTATTATATTGTTTATGATTAATTAATTTATAGAATATTTATAAGGATTATTGCGTGTTCAAAAGTTAAAATTTAAACTCATCTCTTTATAATGATATACTACAAACAATTGGTTGCAACTGATAATTCATGCAATAAAATATTGTACTCACTTTGATGTAACATTATTGATTTTGGACAATGTTTTACATAGTAGGTATTTGTTAAATTATTATATCTAATTCACACGTAATAAGAATGTGGAGGAAAGTACGCGATACGTCTAGGCCGGGCGACATCCTAGGGATTGTTATCCCTGGTTATCCCTGACTGTGGTATAGGCCGTGATAATATTTATTTTATTTTATATTATTTCTCGGGCAACTAACAGCTGAAAACACAATTAAAAACTGTGGAATCGAACCTGGGACCTCTGGATTAGCAGTTAGATACCTAACCAACTGAGCCACAAAGGCCAACATGAGTAAGAATGAATAAAGCATATTTGAATGATTTACGGCTTTTTAGAAAATATTTGTAGGTACACAAAAATATTTTAATTTAAATTTGTTATAATGTAAATTGTGACAGTTAAATCGGGTCATTATAATATAGCAAATATACATAATACAATTTTCGATTGCTATAGCATAGTGGTGAGTCGTTTGATTTCTTTGCAGGCACACTGGGCTCCATTCTCGGCAGAGGAAAATTTTGGAAAAATAAATTTCTCAAACAGTCTCTGGACTGAAAAGATTAGTTAGATAAAAAACAAATTGTTTTAAATTGTCAATACTGAAGGTATTTTAAATCAAACTAATTTGATTATGTTTCTACATAATATTTATACTTGTACCAGTACGACCGTTTCGGCTAACTAGCCCCTTACCAATTTGTCCTAGATAAAAAACGTTGCCATCTAGCAAAAAATATTATTTAACTAGCAGAGTGTTACAAAAATGGAATGCAATGATCTAACTTTTGTAATTTAATCAATTTAAATAGACTATGTTAAATAATTGAATAAATTTTTTCGTTAATTAGAAGACTTATAACTGAGGAAAAAATTACTTCCTTAATTATCAGCCTTAATCGATCCACTGTTGGATAAAGGTCTCTTCCAAACTTTTCCACTCGCTATAAAAATACACGATTGAAAAATAATGGTAATTATAATCATAATACTCACCCTCATTATAGGATGGGTTACCCATATTAGATAAATAGGTAGAATTAGATACTTAAGTTAAAATGTATTTATCAAAAATGTATAAAAATAATATAATGTGCGTTCTTTGTAAGCACGTCTTTCCTAATATTTTTTTCTCTTTGATTGATTAAAACACAATTTTAGTTTCCCACAATCAAATAATGACTTCTGAAGTCCTAATTAATATGTATGACCTTGAGTACTTTATGTTCATACGATTTTCGAATACAAATACAAAGTTTCTTGATCTTTGATAACTGAAAAAATATTTTTTTAATGAAATTGATTGAAATGTAAAGGCTGGAATTATCGTTCAATTTATTATCGTATGTAATATTAAATGAAGTGGTAGAGAAATCGAATATTTTTTTAAATTGCATATATACCTACGTAAACATTAATGACATTAAAATTTAACTCTGTTCATAAAATTTAAATTGATCGAAGTAAAATAAATATACAAAAATAATTTAGGTTTCTCTATTTTGACAGTTTAATATTTTAACTTAGATGGCTGAGAACACTCTTAACGGGTGAAGAGCCAACAAAAAAAAAAAAAAAAACATTGGATTTTTTTCCCTGTCGGGAGTTAAATTATATTTTTACTGACAATCTTTTCAACATCTCAATAGAGACGAAGTTGGAATATTATAGAAGAACCGGGAACTCATGGCACCTACAGGGCTTACGACCTGTCACTGGCTGGTTTACGTGATCACTTTATGCGCTTGCGCAACGTTCACCAATTATGCCTTCTTATGACCAAGAGCCAAATTTACGTCAGCCAAATTTACGACATACCTACTATAAAAGTTGATTTTTTTTCTGTAAAAGGATACCACAGCATGTAAAAAATATTGGGTAATATGTACTCGAAGTAATGGTGACTTTCTTCAAATTATTGAAAATTGCCAGGAGACAACAATTTATTGAACTTCAAAGGTGTTTGTCGGGGGTTTTCCACTAACCAAAGTGTTTGTGAATGGAAGGTGTGATTTCTAATAGTTTTCCGTAGCAAGTATAAAAAATCACGCTTCCTACTATAACTGACGTGTTAAAATAGCAATTTTAAACAATTTTCAAGACAATTTTCACGGCTGTTATCTCCAAAAGCCACCGCTACTCGGGGTTCATATTATCCAATCTTTGTTATCTGCTGAGGTATCTCTTACACAAAATATCAGCCTTTTTACTATGAATTGGGCATTATAAAATTTTTATGGCCCACTTGACAAAATGTAGTAAGTCTCGCTTTTGCGGACTCTTAAGTGCACTTTACACGGACACTATTTTCAACGCGACCCGGTTTCCAACGCTTAAAATAGTATCCAAAATACAGGTTACCCCAAACATAGCTTTACACGCAACGCTTAAAACAGCATCCAAAACAGAGGTTACTCCAAGTATCGCTTCACAGTACTTTACACAGTTTACACAATTATATGTGCAAAATTTTAATATAATATAAATAAATGTATATCGAAAAATTATATAATAAATGTTTAATATAATATAAATGTATATCGAAAGTTTCAACACTTTCCAAATAAACAAAATACATCGCGAGAGAATGTCACACGTAAAAGTCAACGCAAACGGCAGCCATGTTGACTCGTCAGTAACGATGACAGCGAATAATTTTACAGATTTCTGTTTTATCAAAAAGGATGAAAATCGCGTTGAAAATAGAACACGTTCTATTTTTTTGCCCATCGCGTTGAAAATCCCGTCGAAAACCTGAAACCCGTTGAAAATAGTGTTCGTGTAAAGTGCACTTTACACTATTATTTATTTATTTTACTTCGTGTACAATTATATGTACAATGGAAGGTTTATTGCCGTAAGGCAATTTCTTCCAACAAACCAAAGCAAAGTGAGACCATAAATAGAGAAATGGTAGGAACATTAAACTAGGAATAAAGTTGTAATGGATACTTATTTAAATCTTTATCCTTTTTTTATAATAATTATATACATATCGATATTTTCTCAACATATTGTTTTATATACCTGTACACACTTTGCTATCATACTTTATAACTATTTGGTTGGAATTGATTGCAAGATGACAATATGCCTTCCGTTGTAAAATATGTAGAGATATCGATATGTAAAAAAAGATAATAACTAAAATGTATCGAATATTTTTATAGTCAAGGTAAGAATGCTTTCACACAGATGTCACTCCTGAACTCACATATATGTAAGGACTGTTCCTTTCATTGTTTACAAACCAATTTCTCAATAGATGAATAGTCACAAAAAAAACATTCATCCTCACTTCATAGATGACGATAGTGTCAGTTTATTCTCAAGCGAAAAGATTTTCATAACTCAATAAAAAAGCATAATTGGTTGACGTTACGCAAGCACACATAGTGATTACGTAAACTAGACAATGACTGATTGTAAGCCCTGTAGGTGCCTTTATTTCCTGTTTATATTGAGATGTTAAAAATTGTCATAAAAAATAGATTTAAATTAAGTATAATAAACGCGGGTCCCCAACTGATATCTTTAAACATATTTTTTTCTATTTATTTATATTAAAATATTATGAAAACTAAAAATTAATTATTGTTCTACCAATGATATAATTTTTATTCTCAATTATCTAATTATTCACTTTGTAGTATGTAGGTACATTAAAAAAAATACTACGAAATATTTCGTGAAATTTAGGTACATTTAGGGGTACCTAATTTTTCTTTTCAATAATTGTTATTAAAAAAATTATTTTTAATAATTATTAAAAAATTGTAATCGAATATTTTTATTATTGCATATGTGCAAACATTGGATTTTTTTCCCTGTCGGGAGTCAAAGATATTTTTTAACAGATTTTTAATTATCTCAATAGAGACGATTGATACAAGTAGGTAAATAAGACAAAAATGACCTTATAAGTCTGGCGCAATTCAGGGGTGACTTCTATGCGAAAAATGCATTGTCACCTCAGGTATAAGAATTGTTGCTTTCATTATTTACAAAAAAACAATTCTCTCAATAGATGGCGTTACAACAAAAATAAATAAAAAAATAAGAACGTTGTTCATAATTTCACACATAGATGGCTGTAGTAAAAATCCTTATTTCCTCAAGCGAAAAGAATTTCAGTATTGCAATATAATAGAACTTTCAAAAATTGAATTGATAGGGATCTCATTAAAAAGGCATAATTGGTGAACGTTGCGCAAGCGCATAAAGTGATCACGTAAACCAGCCGATGACAGGTCGTAAGCCCTGTAGGTGCCTTGATTTCCTGGTTCTCCTACAGCAAATATTCCAACTTCGTCTCTATTGAGATAATTAAAAATCTGTTAAAAAATTGTACTTAATAAATACTAAATTGTTTTCCTCTTGCTTGTTTTATTGTTTTTTTTTATATTTGTTTTTATTAAATAATATATATTTCTTTTTATTTTTTTGAATTCTATACTTGTATTGTGCGTACATGTTTTTACTTTTTTGTGTAAGCAAAACAATAAATAATTGGAGTTGAAAAATAAATAATTTTGTTTATGACAACTCACTTAATATTTCCAATAAAATAAGTCAAAGTGATGGTATATTTTATGACCTTCTCCACGTTGATAAATAACAATAGATCAAATGATAAAATTATGTTTTGGGCATTGAAATATGACAATGTTACCAATCTCAAAAGTTCATGACACGACTGCCAATAAACATCTCGTTGTCTAAATTATTAAGTAGTGTCTTATTATTTTCACGACACCCGGATTTTGTATTACATAAAACATAATATGTATTCAAACCATGTAATAATAATGTAATGAAGATTCAATCTATCATAATACCTGTGTTATATCTCTTCCAGGAACCGATCCAATATTTTATAGCGAATGACATGTGTTTCCTTGCATAATTATCAGGTTTTTTCCTGATTTCGTTCACACATTGCACAAGCATTTCATGAATTTGTGTTCTTGTTATGAATGAGTGTTTCTTTATAATAATAACACAAAGTAAATTTATGGAGAGAATGGGCAGATATTTGCGTTTGTCTCGTCCATTAGACGGTGTTATCCCCATCTTAAAACGATCAAATCATCATAATTTCTAATTTATGCAGAGGTCGAATGACCGACCCCTGTGTTTATTCAACCGTTTATTGAGGTAGTACCTACCTGCTTAAAGAAACTTTCAAAACTGGTCATTCTCTTCACAAATAGACAAATCTTGTGCTCTATAACGCGTTGCAAAGACAATATGTGATTACTAATGGAAAATTACGTACATACATACATATTATATTATACACTGTAAAGTAGTAAACTGTTAGCCCTAGAACATGGTTTCCTAGATGGGCAGCAGTAGTCTACTTGTTTGTGTCATTGTATGGTATGATGTGATAAATACATAAAATAAAAATACGATGGAAAACAAAAACTCATGCTTTAAAAGACTTACGAGCACCTACAGTTTTTTCAATTTTTAAAGAAATTCCAGTATTTATTTTTGATAAATACGTAGATATAAATTTATTATAATAAAAACGCTATCGTAACTGATTTTTTCAAGTTACAGGACTATTTCAAGTTATTTTGAAAGTAATAAAAAATATTTATGTTTTAGTTCTGCATTTGATTTGAAATTGTGATTGATAATTAGAAGAATCATCATTGTAAGCTCGACAGCCCTGGGTGGGCCTCGGCTGAATCCAGAAGTCTCCTCCATTCCCGTCTATCCTTTGCCTTCGTTCTCCAATTTCTAATACCTACTGCGGAGGCATCCGCACTGTCCGTCTACCGAGTCCTTGGTCTTTCTGGTCTCCTTCGACCTTGTGGCACAGAGAGTGTGAGGCATTTATGGGGTTGTCGTCGTCCATTCGGATTATGATAAGTAGAATAGGGCTCCATTATTCATATTTTTAATGATGCATTTTTGGATGAATAATCTTTTTTTTTCATAAACCTGATATAATTATATTATGATATTATTAACAATAGCACTACAAATAATAACACTCAATTATCATTATTACACTTCCTCAAAAGAATTAACAGATCAATGCCTAAATAGTAAAATATTTAAAAGAACAAAATAAAATGCATCAAAGGCACCGATCAAGCTTTCTCTTGGGAATAATTCACTATTCCAAATACTTAACATATTAAAGTATTAAACTCTGATGAGGTCTCTATAACACCCATCAACCCTAATGATTCCCGATTATTATCGTTTAATTTTTTTTTAACGATTCTACATGTGTTCATTATATTCGATTTTTACTGTTAATTTTTCGATAAATCTAAAATTTCTAAATTACGGCTAAGCGATTGTGGAATAATGCCAGTGGCTGACATAATGAACGGTAATATTATTATTTTACGAGAATGTCAATGTCTTTTAATCTCGTTACCTAAAGCGGTGTATTCTCTAATTTTTTCATTATTATTTTATGATATTACTAGAATTTGGAATAGCCACATCGCAAATGTATGTTATTTTTTTTATTTTATCATATATTATTGTATCGGGTCTGTTATGTTGAATAGTCCGGTCAAGTAATTCATATTGTTTAATCATAATAAATCGAAATATTGTTATTTAATAAAAACAAACAGTAAATATTGTCAATTAATTGATATTTTATAGATATGTTTTGATGTATTATTTTTGCATTACTTTAATTATATTTCGAAGAAGTATCGCCCTAGCCATGCCGTGGTCAATTATTGATATAATGCGTTTTGCTTGTATTAATATATTCAAATCTCGTGCTCATTACAAGATAAAATAAAAAATCGATACGTTACTATTCGGAATAGGTTCATGGAAAATGTGTGACTAAGACATATTAGTGAATCGATCGCATATAAATTAAATTTCAATACATATTATTATCATGGGAATGAATTTATTCACGGTGGAGTAATTTTTAGGTGTTGAAAAACATCCTTCATTTGGTGATAAATATCTGCGGTGGGCATCACGACTCAACTTAATTATTCTAAGGGATTGGTATTCAAACAGAATCTTGCTATTGAGACAATGATTCCCAAAGTATTGAATGTACTTGAATGGTCAACAGACAGAACCATTTCTTTGACTAACTTCATATCTAATAGATACGAAGTTGGAATATATATTTTATAGGAGAACTTGGCAATCAGGCACATACGACCTGCCATATAAGTGATTGCGCATTTGCGCAATGTTCACCAAATATCTTCTCTTCGTCAGCAATTGTCCCATATAATGGTAGGTTCTGCTTTCTGCGTATTACGCTTTCACTGTCCTCTATGTATCCTATATGTGAATCGCACTAGAATAATTAGTTCATTTTCAGATTGTTTCCATACTTGTACCAAAGTATACATGTACACATTTGATAGACAGAACCACGATTTAAATTTAATATTTAATTAACAGTGGCCGATGCCTCTAATAAAGTGACAACGATTTATTAAATTTTAAAGATGTCTGTCGGAGGGTTTACACCGACCAAAGTGTCTGTCAATGGATGGCGTGATTTTTAATAGTATTTTATAACAAATATATAAAAATCTGTATACTTCAACGCTTAGTTCATACTATAACTACACTTTGAAGGCTATTTTATCCGTAAGCCATCACTTCTCAGAGTAAATATTATCTATTTGTTGTTACTTGCTGTGGTGTCCTTTTAATTTTAAATAATTTTAAAAAACGATATTTATTTTCAAATTTTTTTGATATATTTCACAAAGCTGGTTACTAGATTATTATGAACGAATCATAAAACTTATCCACCTGATATTTTATAAAACAAATGTACACGTTTGATATTTATTTCAATTAGTTTGAAGAAATGTATGGTTCGCTAAATAAATAAATCAGGTTTATAGTCTTGTCCGTCTTGTGGTCGCGCGTGTGTCGTATGCCAATAAGAAAAATCTGCTGAAATGTCCAAATATTCGTCAAGCCTCTTGAGCCACTGTTAACGGGTGGTACCTACAACGATAAAATTTAAATGACTCAATCAGCTATTCCACCTGCACGCTGTTCAATGACTAATGGCGTTTTTAATGCTTTATATTTGCGACAATTTACAGACAGTTTATACGTGATCAGTTTCGGAGAGGATCCTAAATATTTTAAGTATATTTTTTAAAATTCAAAACCTCCCGTTTGGTATTCAAAGAGGAAATGTTGTTCGTTTATTTCATTTTGATAGCTTATGACAGAGATGGAATAGAGATTTTTTGGCCTCTTTATTAAAAACAGCTATTTTTTAAAAAAGCTCGATTTGCGGTCTATGATAATGTCTACTTGTAGGTACAATACAATATAAATAATGTTCTGCAAAAAAAATATTTTAACTGTACGATCGAAATCCAGTGCACCCACTGCATTACGTACCTAGTTGTACGTAAATCTGTTGGGTACATTCAATTAGTTATTCACACAAAAGATATCAACGCACTAAAAAAAACCTAAAAAAAAACAATGGCCTTTTTGGATAAAGTTATTTTTTTATGAAAAAAATATGTTTTTTTATTATTTTATTCGATTTAAATATAATGACATTTTTAATACAACATTATAGTCAACCATCAAAACCCTCATAGGTTTAATATATTTCTTTAAATTGTTTCATTGTCTAAGGTATTTTCTACGTGAGTTTTTTAAAATTATATTTGATATAAATTATTGAAACACAGGTATATATTATTCAGTTGTATATTAAATAAATTAATTAATTCATTCATACCATCACGACATAGCCCTAAACTTGGGGTACCTACTTGCGACAGGTGTGCATTACCTCATAAAAGGAAGCACGAATCGAGCGTGCTCCCCAAAACACCAGTCACATCTCACCTAAAAAGGCACTACATTCAGAATGAGTGTTGAACCTCATCGATGAACTATATGAGATGTTTTGTCTGTTATATTTGTGAGATGCTTGTTATATTTTCAACTACCCGAGTCTTACAGGACATCCGAAAACGATGATAATATTATAAAGGAATGGAAGCCGGTGCCTCACATTTATTATTATTATTATTTATTTATAGGCAGGCAGCCAAGGCTGATGTGGCTATATCAACTGTCGGATTTTATTATTTGTTTGTAACTATTTTACTGCGTCCAAAAAAAGTCCAGTCTATTCCTGAAAATATTAACATTTTTAGCATCCAAAACATGTTGGGGCAGTTTATATATTATTTTATAGTATTCACCACTCTATTAGAAAGAAAATTATTTCGAGGATTTGTCGAGAACCTACTTTTCACAAGTTTTAAGCTATGGCCACGCAAAGTAGTGTTATGATTATATTGAAAGAGATTTTTCACGTTAACACAGTCATAATGGCCTGATAATATTTTGAATGTTTCAATAAGGTCTCCACGTTCTCTTCGGTTTTCCAGTTTTGACAGTTTTGACATTTGTACAATCAAATTCAATTCTTGAGTTTACACTTATAAATGCTTTGACCTTATATATTTTAGTTAAAGATATCGAAATTTAAAAAGAAATTAAGAAAATACTTGAGGCGGCTCTGTTGGCTACCCTTGACTATAAGTGTGTGAACGAAACTCCTACTTAGGTTTTATGTCCCAAGTGATATGTGCTCTCGTTAATCAATCCAATAAGGTAAAACAGGTATAAATATTCAACTAACATTTCAAACAGATTAGCCGAAATATAAACTACATACTATGTTGGTAGACAGAAGAACTAACCACAAATAAATACACCAGGATACAGTGGGGATTCTTAATTTTTACTCTAATTAAATTTGATGAAATAAAGTAAAACTGTTTAATGATTTGCCAGAATGTGTGAAGGATGCATCTGGTCTTGCCGTTTTTCTTTGCCTACATGTTGAATACATAAACGAAAAGTTATTTTAAGATATTGTGTACTTCCTTTGTATTTTTGTGTAAATTTGATTATTTTCTTGTGTTTTGTTGTTTTTTATATTTTTCATACTATGAAAACTTTTTATTTTTTCAACTTGTAAATATGCTTATTGGTTATACTAGATTTAAGAAAGTGCATTTATTTTTTACATCTAAATAAAATATACATAAACAAAACAACATATGTACATGATTTATATTTGCAAGTTCTTTTATAGAGGAAAGAGATCCTGCAAATATATCTCATGTGTTGATTTCTCTTTATTTATATTTTTTTGTAGAAAATAACATCGTTTTCTTGATAATGTCATTTTTTACTGAAAAATAACAACGTTTTTCATATAAAAATAATGCGAATAATTCACCTATTACACGTAAATATATTTAGATAACGTTTTAAAATTGTGATGCGTTTAGTTTAACTGAAAATATAATGTGTTCTTTTATTTTTACTGACAGAAGTTTCGAGCCAACCAAATCAACCAAAGGTGCCAGTAAGATGAGGAGAGATCTAATCAACGCTGAGATTGCCAACCTTAGAGATCTGCTTCCACTACCTCCTTCTACGAGACAACGTCTCTCACAACTTCAGCTCATGGCTCTCATATGTGTATACGTCAGAAAAGCCAATTATTTTCAACAAGGTATGAAATGTCACATTATATAATTGTATGGAATACAATAACGTAAAGCTTAACTTTCAAATAAGTAAATAATCTGTTCCATAAAAATATGAGGAATCCTTTAAAATTATTGCGAAATTCAGGATATTTTGTTCTGTATTGCTTACAAAACAAAATAACCTTTGAGTAGGTACCCATATATGCATTAATATCTTTCGATTTTGTTTGACACATTAGTACATAGGTACCCACATTTGTATGAATATCGTTCAATTCATGGGGTGACGCAACAGTTACCTTACTAGACTCTTTGATTAAAGCTCAAAAGTGCATAATCAGAGTTATCAATAAGAAGCCATTCAGGTATAGCTCTGAAAACCTTTTTAAATCTTTCAAAGTACTGGATATACGGCAACTTTATACAAGATCAATCTTATATTTATTTTTTAAAAACAATTCAAATTTCATGAAAGTTAATGCAAGGGACACTAGGAGCAAAACTTCGGGTAGCTATCGAGTTCCGAAAATGAATACTAAATTTGAACAAAAAAAATTTTATATTGCACCACGTATATTTAACAAACTGCCATCAGCACTTAAAATGTTAAAAACATTCAAAATTATATTTTTTAACAGATTTTTAATAATCTCAATAGAGACGAAGTTGGAATATTTATTGTACGAGAACTGGGAAATCAAGGCACCTACAGGGCTTACGACCTGTCATCTGCTGGTTTACGTGATCACTTTATGCGCTTGCGCAACGTACATTCAAAACGTCAGGAACAAAGTGGCTACTCGAAGTAGGTAGACTCCAAAATGAAATGAATGTGTCAACAATAATAATTTAATTTCTTTCGGTTTCTTCTGCTTAATGAATTTTTGGCTGTCATCTTTTTTTGTGAACTTTTTACTGTGTTTGTTGATATAATATAAATAATATTTTACTGTGAACTTTTTATTATTAAGGTTGATTTATGTATATTTTTTATTGTTTTTTTTGTATACCTAATATGTATGTGTTATATTTTTATGAATTGTAAAATGTACTAACTTTACAAACTTTACTGATAATTGCTTCGGAACAGACTCTGTCTAGTGAAGCAGTTATCTTTAATATATTTTGTTTTTAATATTGTGCTACTAAATAAATAAATAAATAAATTTTGTTTGACATATAAGTAGGTTCTCATATTTGAATTTATAATATCGTTATATTTTGTTTGACACATAAGAAGGTACCCACATTTGAAATAATATCGTTCGATATTATTTGACATACAAGTAGGTACCCACATTTGAATTAATATCGTTCGATCTTGTTTGAAACATAAGTACTCGAGTACATTTTTGTATATTTTTTGCCCAAAGATAACTGATTACTCAAATTTAATACGGACGTAGGATTTTTATCGTTGCAAGTATCGACCGTGCATATTTTACGAATTCATCGTGTGCACACAATATTAAAACAATAGAACATCATTTTAATTTATTCCTTAGTTTTGATCTGGCTTTAAAGCGTCGATAATTATTTATGCCACGTATAATTGACAATGATTACAAACGTTTTTTTATTGTTTTCAGCTGCACGTTTTTATTATTACTCGCACGACAATTTTTTTCATATTATTATATTGATCAATATTTGTAGGTGTTAAATAGTAACAAATGATAGTAAAGAGAGTGCATTGTTTATTATTTTCTGTTTTGTTTTGTTCATTTGTTTTTCTTTTGTTCACAGTTTTGAAATGTCACGATTTTTCTCATCATTATCATCACCACGCACCGACGCCCAATATTGGATTTTCAAAAGTAAGTACCTACCTTCATAATTTATTTGTATTTGTAACAATTTTACATTTCAATGTAAACATAAATCACATGATGTGCTTTTGTAATTTTTATTGTAACAGGTACACGCCTTAACTTAGTGGCAACTTAGTGCTGATAACGGTTTAAGAATGTTTATCTCGCTATTATTTCATTCGAAATTTGATTTATCGACATTTGTTTTATTAATATTTATTATTGATTTTATAGCCCTATTTTATAATAATTGACTACCTTCACAAAATATTTATTAAGGCCCTTGTATACCTTCGGCATACGGATGTATTAAGATATACACGCTAAATTACCTTCGAATGTATGAAACACGAAAAAATATTTTATCACCAAATCTGCGATATTAATTTTATTTTATTTTTATTTAATAAAGTTCACATTTTTTTATTTGTGCCTGCCTTACTAGGATTAGATACCGTGATGAGGAAGGTACTTATAAAAACAAAATAATAATAATAACAATAAGAGAACAAATATAACCCAGCAACGTAAAATAAAAGTCATTGAAAAAGAATATAATAAATAAATATATAATATTTTTGTGAAAAAAGGTAAAATTTTGACCTTTTTTTTTACTAGCAAGATTATTATTTTGACTGGTAGAAATTGCTTGCGGGCAATAAGTCCGCCACGTTGTTTAACTCAATAAACGTCTTTAATTATGTATTATTTTTAATTCAAATAAATATCAATCAGGATGGGTGGATGGCATAGCGGTTAGCGCGCTGGGATAGTAATCCAGTGGTCGCGAGTTCGAATCCTGCCTCGACCGATCTCGTTCACCTATAGGACAAGCATTTATGCTTAGTTTAGGGAACGTAGGAAGATGTATATGTACTTGTTTAACAAGGACATATTCATTTTATTTAAAAAAAAAAAAAAATAAAATAGTAATATTTAGTAACTCAGCAAGTAGATTTTCATATTTTTTTTTTTTTAACATGTCTACGTAGGGGACGCCAGCTATTAGGATTTGGGTCCATTTTACTCTTCCGAAGAAGCGCACTACGTAGCGTTGGGAGGGGTTTGCAATCTAGAAAACAGTTTATTAATTCGGATTTTAAAAAGACCCGGGTTGTACGAAGATGGAAACACAGAATTCGGAAGATCGTTCCACAGTCGGACTGCTGTATTAATAAAGGAGTTCGAGAAGCGACTTGTTCGTATATGTTGAAGGTCCACTGTGAATGGATGCTGCGATTGGGTGAAGCGAGTGACTCTGTTGCGAGTGGGTGGAGGAGGGACCAAAGATGCAAGTTCTTCTGAGCAATTCCCGTGGTAGTATCTATAGAATAAACTTAAAATACCGACTCTGCGTCTGTGTTCTAGTGATTGCAATCCATCAGTCAGTGATGGATCATCAATCAGACGTATAGCACGCCTTTGGACAGCGTCGAGGGTATTCAGTAGGTATTGGGGGGCGCCACTCCAGAGGTGACTGCCATATTCAATACTATATTTCGGTTGAAGTAAAATTCTACTTAATAGGCCATGTAGTTTTTTAGTTACTTACAATAAAACAATAATTTTTTTTTTTCTAAAACTTAACAAGAAATTTTTTTAAAAAATTTACAAGAAAAGTATTAATCATATTCACATTTAAAAAAAACTCACGCAATATAAAAGATATGTTTTTTTTTTAATTTGTGAATAAAACATGGTTATCCCAAATATCTGCCACAAAGTTCATTTTTTATAGAATATCTATAAAAAAATAATTTAAAATTTAATTTAATGATTTAAAATATTTGATTATACTTTCAAAGAATCAAAAATAAAACATTTTTTTAATCTAAAATTTCATTTGGATCGGTTAATTTAAAATTAGTTTTACAAGTAAATGCTAACTAATTTTACAAGAAAAGTACTAAACATATTCAAATTATAAAAAAAACTCACGCAAAAGAATAAAAATAAATTATTAAAATAACAATATAACTTTGTTTATTTCCACTTATTTATTTTTATTCCACTACTAGTTTCAAGAACTACCCCCCCCCATGACACTGCCACACACCACACCAAATTAGTTTTTAGTTTAAACCCACCTGAAGAAGAGAACGGTAGTTATTAACGGTAGTTAACGGTAGTTGAAGTTGTTATTTTAATAATTTATTAAAATGAATTTCCACAATGTAAACGCCTCTACCTTAGAATATAAGAATAAACATATTATAATAAACTATTATTTTCTTTTGATGGCACGGAGGGAAAGATTTTCAAAATTTACTATGTAGCCTTCTATAGTCACTTAATCGACAAAAGTGTTTACAGTGATTTTTATTAAAAAAAAAACTTTGATAACTAATTCAAGTATTTACTATAAAATTTTATATTTAGGTTTTATCAAACGATCGGATTATTTCATTAAAATTATATTTATTTTATTTTATTTCAATGTAAACAAAACAGTCATAACAAAGTACAATTAATTACATATACAAAACAATTATTCAAGGACCAAAAACTGTTTACAGCTTATTTAAATATGATCAGAGCCGGAATGATATCGGGATAACCAGAGAATTTGCCCCCAGCGCTTTAATGTTTAATCATGATTATAATAATGAGTATGAAATTAGCAAGTTTTGAATGCTATTCTATTATTTTAACCATACACTGCAACAAATTACTTGAAGTAATTTAAAAAAAGAAACTTAAAATATAAATTACTTAAAAATTAACAATATGGAGTGTTTATTTATTTTTTTTATCACACCATATTTTACAATGATACGAACAAGTAGCTTACTGCTGCCCAACTAGGAAACTCTGTTATAGGGCTAGCAGTTTACAATTTTACAGTGAACTGGGTGATGATAGTTTCCGCTCTACATACATTAGGTAGGCACACAATCTAGATACTTTGTACTAATAACTAATTAACCAGTACTTTGAATAACATCAAAACTGACGCATTGCTCTCATAAAACAGAATAATTAGGTCAAAAGTACCGTCATAATATATGTCAACAAATCAATTCCCGACGCGATTTGACATTTCAAAACCATAGAGAAGAGGTTATCTATCAATGTCGGCAGGTGTGTTGTTGTATTTGATATGACTCGCATGCATCCTAGATTATGTAAATCAAAACATATCAGATATTATTTTTATTTTTTTTTAATCGATGAGCATCTCAAACATAATACGGGAAATTTACAAATTTTATTAATAATATGTTTTTTATTTGTATTTTTGTTGATTTGTTCACAGGCTCTAAACGGATTTCTCATGATGATGACACAGAACGGAAAACTCTTGTACATATCAGATAATGCAGCAGAATATTTGGGACATTCAATGGTAAGGAATTAGTTCATACCTACATAATTGTTATTTTTATTGTATCCCTTGTTGAATTCAATAGATTTGATATTTTTAAATTTAAATGAATCATTAAAAAAAATAAAAGAGACGCATCTTTTGTAATCAGATTAAAACAACACATTATTTTCGCACTGTATCATATATAGCAGCGGTCGGGGAACCTTTTTAACCATTACTCCAAAATATTTTTGCGTAAGTCGATATTACCCCTTTCCCCCATTTTGAAAAGAAGACAATCAATGTATATTTAAATAAACATCATTTATTGAATTCATTTACACGAAAAATAAAAAAAAGTCACATGAAAATATTAAGTATGTTATAGCCAAACAAAATAAAATTCTCAAATTGGATCAAACAAAAATTCAGATTTTCAGGTTTCCCTTTCAGTTTTTGGAGAAATGATGTTGCTTCATGTTTGATGCAATTACTTCAAAATCGGGACTTTTTGATGTAAATAGCACCTGAATTGATTAAGTTTGTAAAAATACTAACACGTTTATGAAATAGCAATCTAGAAAAATGTCCTTATTACCCAAAAAAAAAAACATTTTTACCCCATTTGGGGTAATTTACCCCGGTTCCCCGACCGCTGATGTATATAGAATAAACTATTCTAAATGTGAAATATATGAACATGACTCAATTAAACGTTAAAAAAAATAAACGGTGATATTTTTCTACCAGGAAGATCTTCTGATTCATGGAGACAGTGTGTACGACATTATAGACAAGCAAGACCATCAGGGTGTGCAAGCGGAGCTGTGTAGGCCTCCGCCCCCTGGGTCCCCTGCTGGGGCACAACCGCCCCTCAGCGACTCCAGAATGTTCCTGTGCAGAATCAACGTGGCGAGGAATGCCAGAAGACAGATGCGATTCGGAGACCAGAAGGTAAGTTTATTCATCACTCTTAATATCATGACTACAACTCCACTGATGGATATAACATGCTTCTTCCACTATTTCCATATGTCTCTGTCTTGGGCTCTCTAAATCAAAGTTTTCCCGGAAATTAGAATTATGTCGTCTGTCTATATTTCTTGCGGTCTACTTCTGCGGTCTATTATTTTAATTTCTTCTTCTTCGTGCCATATCAAGTCCTCCCGATCACTGCTGAGAAGGCATCTCTATCGGTCGCCGCCGCCCGGAACAATTCGCCGATGTATCTGATACCGGTCCACTCACAAATTTTGCGGAGCCGTGATATCTGACGTCTTGGTATTCCTCGGCGTCCCTCTATTTTCTCCTTCATAATCACTTAGAGCAGCCTGTACTTTTCACTTCGCAGAACGTGACCCAAATATGATATTTTTCGTCGCTTAATTCTGTCAACCAGCTCGCGCTCGACATTTGTTCTGAGTATCTCCATATTTGATACTAAATCGACCCAGGAATTTTTCAGTATGCGGAGATACAGCCACATTTCAAAAGCCTCAAAAAAAGGTTAAGCATAATGACCTTTATGGTCCAGGTTTAATATACATAGAAGTATGGACCATATGTAGCACTTCACTAGGTGCTGCCTTATTTCAAGGTTCGCACAACCGTGTATTCATTTTTTTTATAAATTACTTATAATTTACTTTGTTTAAACAACGATTGAGTTATCTGTAGTCTTCAATCATTTGATTGTGTCGGCTTCGAATTTTTAGAACTCCGTAGTAAATGAATTTATTCTTAACAAAAACAATATCAATTTTAAATAGAAAAAAAATATTCGTAAATATGTGCAATGAACACATTTTTCTACAGTTTGATTCATTACAGTATATGAAATGGTCGTCGGTAATAAAAAAAATAATATCCCATTTGTTTAACTCTATAATTTCGTCGTTATCTTTTAAAAAAAAAATGCTTTTTCAGTAGGTATATTATTTATAACGTTACCATATATTTTTTGAAAAATATTTAACATACAGGGCTAACGACCTGTCATCGTCTGGTTTACCTGATCACTTTATGCGCTTGTGCAACGTTCACCAATTATGCCTCATTATTGATTTCCCTTATCAATCAATTTTGAAAGTTCTGTCTATTTTAATAATGAGAAACAGATCGTTGATAATAATAAATGAGAAATTGTTTTTTTTGTTAACAATGATATCAACACTCTTTATGCATGAGGTGACAGTGTTCTCGCACAGATGTCACCCCTGAACTGCACCAGAAATGTTATTTCATTTTTGGTTTGTTTACGTACTTGTACCAATGTGTATGTGAATCGAATATTTTTAAAGTATATGCAATTTTAAAAATATTCTATTTACCTTATATTGCTTCAAATTATATACATACTGTAAATCACGTTTGTCATCAGTAATACACAACATAAATATTTATAAATGATATCCTAAAACATATATTATGTTAATATGGACTATTTAATGATATATTAAAACAATATTTTCTTATGTTTATGGTTCATACATTTAAATAAACATTACATGATTTAATAATGAATATGTTAAACAATTTTCATAATTATCCATAATACGAATAGGGCAGGTATGACTAGAGGACATATAAATTTAACGTTAAATCATATATTACCATTGCTATCAATTGGTTTCGAGGACATTAATTAAAGATGTAATGAGTGGATTCCTCTTGATTCACAAGTCTTCGAGTGATCTTGTAATGGGCAGTCTTCAAACACATTTATTTCTCATTAACTCTTTTATTGCGACGATAATTTAGAGTATCGAGCAAACACAGTGACAGCCTATAAAATGTTTCATTGCCAGTTAACACAGTTTATGGTTTAAATTTTTAACGAGAATATCTAATGGTGTTGCAGGCATCACTGAAATTTCGTTGAAATTGAAATTCATTTCTTCATTTTTCATTGCTTTGATAAACTAATTGATTCTACTATGAAATGTTATGATTTCACAATTTTTGAGAATATTTTTAAATCAAATTTATCAACAAGTATTATGTACAGATAAGTACTATGAGTTTGACTGATGTGAATATGCCGTATATTATTCTATGCAATATTGATAAGTTCGTAATAATGTATATGTAGTTTGGGCTGCACAGAAAACAATAAAGACAATTGAAGGTACATACTTATGCCATACACACAAATGCATCATAGTATATACTCTGCATATAATACCTGTTGAGAAATTGAAAAAAAATTAGGTATTTGAAAATTGTGATATCAAAAATCTACTTTTCCATATAAGTGGAGAGAAAAAACGAAACATACCTACTTGCAAATTGAAACCCATAACATATAAAGTAATAATATTAATAAACACTTCATTGCACCCTGCGCAAGTGGCGAGTTTATTGCCACATGGAAATTTTATCCAACTAAACAGTGTCCAGTGTCCAGCCCCGAGAAGCAATATTTGCGTGAGAAATAAATTGAATCAATTTCTTCAAGCTGGGAATCGAACCCAAGACGCCTGCACAGTCAATTAGATACTCAATTATGTTAATGTTTATTAATGAAATCAATGCCGTGGTTATTATTTATGAGCTTTTATTAATAAAACAAAATGTTAAATCCAATATATATTATATTTTATTTTTTTGATATATGGAACATAGAGTATATAATGCGGGAAAGGGGTCGATGGGTCGATGGCAGAGCCGTTAATGCGCTGGGCATGTAATCCAGTGATCCTGCCTCGACCGATTTCGTTCACCTATAGCACAAGCATTTATTTGCTTATTTGAGGGAACGTAGGAAGATGTATATGTACTTGTTTAACAAGGACATATTCATTTTTTATAAAAAAGAAATAAAAATGAATTAAAAATGTCATTAACCTTTTTAAGGCTCTTTTTACAATTATTATTTTTTTAGTACGATTAATTAGGTAAATATAAAGCAATTTCTGTAGGGAGAAAAAAAATGTTACAAAGAAAAAGACATACAAAATATAAATAAGTTCATAATCAAGCCATTTATGTCCCCACGACAACTACAATAATTCCAAACTTTACCTATACTAGTCAGTCACATTTGTATTGAATTCATTATAACAGTTTCAGTCATTTTCAAACGGTAACTAAGAGTTGGTATCTTTCAGTTTCTATCTCCCTTAATATAATTAAAAAAATATATATTCTTTGAGGGCTGAGTATGTTATATTATGTTTACAAACCATCTTGTTTTCCATTTCTCAAATAATGGCGTATACTGTAACGTTGACGTGTAACACAATAATTTACTACGGAGTGTTATTTCAATACCTTGTTCGGAACAAAACAATAATACAGGGGATTCAAATATGAAATATTATGCATTGAATGTCGGTGATACATGTTTATAATCACCGGAGGCCTTTATCTCTGCACTGTAAATGTGAACAAGTGTATGAATGTACCCGGAGTGCGCATAATAATAATTGAATCGGAATAGAAAAGATGATGTATATTGTAATGCAAGTATGTAACAAAGGGGGCTGAATCAAATTAATTATCATTGTATGTATACATTTATTTCTTTAAATAACGCTGCTTTGGGTGAGCGCTAACATTTTCTTCTGAACCCATACTATTCCTACATGTACATACATTGTCTGTTCAATGATAAAACATCTTTGGAATCAGTCATATTGTAAGAGAGAATCTATCAATGATGATTGTGTTAAATTACATCTCTGACAACTAACAGATACTATTTTAAATATTAATTCAACATGTATTCAGTAACAAGTTGCCACATTCTGGAGACTCGCAGACTGAAAACACATCTTAAAACGGTATCTCTACTGGGAATCAAACTCGGGACCTTATAAAAATACTTATAAACACAAATAATTTAACGTACAAACTTCTAGTGAGCAGGAAGGGAAACGGAATAAGGGGATAGAAATATCCTTGATAATTTTACAAATTTCTTTGTTATATTTAATTTAATTTTATAAATCACTTTTAAAAAACTGAATTAATTTATTAAATTTAATGTGCAAATAAGCGTTCAGAGGCGGATTTATTTCAACTAGAAAGCACGAACCGTGAGTGAATTCGATATAAGAGTGTACAGTATTTTTCGAATTAATTTGAGGCTTCATGATACTTGAGTTGCTTGGAACGGGTTGTCTTATGTCAAGCTTTTGAATAATTGTTTCTGAATAAATAAAATTAATAACTAGAAAAATATATTCATTTACTTGCCATTTCATTTATTATATCACCCTACATGTTGATGATTGAAGACAAAATTGAAGCAATACAATAATTGTTGACCTCAATAATCATTCATTATAATGTGAACATTTCAAAATATGAATACGGAATATAATAAAACCAAATCAATAACGAAAATCTCCTTGACAAATAATGATATTGAAATGTGTATATGAATGAAATCCGTATTAAGTTAATGGTGTTGACTACAAAAGAGCATCTTCAGTGAAGAAGACTCGAAGTAAATTAACTAACCGAGGGTATTTTAATAGACTGAATCTCTGTATGATTAAAGATGCGTCAGAATCTCAAGATGCATTGCTTCAAGTCTACATAGCGTTGGAATTAAATATATACCTACTAATTTATTTCTTCAATATAATTTTGATTTGTAGTTAAATCTTAGAAGTAACGCGCTTCAAGACGAAAATCGTTAAAAAATGTAAAAATTGTCTAAAGAGAGTGAAGGCTTCTATTGTTATTATTTGTACCCATCCTTGTGGATTGATTTTTTTTTATTCATTCGTAAGTACGTTTGATTTCCAAAATTTCTTTAAAAGGAATGAAATCGACGGCTTTTCATACACGAACGAGATGCACCTTTCAACCTGGGGCGGATCATGAATTTGTGGGGCCCTGAGCTAATACTACTTAGGGGGCATTTTTTTGCGCTACTTCACAAAGCAAACACTCTCCCACATCACACATACAAAAAGCAAAACCTGTCCAATAGGTGCGTATTGATCCTAACAAATTAAAAAAATTAACATTGTAAATATTTATCTGACAACACCTGATTGCATCTTCCTCTCCTCTTCCTTTCCATATCCTTTAGTTTTCCTATCATTGCTATGAATTGTTCTTATATGCTATCTTTATTGTTTTTTTTTTACTTTTCTTCTGCTATCTTCATTTATTTTGTAATGTGATTAACTTATTGCCATA
Source organism: Molanna angustata (assembly GCA_963576475.1). Lineage (NCBI taxonomy): Eukaryota > Metazoa > Arthropoda > Insecta > Trichoptera > Molannidae > Molanna > Molanna angustata. Next base: position 25,085,710 of record OY754981.1, on the reverse strand, counting down.
GTACACATTGTTTTTTATATTTAACATTTACTCTGGTTGGTTGGAAGAAATTGCTATTAGGCAATAAGCCTGCCAGTGTACTAATTATATGTACAAAAAAAAACATTTATTTAATTTTACCTATGTATATTATTATTTTTAATTACTCAACTAATTGCCATTTCGTAAGGAAAATGTTTTCTACAGTGATCTAGGTATTCGGTATAGGAAAAAATAGAATAATAAAATATTTTATTTATATAATATGTGGTTACATTAGATATAATATTAATATTCAGATAGAGCCTTTTGCAGCTCATGATTAAATAAATAAATTTATAATATCAAAGTTTTTATCTGTTTGTTTCACACAATAAAAGTCTTATAATATACATAAATATAAAAAATGCAACCTAGACGAATAGTGTTCATATACAATGAAAAAATCTTGCTCTGTTTTGCAAGCGTATTTTGTAAGCAAATCGTAAGAAATTTTAACGAAAATATTAATAAAATATTTGGCCTTTTGTATCCACGGGGCCTACTGCAGCCCAAAAAGCCTTACAGTAGATCCGCCCCTGCTTGCAACTGTATCAGGTTTAAGTGTTTTGAGCAATTGTCTGAAGTGAATTTACAAGAAATACTACGACGTTTGAATTCATTGGGCAGTGTATATGAGCATAATTTATATCTAAGGACCCATAGTCTAGAATTGACCATCCTTGTTTTATGCAACTTTATATTGGACCATTGCTGGCATTAATCATAAAAAGTTATTCGATAGTATTTTATTAAAGCAATATTCACATCAGGATTATGTTTTAATAATGCAAAAAAATAGGCTTTTGAACTTCAAATTGCTGTTTTCTTTAAATGTGTTCAGAGGGCTCTCCTACTTCTTTGTTGGTACATTTAAATTACTAAAAGGCATTTTTAAATCCACATTGGTTTAAAAAACATGTTTGACTCCAGCGGGAGTTGAACTGTTTGATTTAGTAGCCAGACTCGTATTACTTTTCAAGCCACAAGTAAAAAAATCACTATTATTTGTTTCAAATATAAAATTTTGTTGTATCTCGCGTTTGTGACGTTTGATTGAGATATTTTTTTACGTATAATATAAAGTTGCAAGTCACCATAGATCAATGATTTGCATAAAGATACACAACACTCTGCTGTCAGATTGTCTATGGATAATATTGAAATGTCAAACATTGAAATCGCTTTTGGATGCAGTCAAACTATATCGGAATCAAATAAATATATTTATTTCGTCATTTTACGATCATCATTGTTGTTTTGGGACAAGAATTCTTCTTCTTCTTGGCAATCTCTCCACTGTTGTATGTTTGTAGGCCTTCTGTAACTTTTTCTACCCTTCTCTATTCTGGGCGTCGCTCTACCACTTTTTTTCTGTGACTGCAACACTATATCGTCGGCCCATATTTTCTGAACAAGAATTGCTTAACAAAAATTCAACTATCCTTCAGGGCTGATGAAGAACTTTTTGCCGTGAAGAATATTTTGTGAGTGTGTGTGCGACAAAGACCAATATAACTAATTTTACTAATTGTATTGATCATCTGACACTCACATATTACGTAATTATGTAGCCAAAAATTTGGTGTACTTTTATCATTGCTCTCAGTAAACGGTGAGGTTTTTGTTTTTTATAACTTTATAATAATAAAAATAATAATGATCACTTACTTGCACCCTGCGCAAGTGGCGAGTTTATTGCCGTATGGCAATAACTTTCGACTAACCAGTGTTTCCCAGCCCAGAGAAGCAACATTAGCGTGAGAAGCGAATTTAAATAAATTTCTCCTCTGGTGGGAATCGAACCCAGGACGCCCGCACAGAAACCAAACGGCTTACCAACTGTGCCATGGCGGTCGACTTTACTTATTTTTATCTTCTTGTACACATAATTTGTAATCTGACGGGTTAATATTTTATCCTAATTTCTTCCAACCAACCAGAGTGATGGTAATATACAATACAATGTGTACTATGGCAACTATGTAGGTTATGACATGACAAAAATTTGTATATTAACGATAGCAACAAAAGCAATAAAAAAGAACTTATCTAACTTATTACATCAATGGTTTTTACCTATTTAATAAATATCTCTCAATTAATATATTTTCGCAGGTTTATGTAGTTATTGCAGATCTACTGTTTCATTATATTAAGTTTTCTTCGGGTCTTCCATGTGCAGTGGATGCAAGATATTATAGTTTTCCGGTTATCCTAATGTTTTTTTTTAAGTTGTTCAAGCGGGTGCTACAAGTTGCCTTGAATTGGTAACCAAATATGGTCCCATTGCGACTTTATTTATCTCTAAAAATAATTTAATGGCTCGGATATTTTAAATGTTGCATATACGCAAACATTGGATTTTTCCTTGTCGGGACTCGGGAGTCAATAATATTTTTGCCGATTTTTCAACATATCACACATTAAAATATTCAGAAAAACAAATCGTACCTATAAATTGTCATTAGTTAAACTATATAACCTCGTCTTTAACTTTTCTGAAAAAAAAAACAAGCAGAGCTTTCAGTATATTATTTATTCATTATTTCACTACTTCGTTAAAATTACACTAACTTATATTTTTTGACAAATTATCAACATCTCAATAGAGACGAAGTTGGAATATTATAGAAGAACCAGGAACTCAAGGCACCTACATGACCTGTCATCAGCTGGTTTATGTAATCATTTTATGCGCTTGCGCAACGTTCACCAATTATGCCTTCTTATTGAGTTCCCTCAAAAATTGCTTTGATTAGGGAACTCAATAAGAAGGCACAATTGGTGAATGTTGCGCAAGCGTATTAAGTGATCACGTAAACCAGCCGATGACAGGTCGTAAGCCCTGTAGGTGTCTTGAGTTTCTGGTTCTTCAATAATATTCCAAATTTGTCGCTATTGAGATGTAAAAAGATCTGTAGTCATCACAGTCCACGAGTGTTCTTTTCTATTCATATACATTGTCGACCTTCGTGTCTCAATCGATAAGATATCTGACTTCTGAGCCAAAAGTCCCGAGTTTGATTCCTGATGGAGACATAGTTTTCGATCATTGTGTTTTCAGTGTTTGTCTGTGAGATGACAAATAGTCAAGTCTCCAGAATATGACAACCTGTTATTGGGTATATGTTAAATTAAAATTTGACATAGTACATTTTTGGTTGCCCGTGGAGTTATACAGAATAAAAATATATTATATTTTTTTGCATTATGTTGCCGAGATTTATAATTAGGGGGCGTCATGAGGTACTCTTCTTGCGATGCACTTTTTTGTCGATCCGTAAAGAGGGCGACTACATCAGTAATCCTGTGCAGAGCGGGTTGTGGTGCAGTAGCGAATCAAATAAATATACTGTTGAGCTACAGACGCATATATTTATCATTTATTGTCATATAGTGTCACGTAGTTCACCAATTTAAGTACATTTCAACATTTCGCCATGTTGAAATATACTTACAGCAAGTACAGTTTGTTTAATATATGGATATTGTTTCAGCTTTCTCACCATAATATTTAATATAATAATATTCTCTCCGCTTAGTATGTAAATATATGTCCATTAAATGTACTATTGACATTAAACATTTCTATACAAAACACGAATGGTGAGTACATTCAAGAACCACCATCTGCAATGTGATTAGAATATACCTTTTCACCCCAGTATTGTGAGAGTTACAGATGATTTTATTAATTTTAATTCTATTATTTTACAATGAATTAAAAACGAGTGTCATGCTTAAAAACTGTACTAATCATTCCATTATATTCAATATATTATTAAACAAATACACATTGAATTCGATTCGTATTATTTATATGCGTAAGCCTTTTACAGTTATATTTGCTAAAAAACAGTAATTTCAAACTTATACGATTATATTATGTATAACTTATTTCATTAAATTCAATAAATTTTGTGATATACTTTTTGCTTTCTTTTCGTTTTTTGCTGTAAAAAATACGTATCGTAAAAATTAGCAATGACGCCTAACTTTGTTTCGAAAGATTTATATTAAAATTTATTGTATTTTTTATATCATTGTTTTCCCCTCGATTGTACATCTATTAATAATATTTAAAATATCATTAGTTATCAATATTAATAAACAGATCAGTCTTCTACTTCATGGTTACAATCCTAGGATTGGTTTGCACCAAGCACTCTCTGTTGTCCGCCAGCCTCTTCATCTCTCGGTAGTTGTTACAGCACTCATCACTGATCATCTGATCTATATAACTGTCTCTAGGGTGACTTCTATAGTTTCAGCCTTGCGTCATTCTTTCGGCGATAATAACAATCAGACCCGGATGCCTGATGTTATGGCCTCACCATTTGGATTGTTGTTGGGTAACCCCCCATAGGAGTTGTCTTGTTTTTCCTACTCTGCTCAGTACGACGTCGTTTGGAATGTGGTATTATATATATTTTTCTTAGTAGTCAGTAGAATAGTGTAAAATTTTTTCAGTTTAATATATTATGTACTAGCCTTTATGTCCCGCCGTTGGCCAAGAATGTAAAACTGTGAAGGAATAAGCAATCGTTTTTATAATATTGTCACCCAATTATTTTGCAATATCGGACTATGAAAAGTGGTTTGAAATTTGATTGAGTTTAAGCATTGTAAAATGTTCAAGTGATGGCCACAACCCATTCTTTTTTATATATTGCTATAAAGTGTGAATGAAGTATAATATACAATTTCTGCACGCATGGACTACGCGAAATGGTTTTAAATATGACAGTTTATCAACGTTGTACACAACCCCCATTTTTAAATATTATCATCGAAAACAAATTGTAATATATACCTATTGAAAATTTAGTAATTTTGAATGTTGGAATGTGGTTTAAATTTGATTAAATAATGTACTGAAAAGATCTAGTGTTGGTCACATCCCATTCGTTTTTATATTTTTTCATCAAGTGTGCATTATATTTTTGCACAATTAGACTGATAGACTTAAAATTGACACAAAAGTCTACATTAACGAAGAAGAAAAAGACTTAAACTATAATAAATAGTTTTTAATTTGAATATAAACGTTGTGAAGAGTTCAGTAATGGCCACAACCCCCATTATTTAAATATCGTCAACGAAATCAAATATGAAGGTGTTGAAAATTATTCAAAATAGGATGATATAAATGGTTTAAATTTGATTAAACAAAAGTATTGAAAATATTCTAGTGCAGGTTACATCGTCACATCCCACATCCCATTCGTTTTTACATATTATGTATTTTCATCAAGTGTGCATATTGTTAATAATATTTCTGCACAATAGACTATTAGACTTAAAACTAACCCAAAAGTCTAAATAAAAAAGAGAAGAATAAGTATAAGACTATAAGAAATAGTATGTATAAAAAACTATTTCAATGGTCTACATAAAATAAGAAAAAATACATAAAATAGAAGAATTAGACTATTGGAAATAGATTGCATAAAAACTGACTAAAAGGTCTACATAAAAGAAGAAGAAGATTAATCCATAGGAAATAGTTTTGTATAAAATTCACCAAAGTTCTACATAAAATAAGAAAACGAAGAAAAAGAATTAGACTCCACGAACGGTCGCTTCAGACCCTTCAGTACCTCCCATCCCTTCAATCCATCATTACGTCCCTTCCAATCAGGCCCTTCAGTACCTCCCGTCCCTTTAGGCCCTTTTATACCTCCCATCCCTTCAGGCCCTTTAGTGCATCCCTTCCCTTCATTACATCCCGTCCCTTCAGCCACTTAAGAAAAGTTTAAATCCAGAAACCATCCTGGAAGAACCGCGAAGAGATGAAAGGACCTTCTTTTCCCAGGATACTCCACCTTCAAAGGTAAAATGACTAAATACACGAAGAAGAAGAAGAAAAAAGTTTAAATCCAGATACCTGCGAAGATATGGAAGGAAAATTGGACCTTCTTTTCCCAGGATACTCCACCTTCAAAGGTAAAATGACTAAATACACGAAGAAGATGAAGAAAAAAGTTTAAATCCAGATACCTGCGAAGATATGGAAGGAAAATTGGACCTTCTTCTCCCAGGATAGTCCACCTAAAATGTCCAGGTAAAATGACCAAATGCACGATGAAGAAGAAAAAAGTTTATATCCAAAAACCGTCTTGGAAGACTTGCGAAGAGTTGGAAGAACAGTTGGACCTTCTTCTCCCAGTATTCTCCAACTTCATAGGTAAAATGACCAAAAATACATGAAGAAGAAGAAGAAGAAGAAAAAAGTTTAAATCCAGAAACCTGCGAAGAGATGGAAGGACAATTGGAACTTCTTCTCCCAGGTTAGTCCACCTTCATAGGTAAAATGACCAAATACACGATGAAGAAGAAGAAGAAAAAAGTTTAAATCCAGGAACCGTCCTGGAAGACCTGCGAAGAAATGGAGAGACAGTCGGACCTTCGTTTCCCAGGATATTCCGCTTTCATTGGTAAAATGACCAAATACACGAAGAAGAAGAAAAATAAGAAAAAAATTTAAATCCAGAAACCATCCCGGGCATACGCTCGACAATTCACCAAAGTTTCATTGTAATCGGACAAACGGTTTAGGAGCACATAGCATACATGCATCCATACATAAATAAATAAATAAAATAATTTTCCTATAGGAAATCAGTATATTGTTGATTTGTAAGTAAATAGTATTAGGTAGGTACCTACCTACAACAATGTTCTAAATAAATTCGATTCATATCAAATTTTATTTGAATATCAGAATCTTTCCGTAACCATAGTAACCATCGAACATATAAAATATTACTATCAAATGGGCTCGATACATTTTTTTGGATATGTAGGTAGGTACCTACATACATTGGTTTGTTCGAAGCCACAAAAACGAAAATTGTCCAAAATATCAAATATTACATACAAATTATGCAATTTTATTATGCCTATATCTTTACTAATAATTAACAGACTTTTACAATATATGTCTTAAAACTTGCTGTAATGTCTTGTGTTTCATTTTATTATTTCATAATCACATTTATTTCAAAGGTATATTATTTTAAAGAACATATTCATTCGGTAGGAAAATTAAATATCGTATGAAAAGATATTAATATGGCGGGGTTATATGTACATTTGTACAAAACGCTTACTTTAAAAATAAGTTAAACATTATAATTATACAAAATATTCACCATGTTTTTCACTTAAACGCTAAGTTATACTTGAAAATATATTTTCTTCGTGTAAATACGTACTTCTAACTTTTAAACTAACAGATATTTGCGTGCAAAATGTACACTTTTTTGACAGATATGACTTGGAAAATTTTGTATGAAAAAAATAATTATTGAAATATTTTTAAAATTCAGCATTTTTATCGCATTATTTTTAGCGTGACACTGCATCAGGTATACTGGTACACGTTCGCACATAAATTAGATTTTTAGATGCTCTTGGTTTTTCAGAAGGCGTGAGACAAACACACACATACACACACACATACACTAACATTTTGATTGCTTTATTACTTTAGATGATAAATCATCAAAGATTTTGTAAATATCAATAGTAAAGTGGTACTTACAAATTGAAAGGAAAAACAAAAATTTAATTAAACGTTTTTATTTAAGAAATGGATTGCAAATAGCAGATATTGAATTATGTTACCTTCATACTTTTCATTCCTTGGTTAACATTACATATTAGACATAGCAAAGTGACGTTAGTCAATTTATTTAATCCAATATGGATCATTTTATGGATTGTATCTGGGAGATTTATTTATATAAACTATAATTATATTTTTGTATAAATTGATATTGCAAACACAAATTGAACCACAGAAATAGACGGGAAAATTTTACAAACAAACAACGTTTTAAAGACTTCTCAATGACACTGACTGTCCTCCACAAAAAATGGCAATAAATACGTTTGTGAATATATTTATTTTATTTTTTACTCTCCACACTATGGAATAGTGGAAAGTCATGATTTCACAATTTTTAAGCGTATTTTTTTTTACATCAATTTTTCAATAGATATCATATAGAGAGTGCCCACTGTGAATTTCGTCGTGATGTGTTTGTATGTATGGCGTACGCCATACGGTGTACGGATTTTCCTTATTGTGTCCTCTCTACAGCTCAAACTAAAAGTCCGATCGACTTCATGTTTACATCATATGTGTAAAGTGCATAGACTAATTAATTATAGGCTGATTAGTTGTCCATAGACGTGTCGTGTTGATTTGGGATGTGCCACGTTGCATCGAATCCCCACAATTTATGTAATAAATAGTTTATGGTTATACAATCTTTATTATGTTTTATTTTGAAAATTTTCGCGTTTTTATGTCAACTATGACAGCTCATCCATTCTTGATTATGTGAGCTGCGGTGTTCTTAGTTTTTGTCTGAGTAATTTGGTTGTTTTATCTTAAAGTTATCGGATTTTGTAATAGCGAAGGAGAATAAAAGTATAATTTGTTCATTAATAAATTAATGAAAGTATTCCATTAATTTTCTAAATGAGTTTGATACATTATCCTTAGAGTTTATTAAGTTGACGTGACTTCTAAACGCCTATCCGGCTACTTTCAATCATTGTTGATTGAAATCTGGTTACAAAATCAATACATGTATTTTGTCTAACGTCATCTTTAAAATAGGTTTTAAAATAACGCAAATAGTAGGCGAATAAAAAAGGCGTTTCATGTGGTTGAAATGGATCTGATATGATATCAGAACGTTCTTTTATAGTAATTTATTATTATGTTTTTAATAAGCACACATTGTACTTAAATAGAGAAAATACAAAATGATTCTAGTTGATTATAGCGGATTCCAATTTGCAACCAAATTTTATTTCCCATTTATAATGTATGATTTTCCAATTTGTTTTCAATACGGCTGTATTTAATTTTCGTTTCATAACTGAACCCCGATGAAAAGTGTAAAAAAGTGTAAATATTAGCTGTTGAATCATCAATACTTTTTAGTTTGTGAGTTTTTATTCATGTTCTTCTAATTTATAAACTTAAAAAAAAACAGAATTAAAAATAGTCTTTGTTTCAGTGTTAATTAAAAGCTTCGGTAGAACTTAAATCAGTGTTTTATTTTATGTCATCATCGGGTTACATAATTGTTTGTCAAAAAAATAAAGATATAAAAAGAGACGTAATTACAATTTGTATCCAACTTCTTCTTCTTCTGGTGCACTGTCAGGAACCCTCGTCGTTGGCGATTACTCTGGCCAATTCCTCACTGTCCAGTGAATATCTGCTCCACAGTTCTGAAGCCTGTCCATTCCGTAATATTTCGCAGCCAGGACATCTGTCTCATTCTAGTCCCTCGGCGACCTTCTATCGTGTCCTCCAGTATTAATTGAAGCAAGTGGTATTTTCCTCCCCTTATTATGTGACCTAGATATGCGATCTTGCGGACCTTTGTTGTATAAAGGAGTTGCCTGGTTGTTTTGGCTCGACTTAAGACTTCTGAGTTTGTAACCAGATCTGTCCAAAAGATTTCGAGCATTCCACGATAAAACCACATCAAAAGCTTTCAAAATGTTCCTGGTGTTAACCTTTAGCGTCTAAGCAATAACATATATGAGATTTTCGTTGCAGAAAAGGGAACTCATTATATTAAATACAGCTCTTGCTACTTCAATTCTGTATCTGATCTCCATATCCGTGTCAAATGTCTCTGAAAAATACTGCTGTTGTATCTAAGAACAAAATTTTTTGTGTTACCCATTTCTGGCCCTGATTCTTAAAATTTTCTCATGGCAGAGATATGTAATTTATTTTACACGGGAGTAAAGTATTATAAAATGTACTCAAGGTTTTATAATCTACCATTTCGTTAAATAAAAAAACACATTAACTAATGCATCGAGTATATTATTGTACGTGATATCATATCATAATATATAGTTGAAATAGCACTGAATCACTTAACTTGTATTACCAGCAATTAAATCGGTGAAAAAATATCTTGATTGTGATTTCATTATAAATATATTTCACGATACTCAGTATCGATTTGTAACCAACTATTCAATCGTCTAGTTATTGATTAGAAGGAATGAATCAATATGTTTCTTATCGTAACTGACACACTTTACAGAGTGTGTTTAAATATTTAATTTTAAAATTAATTATAGATAATTAAAAACCAAGCATGATTTCTTCACAAGAAAAGTAAAATAAAAGTGAGATCGCTACTGAAGTTGCTATGGATGATACAAGTATAATATCAAGATGACATGACATGAGATAGTATACCAATAAATATTTTAATAAAGCAAAGAAAAATAGATTAATTATACCTTCGAACAGACGAAATATAAATATTTTTAATTAATTAATTTATATGTTTGTTTATTTAATTAATTATTAATTAATTAATTAATTAATTCATTTATTTATTTATTAATTAATTTATTTATTTATTTAATTATTTATTTATTTATTAATTAATCAATTAATTAATTAATTAATTAATTAATTAATTAATTAATTAATTAATTTATTTATTTATAAATAAATAAATAAATAAATAAATTAATTAATTAATTTATTTATTTATTAATTAATTAATTAATTAATTAATTAATTAATTAATTTATTTATTTATTTATTTATTTATTTATTTATTTATTTATTTATTTATTTATTTATTTATTTATTTATTCATTAAGTAATTAAATAATTTATTTATTATTTGTATTTACTAAAAAGAATTATGAACAGATTAAATAAAGAAACAAAAATAGACAAAAAAATATATACCGTACAAACATTACAAAATAATTCACACAAAGAAACAACTAATGTATCAATTGATTAAGCTTTATCAATTAATAAAAGAAAACATGGATGAAAAAATAAATGTGTTATATTACAACATTTATTGTAATGTACCACAAATTGTGTATAATTGCATATTTTTATAATAACTTATTTCATTTAACAATTTATCAACAATATGTAAAATATATTATGGGGTTACCTTTTAAATTTATACAATATTACTCCTTTATTAATACAGCAGCCCGACTGTGGAACGATCTTCCGAATTCTGTGTTTCCATCTTCGTACAACCCGGGTCTTTTTAAAATCCGAATTAATAAACTCTTTTCTAGATTGCAAACCCCTCCCAACGCTACGTAGTGCGCTTCTTCGGAAGAGTAAAATGGACCCAAATCCTAATAGCTGGCGTCCCCTACGTAGACATGTTAAAAAAAAATATATTAAATCCAAATATTAAATTGTAACTATTACACAATAATCAGGCTGTATATCGGTAAACGGAATAACTCTTAGTTCTACAAATAATGATATCATAGATTTACGGTCTGTAAGGGAGTGTGAGAATTCTTCCTTAGTAGGTCCGCTTAGATATTAATTCATTTTATTGTTAGTCATTGATTAGTTATAAATATTACTGTGCCAATAAACCTATTATTAAATATATTTATACCCATTCGTCATACAATTACTACAATAAACTAACCTATGAGTTGTTTTTAAGACTGATCGAGGAAAATTTACAAAGATAATATATTCTTGATTAAAGTCGTGGCTGGGTAGTTCTGTAATCAACACTAGGTTTAAATCTCAGTTTTATATATTATTTATAATCAACTTTTTTAAAGCTCAAGTGAGTTATTTTATTCAACTGGTTTCAAGTGCTTCTTCCTAAGGACGGATACAACTTTCCATAAATATAAATAATATTAAATCTATGTTTTATCATTTGTACCTTTATTTATTTTGATTAAGTCTTTTTTCTTTTAAATAAAATAATAAATAAACACTTTTTGCACTTTTTGTTATTGGAATTAATTCGATAATATACCTAATATATTATGTACCTACACTTACATATACACGAACATTTTTTTCATAAATGTGTCATGCAAATTATGTCGACGATCAGACAAGACAAAAACTTCATTCATATGAGCTGACGAAGTCTCATTCCAATGAATTGAAACGAATTAGTAGTTTGTTGATAAGTAATTGTTTTAAGTAAATTAAAAAATAAAGATTAATCAATTGATCGTTTGTGCAGGTGTTTCAAATATGGCGGATGATGTCAAAGATATTTCTCAGAATATTTTATTTAAAACTGTGGATGCTTTTAGACGGTTTAACCACATAGAATGAATGAGTAATAAAAATATATAGTATGATGAGTCATACTGAGATGAAAAATATGTTTAACGTAATTGCACTGATCAAAATTCAACAAATTGATATATTTGATATCGGATTCCATTTGTTATACGGTCATCATCGTTATTCTATCAATCGTGGCAGCTTGTTATTGATTGCGTATGCAGAAAATTAAAAATATTTATTTAAGTCTGCAGTCTTTAATCCGTTAATTGAAACTGTTTCTTATTTTACGCTTCGGATTCAAGTTATTTAATAAAAATATTGTAGAAACTTATGTGTTTATAAATTTTCTAAGGTCACTAAAATATTTGTAAAAATGTTCACATTCGCGTGTCACTAGTTATAAAATCAGAATAACAGGATTTATATTGCAAATTACACTACAAAATATATGAAGAATAGTGATGAGCAAATGCAAGACCGAGAATAGGGTGGTCTTGGTCATGAACATATATACGTGGTCTTGGCTTTGAATACTCGATCGAGTCTTGGTCATGGTCTTTGCAAGTCTTGCAGGACTTTTAGAGACCTTGAACTTTTACAAAAATATTTTTATTTATCTGTTAAAATTCAGTAATGACAATGAAATATGACAAAAACACCAATTTATAGTATTATATCTATCTTTTTCTTCCTCTTGTGCCGCTTCTATCGGAGGTTGGTGACCATCACACCAAAATCATCACAATCTTGCGCCAACCTACATATGTAATTAGTGACGCCACATCCGAAATTCCGAGACACTATCTGAGATTTTTTAAGCCACGATATTCTTTTTCTCCGTCTTCTCTCTACTATAAATTATAGTTATTATGTCGATAGTGTGTAGTTAATTGCTTTCTTTTTGATTAAATATAAATAGGTTTATAAAATTTTGCAAGACTCTTAGTATAGCATAGCCTGATTTTAGTCTTGCACTCCCTAGTCTTGGTTTTGATCTTGCAGCGACATACGTGGTCATGGTCTTGTAAGTCTCGTAAGATCAAGACCAAGACTTTCAAGACTTTTTCTCATCCCTATTAAAGATAGTAAACAAAAACTGTAAATTGGCGATCGGTTCTCTTTTACTGAAAACAACTCGGCGTGATTCTATTTGAGAATTTGTTATGTCCACAGGTGGTACTGGTTCGAGGTCACTTCTTGTCCTTCCTGCCATTGTGTAGCAGGAACGAGCCCGTCTTCCTGGCGTCCTGTTCTCCTGTGGCGATGCCAGAGACCAGAGAGTGTGTGGTACAAGGAGCTACCAATGTCTTCACCACAATACACTCCATGGATATGAAGATCAAACACATAGATAAAAAGTAAGTAAAGTATTAAGATTTTCTCTTAAATTTGAAAAAAAAAATCTGGCGTTTGATTCTCAGGTTCTTGTGATTGGTCATTTAAAACTATTGACTATTGATATAATGAAGAGCAATAAAAATAAATTTATTTACTTACTTTGTCCTGTATGCTCCAACTACATAATTAGTCGCAGTTTTAATCTATAAATAAAAGTAAAAATTGTCAAAATAGTCATAAGCTCGTAAATGCCCTAACAAGGCGAAATAGGCCTATCGCATAAATAAAATACACGTAGAATCAAAAAAGTGTTTTACATTTAACTATGTACATCAGAATTTCATTGTTTATTTTTTTATGTTTATTTTTTTCGGCGATTTTTGGGTCTGCATATTTATTATTGAGTCATCCATAGAATTATAATGTACAGAAGCCGCGTGTAATACAAATTTCGAATTCAAATGTATGCCAATTTTTTTATGTGTGTGTGAGGCGGTAGATCGGTTGGTCTACGTATTATGTAGGTGTGCGTATCGGTAGGTGTACGTATACGGCCGGGCGAGTGAAATTCGTCTGTTTCAGCGTAGTTTTAGTTGGCATACATTGATTGCGCTGACTAGGTATCTGTATCATATATAATCTAAGGAGTCATCTTTTCACTTTTTAAAATTTTGATTAAATTCGTACAACTTAGAATTTTTATATTGTACTGTAAGGCGTATTTTTTTGAAAACCGTGATTTCAGAACGTAAACATCACGTCATACACCATTCATTAATATATTATTAAAGCCCATATTTAATTGTACGAAAATAATTAAGCTATAAATATATTGAACATTTCCAATTTACGTTTTATCTTTATAATCCATTAATGTGATTTTGTAATACTAGTTGTTAAATATAAGTACCAATCTGGATAGCCTATTTGAACACATAAAACATAGAAGGTCAAAGATCACACTGATCAGTTTTGAGAAGATGTAATGATAACAAAAACTTCATATTTATTACCTTTGAGATATTAATTTCAATTCAAGTTCATCCTTAGATGACTTAAATAGTTGTTATTTGTGAATACTACTAGGAAATAGTTTAGCAATTATCAAACATTTTTCAACAATTATCATACAAAGATTTAATAATTAAACTTGGTAGAATTATCCTGATAGCTATTGACGTATCAAACTATATGTTGTACAGTTTATAGATATTATAAATTATCATTTATTTATTTAGTATACCTACGACTTATTTATATATTTTACATATTATACAAATAAATTTATCAGAAAGAGAGGACATACCAATATATTATAAATAAGAATAACAGGTAATTTAAAAAGAAAATAAAAAAAAGAAAAAAAAAAAACTTAGGTAGGTACCACAGAAATTATTAAATATTGCGATGTACAATATAAAAAAAGCAATATAGGTAAATAGGACATAGAAATTTAAATTGTGAATTCTACAAATATTAAGAAATAAATATTTTTTTATTATTTTATATATAATTCATTTATAAAACAAAAAATATTGGCGCACAGCAAAAAAAATCGATTTACCTTTGGTTATTCTCAAGAAAAAAAAATCCGTGCTACGAGAAATTTACAGGGGGGCATGTTTGGTCCAACCGGCGAAATCATAACCCTCACGATTACCCATATCATGGATATAATTATTATATGGAGTTCTATAATATCTTTAGATGTCATAGAACTCCATATGATAATTATATCCATGATATGGGTAATCACGTGGGTTTTGATTTCTTTGGCTCAGCGCAAAATTCGCTCAGCTAGTAAATTCAATTTTTCATTTGTTTATTTCGATAAATCAAATCAAAGTCCGCGTAGCGAGCTTATGTCAGTTTTCTTGTATTCATTTCAATACATCGAATAAAAAAAAATACACACCGCTAGAAATATTTCTTTTTTTTTTTTTTTATTTCGATATACCAAATTCAAAAATGTCTGCGCAGCGAGAAAAGTTCAGTTTTCTTGTTTCGATAAATAAAATAAAAGAAAAAAAAAGTGTAGTAGTGCAGCGAGAAATTTTCAGTATGTTTTTCTTTTTATTGCAATTGCAATGCGTGCCAATATTGTAGTCAAGTTTAAAGATTTTTTTCTTCTGGTTTTCACGTATATTGCTCGCGGGCCATTTGAAACACGTGGCAGGTCGCATTTTGTCCAGGGCTACTGTAGACTGTTTCTTTTCCACAATTTCGTTTTGAGAAACGTTTGTTTTGATAATACATACCATCGACCAATTCCACGTTTAATGACCGTTCGTAATCAGAAAATAAGATAAAATTTCATCTGCATCATATCGGTAAATGTTCAGTTAATAATGTGGCAACAATTAAGTTTATCTGATTAAGAACCAAATAATATATCATCTTTTGGTAACTATACTGTTACGCCCACTATTTTATTATAATGAGACTAATTCTTTCTAATATTATTCCACTAATTAAAGTGTACCTACTATTGGTGTTCATTATAATGCGAAGGGGTTTGACAGACGTTAGCCATAATATTTAAGATTCATTATAATAAATTATTTTTTTGTTATGGCAACAAAAATAACCACATAATTCTAACTCATATCTCATGCAGATCATATTTAACGAGGCATATAATATGTTATATTGTTTGATTATTTATCTCTTCTAAATTTTATTGTTCAACCCGTTAAATATTTGAAAAGGTCAGAATTTTAGCCTATAATCTGGAGGTCAGGTTTATACATTTATTTCATTTGAAACACAAGAACTACTCAGTGCGGGGTTTGTTGAAATTAGATTCGTACATTTAAACGGAGTTCGGTAGAGAACTGAGTTCCTACAAGTAATTTTTTATACCTACAATAGTCAATTGTTTTACTACGTTGGTATATGCTTGACGATTGTTCAGGATTTTGATATATACATAACCTTTATTTTAGCGACTCATACCTACCACTTTATTAATATATCCTGCCACATTAATCCTTCGATATATTGTTCTGTGACAATCATCGATAAATGTATCAGAGTTAAATAAAACGAAGTGAATGCAATAAAATCACACTAAAGAAATAAATAACAAGTCAAATATTATTTTATTTATAATATACACTTAACGTAGTTTACACCACTTAACTATGAGTACTAACTTCTAAGTAACTAACTTAGAATTTAGTACTCATAATTAAGTGGTGTAAACTACGTTAAGTGTATATTATAAATAATTTATAATGTCGCCACAAAGTTATTTTCCTAACATTAAAAATATTATTTTACTTATTTTAACACACATTGTAACTTCTTAGAAAACATATGCATCCACCATCCCTATCTGTATTATTACGTAGTCAGTATCCATTAGAGAAAACAATTTTCATCATTTCCAGATATAACTGCGTCAAAATTCATAATCAGCAAGATTATGGAAAAGCATATTGCGTCGTCTAACTCACTTTGTATTTTCAAGAAAAAAAATATGAAGGAATATTTATCCCTGAACCCTATTATTTTTTTGCTTTGAAGAATTTTCATATTTTTCTAAATTGTTATCTTAGTGTAACATATATTTTCTTTGATTTTTTCTTGATGTAGATTCACAATTTTGTCATTCTTTTTTTGTCATTTGTAATATGGTTGGTTGGAAGAAATTGCCTAGTGACAATAAGCCCACTATTGTACAATATATTTGTTTATCGAATATTTTTTTAATTGCATATACATGCGAGACACCGTCTCCTCATTTATAAGGACTGTTGCTTTCATTGTTTACAAATAAACTAATTTCTCAATAGATGGCGTTACAAAAAAGGTTTTTTAGTTACTTCATAGATGGCATAGAACTCAATAAGAAGGCATAATTGGTGAACGTTGCGCAAGCGCATAAAGTGATCACGTAGACCGGCCGATGACAGGTCGTAGGCCCTGTGGGTGCCTTGAGTTCTTGGTTCTTCTACAATATCCCAACTTCGTCTCTATTGAGATGTTAAAATGTTTGTCAATAAAAATATTTGTTTATATTATGTACAAATTAAAATTTGTATATATGTAAAAAAATGTGTTATGTTTGTTCATGGAGTTGTTTATATACTCCGTGAGAATAACACTATATCTTGTGATCTATACCTCAATATATTATTTTTTATAACGTACCTATACTTATTTATACCGTTGAAATACTGTGCAGATTCATCGTATGTCAGAAATAACTATGTCACGATTATGATAATTCCAAATGCTTTAGTTTTAGCTTTCATCTGTGATTCAACGTGTTGGCTAAATGCATTCTCTTGCATATTTGAAGATTGAAATGCTTCACATTGGACGAATTTTCACGATACAGCACTGACGTTGAATATATTATTATAAACACCTAAATACCAAACTATTTATAACGTAAAAATTTTGAAATACATATTTGTTCAATGTGGCCAAACCACCAATGATTGTAATTTTGTGTCTGAAACTTTGATGTAATCAAGCATTTTTGTTAAAAAAACTTTTTGTAATGAAGTATAATGTGAGATATTAAATTGAATTAATTTTGTTTGACCAAGAAAATGTAATTCAACAATACCAGTCAAAAGCGTTTATATTTATCAATAAAAAAATATTTAATATTTATCAAAAAGATTTTTAAAAAAATCAAAAATCGGTACTTATACTCGTAGGCCTTCGTAGCTCAGTTGGTTAGATACCTGACACCTAAGCCAAATGTCCCGAGGACCCTTGGATCAGCAGTCAGATACCGAAACTAACTGAGCCACGAAGGCCGACAATTTACGACAATTTTAATTTAATTAATTTACGCCTGTAATATGATTATCAGTATTGTATTATCAATAAGCAATTAAATTATAATAAAATAAGTATTTATTAACATTTGTATTAATAGGTAAATAGGTATACCAAAATAAATAATGATTTAAAAAAAAATGTGGCGGTCTTATTCCCTGGGTACAATATCTTCCAGTAAACCCAGTATTAACAATAAATACAGTTATGTATAATTCCATATTCCAGTTATGTATAATTGCTTGAAATATTTTGTTTTTTCGTGACATCGCGTTGTTTGTGAGTCAAATTATAAAATAATATTTAAAACGACTTAAGCCTTAACGACCTAGAAGTACCATTTATAAATCATAATCTAATTCCATTCTGTAAAATAATTTTGTCGCTTTGAAATACAAGACACATTGTATATGTATGTATGTTTCCATAGATAAGAATCAGATGAATGTGTTTTCGGTGTTAATGTGATTGAACATGTGGATATGTATTCATTTTGATCTGTGAATATATTTTCTCTTGATATATCAATTTGAATTTAACAAATGATGCATCATGTGTGTATTAGACATATCATAGAAAAAATAGATAGAGAATTATGAATCAGCTGTGCTTTTTTGTATCTAAATATTTTTCGGCATTTAAAAAACAAAATGATAATAATGTGTGATATTGCTGGATCCCGTATCCAGAAATCCAGTAAAATGCGCTGGATCCAGCAATTATTAAGAAAATCCGTTAAAGTACTGCTGGAATGAAAACGCTGTTGGATTGAAATCCCTTATGTGTGAAGTGATTTACATAATTCCAATGAATATGATAAATGGAAAATCTCATTTAAAGCTTAAATTAATGACTTTTTAGATCATTTTAGATCCTTTTCCTTCCCACATCAAACACTAGAATATAAGGCATCTTCTGTGATTTTAAACGTATGTATTTTATATCGTAACATGTCAGGTTAGGAAGATTCTCAAGGCCCAAATGTTAAGAACTCACGTTAGCACCGTAAAGATTGATGATGCTGCGTTCAATTCATTTAATTAAATAAATAATGGCTAAACGAAAATATTCTTTAATAGACAGCCATAATTTTATGCAAAACACACACATTTTTTTTCATCAACGTTGATGCAATCCGTCAATATTTTAATTAAAATATATGTACTTACTCTTTCAACATATGTAGGTATATGTAAATTGGTACCTAAATATTAAAGTATATGAAAGTTTTATCTCAGAATTTAAGTAGTATTTCGCAAGCATATACATATAAATGGATCCTCTGAATGGTATTCATCAGTATTTTTTTCCAACACTACGTAACTACATAGTATTTTCAGAATGAGAAGCAATAAGAAATAATTTAAATGGATATATGTCAATTGAGAATTTTTAATATCTCAATTGAAAATAAGTTGGAATATTATAGATGAACTAAGTAATCAAGGCATCTAAAGGGCTCACGACCTGTCAGCGGCTGATTTCCGTCTATATTTAGAATTTAAAAAATGTCACATAAATATCATTAACTCCCGACAGGGAAAAAATCCAATGTTTGCGTATATGCAACTTTGAAGTCTTCGATTTAAACGAAAGTCTTTCATTGTCAACCAGGGGGGCAAGTCTGGTCAGCAGGCGGAATCAAAACCCTCCATGTTTACCCATTTCGTGGATATAATAATCTTATGGAGTTCATAAAATCCTAAGATATTATATAGCTCCATAAGATAATTATATCCATTATATGGGTAAACATGGATGGTTTTACTAACTTGAAAAAAATACTCGATCATTAAACAGAAAAAAATACAATGTTTATTAAGAATTTTATTTTAAATATCAAATATCGAATTCTTGATTATAATTTGCATTAGTAATGATCGAAGTAAATGTAATGGTTTATTTTTTATTATTATTAATGGTTTTATTTTCTCTTCTATTGACAGTGGCGAATTTTACTTGGAATATGAGAAGTCAGAACTTCAAGGTGTTTCCTGGTATCAACTTTTACACTGGGAATGTATTAGAGAAGCTCAATCAAAGCATAGATTAAGTGAGTATTTCTGCCCTAATTTTCTTATATTTTGTATCTACAATCTATATAAAATTGAGCTCTTATTACAAATGATATTGTCCATAACATTTTTAATGTGTTTCTTTTTTCTTTAGTTACTCAATCGGAGCAAGAGAGATCTTGTATTCTGCTGCTGAGGTTACAAAAACATTCCGGCGATTGGTTATGGATCCATGCAGTTCTTCAAGTTAAAGACAATATGGAGAACAACCAACAACCTGTGATAGTTTGCACCAACCAAGTCTTAAGGTAAATATTATTACAGTGAAAAAATACCAAAAACCACCATATTTTGAATTGCTATCAAGTTTTTAAAGTATAGTGTATAAGATGCAGTATTTTTCTTTGTTAACGGGACAAATTAGCATAAAATTAACGAAAAAATAATTTTCGTATCGAAAAATACGGGAGAATCGTTTTAGATTTGGTGGAGAAATAAATTAAGGTAGTTGATATTTTTGAGAATACCTATCTCGTTAAAGGTCACTGATCTCTTAGATGACAATGCTTCTGAAAGAAGTTGTGAATCACCGAAAAAAAGTTTTGGTAATAATAATCAAAATAATTGTTCTTAGGTTTATGTTGTTGGCTTAAGTAGCTCAGTTCGTTAGATATCTGACTTCTGAGTGAAATATCCTATGATCGATTCCATGCAGAGACACAGTTTTCAGTCTGGATTTGTCATTTACATCACAATAATGTATTTTTTTCGGGTGGGTTTTAAATTATTTTTTTGGGTGCGTAAAATAAAATAAATTCAAATAGGAAGACAACTCTTTCGAAAAAGGGCACTAATTATTTTAACAAAAAAATGATTTCAAGAGTTTTAAAATAGACTTCTGCTTTTCCTTTTCAGTGAGAGTGAAGCTTCAATAATGTTAGCCAATTCCTGGCTTTACCATTATTACAGCGTCCAAAGCAAGCTTCAGTATGGTCTCGCTTACGACGCTCAGGTCCAGAACTATTACCATCCTTCCCTGTCGTCCTTTTCTCCGTCCCCCTACGCCATCAACCAGGAGTCTCCCTACTCCCAACACTCGAACGAAGAAGCTAGCCACCACCACATGATGAACGGTTCCGAGCAGCACGGATCTGAGCTGCATACGCTGCACCCATCCAGACAGGGCACTCCGGGAGTTTTGAGGCACTCGGGACACCACATGACAGTCAACCAGGGGTTTGGGTTTGAACCGTCGATGGCCGATCGGGGTCCGGTAGACTATTCGAGACATTCGTCATCCTACACTCCAAACAGCAATGAAAGGTTCGTTACATATTTCACTTTAATGCAAATCAAAATAATTTTGAACGTATAATGTATTTTGTATCATGCTGAAAATCAGTTTTCCTTCCGCAAAATAGCTAAGCATGGTCTTTCGGAGATGGAAATGTGTTCATGAACCTCATTTTGTTTTCTCGTGTTTAAGTGTTATGTATTTAAACACCTTTTGTTATCTCAATGATATTAATACATGTACAGTGAACATATATTTGTTTCTAACTACGTAATACACTCTTGGTAATACTTCTACAGTGAACATATATTGGATTCTAACTACGTTTTAGACTGTTAGACCTCTATAATGAGCATATTATGGTTTCTAACTACGTTTTGCACTGTTGGTAATACATCTAAAGTGAACATAATATATTGGTTTCTAACTACGTAATACACTCTTGGTAATACCTCTACAGTGAACATATATTGGATTCTAACAACGTTTTAGACTGTTGGTAACACTCTATAGTGAGCATATGGTTTCTAACTACACTCTATAGTGAGCATATGGTTTCTAACTACGTTTAAGACTGTTGGTAACACCTCTAT
This sequence comes from Molanna angustata, assembly GCA_963576475.1. Classification (NCBI taxonomy): domain Eukaryota; kingdom Metazoa; phylum Arthropoda; class Insecta; order Trichoptera; family Molannidae; genus Molanna; species Molanna angustata. Next base: position 25,063,561 of record OY754981.1, on the reverse strand, counting down.
AGTGAGGATTTGGTTTCTAACTACGTTTTAGACTGTTGGTAACACCTCTATAGTGAGAATATGGTTCCTAACTACGTTTTAGACTGTTGGTAACACTCTATAGTAAGCATATATTGTTTCTAACTACACTCTATAGTGAGCATATGGTTTCTAACTACGTTTTAGACTGTTGGTAACACCTATATAGTTAGGATTTGGTTTCTAACTACGTTTTAGATTGTTGGTAACACCTCTATAGTGAGCATATGGTTTCTAACTACGTTTTAGACTGTTGGTAACACCTCTATAGTGAGAATATGGTTCCTAACTACGTTTTAGACTGTTGGTAACAATCTATAGTAAGCATATATTGTTTCTAACTACACTCTATAGTGAGCATATGGTTTCTAACTACGTTTTAGACTATTGGTAACACCTCTATAGTAAGGATATGGTTTCTAACTACGTTTTAGACTGTTAGTTATACATCTAAAGTGAACGTATATTGGTTTCTAATTACGTTATATGTATACTCTTGGAAATACCTTTACAGTGAACATATATTGCCATTAGGAAATAAACCCACCAGTGTACTTATTATATGTACAGAAAGATTTAAATAAATACATAAATAAATATATTCATAGATATATAAAATTATACTGTACTCATTTTAAAACTTTCTTTGTTGTTTGATGTTTGCATAAAATGTCAAATATAATTTGAGATGTGAGAATGACCAACAGTCCATAATATCATTTCTATACTTTCAGTTAATTTATATTCAAAATATTATATATTATTTAGGTCACGTGCGGAAATTACAAAGAAAATATTGAGAAAATTGCAATCGATCCGTGTATAAACGATCGCGAATTATGCAGATATTTGCAACCTTTTTATATATTCACGATGTATGACAGGCTAAGAAATGAGGACATAAGGAGAGAGTGTACATAAGATGAAAAACACATTGAGATGGTTTGGCCACTAATAAAAGAATGAATGAGGATCGCCTGACAAAGAATATAATACAAATTGGACAGAATCGGGGGCACCCAAGAAAGGGATGGCACGACCATTTGAACGGTATTCTGAAAGACTGAAAGGATTTGAAAATAAAAATTTGAAATATTTGTCATAATCTAATTGGGTCTATGCGAGTATTAGGTTCCCAAATTTGCAAAATTTGATAAGTATCAAATGAATAGTTACTTTAGTCTATAATCTATAAAGTAGAATAAACACGCTGTGCACATACTATAGGTACAGCACACACAGGTACATTGTGAATACAATTTCAACATGATACTATGTGATAATTTGCAATAAAAAATAACTGTTCTTCCCCCACCACCACCCGTTCTGCTTATGGGGACTAATAACGGCCCCTTGCAAAACTCTGAAAGAACACATAAAGAACATACGAAGAGTCCGGAGAACTCTAAAACCTTGCAGACACTGCACTTAATGTGCCAAAGAGAGCTAATCATGTTGAAACAACTGGCTCACTGCTCAGTGATAGTGAAGATAATAGTGCACCGAATTTAAGACAGAAAGTCTTGAAAGCCCTAAAGTTGCTCTTCGTGGCTACAAGGTCCGCATGTCCAATGGGTCCAAAGAAATTCCCTCGGACATCGTCGTAGAGTTCTCGTCGGAATGTTGACACGGAGAAGTTAGTGCATTCCCATAGGATATGCTCAGAAGTCTGTTCAGGGTGCACATACTATAGGTACAGCACACACAGGTACATTGTGAATACAATTTCAACATGATACTATGTGATAATTTGCAATAAAAAATAACCTTAAAAATGCGAGGCATTGAGAAGTAAAAACTACTAGATATCGAGAGATGAATTTACTATGCATTCAAAATTGTTCCGGAGAACAACTTAATGATTATTTATTAAAATATTAATAAGCAATACATTATATTAAAAAAAAGGTTGTGTGCTGCTGTTACTAATATACATATATGCAATTTAGCCCCGAGGTTTATTGGTGTAATGGGATAAAAAATGAGTTTGACTTTGAGTTTGTATATTGAAACTTCATATGTGAGAATATTGATTCAAATTGAGAGGAATATACCAACTATATACACAAGAGTCTTTGTATATTAAAATATAATATGTTTGTACATCTGTTCGGTTTGTCGCTCATTTTTCACGTAGTAAAGATATTATTATTTATAAAAATTCTATGGCCCGAGATTTCAGTTGGCCCTTAAATCGTTGGATTTGGTAATCCAAGTTAAAAGTTTAGGGAAGATTAAATTTCATTCGCGTATTTCAGTGCAAAATGAAACGTCAGTTACGTAATCTTCAACTATAGATATATTTTACGTTTTTCTATGGTTTTTGTCTATAACGCATCTGTCAAATTGTAATAACCTTAAATGATACGTGACGCGAAGCTGTGACTAAATATTATTTTATTATTATAACAACACGTAATTTTATTTGTTTCATTACACAGCATGTTACTTTTTCAATTTTTTATACCGATCGATGTTTTTTTTTAATTAAAATCAAACATTTTAGTGAAAAAATGTCATTGAATATGTACTACGTACGTAGTACTTCAATGCAAAATGTATGTACATTTTACAGATGGATATGGAACTAAGTGATAATGGTAAAATAGTGTTTTATGTAGAAAATTTAAGAATACACATTATATATATAGAAACAGGATGGATCAATTTAAAAAGTGGGATGAAAAAACATCGCAAAAATAAAGTTGCGTGCCTGACGTTTCATTATGGCTGACAGTTTATTTCGTTTGTTGTTAGACAATACATTATAATTTTGTAAAAAAAAAAAATATTAAATACATGAACCACTTCTATATCAAGTCTTTTATTTTAACAACAATAATAAATCATGATTATAATTATTATGCATAGTTATTTGTAGTATAAAATGAAATAAAACATTAAAGCGTGCGGCGATTAGTACGCCACCTGGCGAAAAAGACTAGAAACAATACTTAACTCAAGATTAAGACACGCGATCCGCCAGAAACGTTGAGTTAAATATTTGTCGTTTAGTGACGTATTTAAGGGAAGATTAAGTACTGAAATACGCAATATTTTTGTTAAACTTGAGTTAAACTCCTAAGGGCCGACTGAAATACTGGGCCTATATATTTTATTTTTCTTTATTTATTAAAAATCAGATTAAGCAGCGAAAGACATATTATACTTTAAAATCAAATCGTTCTGTTATATACAGGGCCGGATAAACGTGTTTTTGCGCCCGTAGCAATATATTTGAATCCGCCCCCCCCCCTCCCCATTTTTTTGGAATTTTAAATGTAGAACAATTTAATTATGTAAAATTACATCGGGTCTAAAATTTATTTATTTATAAACGGCACAAAATGCCTTTTACATAACAAACAGATAAAACACATATTGATGATAAAAATATTAAAGAAAAAAAAAAAACAATAGATGTAAGCAAACATAAAAAAAGGATATAAATATGGACTCAAAATAAACCAAAACAGTAAATTCAAAAATAAAAAAAACAGTAAATTCAAAAAAAAACAACAGACGTAAGCAAACATAAAAAAATGATGTACCTAATATGCCTCAAAAAATAAAAATATATAATCAAAAAATGACGAATTAGTTTGTTTATATTACCTAAACCTACTCATATAGTTGTTTATAAAAAAATAGCCACAAAATTGGAGATTCATAATAATATTATATATTTACACCATCATGCCGAGCCTCTATCCGGGTACGCAAAGAGAACCGAGCGCCATACCTGTGGATTTTTTAATTATATAACATTTTAGAATTTTAAGCGCCCTTTTTAAGACTACCGCCCTGACTTCTTGTTCCTGATTGTTCTATGATTTATCCGGCCCTGTGGTTATATAAACTAAAATTTTTACTTTATATGTACGTCAATGTCATTGACAGTCTGATCGCGATATGATATTATGTCGTTACAAAAAAGTGATACCCTATTTATGTGATATCACATTTTTTTTGTGACAAGTCATATCACAACAATCATTAAATTTAATACTACACCTCACTGAAAATACATTTTAGTTTATATTTAATTTGTTTGTAATACATATCTTCATATTGAAATTGAGATAGTGTTATTAAACAATCTCATTATGGAGAGGAAACTATAGAGTTCCCTTAATGTTATGCACGTTGTATACAATAATAATTTTAACGAGTTTAAGAACACATCATAGCCGTAGGGGATCTTCACAGATCACACAGCATATTGATGGTTTAGCAAACAAATTGTTGTAACAATCATTTTTTATCGTCCAACAAACAAATAATGACGAAAATGTGACAGCAGAGATGATTTATTCTTAGTTTCAAGGCACCACACTTATTTGTATTCATAGCTTTCCATTTTGTTTATGAACTCTCATCTTTTTTTAACAAAAAATGAACATGTCCTTGTTAAAGAAGTACATCTTCCTACATTACCTAAATTGAAAATAAATTCTTGTGCTATAGGTCGACGAAAGCGTTTGAGGCAGGATTCGAAATCGCGACTTCTAGATTACTAGCCCAGCGCGCAAACAGCTCTGCCATCGACCCATCTGATTTCTATACGTAGTATTTATATTTGCATATAATCGTAACTTATCCATAGATAAATATTTTTTTCTTAGAATTATGCCAATAATTTAGAAAATTGCATTATATGTGGACATGTAATAAATGTTGATAATCGAGCAAGATAAATGTATTTTTTTTGACTTGATGAGAGTACGTCCAATTCTGTAAATTTATGAAAAAAAATAGGAACGTTTTGAAATTTTAGAATTATGATCGATTGAACTTAATTCTATATTCTGTAACTGACGTTGTTCCTTATACTAAAATGCACAAAATTAGTGCACCGTAGATAGTAATTTGAACTCAAATTATTTATGCCGCAGTTCGGCCATATTTATTTGTGTCAGCCTAACCTATCATTTCAATTGATCTGCACTATTATTCTGTGCTTTGTATTTTCAACATAACGCATGTAAATAATCTATTTTTAGTTTTTTTACGTACACAATTGATGTTTTCAACTTCTAAAACATCCCGGTCAAAAAAACTGTACGCGTCCAAATAAGTGTGAACTAAAATCAGGAATGTTTTGACAGTTGACTCGAGTAAAATGTGGTTATAGAATAGGGAATTGAACTAATTTGTGACTTATTTCAATAAAGAACGTTTCAAAATAGGAACTTTCCTATTTCGGCGTTATAGACTACCAACTTGGACTAAATGGGATGGTAATGCGCCTATTTAGCCAGAACGTTAAAAAATATAGAATCGGATGTATTATTAATGCGTTATATTTAATATTTCATATTCCTAGCTTGTTTGATAATGCTTAAAACACAAGTTATTGAAAGTAAATTGTCATTCGGTAATCAAACTTCTGTTTAACAAAGCAGTGTTTATCAAGACTTGGTGTTTAATTAAAGTTAAAAGGTGGAACAGCAAATTTAAGTGAATTCATTACACGATTAACTAATATGCCACGGCGCGCGGCGGGCACAGCGTACTGTGGAAAATAAAGGCCTGCTTCGGATCAAAAATCCGTAACTTTTATATTAATTGAGATAGACTAATCAAATTTTGTATCAATATTACAAACTATATGAGGCTTCAAAATACATTAAAAATTATTTAACTTTTTAAAAAAATTGTAGTAAGTAAATATGTATTTTTTGCATAAATTATTTATTTTTGATTACAAAATGTAAAATATAGATAATTATGCTTAATATATCACAGAATTAATAAAAAAATATGTTAAGTAATAATCCATTTTTAGATTTGTTCAAGAGAAATTATTTCTCTTAAGAAATTGACCGCGTTAATCAGTCCCGTGTGAGAGAAATGTATGCGGTAGTGGTGTAGCGGTCTAAGGAAACTAATATCTTACGTCGAAATACTTGTATTTCATTGGGACATTTTGTTTGGTTATTTACATCGTTTGAAACTCAAATTTTTAACTATCTGGGCGTATATTTGAAAATATTTTGACCCCTCTACGAAACGTCAAAAATCCATCAATAAAATGTTGTCTGATTGACGGATATTGATTCTCACCAGTGGGAATTTTAGTTATCACCGTTCGCTTAATTTATATTCATTACTGAGTCGTGTATTTGATGATTTTATTATTTTTTTTCTTCGTCAGACGCTCTTGACGAGTAACACAAAAAAATACTCTTGCATATGATTAAAACGTAATAATATATTTTACGTACACACATCGTCTGCGAAATAAACTTTTTCTCTATTTCTCTCGACACTTTCCAAACGGACCGGCGCAGTGTCCGATAAAAAAGTTTCACGATTCAATTTTATTATATGGCACGTAAATTTTTTAAAATCCGCACTATTGGAGTAATTGCCCGAACGATGGATGGAAAATTGATGGGACACGACTTCTAGACGCGCTCGATACACCTGTGGAAGCGTTAATTGATTTATTAGAAAAACGGGTCGTTCATCTTCTTCCATTAAAAATGTTGAGTTAAATCAATAATCGATCGCGAGGTTGAGATGTGTTGATTTTTGATACGTGGTTTCATGATTTCACAAATTTCATTAATTCATGTTCTTAGATTTCGTTTGTCAATTTTTTTTAACATGTCCACGTAGGGCACACCAGCTATTAGGATTTGGGTCCAATTTACTCTTCCGAAGAAGCGCACTACGTAGCTTTGGGAGGGGTTTGCAATATAGAAAAGAGTTTATTAATTCGGATTTTAAAAAGACCCGGTTTGTACGAAGGTGGAAACACAGAATTCGGAAGATCATTCCACAGTCGGGCTGCTGTATTAATAAAGGAGTTCGAGAAGCGACTTGTTCGTATATGTTGAAGGTCCACTGTGAATGGGTGCTGCGATTGAGTAAAGCGAGTGACTCTGTTGCGAGTGGGTGGAGGAGGGACCAAAGATGCAAGTTCTTCTGAGCAATTCCCATGGTAGTATCTATAGAATAAACTTAAAATACCGACTCTGCGTCTGTGTTCTAGTGATTGCAATCCATCAGTCAGTGATGGATCATCAATCAGACGTATAGCACGCCTTTGGACAGCGTCGAGGGTATTCAGTAGATATTGGGGGGCGCCACTCCAGAGGTGACTATATAGAGGTGACCATATTCAATAATTGGACGTATTTGCGCTTTGTGAATTGAAATTTGAAATCAATGCCTTTGTTGTATTTTTTTGTAATAATATATAAGAGATAGCAACGTCATAAACAATTTTTAAAGGCTGGTTCTTCTGAAATTTTCTTTATTATTGAATATAGATATGAAAAAGATAAGACTGGAACCTGGGAATGGTAACGTTTACCAGTGCGCATCCTCTTTCTATAGGTGAAAATTACGGATTTTAGTATCATTTGTATGTTTGTAAGTCCTTTTTGTGTTCTTATATCATCCATCTGATTACAATGAAACTTGGTGATTTGTTCAGCGCACACCCAGTAAGATTTCTAAAAGAAACTTATTTTCTTTATTTTTTTTTATATAATTCAGTAACATTAAGTACATATTTCGCAAACGGATTGATTTTATAGGAACAAATAACAAACAAGTATAAATAATGTTAAAATTTGCAATTTTCACATTTAAAGAGGATGCGCATTGGTAAACGAAACCACTTCCAGGTTCCAGGCATACCTTTTTCATACCTGCATCGAGGGAGATCGCGATCCACTTCCACGCCGGCGACGCTATAGAGCCCATTGGCCCTGTTCACCACCGGACGCAGCCGCAACATCGGACAAACACAAAATATCCACCATCTATCGGGTTCAACCACTGCCCCCGAGAATCCAACCTCACACGTCAGGGCCTCCGATTGGTCTCGAAATCGGCCGCTATGTTCACTCCGTTTCAAGTCGGAGGGGCTTGTACCCCGACCCCTCGGTCCTCGTGTTGGCGTCCGAAGGTTCCGCGGGCTAACACCGGGGGCGTCCGACGCAATCATCACCTGTCAGATTTGACGTCTAGTTGTCAACACAGGATGTCTGACCCGACGTCTGCGCCGGCGGTGTGCCCGAACCATACAACAACATTCGCCACAGTTTGACGAGTAACTGCCGAGCGAGACTAGAGGCGTCCGTCCTGCTCTTCTCTAAGTACAGAATTGACGAGGGCACAACAGCGTCGGCCGCCCACCCCCGCCTTTACTGCCTAGGCCCTTAGAACCGCAACCTAGGCCCTTTCATACCTGCATTCAAAAAGAAAGGAAATATAAAAAAATCAGTCATTTAAAAAAGATTAATGAATTTGTTGCTATCTCTTGGACTACAATTATAAGCCGTCAAACGTTGTGCATTTTATTTCTCAAATAAACATTATAGGATCGAAAGACCCAAAGTCAATATCTTTTACATCCAGAGAGCGATTGTGTTGCTTAATAATTTCGTTTCACCCGACAGATATGTCCCGCAGCCAGACACGGACTTGAAGATGTCTGATCCTAGAGACGGAGACCACGTGTCCAGTATACGGCACCACAGAAAGAGGAGGCACTCCGAGTCTCTGGCGAAACTAGAGGTCATGCAGATGTCTCCGGTGAAGCAGTCCCACGTCGTCGTGGAAGGCGGTGGCACACTGCTGACCTTGACCCATCCGTCCGAGAGACACAGATACTCGTCCAAGTCAGGCCTAGAAGATCCGGCGGATTTTATAGACAGATGGAATCCCAGCCCGCCTTGGTCGGATACGACCCTCCAGAAGGTTCCGCAAGGGTAATTATTATTTTTATCTATTCTTTTTTGTCATACATTTCATTGCTCAAGATCTTCAGTACTTACGTTTTATTGTTTAATATTTTCAGTACATAAGTTTCATCGATCAATAAATATTGATTCTGTACCTAGGTTCTCAGAAAATTTCAGGGTACGAAACAAGGACACAAGGAAATAATGTAAGATGAAGAAAGATGTAATTATAAGAATGAATGTTAACACAATGAGATGGTTTGGCCGCTTGGAAAGAATGAATGAGGATCGCCTGATGAAGAAAATATACAAGGCGGACAGGAATGGAATTAGAGGTCGGATTGCCCGACAAAAGGATGGCACGACCATGTAAACGATATTCTGAAAGGTGGAAATGTAAGAATTGTGAACAATAGACCAAAATGAATGAGACGATGAGGCAATGAATGTGTCAAGATAAAAAAATGTGGCGTTCGGTTCTCTTTGCTTTCCCCGTGAGGGTCATGACGTAATACTATTTATGTATGTAGGTACCATGCCCGTTAAAGAACGAGAAACTCTAAAATATTATTGTTACAATTTTATGTAACTACCTACCTTTTTTATTTTCTATGTGTAATTATGTTTTTTGATATTTTGTGTAAAATAAGGGTTTCGTGTTTCATTGTTTATACAGGTACCAAGAGGTTAGTTATATATCTTCAGCACCCCTCACTCCTACGGGAACTCCTGGAGTTGTCACCGGGTACAGCGGTCTTCAGAATACCTTTACTTTCGACTGGATTCCAGAGCATTACGTCAGTCATATCGGTGCCCCTCAACCCATACTCCACATCATCTGCAGAGACGAAGAGTATGCCAACGCAGAAGGTAGGACTAAACTGGCGCAGACTGCCGAAAGTTCAACGCATCCAAAACAGACGAACCCTGAAGGAAATATCGAGGCATCGTAATTAACAGTATTTTTGTAGTGTCGATGCAAACATCACAGTTTGATTCGGTATAGTTTTTCAGTTGTAAAATTTTCATGTTATTCTTTAATTATACATACACATCTTCATACATTCACTAAAATAAGCTTGATTTAAATCAATACTTGTACTATTAGATGAACGAAATCTAGAAATGTGTGTATGAATCGCGGAAAAGTAAATCAAGTTGTTGACATATCCGAGGTATTCTAAATTTTTTTCGTTATATAATTTTTCAAAATGCACATGTAAAATATTTAATGTATGAATACTTACCGGGACGTGAATATTCGCAGTTTTCATCGATTTTTTGTATTATTTTCGATAAATTTTAAGATTGGTGTTTATTTTTTTGTTCGTAAAAATACGTTTCCATTCTTACAAAACAGGTGATTTAATTGTTGACCATGCATATAATTTTAATGATTCTGATTTTAAAGATTCCGTTTTCTTAAAACGTCCTGATCCAAACCGCGATGTTTGCGTTAAGGCTAGATTCATGTTTATCGAAAAATGTATAAATCTATATATTTTATAACCTTTTATAGTTCATCATTTTAAGAAGTTGCTTTACAGAAATAAATCATTACAGGGGATATTTTTTTTATAGAAAGCTATGAAAAAAAACATTGTACATAATTGATATGAGGCGTTTTCAGAATATGAAGAATTCACCAAGCCATACGACAGTTTTCGGATACATTCCTAATTGAATATTGAATTGAATTACTTTTTAATCCCACCCGAGCATTAAATATATTAATATAATTTTAAATTAGTAATAATATATCTGTGAGATTACAAATAGCACAAAAAATCAATACTTAGTTTAATCCAACGATAAAATTTTGTTGAAAAGAAATTTTAGATTGAAACTAATCCGTCCTTAGTATCTCACATAGAAACTTATCCGTCCTATGTATTTTTGTGCAATATATATCTTTAAAACATATATGAATAATTTTACATGAAAATGTGTTATCTAATTTATACCAACGGCTTTAAGATTAAAATAATATATTTTTGGAATACAATTACGTAAGTATATTGATTTTGATATTTTATAAAAAATATTTATATAAAAGTATATTTCATTGAAATTTCACATTTCCTCAAAAGAAAAATAAATATGAATAAATGAATCATTTTGGTGATTTTAAAATAAAAAAAACAACATTGTACGCAAATAATAATGCAAAAACGGAGTATAGATAAAATTATATATTTATACATAATATTTTGTACCAATGTGTCATATTCAAAATATGCATTGTAAATTCCTTTTATATTACCAACTTAAAATTAATTTTTAATGGAGTGCAATTTAAAATATGAAAGTGTATCTTTGAAAATGCAAAATGGTAGTAAATGTATTATATTTATAATTAAATAAAGCAGATCTCCATATTAACATAATTCTTGTTATACGGGACTGAATAATTTGTAAACTATTAAATATTAATTTGAAATTAAGTTTAAAATGTATTATTTATTTTGTAATTTAATTGTGTTATTTTTTTATAAGTGTAATACAACACAAGCATTTCTGTTTAGTTTAAGAAATTTATCAGAATATATGCCCCCCTTTTTATTGTATTTTTTTTAAATTTTCAATTAAAAGCCGCAACATGAGTATGTAAAAAGTTGGTTTTAAATTGAATGTGTATGACACGAGGCATAGATGTACCTTTAGTGAAAGTTGTATGCCAAGAAAATAAATTGTGACGATCGGTTCATTTTACCTACCCAAACTAGCAAGGCAGGCGTCAGGTATTATATATTAACTAGTTTTATAAGAAATTTATTTTTAAAATGAATAAAAGATGAAATCTGTAATTATTTGATGCGTAATTTTAATATAGTGTACATGTATTAAAATAAAAATATTCTAAACATTTTTTGAGTAGTGAACATAGTACAAAAGAAAAAGGTTATAAAATGTAAAAATATGTATTTGTAACAATGTTGATTGAAGAAATAAACATAAAACACACATTAAATTTGTATTATAATTAAAAAAAAATGTATTGTTCGAATACATTTCGATTTAATTCAAAAGCGTTAAATCCTATATTCAACAAGCTGTGAGGTTTTTCAAATTTTCGTCTTTTTTACTAATTTGTGTATCGTATAACTGAAATTAAATGTACTATGTGGACCAAATATTAGAATGAATTTATTGTTTTATCTATAACTATATTGATTATTAAATATTTATAATAGGGTACCTTCCACACAATAAAAAATGGTCTTGTTTTGTTATGTTGTATTGCAATAAAACTTTTTGTTTATTATAATTTTTGTATACCTACTAATTAAAAAATAAATATTTTATGTATTATTTATAAATTTTAAGAGATCACTGTTGTAAATGATATTATTTATACGAAGACGAATGAATAAAATAAATTGAAAAATAAATAAATAAAATTGATTGAAAAAGACATGTTTTAGTAAAAAACTGAAAAAATATATATCTGACAACACCTGATTACATCTTCCTCTCCATTTCCTTTCCTTATTCTTTAATTTTCCTATCATTGCTATGAATTGTTCTTATATGCTATCATCTTTGTTTTTTTTTACTTTTCTTCTGCTATTTTTATTTATTTTGTAATGTGATTTGTTCATTTATTCTGGTTGGTTGGAAGAAATTGCCATTAGGCAATAAGCCTGCCAGTGTACTAATTATAAGTACAGAAAGATTTAAATAAATAAATAAATAGATAAATATACATAAATAAATTAAATAAATAAATGAATAAATAAATAAATAAATAAATAAATAAATAAATAAATAAATAAATAAATAAATAAATAAATAAATAAATAAATAAATAAATAAATAAATAAATAAATAAATAAATAAATAAATAAATAAATAAATAAATAAATAAATAAATAAATAAATAAATAAATAAATAAATAAATAAATAAATAAATAAATAAACAAACAAATAAATAAATAAATAAATAAATAAATAAATAAATAAATAAATAAATAAATAAATAAATAAATAAATAAATAAATAAATAAATAAATAAATAAATAAATAAATAAATAAATAAATAAATAAATAAATAAATAAATAAATAATAAATAAATAATAAATAAATAAATAAATAAATATATTAATAAATATATAAATAAATAAATTTAAAAAAAAAAAGTAAATAAATAAATAATATTATATGGAGTTCTTTAATATCTTTGGATGTCACATGATAATTATATCCGTGATATGGGTAAACACGAGGGTTTTGATTTCGCCGGTTGGACCAGACTTGCCCCCCCAGAGGAAGTACTCAAATCTTGAACGAGCCTATATCGATGAGGAGCTCTGCTTTATAAGTTGATAGCTGGCTGCCACAACTTTCCCAGGATATGTTCACTTGGTAAGTTCGGGTAAATGATTGAATAGTAGGTATATTGAGTCTGGCAGGTTCCATAATTAAAAGGTCATATTCCCAGTTTTATTAATTTTTCAGCCTTCTCCAACTCCATTGTTAGATATGGGGCTTCCCTTTGATACTCTTCACTGCATACATCTCCCTCAGCCACATTTTAATGCCACCTTGCCTCGGGTTTGTTTGATACATAAATATTAATAAACACATTCTTACAACCTAGGTGTATAGAGTTTATTACCAAACAGAAATTTATTTCAACAATCCTGTATTTCTAATCTCTGCAGGGCATCGAAGCAGCGACTCACTCAAGATGTATAGTTTCTGATTTCGAAAAATTAATTTTAAGGCCCTTGTTAACGTCTATGACCTTTATCATATGGAATGTACGGGAATATGCACATATAACACATCCTTCTAATGTGTGAAACACGAACAAATATTGCATATCACCAAATTTGTGATGTACAAGATTTTGTCGTGAGAAAAAAGTAAAATTTTGAGCTCTTTTTTAATAGCAAGAAAAGTATTTTAAAATTAAAAGAAGTGTAAAACTTACTCATATTCTTTTTCATTCTACTAAAAATCTACTTTGTTGGTTTTATCGTATTTTTAGTTTAGTTAAAAATTGTTTTAATTGAAACTTATTTTTCTTGTAAAGTATGAAACATTTTTAAATTTTGAAAAACCTCTTCTTCTTCATCTACGTGACATATCGAGGTTGGCGATCACTGCTGAGAAGGCATCTCTATCCGCCGCCGTCTGGAATAGTTCGCCGACGTCTTTGATGCCGGTCCACTCACCAATGTTGCGGAGCCATTGAGCCATCTTCCTATTCCTCGGCGTCCTTCTAATTTTCACTTCATAATTAGTTGGAGCAGCCTTTTGCCTCGTAATGCGTTACCCAAATACGATACCATTCGTCGCTTAACTGTGTCAACTAGCTTACGCTCGACATTTTTTCTCCTGAGTACCTCCACATTTGATATTATACCGACTTAGGAAATTTTCAGCATGCGGCGTTGCAGCTCAATTTCAAAAGCCTCCAGACGGTTGAGCATATTGACCTTTATGGTCCTGGTTACAATTCCATATACATAGAATTATGGACCATATATAGCACATGACCAGACGCTGCCTTATTTTAAGGTTTAGGTCTACTGCCCACGTAAACCGCACGTCATGCGCACGCTTTCGTCAATTGACGAATGCAAGACGAATGCTTGCATCTTGCATAGAAACAATCAAAACTGTGTCCACGGAGCGGCAACGTCGCGTCAGCCGCGCGTCATGCATTCGTCATGCGGTGCGTGCAGCAGCGTGTCACTTCTTGACCGACTCGCAAGACGCACACTTGTTGTTTATATTATAAAATGGCGGGCTCGGCGGTGTATTTTATAGCGTGGTTGACGATTACATGACGCAGCGTGGACATAACATTTGTAGGATGCATGCATCCTACAAGTGACGCATCCGTGGACAGTAGGCCTTAAGCTATTGTCGCTAAACAGTGTCTTCAATCAGAAAGGTTCTGGGGAAAAGATTTTCAAAATATAGTATTTGGTCTACTATAGGCTCTTAGCCTTGTCTGGACGCATCCTACGAATATTATTTTAAGTGGTCATTGAAGTGTTGCTATAAATATCTACGTATATGTTAGAATAAACTTTAACTCTCTGTTGGATGAAGATGAGGTTTTGTGAAATGGAAGGGAATGGGGTAATGATAGACCTCTGGTTTACCAGCAGGTCAATAAAAAGGTAATGTTGTAAAGAAAATTGAAGACAAATTATTACTCCCCTCAACAAATAAGCTAATTATTATATTGGATGATTTAAAATTTAGTTCAGACACAATTTAGTTGGTAGGTGGTTGACCAAATTGTATTTTTTTTCTGTAAAATAAAACATTTACATTTATTTGCATTAACTGGCACACTGTTTTTCTATTTAGGGTAGGCATTAAGATCTGAATTCCACCACTTATGATGATGAAAGATTATTACACTAACCTTATTTACGTAAACTGTTGTAACATATATGACTGTTGTAAGATTATTTTGGTTCACAAGGGTTTTGAATCCCGTATATGCAGATTCAATTCTTCTTCTTCTTCCGGTGCCATGTCAGGAACCCCCGACGTCGGCTATCACTCTGGCAAATCCCTCTCTGTCCTGTGCTACCCGGAATATCTGTTCCACGGTCCTGAAGCCGGTCCATTCCCTAATGTTGCGCAGCCAGGACATCTGTCTCCTTCCAGTCCCTCGGCGACCTTCTATCTTGCCCTTCAGTATTAGTTGGAGCAAGTGATACTTCGCCCCCCTCATTATGTGACCCAGATATGTGATCTTGCGGACCTTTATTGTGGACAAGAGTTTCCTGGTTCTGGCTCGACTTAAGACTTCAATTAGGTTCATATATTGATACACACACAGATGTTAATCGATTTAAAAGACATTAAATAAATTTATTTAATTATTGAATTGATAAATAAATAAATTAATAAATTAATTGGAGGGACATTAGAGGGACCACGTAGCCCTCTCTGGCCGCCGCCTACCCGGAAGCGTATTTACCTTTCCGTGTTGATTAGGAGGCAAGTACTGCCTCGAATTAGGCACTAGTTTGTTGCGCTTGCGTTCCTGCTAATACATGTTCAATTCAAGGCAATTAATTGTTGAATATGGAACATATATAGCCATGAAGTTCGTGCGCTTTTTCATTTCGCTCGCATTTCCTCTTTCACTGTCACATTTGTATTTTGTTCACAGATAATATGGAAGTAATCAGTGATTTTGTTTAAGTCTTTAAGTAACATGAAAATTAAAATTGTTATTTTGGACAATTTTAAAATTGTAAATTACGAAGGAGACTAGGATAATTACCAATGTAAAATTCGATGCTCTATATCATGAAGGTATGATATTACTCTATATCTTGTGAAGGTAATTACGACGCAAAGTGTAATTATTTCCAAATGTTTGAATGTTAACTTTGTGGTTCATATTTAACAAATTAAATTTAAAGATATAACTTTGTATTAACCACGTTTTTTGGTTGAAACGATGCGACCGGTTTCGGAACTAACCGTTCCCTCATCAGGCTAACTTTCAACTGAAACAGAATGTGACGACGTGCTTACAAGAAATCTATGGGGGCGGAGGTAGAGGTAGGGTGGGGGTACTTAGGGTTGGGTCTTGTGCAGGGTGGGTCCGATTGGCTGAAGGATTAGAAGTAAAAGGAAACATATTTAATAATGGACTGAAAGATAAATTTAACTGATTGTTTATTATGTTCTGTTTTGAATTAATACACTTTTTAATTTCTAGCGACTCTAAATTATCAAGACGGAGACCTACTTTGTTGACGTGTAAAATTTTTGTTCCCGATTGCATATTAAATTGATGATCATTAAGTACTAAGTGTTCTGCGAATTCTGAAAAATTATCATTGTTTATACATCTAATATGTTCTTTTACTCTAGTCTCAAATTTCCGTCCTGTTTTTCCTATGTAGACTGCAGAGCAGTTGTAAGGAGTATAAATACTCCTTACGACACTCAAATCACACGGCATTGGATTCGGTACAGATGGTGACCTTCGGTGCGCGCGCACCGACACTGTCGCCCCATCGGCAGAGATGAAAAGTACGGGTGCGTGCGCAACAATTCTATCTATATTCCCGTCGAAGGCCGTTCGAGCTGCGCGCGCCTCAGACGACCGTATCGCCATCGGCAGATATGAGAATTAGAGGTGCGCGCGCGGCGATTTTCGTCTTCTCTCCCATCGAAGGCCGTTCCGACCTGCGCGCGCACCGACAGTTTCGCCCCATCGGCAGATATGAGAATTAGAGGTGCGCGCGCGGCGATTTTCGTCTACTCTCCCGCCGTTCCGATCTATCGGCGCGCGCAAGTGACGCCGAGTTGATGTCTGGATTCCCGCCGGCTTTTTTTTCGGTTTGGACTTTGAAAGTATTTTGATCGGAGAAAAATAATATCGAATGTGGTGCGATAGAATAATTAATTGAAAATAAAGTAACGGATTAATTGAAAATAAAGTAACTTCAGATCGTTGACAACTTTTTATTCAAAATGTGGAGGTATTAGTAACTTAATTATCTTTCACAATTAAACAGTGGTTGAAAGAACTGTAAGCTAGCACAAAATATAAATTTATTATGGATCAAAAAGATACGTGTTCACACTACACTTGTTAGAATGATAACTCCAGTGATTAATAATCAAGTGTTGAGAGTGAAAAGTAAAATAACCATAGACAGCTAATGTTGATCGGTGTTAATTTTTATCAGAATAAAGTTTAAATATTTTTTAATTTTTGCTTTAAAGCATCTTTTTAAAGTTTCGTGTAATTGATATTAATATTGACTGTGATTAATTTGTAAAAGCGTTATAATAATGGACGATTTAGAATATCCTGGAATGATTCTACTTTGATGGCTCCCCTCCGAGCCAATCGAACTGCTTGGCCTGTAGCTAATATCGAAAGCTTCTTCTTGCCCGAGTTTAAGATCGACTGTGACACGCACAGCAAGCAATTGAAACATTTGGATGCTATCTCCAAGGGTGCATTTCGCAAAGTACACTAAGTACATCATGTTGATATGAAATTTAATCTTTTTAAAAGGATCAATAATATTTTAAATAATACACCAAGATGGACTATCTGACATTTTTATTTAATACTAATAAAAAAATTCAATCTACTACCTTTTGTTTTACAATGTTTGAATTAAGAAATATATTACTTGTGGTATTGCCATAATTTAACACCCTCTCTCAATTTTCTATTATAAAGATCAATAATGAAAATTGCATATTTTCACATTTTATACAATTATATCTTAACAGTTTTAACACAATATGAATACAAGATAATATAAAGAACATATGAAATCAATAATGGATGTACTGAATATATGAATACAAATGTTACATTCAAATGTCTAAATTCTCAAGTTTAATAAATCCTTCAAATTTGAAAATGTAACTAAAGTCAGTGACTTTGTGAAAATATCAGATACGTTGTCATGAGTCGATACATATTTCACCAAAACTTGTCCTTTTTCAATTAGGTCCCTTATGAAGTGATATTTGATATCAATGTGCTTTGATCGCTTATTACTTTCATAGCTTTTACTCAAATGAGACAGGATCATTCGCTTCAGCGAGAAAACTGTAAGCTGAATATAGTTTAAAATCTTTAAATTTTTCTGGAATCTTGATAGTCCTTTGAGGTCTTTCAAACTCTGTATCTGACTGATTATTGTCCATACCATCTCCTGTTAAATTACCAGACAAGTCAAGATTTCTTTCATCTTCATATTCAATTATTTTCTCTGTAATGTCATCTGTAGGTGTGAACTCTACAATTTCTTCATTTGTTTGAACTTCGGAATCTTCTAATAAGCTCAAACGTTCACTTGCATCTTCGTCATCTACTGTATTATTCAATATATTTCCTTTTATAGTACTCTTTTCAAAATCGGGTTTAAATATAATATTTCTTGAAATTTCAATTTTTCTTTCAGTTGGAAAGTAAATTCTATAACCTTTAATATTTTCTCCATAGCCTACAAATATCCCTTTCTTACTTTTTGCATCCCACTTTCTTCTATGTTGCTTTGGAACTAATACATATGCTTCTGATCCAAACGTATGTAATCCTTTTAAGTCCGGAGATTCTTTGAACCACAATTCAAATGGAGTTTTTTCTTTCACAGTACTTGTTCCACTTAGATTAATAACATATACTGCTGTTGCGACAGCTTCAGCCCAGAGTTCTTTTTTCAAATTCTTTGCCTGTAGCATAGTTCTTGCTAGTTCCACGACTGTCCTATTTTCTCTTTCAATTCGTCCATTTTGCTGAGGCGTATAGGTACATGACTTTTGATGCCTTATTCCTTTGTCTTCCAAGAATTTAGTGACTTCTTTATTTACTTCTTCTAAACCTTGGTCGGTTCTAAGGATTTGTACTCTATTTCCTGTGACACTTGCAGCCAACTCCAAGAATGCTTTGATTTTGTTCGTAGCTTCTGATTTGTTCTTCAAAAAGTAAACACTTCTATAGTGACTATAATCATCTTTCAACAGTAGAAAATATCTAGAATTTCCAATCGAAGTTTCTTCCATTGGTCCGCAAACGTCTGCATGAATTATTTCTCCAGGTAATTTAGCAATTCTTGTGCTTCTTTCAAATGGTTATATATGTTGCTTACCAAAAATACAGGCTTCACAATAGAAGTTTTTTACATCTTGAAACTTTATGTCATGTGCCTTTAAAATCGTTCTAACTTGATAAATGTTTTGATGGGCTAATTTTTCATGCCATGTAAGTAAATTTTCTGTTTTTCCACTATAAGTTCCCAGAAAAGCACTCTCTTCAATTTGGAGTATTAACTTGTACATTTTACCCTCTCTTTTTCCGAGAATCTTAACTTCATTGTTTTTAATAATTTTACAACTATTTCTCTCCATTTCAAAGATATAACCCTTCTCAGTCACTGCACTAATCGAGAATAGATTACATTTCAAGTCTGGAACAAACAAAACAGATTTTAACTCGCCATCTGTCCATCTTCTTCCATCGTAGGTTTTTACTTGTATATCACCTCGACCCAAAGCTTCTATGACGCTTCCATTTGCAATTTTTATTTTAATGGGATTCATCAATTCTTTATAATTATAGATACATTTCTTGTTGTGAGTCATGTGCTCACTTGCCCCTGAATCAGCATACCAGTCTTGATCTAACAATTCTTCTTCACCAATCAATCCAATACTTGTATATGCTGAGCGATGATATTTTGGTTTCCTTTGTTGCACGTTTTCTTTTTGATAGCAATCTTTGGCTTTATGATTTGGTTTGTTACAATGAAAACATAGCTTCAAATCAAAATTCCTTTTAAAATAGCAGTCTTTAGCCAGGTGTCCAGTCTTTCGACAAATATTACAGTTTTTATTATTTACAAATAGTTTCATTTTATTATTGTCTTGAAATTTTTTGCTTGTATATGCAGACTCCGTTTTCATATTTTGACTTTTCATTCTTCCTTCTTCTATGTATAATCTGCTAATAAGTTCGTTGACACTTTGTTTATCTGAAGGAACAGATTCCCACGCACTTATAAAATAATTAAATTTAGGCGGTAGTCCCATCAATATTTTGGTCATGAACATCTGAACAGAAATATCTTCCTTGTGCTGTTTTAATTGAGTTCTAATTTCCTCCAATCCAGAAATGTAGGAAGAAATTTCTTGGCCATCATAAGTGTAATTGAAAAATTTCTTCTGCAACATATGAATGCTTACTTCTGATTTGTGCTCGTAGACTGAGCAAAGCTTACACCACATTTCCTTTGCATTTTCACATGTGAGAATATGGGACATAGGGCCATCTTCTACTCTGCTGACAATGATTTCTTGAGCTTTTAAATCTTTCTTTTTGTAATCCGTGCTCTCTTTAATATAAATGCTTTCATTTGTGTCATCCTTGTTTTTGATTGGCGGGTTTTCACTTAACACTTCAAATACTCCTTTGCTTAATAAGGTTATTTTTGTTTGAAATTTCCAAACATTCCAATTTTCACTGCCTTTTAGAATTATCGATGGTGAATTTTCCATCTTGTTATATTTTAAATTCAACATTCAAATTCACTATTTAAATCTACTATATCTCAATCTACTATATTTCAATCCACTATTTTTTGCATTTGTTATGAGCTGCTGGGCCCATAACCTATGAAATTTAATCTTTTTAAAAGGATCAATAATATTTTAAATAATACACCAAGATGGACTATCTGACATTTTTATTTAATACTAATAAAAAAATTCAATCTACTACCTTTTGTTTTACAATGTTTGAATTAAGAAATATATTACTTGTGGTATTGCCATAATTTAACAGTTGAATCTAAGAAATTGCTTGCTCTGAGGATTCTGCTCGAGCTCAGATAGTATCCGAGAATTGTTTAAAGCAAGTAAGGGACGAGGTGCATATACAAGAGGTCTGCGGTCGCCATCCTTCATTGTGAGCTGTTTTCCGAAATGACAGACTGGAGGGAAGCTGTACATAGTCACTGAATTCATTTCCGGTGGTGAATTGTCCCATCTCTTGGAGAAGTATTTAGTGCTTCTCGAAGAGTCGGTTCGATGCGACACCGACAAACCCTTACAAGGCTCCAGGTACCGTCACACTCTTTTTGTTTATTTTTTTGTAGAGGTTCAAGATGACACACGCGGTATAAAATATTAATTAACTTATTTACGATATATCTCAAATTATTGATTACTAACAAAAATAAATTGTATTGACCTTTCGTTGTAGTCATGTATGT
This sequence comes from Molanna angustata, assembly GCA_963576475.1. Taxonomy (NCBI): domain Eukaryota; kingdom Metazoa; phylum Arthropoda; class Insecta; order Trichoptera; family Molannidae; genus Molanna; species Molanna angustata. The sequence continues at coordinate 25,042,108 of OY754981.1, read as the reverse complement.
AATTGTATCTATGTATAAATTGTATTGAAATTGTATTGACGGCGTGACAACCCATTCAAGTGACCGAGAAATATATTTTGCTAAACCTTAATGTATATATTATTCAACTACCTTAACTTGCAACGAAGACATCCCCTGACGGTGAGAGCGTAGCTCGAACCTGAGCAGCCGGCAAAGAAGGGCCAACAATAGGACCTTCACACAGTCTCCACATGTCAGTTGGTATACGCCGGAGTTTTCCATTTTATTATCTTTATCTTTGGAATTCATTAAACTTTTTCCAATATTATTGTCAGTGTAAAATGCCGGTCTTATGTCTTTTGGTAAGAAATTTGAGACTAATTGGGATAAATTATTAACAAACAATATGCGTCTCCATCTATATTCATCTTTTTTGATATTTGTATTATAACTATGTAGGTATCTATTGACGTTAATATTTTTTATTTTTTTATTTAAAATAGAGTCTATCAATTTACTGTTATAACCATTATTGTATGCAATCTGTTTTATTGTATTTAGTTCTTTATTAAAATTATTTGATGATAGTGGTATATTTAGTAATCTATGGACCATGGAATGATAAGCGGAATGTTTATGGGATGCTGGATGGTTGGATGTATTGTGGATAGTTGTATCTGTATAGGTCGGTTTTCGATATATATCAAATTCAATTTTATTATTTACTATTGTCAATTTTAAATCTAAAAAATTAAGTGTTTTTTCCTTTTCTATTTCCAATGTGAACTGAATCTTAGGGTGAAACGAGTTTATAAAATTTAAGAGCAGCTTTAATTGTCGATCAGTACCGGTAAAAATGCAAAATATATCGTCCACGTATCTCTTCCATAAAAATGTATATTTCAATAAAACCGAATTTGATCCAAATATTTTATTTTCTAAGAAATCTACAAAAATGTCGGCTATAAGTGGACTTGTACGGGCTCCCATTGGTAATCCTTCTTTTTGTTGGTAAACAACATTATCATACTGGAAATAGTTTTGACTCAAGCAAACCTCTAATAATCGTTTCAAATCATTTGTTATATCTAAGGGGAGATCCGAGTTGTTAAGTAAACTGTCTATTATGTTTTTGCTTTCTTTTATTGGTATATTAGTAAAGAGACTTATTATATCAAAAGATATAAGTTTGGCATTACTTGGAATCAATAAGTCTTTAATTGTATTTACTAGTTCAATGGAATTTTTAACTGTAAATTTAGGTTTGAATATGTTTGCTTGATTTATTATGTTAACAATATGGGCTGATAGTTTAAATGATGGGGAATTACAACACGATACTACCGGGCGAATGGGTTTTTCCTGTTTGTGTATTTTTAAAAGGCCGTATAACTTGGGTGTTTTTGGATTCATATCTACTAACTGATTTGGGCGTATCTTTTTTATTATATCACTCTTACAAAGTTTTAAAGCGCTCTTTACGGCATCTTGATACTTATTCGTCGGATCTTTTTCTAGCTTTATGAAGTCGTCGTTGTTTAAAAAAATTTGCATTTTATTTCTATAGTCAACGCCGTTCATTATAACAATTGAATTACCTTTATCCGCTTTCGTTATTACAATTTGGTTTTCTTTGACAGTTTTTTGAATATTTTTTAACACAATATGATCATTATTTTTATGTGGTGTGGAAAATTTTACTGAATTAACTTTTATAATTTCCGAACATTTATAATGGTAAGTTTTGGGGCAATTGTATAACGCTGTCTCTAAGTCTACTGCTAAATTTTCTATTGCTGTGATATTGTTATTTTTATGAATATTATGTTTAAGACCCTTTGATAATAAATCTAACTCTGGTTGACTAAACGATTGTGAGGATAAATTGATTACACGATCATAGAATTCATGGACTTGATTAACTTGTTTATCTGTTCTAACTGTTTTGTTATTAATAAGAGTACTTAGCTTTTTGTCGAGTTTCACTTTCTTCTTGAAGGCGTCTATACTCGCGAAGTCACGAACTTTATCGTCCAAGATGTCCCATTCAATCGGATGTAAGATTGACACCAACTCTGTAAGCACGTCGTAGATTTCTTGTTAGCACGTCGTCACATTCTGTTTCAGTTGAAAGTTAGCCTGATGAGGGAACGGTTAGTTCCGAAACCGGTCGCATCGTTTCAACCAAAAAACGGTTAATACAAAGTTATATCTTTAAATTTAATTTGTTAAATATGAACCTCAAAGTTAACATTCAAACATTCGCCCGGTAGTATCGTGTTTTAATTCCCCATCATTTAAACTATCAGCCCATATTGTTAACATAATAAATCAAGCAAACATATTCAAACCTAAATTTACAGTTAAAAATTCCATTGAACTAGTAAATACAATTAAAGACTTATTGATTCCAAGTAATGCCAAACTAATATCTTTTGATATAATAAGTCTCTTTACTAATATACCAATAAAAGAAAGCAAAAACATAATAGACAGTTTACTTAACAACTCGGATCTCCCCTTAGATATAACAAATGATTTGAAACGATTATTAGAGGTTTGCTTGAGTCAAAACTATTTCCAGTATGATAATGTTGTTTACCAACAAAAAGAAGGATTACCAATGGGAGCCCGTACAAGTCCACTTATAGCCGACATTTTTGTAGATTTCTTAGAAAATAAAATATTTGGATCAAATTCGGTTTTATTGAAATATACATTTTTATGGAAGAGATACGTGGACGATATATTTTGCATTTTTACCGGTACTGATCGACAATTAAAGCTGCTCTTAAATTTTATAAACTCGTTTCACCCTAAGATTCAGTTCACATTGGAAATAGAAAAGGAAAAAACACTTAATTTTTTAGATTTAAAATTGACAATAGTAAATAATAAAATTGAATTTGATATATATCGAAAACCGACCTATACAGATACAACTATCCACAATACATCCAACCATCCAGCATCCCATAAACATTCCGCTTATCATTCCATGGTCCATAGATTACTAAATATACCACTATCATCAAATAATTTTAATAAAGAACTAAATACAATAAAACAGATTGCATACAATAATGGTTATAACAGTAAATTTAATTTAATTTTTTAGTAATTTTATTTTAATTTTTTTATTTGACTCTATTTTAAATAAAAAAATAAAAAATATTAACGTCAATAGATACCTACATAGTTATAATACAAATATCAAAAAAGATGAATATAGATGGAGACGCATATTGTTTGTTAATAATTTATCACAATTAGTCTCAAATTTCTTACCAAAAGACATAAGACCGGCATTTTACACTGAAAATAATATTGGAAAAAGTTTAATGAATTCCAAAGATAAAGATAATAAAATGGAAAACTCCGGCGTATACCAACTGACATGTGGAGACTGCTCTGCAGTCTACATAGGAAAAACAGGACGGAAATTTGAGACTAGAGTAAAAGAACATATTAGATGTATAAACAATGATAATTTTTCAGAATTCGCAGAACACTTAGTACTTAATGATCATCAATTTAATATGCAATCGGGAACAAAAATTTTACACGTCAACAAAGTAGGTCTCCGTCTTGATAATTTAGAGTCGCTAGAAATTAAAAAGTGTATCAATTCAAAACAGAACTTAATAAACAATCAGTTAAATTTATCTTTCAGTCCATTATTAAATATGTTTCCTTTTACTTCTAATCCTTCAGCCAATCGGACCCACCCTGCACAAGACCCAACCCTAAGTACCCCCACCCTACCTCTACCTCCGCCCCCATAGATTTCTTGTAAGCACGTCGTCACATTCTGTTTCAGTTGAAAGTTAGCCTGATGAGGGAACGGTTAGTTCCGAAACCGGTCGCATCGTTTCAACCAAAAAACGTGGTTAATACAAAGTTATATCTTTAAATTTAATTTGTAATGATTTCATTTAAAAATTCATGAGTACCAATCTCATACAAAAAAATTGTCTTAACGAATGTTTGTGATATAATGTAGATTTGTGTAGATTAATCTACTAAAACAAAAACAATCATACACAAAAAATGCCTCTAACACAGCCTTGTAATGCCCAATCAATACGCATGGTAAAATTTATAAACCACGATTGGAAGACGCGTGCCTTGAATTGAACACGTATTAGCAGGAACAGTTTGCGTTGCTAAACCGTGTGCATTTGGAAGACACATGCCTTGAATTCAACACTAGTTTTGAAGTGCATTAGCGCAACAAACTAGTGCCTAATTCGAGGCAGTACTTGCCTCCTAATCAACACGGAAAGGTAAATACGCTACCCGGAAGACCACCCAAGAGATGGAAGGATAGTTGGACTTAGTCATCCCAGGAGGCATAGTTTCTGAAGAACAGACCAACTAGGTCTACTTAACGAAGAAGAAGAAGACTGAATTGATCAAACTACATTCAGTTACTTTAAATAAAAGGTACCAGGTTCGTTATAATATAGTTCGTATAGAGACAGTAAAGATTACTTACGATATTAAATGCTATATTTTAGTTAACTTTTCAGAGATACAATATAAATTCACTTAATAATAAACATATGAAATTAACAAGAAGGAGTAGAGATTGGCATTGAATTGCGTTTCTTGTGCGTTCAGTTAAATATCTCCCTATCGCCAAATACCAGAAAGATCGATGCTCGCTGATTGGATACTGGGAGGAGTACGCAACCATTTGACAGGGCGGCCGCTGTGCCCCCACACTGATCCCTGGATACCTACAGTTGAAAATAGTGAAGAATGAATTCAGGACCAAGACCAGGGGGCAAGCCTGGTCTACCGGCGGAATCAAAACCATCCATGTTTACCTACATCATGGATATAATTATCTAATGGAGCTCTAAGATATTATAGACCTCCATATGACAATTATATCCAATATATGGGAAAACATGGATGGTTTTGATTCTGCCAGTTGACCAGACTTGCCTCCCAGGTCTTGTATTCACGGATGTGGTTTTGTATACTCAGTCATTTTGCATACCCATTTCGTTGTTCTTGCAAGTTTGGTAATTTAATAAAAAAAGAACAAATTTTAATATGAAAAAAATATTCAACTGTTTACTAATCATTTAAGAGTAAAATTTTGATTGGAGTAAGTAAATTGCTTATTTCGACATTTAAAATAATAGTTTTATATCGGTATTGGTCATGGTTTTGCACCCCTGTTCTGCATTTGTCACCAGTTTTGCAGTGACACGTGCAGTTCTACAATATTTTCGCTCATCAATATTAAATAAAATCACAAGAAATTTTGAAGTATTATTTAAAATTGATCACTCGTCAGATCACAAATACGTACCGGATTTTGAAAGAAATATTTAATATTAGATTATGATGTAATGTTGAAATATACATATACATGGTCTGTCTGATATTATGTGTGTTCCCGTTCTTCGCAAAGCTCAATTTTATTTTATTTTTATTAATGTGAGTTTGAATTCCATGGTCATATTCATTTCTTATATACAACAATCTTTATGAGAAAAGTGCTTTAATATGGTGCCTGTTGCAGCGTACCTATTTATTAATTCGATATTCCATCAATATCTAAATTATTTTTTACTCTCCACACTATGGGATAGTGGAGAGTCATGATTTCACAATTTTTAAGCGTATTTTTTACATCAATTTCTCAATGGGTATCATGTAGAGAGTGCACACTATGAGGTCCGTCGTGATTTGTTTATATGTATGGCGTACGGATTATCCATTTTGTGTACTCTCTACAGCCCAAACTATAAGTCCGATCGACTTCATATTTACATCATATGTGTAAAGTGCATAGACCAAGAGTTGATTAGTTTTTCATAGACAACTTTTAATTTCTTCTCTATGATTTCATCATTTACGTAGTTTTTTTCTGTAATCTCTAAAACCCTAACTAAAAGTTCGATTGCCTTCATATGCATATCATATAATATGTAAAGTCCATAAACTTAGAGCTGATTAGTTTTCCATAGATATCCATTAATTTATTCTCTATGATTTATTTTGATACAACAAAAATACACTCATCAAAAATGCATTCAAGGATTATCAAAATTTAAAGAAAAAATCTATGGTCTGCCACAACAATGTGAAATAAATTTCATATTTGTATGACAAATTAATGTATATCAGAAGAATACTTACTTTACTTTTCGTGTGGTGTATCAGATTATAGTCTTGGTTCCAGTGCTGAGAGCCAGTCCACCGCCTCTGTTTTCGCCTCATGTATATCTTGGAGGCTTCCGTTAAATTTCTTTAGCTGGCACTCTAGGACCACGTGTTTCACAGACTGCTCAGCTCCACACTCACAGTCAGGATTATCTCTTTTTCCCCACCGCCAGAGTAAGTAATTACAGCAGCCTTGTTCTGTCCTCACTCTGTTTTGCTGTACCCAAACCCTCCGTGGCAGGTCGAAACCAGGTACTCGAGTTGCAGGGTCTACTATTAAATGTTTATTTTGAGTATTTTCTGTAGCCCATCTTTCTCTCCAGATACCTTCTAAATTAAAACCATCTTCCTCCACTGTCCATATGGGTTTTCGGGATTTTAATCTTTTCTCGGGTGGGTGAAAAATATCATTAAATACTGGCAATTGGGATTTTTTCCTGATGTTTTTTATTTCTCTGACTGTGGAATGGGCTCTACGGAGATCTGGTGGAGCAATATTAGACAGTACCGGTAACCATTGAGTTGGGGTCGATTTTATGGTACCCGTTATAGTCCTCATTGTCTTGTTTAGCTCGACATCAATCTTGCCACAGTGAGCACTCCTTCCCCATATCGGAGAACAGTATTCTGCTGAGCTATATACTAACGCCATTGCTGACGTGCGCAATGTTGTCGCTCTGCTACCCCATGAAGTTCCTGCCAGTTTGCTTATAATATTATTTCTAGCTTTAATCTTATTTTTAACTCCCTCAGTATGAGCTCTGTATGTCAGGGATCTATCCATTTTCACACCCAGGTATTTTGGATTTTTCTCATTTGGGATCCGCTCACCACACATCTGGAAATTCAATTCTCTTTCTGATTCTTTGTTATTCAGATGTAAAGCTAATCCGACTGTTTTCTTCGGGTTCGGGCGCAAATGCCAATTCTCTAGGTATTTTTGGAATTTGTCTAGATCAGCATTTAAAGTTGACTCCAGCTCCTCAAAGGTTTTCGCCTGAGCCACCAGCGCCACGTCGTCTGCGTATATGAACTTTCTGGACACTGTATTTGGGATGTCTGCCGTGTTGAGATTGAAAAGGAGTGGATACAGCACTGATCCCTGTGGTAGTCCATTTTGTAATATTTTTGTGCCACTCGTTTTACCCTCTAAGTATACTTTTATTCTTCTATTAGTCAGAATGCTTTCCAGCAGTTCAACAGATTTTCTACATTTGATTGTCCTCGCAAACTTGAGGATTAAACCTCTTCTCCAGACAGTATCATAAGCTGCTGTTAGGTCCAAGAGTACTAAGCCTGACTTCTTCGCTCTTTGAAAGCCATTTTCCACATGTGTTGTTAGTGCGATGACTTGTTCACAGGTACTGCGGCCCTCGCGGAAGCCCGCCTGTTCTACTGGGAGGTATTTTTCAATTTCCGTAGTATATCTTTCCGACAGTACCCTCTCAAAGAGCTTGTACACAACCGATAGCAGGGAAATTGGTCTGTAGTTTTTGGGATCTTCAGCTGGTTTACCTGGTTTTAGGATGGCGATAACCTTAGCATCCTTCCATGTTTTGGGTAATTGTCTTGAATCTATCACCAGTGAAAAATATTTTGCAATCCACGCTACAGCCCTATCACCCAAGTTAATTAAAAATTCGGGGAGAATGTTATCATCTCCTGCCGCTTTGCCTTTTTTCATGTGTTTTATGGCAGACTTTAGTTCGTCTATATTTACTTCGTCTGCCATTGAGGAATGCGGGGAGCAGTTTTGCAGCTCATATCTTATCTGTTCGCGCACAGAGCGTTTTTGTTGTGCACTAGGCTTAATGTTACTTGTTTTAGATATGGTGTTTGCTACTTGGTTTACATTGACAGCTCTTTCCCTCTTATTGGTTGATGCTGCGACCAACTTGCGTAATATTGACCAGCTTTTCCGGCTAGAGTGGGTGAAGTCCATTTGCTCAACGGTCTCGATCCATCTCTTGTGTCTTTCCACATTTAGGAGGTTTATCAGGTAATTTGCTGACTCCTCATCTCCTGTTTCTTTGTACTCCTTAAAAGCCTCCTCACATTCTTGGTTCCATCCTGGTACATAGTTCTTGCGGAAACTTCTGGGTATTGCTTTTTTCGCTGCTGTTAACATTAATTTTTCAAATCTTAAGTAATTCTGCAGTTCAGGCTTTATTCTATTTACTTTACCCTCGAGAAGCTATTATCACAATATACAGAATATCATACAGAAGCTATTATCAGAAGAATAATAGCTTCTGTATGGGAAAATTGATTGATCTACTTCATATTGATATTGTCATTTGGGAATCTTATATTTGTTTAAGAATCTAATAGAAATGTTTATTAAAATACATTTAGAACTTTATAAAAATGCATTTAGTGATTGTCAACATTTCAAGAAGAAATAATGAACACTTTGGTATGGGGAGTTCAGTGTTGGCTAAAACCCACTCGTTTCAAATCGTTTCGAAAAAAATAACTTAGATACTTTGGATATTAATAAAGAAAAATATTCCTTCAATTCCTTCAATTATATTCCGTAAATATTCTTGTAGAAAAATAACAAACACACCCCGATTTTTTTAATTTATCTTATATTACTAATATTCTTATTAATTCGGGGATAAATGGTTCGACACAAAATCGTCGGAATGTGTTTGAAATACGAAATCATTTCACATTTCAATGAAGAATCAATGACACAATACAATATATACAATATCCCAACTTCGTCTCTATTGAGATGTTGAAAAAATGTTTGTCAATAATAATATCATTTGACTCCCGAAAGGGAAAAAAATCCAATGTTTGCGTATATGCAATTAAAAAAGAATATTCGATTTTTTTTCCTGATAATAGGCGTACATCGAAGACGGACATCGAAGTACATGTCAGACCTCTTTAACTTTCTCATTAAATGATTATTTTCAGACAGACACAACAATGATCTTATTTTTTACAAACTTATTACAATAATACAACTCTGCATATTTCGGTCTTGTCAAATGGTATGATATTCTGTCGTTAATAATTAATAAATAATAATAATATCAAAAGCAAACAATAGAGTGAAATGTAACCGGCTTAGCCCGGTGGAAGGGGCCCCACCAACCCGTTTTAAGGTAAAAGTTTAAAGGTTAAGAAATCTACGCAGCTATGGAATGAGACGGTTGGTACAACTGATGGTGGTATGTATGTTTAAAACGCCGATTCAAAATAACGCTTATCCGCACAATAGACAATGAGACAATTTATTACAGAAAAACATTGATACAAAAAAAATATGTATAAATAAAAAGACAGGCCAACGGAGATAAGTAATTCCATTGTTTGTTGGGACCCGATATATACCTAACTATTCAGAACTATACTGTTTTGTGTGACCCTGGCAACCTTCCCGAATCAAAATAGTTGTATATTTTTTTATATTAAATAACATAAGTACAACATTTTTTTTAAAAATTATAATTAGTTAATTTTTTATAAAATGTGTCTCACTAGGTCAGAAAAATAGGTTTTTTTTTTTATAAAAAAAATGAATATGTCCTTGTTAAACAAGTACATATACATCTTCCTACGTTCCCTAAAATAAGCAGATAAATGCTTGTGCTTAGGTAAACGAAATCGGTCAAGGCAGGATTCGAACTCGCGACCACTGGATTACTAGCCCAGCGCGCTAACCGCTTCGCCACCGACCCATCTAAACCCATCGTTTATCTTATATGAAAATAATGGGAGTCTTTTAACTCTCGAACTTGTTCATTTAATTCTTACTCCTTCTACACATATATAATGTGTACATTGGCAGGATTTTCGCGAAACGGTAAGTCCTTCAAACCAACCAGAGTTATCGTAAATATGCAATACAATGTGTAATATGTCAAGAAGATAATGACATGACAATAAAAATAAAGATTACAAAAATAACAAAAGAAAAGTAAATAAATAAATAAGAAAAAGACAAAAAAGATTGGATATAATCAATTATATGAATAAAAATAAACATATTCAAAAATCATTAGAAATTTAATAACCTTATAATACAATATGTTGATTTATATTTTGGAAGATGAATGCGCAAATGAACGAATTTACGACAGATCAAATGAGCCTATGAACCAATATACGAAAAACGAGTTAGCAAATGAATGAGTGAACAAATATACGAAAGAATATATGAGCAAATGAGCGAATATACGACAAAACGAATTAGTTAATGATTCATATATGAAAGAGCAAATTAGCAAATGAATGAGTGAACAAGTATACGAAAGAATAAATGAGTTAATGAACGAATATACGACATAACGAATTAGTTAATGATTCATATATGAAAGAGCAAATTAGCAAATGAATGAGTGAACAAGTATACGAAAGAATAAATGAGTTAATGAACGAATATACGACATAACGAATTAGTTAATGATTCATATATGAAAGAGCAAATTAGCAAATGAATGAGTGAACAAGTATACGAAAGAATAAATGAGTTAATGAACGAATATACGACATAACGAATTAGTTAATGATTCATATATGAAAGAGCAAATTAGCAAATGAATGAGTGAACAAGTATACGAAAGAATAAATGAGTTAATGAACGAATATACGACATAACGAATTAGTTAATGATTCATATATGAAAGAGCAAATTAGCAAATGAATGAGTGAACAAGTATACGAAAGAATAAATGAGTTAATGAACGAATATACGACATAACGAATTAGTTAATGATTCATATATGAAAGAGCAAATTAGCAAATGAATGAGTGAACAAGTATACGAAAGAATAAATGAGTTAATGAACGAATATACGACATAACGAATTAGTTAATGATTCATATATGAAAGAGCAAATTAGCAAATGAATGAGTGAACAAGTATACGAAAGAATAAATGAGTTAATGAACGAATATACGACATAACGAATTAGTTAATGATTCATATATGAAAGAGCAAATTAGCAAATGAATGAGTGAACAAGTATACGAAAGAATAAATGAGTTAATGAACGAATATACGACATAACGAATTAGTTAATGATTCATATATGAAAGAGCAAATTAGCAAATGAATGAGTGAACAAGTATACGAAAGAATAAATGAGTTAATGAACGAATATACGACATAACGAATTAGTTAATGATTCATATATGAAAGAGCAAATTAGCAAATGAATGAGTGAACAAGTATACGAAAGAATAAATGAGTTAATGAACGAATATACGACATAACGAATTAGTTAATGATTCATATATGAAAGAGCAAATTAGCAAATGAATGAGTGAACAAGTATACGAAAGAATAAATGAGTTAATGAACGAATATACGACATAACGAATTAGTTAATGATTCATATATGAAAGAGCAAATTAGCAAATGAATGAGTGAACAAGTATACGAAAGAATAAATGAGTTAATGAACGAATATACGACATAACGAATTAGTTAATGATTCATATATGAAAGAGCAAATTAGCAAATGAATGAGTGAACAAGTATACGAAAGAATAAATGAGTTAATGAACGAATATACGACATAACGAATTAGTTAATGATTCATATATGAAAGAGCAAATTAGCAAATGAATGAGTGAACAAGTATACGAAAGAATAAATGAGTTAATGAACGAATATACGACATAACGAATTAGTTAATGATTCATATATGAAAGAGCAAATTAGCAAATGAATGAGTGAACAAGTATACGAAAGAATAAATGAGTTAATGAACGAATATACGACATAACGAATTAGTTAATGATTCATATATGAAAGAGCAAATTAGCAAATGAATGAGTGAACAAGTATACGAAAGAATAAATGAGTTAATGAACGAATATACGACATAACGAATTAGTTAATGATTCATATATGAAAGAGCAAATTAGCAAATGAATGAGTGAACAAGTATACGAAAGAATAAATGAGTTAATGAACGAATATACGACATAACGAATTAGTTAATGATTCATATATGAAAGAGCAAATTAGCAAATGAATGAGTGAACAAGTATACGAAAGAATAAATGAGTTAATGAACGAATATACGACATAACGAATTAGTTAATGATTCATATATGAAAGAGCAAATTAGCAAATGAATGAGTGAACAAGTATACGAAAGAATAAATGAGTTAATGAACGAATATACGACATAACGAATTAGTTAATGATTCATATATGAAAGAGCAAATTAGCAAATGAATGAGTGAACAAGTATACGAAAGAATAAATGAGTTAATGAACGAATATACGACATAACGAATTAGTTAATGATTCATATATGAAAGAGCAAATTAGCAAATGAATGAGTGAACAAGTATACGAAAGAATAAATGAGTTAATGAACGAATATACGACATAACGAATTAGTTAATGATTCAATATAATGAAAGAGCAAATGAAAGAATAAATAAATCATATAAATAATATTTTTTTAGGTATTTCGGAAGATCGGTGTGTATCCTTCGTTGGGCACTCAACGTTACAAATATATAAGTTATCTTTTAGCAGGGGGTCATATCAGGGAATCCTTTACCAGACCTTTGCCTAAAATATCATCTTAACAAATTCAAAACAGTTCCCTTACAATACCAAATAAAAAAGGATCTTTGTTTAAATTGTGTCTTATAAAGGGAGACAATTTATACTGAATCAACACAAAGTTATTTTGTTGTTTTGTTATTCTGTATATAAGAAAACCAAAGATATTTTAGAATTTTTTTAAAAACATGAATCAATTGAATTTTGAACAAAAACTGATTTTAAAATTGCATTCAAATATATTGCATCTTCGATTTACTTAAAATTCATGATTTAAAGAATTAGGCATATTTTATTGTAATTCATATTAAAAAAATTTTCGATTTACATACAAATTTCTACAAGTAGGGAAACAAGCCAAAAATTAAATAATATTTCTAGCGCAGTTCAGTGGTGACATCTGTGTGAGACACCGTCACCTCATTTATTAGGACTGTTGTTTTCAATGTTTAAAAATAAACCTTTCTCAATAGATGGCGTTACAAAAAAGGTTTTTACTTCATAGATGGCAACAGTAATAATGTCTTATTTTCAGGTGAATTGTAACACATTATTCAAATATATACATAGAACTTTCAAAAATTACATTGATAAGGGAACTCAATAAGAAGGCATAATTGGTGAACGTTACGGAAGCGCAAAAAGTGATCACGTAAATCAGCCGATGACAGGTCGTAAGCCCTGTAGATGCCTTGAGTTCCTGGTTCTTCTATAATATCCCAACATCGTCTCTATTGATATGTTAAAAGTTTGTCAGTAAAAATGTAATTTATATATATTAAATAAAAGAAATATTTATTTTTCCTTTTTATGGAAATGGATCCCAGGACGCCGGTATAAACTGTATTTTACTTTGTTGTTGCTTTTGTATTTATTGCTATTAACTTTATTATTTTAACTTTTATTTTTGTTATTATTACTTTGTTATTAGTTTGTTACTACATGCTATTAATTTTGTTTTACTTTTATTTTTGTTTTTTGTTATTATTTTGTTACTACATGTTATTAATTTTGTTTTACTTTTATTATTGTATTTTGTTATTATTTTGTTATTACCTACTTTGTTACTTTTTTGTTATTTTTTTTTCATTTGTTTGTAAAGTATCTACAGTATGTCGATGAATAAATTATTATTATTATGAATTCTATTCGACAATATCAAAATTCATATAAATATGAAATAAAAAATAATCCAGTAACGAATCCTGCAACGATCGATTTCGTTCACCTATAGTACAAGCATTTATGCTTTATTTAGGGAACGTGTGAGAATGTATATGTAAACAGCCTACTCGTTTAATCATTGTTGAAACAATTTAGATATCATTGTTGAAACAATTCAATTTTAGAGTTAAAAATTTATCGTGGGCCCCAACCCAATCGTTTCATAACGATATACATACACCTGTCAAGAATGACAAGTAATTTGAGTTGAAATAGATTTAAATGCACAGACAAAGGTGGTTTAGGTGTCAGAAACAAGTACAAAACTGTCATAAGTAAATATATTTGAATTAGATTGATGAATTGAAGAAATTAAAATGATACGTCTTAGTCTGTTCTTATTAACATACATAGTATAAAGTTTCTGTCGATTTCGTTACATGATATTACATTTGGTTCACAATAGGGTGCGCCTCAAAATGTAAAGAAAATAATAATTGCATTATTTATATTTCCTTTACTACGAATCAGATATTTTATACAACATGTTTCGAAGCGACCGCTATTTTTCTCGGGGCGGGTGACAACGTTGTTTAAACAGCGAATTATAATGACTAGAATTGTTTGAACTTGCCATTAATTTTATTCTATTGCCTCTATTTATTCTGCGTAGCCCATTTGATTTTTCAAGCTGTTTTTTTTTCAACTTTATCTACTTAATAACCTATTTTTTTATATTATATTACTTCTCGGGCAACTAACAGGTACTATGTCAAATATTAATTTAACACGCACCCAATAATAAGTTGCCACATTCTGGAGACTTACGATATTGCATAATTGATCACAGATCCAGACTGGATCTGTGAGACGATTTATATCGTAAGTCTCCAGAATGTGGCAACTTGTTATTGGGTGCATGTTAAATAATTATTTGACATAGTAGGTACCTATTAGTTACCCTAGAAGCTACATTAAATAAATAAATAGATAGTAAAGTACGTTCAACAGATTAACATAAACAAAATGAATAATAAATGTTTTAACAAAATATATCAATTAGATTATATAAAAGTACCTACGGTCGTGAACCTATAAAAATATTTAAATATAATAAATCCTTAACTCTAAAATAATAAATTTGTACAACAAAGAATAAAAGAAAGGTAAGGTTAGGTTAGGTATAGGTTAGACGTTTGTATATCCTAATATTGAGTTAAAGACGATTAAAATTAATATGATGAAGTGATTGGCATATTTGTAACACCGCATAAAACATGTGTCAGAGAAATTAATCGCATCAGAAGTCGTGACGAAAAAAAATGTAATTTAAATTATTAATCTGTTAATAAATGGGGCAATGGATGTTGAATTCGATGGCGAACTAAATATTCAGAATTACTTTATTATTGATTTCACTATAATCTATGTACGTCGTGACACAGAATTTTCACGATATATTTATAACCAATGTATCCCCTGATCTACATATATTTGTGGTATAAATAAAGTAGACAAAAAACTAATAGGTTATTTTAGAAAAGGACAATTTTTTCGAACAATTATTCCCCTGATTATGAAGTTACCAAGAGATGAAGAGGTTGGCGGACAAGAGGGATATGTAGAGAGATGGAGCGCTTGGTGCAAACCAATCAAAAGGTATCAAAAAAGTTTTTTTATGCTATGGGGATGGTCTTTAAGTAAATTCAAATGAGTTTAGTTTCTTACTTACTGTTTATTCAGACACTAATGAAGGCGAACTGCGTGGGAGGTTTGTCGATGGGCACATTTCGTTCGGCGTATGCGCGCGCAACTGTGTCGATGGAATAGTTTTCTGTTGCCACAATATTATGTACATTTTTTTTACCAATACCTACCTACTCTACTTTTCTGTGAGACACCGGCTTAAAATAGTGCTTCCACACTTTTCTAAAATCATCGTTCTCGGGTGTCTCGTAAGATCTGGGTAACATCAACATAATAACATCATCTCGAAAATGAGGTTCACCACCCATTCTGAATGTTGCCTTTTTAGGTGAGACGAAACTAGTGTTTGTACGTACACGTATGTGACGTGCTTCCTTTTATAAGGTAATGCATACTCGCACACCTGTCGCTGATTGTATGTATGTATGCATTTATATTAGATGGGTCGATGGCAGAGCGGTTAGCGCATTGGGTTAGTAATCCAGTAGTCGCGAGTTCGAATCGTGTCTCGACCGATTTCGTTCACCTATAGCACAAGCATTGATGCTTATTTGAGGGAACGTAGGAAGATGTATATATACTTGTTTAACAAGGAAATGTTCATTTAAAAAAAAAAAAAATATGTCAATGATAGCAATGAGTAGAAATTACCTAATACGTTTGATAAAAAGTAAAAAATCAGATCGTACTATGATCGCGGTTTTAGTGTGAACGGGCCTTTAAAATATAATAAATTGCCCCTTGACATACGTGGAGCTCAGAACATTGACACCTTCGGTAGACTTCTTAAGACTGCCTTGTTTCGTAGAGCCAACAAATAAGCTACAGCGCCCTTGTAGTGCCCTTGCGCTTTATAAATTCTATTTATTATTATTATTTTGTTGACTCCCGAACCTGCGTTTCATTTCTTATCCCCTTTTCTTCTTGGTCCATCAGTGAATCAGCTGCCCGTCCAAGGCCAGTCAACCATTAGTAGTCGCACAGTCAATTGAGAGTGATTATGATATTTCGATATGGCGTGTCTGACAAAAGTTCGTTTTCGAAATTATTTTAACATTGTTTAATATTGAGTGAACCATCATTTAATATTTGTGATAGACAATCTGCATTAAATGTATCATCAGTGTGCAGAAGTCGGCCTGAAGTGGAATTTACGTTTGATTCTCTTCCCACCACATCCCATACCGTATAATTCCAAATAACGTCATACAGGAAAATATACAGTCCACTCTTCAAAATCCTATGTTGTCAGTTCTTAGACGCAGCAGAGTGCATTGGCAACAATGATATTTAAAAACAGTAGATACGTTACTAGAGTTTAAATTCGGTAAACAAAAAGTATGGCGCATCACTTTAGTAGTTGTTTAAATGAAATCATGTAAAAGTTACATTAGAAATCTGAATGAACGACCAGATATTTCATGATGCATATTTATTCAATAACTAATATATTTATATGGTTTTTTTGAGAGAGTAGTTAAGTCATATTTGCTTGTAGCTATGCAGAGGAATTCTGTTGCTGGATTAGCTTTTTCACACAGTAAACACTTAATATAAGTTAAAAAAAAATTCATTTACAAGGACTATTGATTTCATTGTTTACAAAATAAATCAACTTCTCAATAGATGGCGTTACAAAAAGGTTTCTTCGTTATTCAGGTATAATTTCGTATTATTCAGGTGAAATGTTTGCACATTATTAAAATACATAGAACTTTCAAAAATTACATTGATAAGGGAACTCAATAAAGTCATAATTGGTGAACGTTCCGCAAGCGCATAATGTGATCACGTAAACCAGCCGAAGACAGTTCGTAAGCCCTGTAAGTGCCTGAGTTCCTGGTTCTTCTATAATATCCCAACTTCGTCTCTATTGAGATGTTATTGTCAATAAAAATATAATACAAGTTTTCTCATTCTGTCATTATTTGGTGTGAGAGATAATTATAATGTGATTGCACAAACAGGAAATGTGTCAGCAGTGTGTCTATTATTGTCTTTCTCACTTAATGCATTCTGTCGTGTGTTCTCTTTCTTGGTGATATTGTAAAGGTACCAGTTCGCTGCGCGACCGAGACAGGAGACCGAGACAGGAGACAGAGACAGGAGACTTAAAACCGTTAATAGATTGTATGAAATTGTATGAACACCAGTTCGCGAGCGAGACCGAGTCCGGAGACCGAGACAGCAAAGCGGTCTCCTCCATACAAAAGTGGTGCCTCGTGGTGTCTCTCTGAGTATCACGTGGTTTCTCTGAGAATCACGTGACCGAACAATGTCAGAGTGACATTTATCATCAATATTTCTTCAGGTTATGGTTTCATTTTTTCGCATTTTTTTGCAGTAAATTTAATACAATAGTATTTTATTTAGCTGAGAATACATTCTGAACATATTTTCATCATACAATAAATTTCTGAATCAAAATGAAAACGATCTTTCTTTCTCTCTAGTTGTGTATAATTTGTTTACAGTCATTCTTCGCTGTGTTTTGTCCAAATGTCGATTTGTTCAAGAGAACTTTGTTCTCTTAACATATCGACAAAGTTTCAAGCTAGGATACGCAAGATTTGTATGTAGGGTCTATATTTTTCACGGCTTTTCCAACTTTGAAGTAAAAAAACACCTACTTAGAGGCTTCGCAGCATATATGTATGTTCTATATACCGATTTACTCAGAATTCGGAGTAGAACATACTGTGTGTGTGTGTGTGTGCGCGTGCGTGCGTGCGTGCCTGCGTGCATGTGTGTGTGTGTGTGTGTGTGTATGTGTGTGTGTGTGTGTGTGTGTGTGTGTGTGTGTGTGTGTGTGTGAGAGTGTGTGTGTTCGTCCCATTATTTAAAAAAAAAATCCAGAGATTCTCAAACATTTTTTATTAAGAAAAATATTTTTTTATGATAAATTTATGTGTTTAACTGCCTATATTTCCAAAGTTTTTAAAAATATCGAAAAATAGCCGAAACACCTCAACTAGATAATTTAATTTTCTATAAAAAATATATTTTGTAGTAGTACATCTTTATTTTTTTTAAGTATCAAACTATTAAGTCTTCTTAGATATTTTCTCAGGCACCGGCTTAGAATAGTGCTTCCACTCTTTTCTATTATTGTTTTCGAGTGTCCCGTAAGAGCCGGGTAATCGAAAATACAACAGGCAACAATAACATCTCACATAGTTCAGCAATGAGGTTCACCACCCATTCTGAATATAGTTCCTTTTTAGGTGAGACGAGACTGGTGTGTGGGTATACACAGATATGTTGTGCTCCCTTTTATAAAGCAATGCACACCCGCACACCTTTCGCTGGTTACTCCACATTGTGGGATATGCCGTGATGGTATGAATGAATGAATGAATGAATGAAGATATTTTCTCATATAACGTGTCTATAAATGTATAAAATGTCATTGATTAAAATGGCAACAGATTTTCTTTGTTTCTATTGGTAATATCCAACTCAATTGTTAGTAATCTCTTTACAGAGTGCATTATTATTTCATTGTTGTGGACACCTCTGATGTCATATATCATTTAATAGTATAATAGCAATGTTAAACTACCATGTTCCCATGCCACAGATGAAATCTTAATGATTCATTGCTACGATTTCAAACTCAATCGATTCTCATTATGGATTTAAATTAATTCAACAATTTCACTCGCGGAAGAAACAGTTCCTACATAACATACTTCGCAGAAATCTTAGTAATATCATCTTGTTTAGAGAAGAGTAGGTAGTTCAAAATAAAATCCAGGAAATGTTTTAAGTCTATAGTAGACTAAATAGAAAATTTTGAATATCTTTTCCCCAGTACACCTAAAAAAACATTTTTGAAGTAAAGAACAGCTTATTTTTACAACTTTATTCTATTGCGTGAGTTTTTGAAATTTGAATTTGTATAATACTTTTCTCATAAAATTATTAAAAAAAAATTGTATTTTTTTTACTTGTCCTTTGCATATTTTGCTCGAGAATCAAGCGGGTGTGATGATTAAATAGTAATAGCATAGGACCTTCCCAGGCTTTTTTTATTGTGAATTACTCAAAAAAAAACTACAA
Source organism: Molanna angustata (assembly GCA_963576475.1). Taxonomy (NCBI): domain Eukaryota; kingdom Metazoa; phylum Arthropoda; class Insecta; order Trichoptera; family Molannidae; genus Molanna; species Molanna angustata. Next base: position 25,022,487 of record OY754981.1, on the reverse strand, counting down.
GCCTTACAAAGTAAATTTTTACTTCAATCTAAAGAGAATTCGAAAATATAACAACTGAGTTTCTTTACTTTTAATTTTTTTTACATACTATTCTTGCTATTAAAAAACTTATATTTTTACTTTTCTTAAAAATATTGTACTCGTATATCAATACGCAAATATTGGCTTTTTAAGGCCCTGTAGGTGTCTTGAGTTCCTGGTTCTCCTAAAATATTGCAACTTCGTCTCTATTGAGATTTTATAAAAATTTCATTATATATTTAAGAATTGGTGACATACAATATTTGTTCGTGTTTCATACATTAGAAGATAATTTAGTCTGCATATTTGTGAATTACCCGTATGCCCAAGGTATACAAGAAGCTTAAGAGGAATGTGTATAAAATATCTAGGAATATTTTATTATTCTGAAACTAGGCCGAGCCTGTTTCGTGGAGTAATTTTCAAATTAATTTTTTTAAAGAATGAATATGAATATGTGGCTACTAACTGCTCCGTTCTGCCACCACACGTTAATATATATATTTGCAATATACTTGTATTTTATTTTTCTATAAATTCCTGTGCGTGGCAGGTTTTTTTAGTCTGAAAAATCGTAATATTTCAAAGATCAATGATTTTAAAATGAAGGCAGAGAGTATATGAGATTAATTTGTGCACTCGATTATCATACTTATACTGCGGTTATTGATTCATACTTCGGTTCAGTATAATTTGCCCTGAGGTCGTTCTGTTATTTTTGTCATATTTTTGCATCAAATTACGACCGCTTTCTCAATTCAGAATCAATTTGCCTCGAGACAAAAGCAATAAAATTTCCTACTCTGTGGAAATCTATTATTGTATTGTTTTAACTAGAATAATATAATTAAAATATTTTTATTATAAAGACTTTTGAATTTGAGTTAGAAAAAATACGTATTTCTTTCTCTGTCAAGTCAGTCAATAACCGTAAAATTTTAAAGTGATCAAAAGTAGAAAGACCTTTTTTTTGATTCGTAATAGCTCATTTTGAAAAATGACCTTTAAATCATGGCCGCCATATTGGTTTCTCATATATATATATATATATATATATATATATATATATATATATATATATATATATATATATATATATATATATATATATATATATATATATATATATATATATATATATATATATATATATATATATATATATATATATATATATATATAAAATAATTGATTTCGAAATTTACGCCTTCTTATGATTAAAAATCGAAAACCATCTTGAAAATTCAAAATAAGAACAGGAAGAAGTTTGAAAACAGACGTCTTCTGAAATTTCAAAATATAGCAAATTCGAACTTGAAAATTCCATAATTATCGCTTATCGTTTAATCACTTTCGCCATTCTGGATTTCTCGTGGTATTATGAAATAATAAAGAAGAATCGGTTCATCAAATTCAAAAACGAATTTTTACAGTAAGCAATTTCTTAGCAAATACGAAAAAAGAAAAGAAATAAGTGATATCTGATACTTAAAATAGTTTCCGCACGGTGAATAGTCCATTCGGTATTGTCCATACGGTAAATTGTCCCCACGGTCAATTGTCCTCGCCGTAAACTGTCCCCACGGTCAATTATTGTCCGTGCGATGAATTGTCCTCACGGTCAATTGTCCCCACGGTCAATTGTCCTCACGGTCAATTGTCTATTCGGTGAAAAGGACGTACGGTCAAATGGCCACGGGCAATTGTCCGGGCACGAACAAAAACGCAGTGTATCAAAAGACTTATACTTTTTCACTTTTTCTAAGCAGAGGTCCCGGGTTCGATTCCCGGCGGAGACACAGTTTTTTATTGTATTTTCATTTTGGATATCTGAGCGAAGTTTCCAGAATGAGGCAACTTAATATTGGGTGCGAGTTAAATTAATATTTGATATAGAACCTGTTGGTGGTCCGAAAAGCAATTCAAAATAAATTCAAAAGTAGAAATTCTAGACCCTTTCTTTGCATTATACGGCAAATCGTTAAAGAGTAATGATATGGTGTGATGTACGTAAAATAACACATTTCATCCGTTATTATGACTCATGGAGTCTTCAAAGTTCTCGATGTATTATTGGTTTGCTCTCATTAATGATGCAAGCCCCTGTAAATCGACAGGCCACCTCTGTCCTCAATACTAAAGCAAAAGCGTGGGATATAGCTGGAAGAAATATTATTGCATTACATTGGCGGCACGTGGCCACGTGGACTGACCAGCCCATGCCCTAAGGGTCTGTGATTCTGCACAGATTTTATTTGCAACTACCTTTATACCAACTCTCCTACATACAAGAAGACGGAAGTATAATTCGCCTATGTTAAATTGTTACATTGTGAGTAACAATTTGTGGACATGAAGCATGAATTCTCATCATAAAATCTCACATAGTTCAGCAATGACGACTCTGGTGAGTGGGTATACACACATGTGCCGTGATTCCTTTTATAAGGTCATGCACACCCGCATACCTTTCGCTGGCTGCCTCACATTGTACGATATGCCGTAATGATATGCGTATGTTATAGTATAAGATGGTATTTAATATTCTCGTGGTTGCTTAGTATGATTTTTCTCATTGTTTTTTGGAACCATAGCTGTATGAGATGTGTGTAATTAATTGTACCATCATTGCTGATTGTTAATCCTTTTTAACCGTGAGAGTATTCCCGCCTCTACGTGTCCTTGCGTGAAGGAATGCATTCACAACACCACCTTATTTACCAAATTTAATCTCATCTTCACTCTGAATTCACTTTAATCTTACATATGCAGTATGTAGATACTTCATACTTACAATAATCGCGGGAAAAATATTTAACAATTCAGATTCATGTATAAATTACGAAAAATTATGATTCTGGTTGTTTGAAAGATTTTTCCTAATGGCAATAAGCCGTCAGTGTGAATTTGTTTGTATTATGTACAGATAGATAAATAAATAAAATAACTTGATAAAATAAATATAATAAACTAAAAACATAATAATAATAATTTATTAAATAATATTAATTATTTATAATAGCAATTCAGGATAGAGTAATAAAAACTAAAAATTATCAAAAATATATAATAAAAGACATAAATGTAGTTGATGATAGTTGTAGGAAATGTTTGGCTTTTCCGGAAACAATCGATCATATAATATCGGGCTGTTCTTTTCTCGCGCAATCAGAATATACATTTAGACATAACCAAGTAGCAAAAATAATACATCAAAATTTAGCTATTAAATATAAATTAATTGACGCGATAAACATAAAACCATATTATGAATATGATCCGATTTCATTTTTAGAAAATAATAATATTTCGCTTTATTACGATAAAACAATATTAACTGACCGGTCAATTCAACATAACAGACCCGATTTAATAATACATGATAAAATTAAAAAAATAACATATATTTGCGACGTGGCTATTCCCAATTCTAGTAATATTATAAAAACTTTTGATGAAAAAATTAGAAAATACACCGCTTTAGGTAATGAGATTAAAAGACTTTGGCATTCTCGTAAAATAATAATATAACCGTTCATTAATTCAGCCACTGGCATTATTCCAAAATCGTTAATCCGTAATTTAGAAATTATAGATTTATCGAAAAATTTAATAATAAAAATGCAAAAAACGGTAATTATGAATACATGTAGAATCGTTAAAGATTTTTTAAACGTTAATATTCGGGAATCAGTAGGATTGTTAGGTAGTATAGAGACCTCCTCAGAGCCTAATCCTTTGATATGTTAAGTATCTGGATGGGTGAACCATTCCCAATTGAAAGCTTGATGATGCGTTTGTTGCATTTTATTTTGCTCTTTTAAATAATTTACAATTTACGCATTGATCTGCTAATTCTTTTGAGGAAGTGTATAATGGTAATAATAATAATTGAGTGTTATTATTTGTAGTGCTTAATTGTTATTAATATCATTAGTAAATCGGCCAGCGCCGTAAAAAAAAAAAAATTACAAATTCTAGTAATATTATAAAAACTTTTGATGAAAAAATTAGAAAATACACCGCTTTAGGTAATGAGATTAAAAGACTTTGGCATTCTCGTAAAATAATAATATTACCGTTCATTATTTCAGCCACAGGCATTATTCCAAAATCGTTAAGCCGTAATTTAGAAATATAAGATTTACGAAAAAACTTATCTAATAATAAAAATGTAAAAAAACCGTAATAATGAATACAAATAGAATCGTTAAAGTTTTTTTGAACGTTAATATTCGGGAATCAGTAGGGTTGATAGGTAGTATAGAGACCTCCTCAGAGCCTAATCCTTTGATATGTTAAGTATCTGGATGGGTGAACTATTCCCAATTGAAAGCTTGATGATGCGTTTGTTGCATTTTATTTTGCTCTTTTAAATAATTTACAATTAACGCATTGATCTGCTAATTCTTTTGAGGAAGTGTATAATGGTAATAATAATAATTGAGTGTTAATATTTGTAGTGCTTAATTGTTATTAATATCATTAGTAAATCAGCCAGCGCCGTAAAAAAAAAATTTTACTACCGTTCATTATTTCAGCCACTGGAATTATTCCAAAATCGCTAATCCGTAATTTAGAAATTTTAGATTTATCGAAAAACTTAATAATAAAAATGCAAAAAACGGTAATAATGAATATGTACATGTAGAATCGTTAAAGATTTTTTAAACGTATGAACGTTTGGGAATCAGTAGGGTTGTTAGGTAGTATAGAGACCTTCTCAGAGCCTAATCCTCTGATATGTTAAGTATCTGGATGGGTGAACTATTCCACATTGAAAGTTTGATGATGCGTTTGTTGCATTTTATTTTGCTCTTTTAAATAATTTTTAATTTACGCGTTGATAATTTAGTGTTATTATTTGTAGTGCTTAATTGTTAATAATATCATTAGTAAATCGGCCAGCGTCGTAAAATAAATAAAAAAAAAACTGTTTATTTAAATGAAACCAATGTTTTATATACAACTATTATGTAAAGAATGCATCGCTTATTTATAAATGAGCAAAAAAATCAAGTAAATACAATAAAATATTTAAACAAATACATTTAATTATATAGGTACATATGTACATATATTAAAACAATATAATAAATACAAAACATAATCTTATACAACATCGCCTCCCTCTTAATGGTGACAAAGCTTGTGAAGGGGGAGGCCGTGTGTAAAATAAAGGCCAAAATATTGATATATAATTATTAGCTACATATGTATTTATTACGTTTAATTTTATTTCACTTTATTCAGAGCACACAGACAATGACAATATGTTCTTGTAACGATAACATAAACATTCTATGAATTCTTAACTAATCAAATGCTTTTGAAGTAGGTGAACGAATTTGATTGAGCTAAGATTCGAATCCGTGTCCTCTGAATCAATGAAACTAACCGCTTCGCAACCGATGAAAAAAGAGAATGCTCATTAGAATTTATTTTTATTTTTTTATTGTACTCATTATGTATGTATGTAATTTACTTCGAGGTTCAAAATGTATTAATTTTATAATTATGTTAAAGCTCATTGAGGGCGCTTAAAATAAAAAAAATATATATATACCTATATATTTATTTATTTGTGTATTTAACTATTGAGCACCTACTAAAAACGCCACATTAATAGGTTTAGCAGGACGTTGTTCATGCAAATTTAAAAAATAAAAATAATATTGGAAAAACAAACTTCATCTTTTACAAAATAAATATCATTAATCTTTTTTTTTAATTAATCAATACTGACGATGTTTAATATTTTCTCCAATATACTAGGTATTTTTTAATCAAACAAAAATGATTATGGTTCTACATGTATATTTTCCTTATAATTGGGCCTAGTCAGCAGAAACGGTCGTCCTATTATAAGGAAAATATACATGTAGAACCATAATGGACATGATTGCAACTATTTATTGCAACCGTAACCAGTGTTATTTTACTGTAAATCTTATGCAAATACGTTTTAAGCGATGATTGTTTTTTTTTATATAAATTAATATTCAGTAGTATGTGACAGACGCCTGTCATTGGAGCATTGGAGACCTTATGTGTTTGTATCATGTATTAACTTGTGTGTGTATATTTCAATGTTCTGTTGGTGTCTTTAATAAATAAATAAATAAATATATGCTCACAGACAGAACCATCCTGATTTTTTTTCTAGTGGAACAGGGAAGACTAGAGCAAAATCATCATACCAAAGAAAAATACAACTGCAGCACAGAAATTACTGAAATTACTATAGGGGAATATTACTTTACAGTGACCTGCTTACATGCATTAGAGAATTAAATGATCAAAATAAATTAAAATAGCATTAAAAGGGCATATTTTTGGCAATACATAAGAATTTTTCTTCTGTGTGTAATTATGATACTCCTCACTCGAACACGAGTTTTTAACTCTATCGAGAGAGTATCAATGCTGTAATTTTTGTTATATATTGTGACTAAGTCAAAATATTGTGTAATACTCTTAAAAATACCTACATAATCTATAATCTTTTTTGAGAAGTTGTATCACTTATTAGCTTCTTAGACTCAGTGACTACATTGAGAATATTTACAGCGATATAGCTCCTAATTGACAATATTATATGCCATGACATTTCAAAAATTATATATTGAGGTTCCTTTAAGTTGTATCTGTAAGACATTGTGCTCGTCTAGTAGTTCTTTTAGTAAGTGTGTCTCAATATTGACCAAAGAGAGAGATGTGTCCATGCTTTACTCTGTCTAGCAACTTAAATGGTTCAACTTTAGCCCGTTAGCACAATAGACGAAGGAGTAAACGGTATTAGGCTATTAAATGCACTTAGCAGCACATCTCATGGCATTATTTTCAACTTCATATAAATACATCTTTTTAATTCGAGGTATTAATAATGGTTGTCCACATGAATAATTGACAGCATTTTGTATAAAATCATTAATTTGAAGAAGGAATATAAACCATAACACCCCAATTTGATATCGATTTTCTCAAATATTTTATTCAGTGTTTCTAATAGTTAAAAGTGTTTAAAATTTCTCTACTGAATGTTCGTCACACAATTTTAAAATTCAGGATTAATTCCTTTAAAATTAATATTAATCCTTTTTACAGTATTTTCTTAAAAATACTCCATTATGTCGTAGAGAAAAAATGAATGATCGATCAAGTTTTTCATTTCAAGTCAAGTTTGTTCTTAATATGCAAAAATTAACAAATTTTGGGTTTTTTATAATTTAAATCACTTATTACTCTCTCTTTTTCCTTCCTTCCCTTTGCAACGTAACATTTACTATAGAAGGAATATTTATCCCTAAACACCTGATCTCGATTTCCTCTTCTTGTTCCTTCCCAATCCTTTTATTGCTATCATGTTTTTTTTTGTTTATCTTGATGATTTGCATATTTATTTGTTCTTTTTTAGCTGTCATTTTTTGTTGATGTACATTGTACATATATAATTCTGTCACTCTGTAATCTGGTTGCTTGGAAGAAATTGCCCAATGGCAATAAGCCCACCAGTGTGCATTATATTAATTTATACTATGTACAAAAAGTTAAATAAATAAATACTAACGAAACGAAATACATTTTTTTTAATACTCTGATTAATTTAACTTCTAGGTTTTGAAATATATCAAATTAAGTAATGGATGAGGTTTATACTGGTCCAAAAACAAAACATTGTAGCATTGTTTATTTTGACTTGATTTGATATTTATATTTGATTATATATTGTACAACTCTTGACTACAGACGACACTTTATGAATATATTTTTTACATATATCTGTTTATTTATATTAGTTGGTTGGAATAAATTGAATTGCCGAAAATTCCGGCGTGGATGGAATCATAGCCGATTGCAGAGAGCTTAGTGTGAACTGAAGGACTGCCGCTCTGGGGGGCTAGTCCGGCCACACAGTGGAATCAAAACCCTCATGATAACCCAAGATAAAATCATAAGATATTATAGAACTCCATAAGATAATTATATCCATGATGTGGGTTATCATGAGGGTTTTTTGACCGGAATTTCCCCCCTAGATGGAAGAGAGTGGTGACTGATCTTGGAGGCAGCTAAGACCCGTCAATTATCATTTTATTACAATAAATTATTGTTATAATAAACACTAAAAGTGTTTATTATTATTTATTTCTCCACAGCGCATATTTTTGATATTTTGCATACAATACAAGAAGGGCCTCGAAAACCTTGAGAAGCTCGTCGTAATAGGAAGCGTGGAAAAGATACAGAGGTCACTCATCGAACTGATGGAGTTATTGTATAAAGTCCACTACAGGATCTTCAATTTCCGAAGCCCTTCAATCTGAAGTACCCAAAGTATTGGTGATTGAGTATAGCCGCCGTTCTCAGTCATAATGACAATAAGGAATAATACGAATATGTATAATTATCACATGACTCCATCTCACATTGAAGTGAAAATATGTATGTATATACTTTTTATTCTTTTTCATAAAAAAAGTATTTTTTTATTAGTGTTGCAGATAGAGTGTTTTGGTTTATGGAGCTACCTCACCACAAGAAAATGTTTTCATCGGCGATTAGGAATTGTATGAAATAGCTGCTAATTGAACCTCAAAACATAAAGGTGGAGCCAGGTAACTACATATACCTACTTACTTGATAAATAATATATACATCTTTGTATAACAAAAAAACACATAATATTATAATAAAAAGCTTTTCAGTGTACCTACTACTAAAAAATGATGTATTCTTGTTTATTTCCGATGATTGTTGAAACAAAAACATAATCATTTATATACTAATAATTACTGTGAGGCACCGACTTAGAATAGTGCTTCCACTCCATTCTATTATCAACATTTCGTGTATCCCGCAGAGGCGGGCAAACGAAATATAACAGGCAAAATAATAACATCTCACAAAGTTTCACATGCACCCATTCCGAATGTTGCGTTTTTAGGTGAGATGAGACTAGTGTGTGGGAATACACGCATGTTTCATGACTTATTTCAGATATTAAGGCACACCCGCACACCTGTCGCTGGTAACCCCACAATGTTATAGATGGGTGGTGGCAGAGCGATCAGCGCGCTGGGTTAGTAATCCAGTGGTTGCGAATTCGAATCCTGCCGATTTCGTTCACCTATATATTATATTTCGTTCACAAGCATTTATGCTTAATTTAGGGAACGTATGAGGATGTATTTGTAATTGTTACAAGGACATATTCATTCTTAAAAAAAATGTGGGATATCCCGTGATGATATGTATGTATTTAATGTTAATATTTCAAACGAAATTCTGGTTTGTATTTAAAATAAAATAAAACGATTTTTAAAACGAAATCCTTTTTCTACTTTGGTTCGTTTTATTTCATTATTTGAAAATATCATTCACACGGTGAGATCGTTTTTTCTTTGGGTGACTATTAAATTTTAAACATACATTGCTACCTTTTTTAATATGGCCTTCACCATGTTTTATATGGCCTTAATAACAGTTCGAATTTCTAAAATATTAGGAGACTAAAAGGGGCCACGTGAAAAAGATGAATCCCAAAATACTGTCCAAATCTGTAATACGTGAAATGCCAGTGGGGCGGTGACCAATGGGATGACCACTAAGGAGATGGAAAAAGTCTTAGATAATATCTTCGTCTCAAAATCTTGTCTGAATTACTGTAGAATAAGATCGCAGATCTATTGCTAGAAGAAGAAGTAAAGAGACTCAATATATTTATAATAAATTATGCGTTTAAAATGAATTTTTAATTTTATTTGATTAAATCCTATACAAATCCAAGAATAAATACAATATTGATTAAATGTTTTTACACAAATATGTTTAAATACGTACTTAAACCCAAAACTAACAATGGTTTATAAGTTTTAGGAGCAGGATTGTTTGATGATACATGCAAGACTTATACTACTAGACCAATTACTAAATTTTCTCTTGTATAACTGTTACATTATTTGATAGACATGTTACAAGTAATTAAAACGTGCAATTTAGTAATATGATAATCAATCTTTAATGTAATTATTATATGATGTATACCTTTGAAAGTTTCAAGAAAAACATAATTTTTAAATTATTCACTAGGACATGATTGGACTAACTAACACGTTACCGAGTGTCGATGATATTATTAACTTTTACTTGCTATGTATAAACATTTTTTTTGTTAATATATCTGGTCATGAATTCCGTGCGTTGATAAATCGTGTAATACAGAAATTGTAATATTCAACAGCAAAAAAAAAGTTCTTGATTTATTAAAAAAAGGTACAAAAACAAGGTTGTTGAAAAAGTGAAATTGGTTTCAATTAAGACATTTATGTGGCTACCCGGTATTTTTCGTTTTGATAGTATTTTTTGTCGTTGCATTAATAATATATATAATAATAATAAACACTATCTTGCACCCTGCGCAAGTGGCGAGTGTATTGCCATATGAAAATTTAAATAAATTTCTCCTCTGCAGGGGATCGAAACCAGGACGCCCGCACAGAAACTAAACGGCTTACCAATTGTATTAACGATTACCCGAAAACGATGGCTCAGTTGGTTAGGTATCTGACTGCTGATCATAAGGTCCCGGGTTCGATTCCAGGTGAAGATACAGTTTTTAATTGCGTCTGCAGTCTGGATCTGTGAGACGATTAATATCGTAAGTCTCAAGAATGTGGCAACTTGTTTTTGGGTGCGATTAAATTTATTATGACATAGGACCAGTTTGTTGCCTGGGAATAATATAAAAAAGATAATAGAAAATAGTTGAAGCACTTTTTACGCCGTTGTCTCACATTAAAAATAAAACTCACCTAAATACAAATAAAAATACCTCACGGCTAATCGAAAATACAACAGGCAAAAAGTTCACCAAGATTCACCAACCTTTCTGAATGTGCTTCTTTTCGTTTGGTTATGCACACTCGCAAACCTGCCGTTGGTTACCACGCATTGTGGGACATGACGTGATGGTATGTATGTATGTACCTATATCTGTTTAAATTTTATTTATAACAATATTTTAAATGGTTTTATTCTTGTTTGTGTTTGTTTTCAAAATATATGTGTTTAGCAGAAAATGGTCGTAAATAGCAATATATTCTTTCAGGATACGACAGCTTAAGTATAATAATTCTTAACATATTGTGTACACTACAAAGTCATGTTTTGTATCGTACGACTCAGGACGTATCAAACTAAGCACGTATCAGACATTTCAGACATTTATGAAGACACAAGCAATACGATTTACATAAAAAATGTAATATAAAATTTTAATTAATACCATGTTTTAATCATCGACATAGGCCCGAGATATCAGTTGGCCCTTAAATCGTTGGATTTAGTAATCCAAGTTAAAAGTTTACGGAAGATTAAATTTCATTCGCGTATTTCAGTGCAAAATGAAACGTCAGTTACGTAATCTTCAACTATAGATATATTTTACGTTTTTCTATGGTTATTGTCTATAACGCATCTGTCAAATTGTAATAACCTTAAATGATACGTGACGCGAAGCTGTGACTAAATATTATTTTATTATTATAACAACACATTATTTTATTTGTTTCATTAGACAGCTTGTTACTTTTTCAATTTTTTATACCGATCCATGTTTTTTTTTTAATTAAAATCAAACATTGCCCCCAAGTCAAATTGAAAACGCTGTTCGTTTTCGCCAAGCGCTAATTTTTTTGTATGGGATTTGACGTTTGTTGTTTGTTATTGTAGAAAAAATTTCTACAACAAACGTCAAATCCCATACAAAAAAAATTAGCGCTTGGCGAAAACGAACAGCGTTTTCAATTTGACTTGGGGGCATTGTAGTGAAAAAATGTCATTGAATATGTACTACGTACGCAGTACTTCAATGCAAAATGTATGTACATTTTACAGATGGATATGGAACTAAGTAATAATGGTAAAATAGTGTCTTATGTAGAAAATTTAAGAATACACATTATATATATAGAAACAGGATGGATCAATTTAAAAAGTGGGATGAAAAAACATCGCAAAAATAAAGTTGCGTGTCTGACGTTTCATTATGGCTGACAGTTTATTTCGTTTATTGTCAGGCAATACATTATAATTATGTAAAAAAGAAAATAAATATTAAATCCATAAACCACTTCTATATCAAGTCTTTTATTTTAACAACAAAAATAAATCATGATTATAATTTATTATGCATAGTTATTTGTAGTATAAAATGAAATAAAACATTAATGCGTGCGGCGATTAGTACGCCACCTGGCGAAAAAGACTAGAAACAATACTTAACTCAAGATTAAGACACGCGATCCGCCAGAAACGTTGAGTTAAATATTTGTCGTTTAGTGACGTATTTAAGGGAAGATTAGGTACTGAAATACGCAATATTTTTGTTAAACTTGAGTTAAACTCCTAAGGGCCGACTGAAATACTGGGCCATATTGTCAGAAATATTACACACGCATTCAAATTTAATACCGTTTTTTCGGACAGTTAACGTTCATAGTTGAATCAATATTTTTTTAGGAAACATTTAGGAGAAAAATAATTGTATATAATAATGCAAATGAAAAACCTTAAAATTAAAGATACTTTCACATACCTGTGGAAGTCACGAAGGAATATGGTGGATAGTTTTAAAGAAAAGAAATTACGTTGCATTGATACTCCTCGCAAACATTGTTGAAACAATCCACAATATTTGTTATAAAGGGTTGTGATTAAGTGGGTTAGTTAATTCAGTTAATTTGACTGAGTTGGTTGAATCAAAAATATACAGTCATGCAAAACGGTGCCGTGTGTCAGTATGACAGTTAAAGAGATTAAGTTAAGGGATATCTGAATTTTACTAAGAAAGTCTTAAGATATGAATGCTGCTTTAACATAGGCAATAACAAATCCGCTCGCTGAAAACATCGAGCGATATTTCATTCTTCGCGTTGTACTGTACAGTATAAGTACAGGTGTTAAGTCAATTATGAAATATTTACTGAAAATGAACAACATTTTGTGGTTCTTTGTACTTAAAACCATGACTGTAAATCAATTTAAATGCTGGGCACACAACGGAATATATATTGGTTTTGAGGCAAACAACGCTGCTAAGTGACAGCTCATAGTATAAGACGTATACATAGGTAGATTTATTACTTTCTAGACAAAATTAACGCCAGTCTGCCAGATGCGACGGAGGTGTTAACGACGAAACTAGGCTTCAATTAACCTCGGCCTATAGTATTGCCGGACCTTGTCAAGAGATTTGTTTTCCTGGTGCTACAAATATAGTTGCTTCGCAGATGTCCTCGATTACACTTCCTTTTTTGTCGTTTTACGGGAGTTGAGGAAAAGTTGAGGTCCAGTAAGCAGTATTCTCGTAGTACGGGATCTTACCTTTTTCTTACATTTTTCTCAAATAACTCTTGTAATACGACCCTTTGACAGGGTGAAAACACCGTCATAAGGCTGCCTGTCCATTGATGCGGAGCGAGGCGGCGGAGCGGAGAAATATTAACCAAAACGATTGCATAAAATCTCGGCTCCGCGATTTTATGCAATCCTATTGGTTAATATTTCTCCGTTTCTCCGCTCCGCCGCCTCGCTCCGCATCAATGGACAAGCAGCCTTAGTGATGTGGTCTCTCCATAAAATCCCTGACATTCTTCAATGAGACCACTTATCGAAAGGCTCCAGTTTTCTTTGACCTCTTGTTGCGTAGGAGTTCGCGTAGTTCCAAATCAAAATTATTGGATTCAAACATTTGAGACTTATTACCTGATATATGCGGTTGTTGACTTCGTTCTTTGTATCACAGATAACGTAACTACTGAGGTAGACAAATTCTTCAGCAGTCTTTAGTAGCACTCTTAATATCTTATTATATTTAGCATTGCCTTTTTATTTTCTTTTCCTTCTATTTATTTCGTGACAGTACGGCGGCGGCTGCATAATCTCTCGATGAATGGTTTGCCTCTATGTAGGACGATCTTAGCCTGACTGAAGGTCTTTGGTGAATGAATATCCTATATCGGACTCAACAAGATCACTCCATCAAGTCGGTTAGCAACCTCTGGATTTATTACTTCTCTCGATTCCGATTGCGACGATAGTCTCGGGGGATACTTGGGTGCGACGGACACTTGGGTGCGGGACAAATGAGTGAGGGACACTTGGCTGCGGGGCAAATGGGTGAGGGACACTTGGCTGCGGGACACCTGGCGACGACGGACACATTATTTAGAATGTTTTAGCGCCATTCAATCAGTTTTTTTAATAGAATATCTGTAATATAAAATTAATAATGCTAATGGCGAAAAATTCTGGTGGAGGCCAAGGCTCGCAATGGGTTGTAGCTCTAATGATGATGATAAAAGTATTTATCTGTTTTGATAAAGAGAAGAATAAGTTGTTAGTCACAAGTCTGTCGTTTAAACAGAAATTCCCAGACGTATTTTTTGCATAAGTATTTGCATTATTAAATAAACCTTGCATATATTATTCGAAATGCACAAAAAAACATCATTCTATTGTGTGTGTCGAAGTTTGTTGGTCCAATATTTTGTTGGTCTTATTTGGATTCAGTTGGTCGCGAATTTGTTTAGCGTGACATTATTTATTTTTTACAAGTCATGAATCAACAATTAATTATCAGCGATTTTACAAAAATGTACTTTCTGCATTTTCGCAATGGAATTTTCAGGGTAGGAGGAGTTCATTTGGTTAAAAAAAAATTTAATTTCACATAAAGTTAAAAATAATTTGAATCAATTTTGTTTTATAATTTTGTCAAATACCAACCTAGGTATCTGTCAAATTTATAAATATTTTACCACTCTATTGTATATCAATTTTAGACATGCTTAACCCCTATATTATATGTCAAAATTAGACGTGTTTTACCACAATGTTCGGGAAATTTGTTCTGGAAATTTGTAATCGATTATTAATTTTCTTCCCGGGCAGTTTGAGCTCTGAAACTTTTAGAATTTGTGTATTCCAGATGACAATGCATGTAAAAACTTTTCAGCTTGATTAATTTGATATTTTTATAAAATTGAATAATTTTTATTTCATACAAAATAAAGAATCAAGCTACATATAGGTTTCCGGCTGAGCGTTAGTAAAAATTGAAGTTTTTACATATTTTCAATGTAAAAAAAGTACACATTTAAACATGATTTAACTGTCAATTAAATTAAAATTAAGGAAATTTAATAAAATAACTAAAATTATATTTTTATTTTGAGAATAAAATTAACTAATGGAGTACTTATTTGATGATAAAAATTGATTACAAATTTAATGTGTGAAGAAAACTTTAAAAAGGGTGTTCTTATTTTTTATTATATCTAGGTAGGTATTTGAAAATCCTCTAAACTTTTCTCAAAACTTTGCCGTACTAATATCTTAAAATATTTATTATTCCTGCTAGATTTGTGTCATTAAAGACACACAAATCGTCCCATAAAAGCTTTTTAGGTCTTTAAATTCCTCATTCTCATCCCATTCTGTCTGAACAAACATAATTAATGCAGTGTTTTGTAGCGTACGATGTTCTGTTGAACATGATGTTGTATTATTGTTAGTTGTTAGTGGGTGCGATATTTTCTCAGGCACTTATCGTGTATCGCGTGCGTGGCGCACTGCACTAAACCGTGTAGGTAGAATCTCAATATTAAATATTATGCTCTGTTTATTTTTCGGTAGCCCTTTTTATTTCAATACGATACGATAATTATGTTAATAAGATGAATCCACATTTCAGTTCGCATCCTTTCTAAAACAACCTTCTGAAACGATCAAATCGACGAGGTAAAACGAACACTGAACACGACCAACCTTGGAACACAGTAAAACCTAACAAAATGCAAAGTAAGGGTTTTTTACCCTATTGGAACCTACATTGCGATACATGAGTTCTATAAGGAATCAAATAAAAATATGCAATTTGAGATAATGACGTTTTAAAATTTTGTGTTTATTCGGTAAAATTCAAGCCGTGATATGCATTATGTATTAAAAATTATATTTAAGAGACTTGAAGTTTATTCTTGTTTCATAAAAAAACGAAATTTTACTGTTTTTTTATATGAATAATAAAATAAATATATATTTCAGCAACTGTCGTACTTATTTCAATAAACATTTTTTAATAAACGGCCACATTTACTTCAACAAGGAAGTAACTCAAATGTTTCTTTATTGAAATGGTTTTGACTGTCTATGATAACAACCAATTGGTTTTACAGATTACTTACCTAGAGGACAACGCAAAGGAGTTTGTGGCTTTTTGGGCCAGGATGGGCACTTAGTCTTATATTATGTGTTGACCGACACGAAAAGAAGAAGACAGATTACTTTGGAAATTTAAAGCAATCACGTTATTTTATATTAATCATAAATTAATACATAAGTACTTACACGCATTTAAATTGTTTGCTTAAAACAGGAATTATTCCTAGTTAGATAGACATAGGTAAAGTGATGGAATGATTCCAACCAGGGAGCATCCATATGTTTTATTTCATTATATTTTTTGTTCGTTATTATATAAATACTGAGTGGTCCTCTGTGGTGTATCGTTTTTGTAAGTTTTCTTTTCTTATGTTAAATAAATGTATTATTATTATTATAAAATAATTTTTATACTTTATCAAAAAAGTCAGAGGACAGAGGAAGTGTCTGGAGGAGTTTTGCCAGGAAGGAAACAATATATTTGAATACGACTTTCAGAGGAAGAAGTTCTATTTCTGACGCTTCCGTCTATCAAATAATGTCAATATATCTACGAAATTTAACCGAACATAATATGTAGAAGATGTATAAATTAGCATATCACAAAATTCAGCCGAATGTATTACTTTAAAACAATAGCTATAAAAAAATGACAATAAGCAAACTTCTTTAAGCAATGAGGAAAGGGACGATGTGATCAAAGGATGCAAAGAAATATTGATTTAAAAACATTTTAATAAAGTTTTTTTGCTTTGCCTAGAGTGAGACGGTCTAACAGTATTCGACGGTCTAACAGTGTATGTATATAGTCCAGCTGATTTTACCAAAGAAAAGCTTAATTAATGAACTTTGTATACATTGTACATATTCCATGATATATGTTCCAAGCAGCTCGGCTGTTGAACGATCTTACCAATTCACTGTATCCACCTTCTTGCAATCCGGGTCTTTATAAAACCTGTTTAGTAGACCTATTGGTCTGTAATTCAAAAACTATGCCTCCTGAGATGACGAAGTCAAACTATACTTACATCTATTGTGTGATCATCCGGGTAGACGGCGACCAGAAGGGATTTTATTTGCTGCTATATACGCAAGTCCATCACTGTCCATTCTGGCCACATGGTCCCTCCAATGTCTTCTTCTGGATCTACTCCACCGAACAATGTCCTCTATTTTAACATTGCAAACACGATCTCAGAGAATTTTTACCGTGATTGACCTTAGAACCTTCATTTACGTTGTCTTTAGGTTGTCTAACGTTGTCTTTATCTACTCCATCGAACAATGTCCTATATTTCAACATTGCGAACACGATCTCGGAGAGTTTTTCCAGTGATTGACCTCAGAACCTTCATTTACGTTGTCTTTAGGAGTCCCTGGTTGGTACAGTATCTGCTCGCGTTTCCACAGCATACGTTATGATACGTGTTTCCACAGCAGAATATATGAGACATCACGGTCGCACGCACGTCTCATATATTCTAACCTTGCTGTCAATGCGCGTGTGTTTATTTTTCCAGACCATATTATTTTTCAGACATCCAGATACATACGGCAGATGCTATATTGACTTGGTCGCGGACTTCAGTGTATCGGTCATAAAATCAAGTATTTTTATTTGTTTTTAAGACTGTTAATAGCAATGAGGAAAAAATGAGCTATTTTTCGCTTCACAATGCGTTACTTGAAACAGGTATTGTACGAATCATTACAATTTTGCAGGGGCGTGCACACCTACCTCGTCTGACAAACAACAGCGCCACAGAGCTTATTATCAAATGAGCTTTACGGTGCAATATTTCACACCACAGATTGGTAAGGTTTGTAAGTATGTATTTAAAACCGGGAATGGAGAAAAAAAATAACGCAATAAGATGGGGCGGGCAGGCCGGGATAGCTTATGCCCTCAATAAGTATTTCAATAGATATAAATCTTATTATACTTAACCTTTCGCTCATTGCCGTGTAAAATGCTGAACCAATAAAATATTATGAGCTTAACGCTTGCACAGTCTCCATATCTGATTTCAAAATACTCTATGTTCAAATAACTAGGTATGAATTTCTTTTAATAGTACTATTCATTTATTCAACAAAAGTAGGTATTTATATATTTATTTATTAAGGGGGGGGACTGCTGCCAACGTACCTATTTTTCAATTTGATATACCATCATTATTTCTTATCAAATCGTTTTGAAAAAAATAATTTAGATAGTTTGGATAATAATAAACAAAAATATACATTAACTTTTTGATATTGTTCTGTATAAACTCTTGTAGAAAAATAATGGCATACCCCGATTTCCAACGTTTATCATAATATATTTTTAATAAACTATAAGGCGTAGAGTAATATATATTTTTTTAAATTAAAGAAGACAAAAATATCTAGAATAATATGATGTGACGTTGCATTAATGCTTCAGGTTTAGTAAATAAACCTAAAAAACATTTATTTTCCATTCAGCGCCATTGCGTAATAAAAGTTTTTTTGGTTTATTTACTTAACCTGATGCGTTGATGCAACGTCATATCATATTTTTCCAGGTATTTTGTTCTTCTTTAATTTATAAAAAAAATATTGCTCTATACCTTATATTTTTTTAGAAATTTCAGATAAATGTCTAAAATCGGAGTATGCTTATTATTTTCCTACAAGAATATATACAGAACATAATCAAAAAGTTAAGGTATATTTCTCTTTATTAATATCCAAACTAACTAGGTTATTTTTTTCAAAATGATTCATTTAGTAATAATGATGGTATATCAAATTGAAAAAATAGGTACGTTGGCAGCAGTCACCCTCTTAAAAGCATTATTACTGGAATGACTAGACTAGAAGGTATGCTTGATGGTTTTTAAGGGATTGAATGACCAGGATCAACCAACTGGATCATGCAATACAGAAAAGAATTGGACAATCAAGAAGGGGGCTTATATGTATTTACAATTGAAATTTAATTTAAGATAAATTAAGTAGAACAAAGAGTAAATATTGAAAATCTTTTCCTCAGAACCCTCAAATGATGAGTATTTGAAATAACTAATAGTTAATTTTTACATTTTTGTTTTACTATGTGAGTTTTTTGAAATTGAATTTATTACCTTTGCTTATAAACTCAGTTTTAATAAAAACCTTTATAGTTATAATCTTCTTCTTCTTTTTCTTCTTTCATTAGGCCCAGGGCCTGTTTGATGCTGCATTTTCAGCCTCCTGTGATGTGGTCTGCCAACTATCTCGCCATCTTTTTGGTGGGCGTCCTCGTGGTCTAGACCCCTCCGGTACGTTGTCTCGGGCTATCTTTGGGATCCTATCTTCGGACATGCGGCTGACGTGTTCGTTTCAGTACCTTCTTCTTTGGCGCCCCCATCTTACGATGTCCTCTGCTTCGAAAATTCTTCGGATCTCTGTATTTCTGATTCTATCACGAAGACTTTTGCCAGCTATGCATCGCAGTATTTTCATTTCACTGGTGCGCATAAGTTGTTTGGTACGGACCGTATCAGCTCTGGATTCAATGGCGTATGTTACGGATAAGTCTGACGCATGTTTTGTATATCCTCATTTTGCCCTTGGTGCCCATGTGTGTGTTCTTCCATATAGTTTCCCTCAGACAGCCCGAGAGTGCTGCGGTCCTGTGTGCTTGCTGTGTCACTTCTCCATACAGATCATTGTGACATGACATCTCGATCCCTAGATATTTAAATTGCATTAATAATAACTTAAAAACTACAAGGCACATATAGCACATTTTTAATTTAGATAAAAGAGAATATGAAAATCAATTGAAAAAGTTTTTTTTTTATTTTTGAATTATATTTCTTGCTATGAAAAAATATAAATTTTCCTTTTTTCACGAAAAAATGTAATAAAAAGGTAAAAAGTGTGCATATTTGTATTCATCCTGAAATCCCAAGACGTTAACAAGGGCTTTAAGCAATATTTTTGTATAAGATTATATCATTATCATATTTCTTTTTAGTATTATTTGTATTGCTTCTCAGGCAAATAATAGGTATTATTTTATATATCATTTCAACACGCACCAAATACCAAATTTTCTAATATGAAGACATGATGATCGTGTCATAGATCAAGACTGAAACATAATTAAAAACTGTCCCGACGAGAAACGAATTCGGGATCATTTGCTCAAAGGACAGCTATCTAACCAACAAAGCCACCAAGACGATATTATAGAATATTCTCCATATCGAAGGTTGCGCAAAAAATATTTGTTAAAATGTATTTATTATTTTCATGGAAAATCGATCCAATTAGTGATCTTTTGAATTTAATCGACGTGGCAGAACTCTCGGGAGACGAAAAAAACTTTAATCAACAAAAATAAATATAACAAACATTTTACGAAATGTTTTATTAAAATGATGTTGAATAAAAAATCAATGCTGCTGTTGAAATTTCTCAGTAATTTGTTACTGGCACAGGTAGGTTCCTACACAAGTTCGCCTCTTCATCGTTTTCTTTGTAAATTGTTAATCATAAATGAACTCTGACCTTTTCAGATACACTGAATAAGGGTAGAGACTCAGATATACATTATTTACCTAGGATATTTGATTTAAAATGTATACTCGGAGAGATCTGTGTATTGGGAAGGTCGCTAAAGATCAAATTTTAAGAGGTTTTTTGTTAAACAGCGATAGCATATATTATAACAAGAGAATTTGATACAAAAAACAAAATTATACGACGCTTAAAACTACATGAAAAAATGTTACGCTTTCAAAGCAGTAGGTATATATTTTTTCATTGTAAGAGAAACTAATATTATTTATTTTATTTTATTTCATTCTTGGAAAAGACATTTTTAGCTGATTGGTAACCAGAGGGGTTACCAATAAACATTAGTTATTTAATTTAGCTAATTAGTAACCAGAGGGGTTACTAATAAATATATATGGTAACCAGAGGGGTTACCAGTAAATAGAGTTTACTATATCCAAATTAAGTGGATATGTTTTGAAATAAGAACACAAGGACAGTGGTTGAGAGAGAAGAAGAAAGAATGGTCAAAAGTTACAACGAGTATATTGATCACAATTAATAATAGTTTGCTTAAAGGTAAATTTACAATTGATGAAATAACTTTTTTTTTTTTTTTTTGTTTAAGGCAATTCACCCTGTAAAGAGTGCTATGTGAATGAAATAACTTACAAAGGAACTTTCTCACGATGAGTAGGTATAACGATCGAGTGTGTCGAAGTTTCCGATTATTAGTATGGTGAAGTACCATCGTGCTCGCGGTGTCGAGAGATGACCGGTGGTCGAGAGATGAAGTGTCGGCGAGACGGCGTGGTCGAGAAGCGACCAGTGGTCGCGTGGTCGTAACGGCGGCGTGAAGTGACGAAAATACGAAGTGACGACGTGTAGAGGTGTAGACTCCCTAAATAGTGCTGCGCTGGGGGTAGCAAGTTCAATGTCCTCGAATTTTCTAGACCATTTCATTGAACTGTCATACCCAGTTGAAGAGTATTGTCACTTGTTTGACGTTGCGGGCGATGAACTCGGCCTAGCGACAAACGAATATACTTGCCGTCGCTAGGCGCGCGCTCGAAAGAAGATTCGAGATGTGGTCTGCCACACATTTATATAAATTTTGTAGGAAAATATAAAACATAATAAGTAAATACAAAACCATTCTAATAAACAAAAAGCAATCATATAAACAAAAGTCTAGGTAATTTAGTATAAAATAAAATACTTACATATTTAAAATAAAAAATATAAATAATTAATAATATAATAGTAAACTTTATTTAGACGTAAAAACATATATTTATTTAATTATTTTAAGCAAACAGTCAAACAATATACCTACATTAAAAAATAAGTGTTACTTAAATTGTAAACCAAAACAGTTTGCAGTTATTTTACTCGTCTTGAAGAAGTACCTACTCGGTATTATAAAAATTTGACCATAATATATAAAAAGTTATTCATTTTGTCAATATATGTAGGTACCTACAGCAGAACAAAATGATATGAAATAAATGAAAATAAATACATCTAGTTTAAACAAAAAAGTAAAAAAAATAATCATTTTTTTGAACAAATAAGTATGGTAACAGTATGACAATTAATTATAAAAACATTTCGTAAAACTAGGGAGAACATTAATAGTTTTTATTTATTAATGTTCTCCATAGTTGCAGCACCTAGCCTACGAAAGGTGACAAGACTTTTGATTTCTTTTATGTTTGGTACATAATATGTACATACAAACCTCTATTGAACAGGAAGGGAGAGGGAAAAGGGGAATAGAAATAACCTCGACGTTTTTTCAATTTACTCATTGATCAATTACACCAACAACAGCCACACCCAGGACCTAAATATACCAATGTCATCATGAAAAATGTCCAGGTTTTGCGAATTATTTAATTTGTTGTTGAACGGTTAATGAATGTATTTTTTATGGAATTAGTTCGCGGGCATTAAGAGGGTGCGGGGCGCCTGTACTGGGCACCTGTTTTTCAGTTTGATATACCATCATTATTACTAATCAAATCGTTTAAAAAAAATAACTACCCTTTCAGTGTGAACTACACGTCACCCTTACAATAAGTAGATCGTCAAAAAAAGGAAACATCTAATTTTCTTTTTCTTTTCGGATAGTCTATGGATTAACAAAACGCAAGTACTAAGAATTATCTCAATGCTTTGCATGACAAAATTTATACACTTCGTTTTTGACTTTTGAACTGAGAATGGTTTATGAATATGGCTTAAAATGTTACACACTTTGCTATAAAGATCGATTATATTCCGATATTTGAGTAAGGTATCTAACACTACCATAAATTGCTTTGTGTAAACAAAACACCATCATATATTTTTATTATTTATTTAAAGTACGTAATAATCATTTATGTTGTTGTTGCCTGAATGAACCCAAGATCGTAAAAATAAAGGAGTTATGACTTTTTATAAATCGTGAAAGGTCATTATTTAGGAGTGAACCAATTATAATTTCGGTTTAAATATTATATTGGTACAATTTTGTCTATAGTGGAATGATTCGGTCTTAAATGAGGTCACTATAGGGAGAGGACCTGGGGGGCAAGTCTGGTTCGACCGGCGAAATCAAAACCTCAGTGATTACCCATATCATGGATATTATTATCGTATAGAGTTCAATGACATCTAAAGATATTGTAGAACTCCATATAATAATTATATCCATGATATGGGTAATTACGAGGGTTTTGATTTCGCCGATTGAACCAGACCTAATCTAATCCTTAGCACATTATGTTATGGAAACGATGAGAGTATAAGAATGGACTAAGAAAGAACATGTCCTTAGACCCAGTGTAAGTTTTTTTTTGAAGATATTTATTTTTTAAATAAAAAAATAATACAATTTTATTTTCTCGCCAAAATGCAAAGCAGTTTTTTGGCAGAGCAGATTCTCTCTTACACATAATAATTTAACGTACGTCAAAAATTTGAACAGAAACTAAAAAACTATTTGCGTAACAGAGTTTTATTCCAATTAATCCTGTGTTTCCAACTCAGTGAAGGATAAGAAAAGATAATTCAATGTATGGAAGTGACATTTGCCTGTCACGTGACAACTTTCACTTCCATTTTGATACAAATCGTCAATGAATAGAATAAACACCTTTCTGTTATTTTCAGTAAAAATCAATCTGGGTGTCAAGTCAACGTGTAAATATAGCGATGCAAAGGATTAGAAAAGATAACTCTATGTATGGAAGTGAGAGTTACCTGTCACGTGACAACTGTCCCTTCCATATATTGAGTTATCTTTTCCATCGCTAAATTGACACGTTAACTAGGCACCTAGGTATGAAATTACAAACTGATCATAAGACACAATTATTGAACGTTGCACAAGTACGTAAAGTGACCAAGTAAAATAAACGATGATTGATTGTGTTTTCCTTTATTGACAGACGTCCTATAATCTCTAATAAATTGACAGAGACTAATAAATATATCAGTAAATATACACGAACCTGTCGCTTCTCAAAATCTTGTATTAACATAGCCACCTTCTCAAAACCTGGGTCTTTTTAAAACCCGAATTAATATTTTCTTGAGCAGATTGCAAACCCTTCCCAACGCTAAATAGTGCACTTTTTCGGATGAGTATAATGAACCCAAATTACAATAGCTGGTGTCCCCTACAAAGCCATTTAAAAAAATGGTTATACGTTTTTGATTAATCTAAATTTCATTTATACCAAAATGATTTATCACAATCTTAGATACTTTGTGCCTTTGACAATTGTAAAAATACCTAAACTTTTATATCTGGGCCATATATTTTTTTTATTTATTTATATAAGATTTGGTACACGGTTAATATACAAAAACACATTTACATAATATCAAAACATTGAAACCGTGCACACAAAAACCCACAAGGTAAAGCCATCTGTGGGTATACCTATTAAAATATATACAAAATTATTTTGTTAATAACATGAGATAACGATATAAAATGAAAATATTGCAAAGTGGAAGACATATAGGTACGAACAAAAAATGGAGGAAACTTAGAGGAAACGAGTATTTGCTCCTGAAACTCATAATCGAGGTAGGAGTGGTTTGGGCAGAAGAAATATGTCGTGGATCTAAAATATTTGAGCATGGACATGTATTCAAACCAGCAGGGCTACTCGTGAAGTTGATTACAGTAAAATTAAGATCAGCTTCAGACAATAGCAATATTTGATTTGAGGTTAAATTAATTGAAAAATTATATCTATTTATACAACAATTATTGACAATTTCATACTAAACGTTGATATTAACAAATTTTCATGATTAAATGTAGAGAAAGATTAAGATTAAATTATAATCAAGTACTGCTTTATACATTTTTAAGATTAAGGCAAAATAAGAACGTATGTATTAAGATCTTGTCATGAGTAGCCCCCTTGCTCCATACTTGCCCGAAATACAAAGGAATTTTCACAACTTTCCGACGAGAACTCTTCGACGATGTCCGAGGGAATTTCTTTGGACCCATTGGACATGCAGACCTTGTAGCCACGAAGAGCAACTTTAGGGCTTTCAAGACTTGCTGTCTTAAATTCGGTGCACTATTATCTTCACTATCACTGAGCAGTGAGCCAGTTGTTTCAACATGATTAGCTCTCTTTGGCACATTAAGTGAAGTGTCTGCAAGGTTTCGGAGTTCTCCGGACTCTTCGTATGTTCTTTATGTGTTCTTTCAGAGTTTTGCAAGGGGTCGTTATAAGTCCCCATAAGCAGAATGGGTGGTGGTTGGGGAAGAACAGCCAACGTCGAGGGAACCAGACACGGCACTTCTGAAGGAGGAAGATGTGTTTATGGTTTTAAATTATAAACATCACACATAAACATCGTAAGTTTGTGTATGTTGGTACGTTTGTTATCCCTGTACTCTTAAATGTGTATAATATTATCTCGAACATTTACGCATAAACTAGAAATATCAATTTTATGAATATTAAAGTTTCATAACCGAACGAGAACAAACATGCCTAACCATAATATGTAATTTATAACGAGACACGGACACGTCAAAATATATATGACCTATGATCCTAACTTAATGCCTTTTCATTTTTAATTACTGATACTAGACATAACTATTTATTTTTATTCATGTTGCCAGTTATTTGAAATGTAATCGATTATTAGAATCGCCATAGTATTTATTTATTTTTCTTTAACATAAATTGAAATTTTCTACTGAAATACTTGATGGATTTACATTTATATAAAAAAATACACTTACCTTTTTAATGATTCCACTATTTATTAGTGGAATTATTAAAAAAATGTTTTGAGAAGGTATCTACTTATTCTTTAATATTAAAAAAAAATCAATTACCGACTGTCGCGCCGTGGCACAGCCGTGTGGTTTCTATGCGGGCGTCCTAGGTTTGATCCACAGCAGAGGAGAAATTTGTTAAATTTTTAATCTCACGTTAATATTGCTTCTCCGGGCTAGAACCACTGGTTGGTTAGGAGAAATTGTCATATGTCAATAAACTCGCCACTTGCGCAGGGTGCAAGGGAGTGTTAATTATTATATTTATTTTTATTTAGCTGTGGTACTAGAGCAAGCTATTCTCATATTATCTGTTTAAGAAGTGTTATTTATGGACAACCAATTAATACTTGATTATTAGAATCAATTCAATGAAATGAATCAATTCTTAGAATATTTTTGTTTATTTTTATGTTAGTTTCTATTTAATTTGTTTTGTTTACTTTTTCTTTATATTTGTTTTATTTTCAAGTGATTCCCTCATCAATTATAAAATTTAAATCTTTTCAGTAAGGTATTGCAAAACTATAGTAAAGATGTTATACTATTTAACAAAAAATAATTGTATTTGTGCCCCACTGGAACAAACTATAACTTGTTTTAAATGTTTTAAATTGTTGACCTCCTCAACACAGGACGGCACTATTGAGGTTGATAATGATATATTTTTATGTAAGTACTTAGTTTGAATAATAATAAATTGAATAAATAAATTTTTGCTTGGTTCTTATTAAGGTATTTTTATAATAACCACACTTAATATTCAAAATATATAAGACAGTCGGTCTGTTTGTATAATTGTAACACTGATATGTATGTACATATTTATGAATGATTTATTCCTTACAACTATCGGAGCTGGTTGGATATCTCACCAGAAGTAATTGTTAGGTTATTATTAATTATTAACATAAAATAATGTTAAGTATGTTAAGTTAGACTGTTACAACTATAACTAACTAGCCATCTGGCAGCAACAACTGGACCAAAATCAAAGGAGACCGCACCTTAATGTAATCATATTCACATCTTAAACCCTCAAAGAGTACGACAGTTTTAGTAAGAAGACGCATTATACGATTTTGGTGTTTCCATTTAGGGTTACATAAATTCCAATCAGTGTTTTAGGTTCCACAAAAATAAACCTACCTCATTTTATCGGTCAAATAAGGCCAATCCATACGGATTGCATGAAGATTCTTCGAAACACAATTATACGAATAACAATTTTTCGAAAATTAGTTATGAGAATGATAATTGTCCGAGAGCAAATTATCCGAACTAACATTTGTTGGAAAACCAAATTGACCGAATTTAATATATTTTTGTGTCATTGTGTTGCCTTCTTTTGATATATTTGTTGCCAGTGAAATATATTCGATGCTGAATATTATTAATTGTTGCAATGTTGTTGAATACTATCATGGATGTTGATGAAACCTCTTGCCTTCCACGAGGCTGATGTGGGGGAATAAAAGAGAAAAATGAGGGTGACACTTTAAAATTTTGTTTAGTACTGCGCTTTATTCAAAAGATCATTGAAGTCCATGAAAAGAAAAGAAAGTACAAAAAAACACACAGCAGGAAACAATGAATAGAAACAGTGGGCATGAAAAACGGTAAATAAAAATTACCTACTGAATTGTCAAACACACGCGAGCACTAATCGACGTCAGCCAAAAAGATGCAGTCCCAGGGTACAGAGACATCCTAACTCCAGGAATATCCATTCTTGGGGTTGTTTATTCCTCTCACAACGCTACCAACATGACATCATAAAAATTCTAACAATTGTAATTTCTGATAATTTATTGTGTTTCGAAAAGAAGTGATTCGAATAATTGTCATTCGTAAAATTGAGCATTCGAATAATTGTCTTTCGAATAATTGTTTTCGAATAATTTTCCTGTCACCATTATCCATATGATATCTCTAAAGTGACGGGCAACCGAAATTCATATGATTGAGCCCAAATAACTTATATAATCAGCCGAATCTGGCATATTTAGAGATTTGCATAAATAGATGTTATGCGATTTTCTCATTGATAATAATAAGAATTTATTTGCATCACAAAACGACATATAGGATCAC
Organism: Molanna angustata; assembly: GCA_963576475.1. Classification (NCBI taxonomy): domain Eukaryota; kingdom Metazoa; phylum Arthropoda; class Insecta; order Trichoptera; family Molannidae; genus Molanna; species Molanna angustata. The sequence goes on along the minus strand of OY754981.1, from coordinate 24,994,322 downwards.
CAATATCACACGAGTAACAATTTTAAAAATAAATATATAAAAATAATAATGATGAATTCTTGTTTAGTACCATGTGAAGTATTTCACCAAAATATCTTTGTCTATGTAACGAAGAATAATAATTCCTGTTTTATGATATATAACATTATTTACTAAATCCAAACATGCTATTTTTTTTAACCATTTTATAGGCCAGTTATCCAGTAAGATCACAAGTACCTCTAAACACAGCATGGAATGATTGATGAACTATAAACAAAATCGCGTATGTGAGAAACGCATAAACGAGATATCACATTTTCCATAGTTAGTCATGTTCAGTATTCGTTATGAGGAAACTGTGCATTTTGAATTATACACCTCAAGTGCGGGAGCCGTTCAGTAATACATTCAGAGTGATATGAAATATACCTTTGGCCACAATGAATGATGTTTCCATTTGATAGTTGATCACTGAATACAAACGCAGTAAGCGAAGTGCTGTATAAATTGTCAAGAACTAACTTCAGAACAACAAATCAATCGGTACCAATAAGAAAGTCCTTTAAACAAACTGTCAAAGAAGTTAAAATAATTTTTATTCCACTTTTCTTTTCTCCATAAAATACCTAATCTATTCAAATGGTTTGTCACAAAAATTGTAAGGAATTAGTTCAAAATTTCATTTGTCATAAAATTAGTTCCAGAATAGATCAATATTTTTAATAAAATCACAACATTCATTACAATAAATAAAAGCGTGGAGGTCTTAACTATATTAACGAAATGTTCGTGAGCGCTCCACGCTTTTTGTTTTGTTTTTTGTTTTTATAGCTTCTCAGGCAACAATCAGGTACTATGTCAAATAATTATTTAACACGCACCCAATAACAAGTTGCCACATTCTGGAGACTAACGATTTTAATCGTCTCACAGATACAGACTGAAAATACAATTAAAAACTGTGTCTCCACCGGGAATCGAATCCGGGACCCTTGGATCAGCAGTCAGTTACCTACCCAACTGAGCCACAAAGGCCGACAATTTTTATTTATTTATATAACCGATTATTTTTTATTGAGATTGAAGTATTTTAAATTGCTATATTTGCTTTTATTGAGATTGAAGTATTTTGAATGGCTATATTTGCTTTATAATTGAAATTGAAGTATTTTGTATGACTATATTTGCTTTTAGACGAACACGTGTAAGACGATGTATGAATGTTGACGAGGCGATTAATGTATCTCAAGATAGAAGTAAGTGGCGTTCGGTTCTCTCTGCCTACCCCGTGAGGGACATGGCGTGATGGTATGTATGTATGTATATATTTGCTTTTTTATGTGTTTCGACCACAATTTTTGCATAGTTTCCCGCCGCGCATAACAATATTTTATACAATATGTAATTCTTTTTGTACGTGTGTATGTCCGATTGAACCGATTTTGATGAAATATTTTGTATGTTTTTGAGTGGGTTTCTGAATTCACAAATTTAATCAAAAATTGTAACAATGGAAATAATAAAAATAAAAAAAATCATGTCAAAAAATTTATGCCTGGTATTATGCAAACAGTATAACTTTTGAAATATCCAATAAAGTGTGAAATAGGAGTTTCATTAATATCTTCATATCTATTTCTTCTGTACGTGTAAATGTCACTGAACTCTCAAACGGCTGGACCATTTTTTTTATAAAATAGCAGGCAAGCCAACGTTCGGGCAGGACGACGTCTGTCGGGTCCGCTAGTATGGAATATAGTACGTATTTCCTTTACGTTGAAATATTAAATGAATAGAAAATAAATAAATTCATTTATAGAAAACCAACACGATTTAGAGTAAATTTATTAGCGGATATCATTTTGACACTATTCACGACACACACGTACCTACTTACAAATAAATAGACTTCATTGCAGTTAATTTAAGAGATATTAAATTGCCTACAATAATTTATTAGGATATTATATTGCATCCAAGTTAGAAACTTATTAAGACTTCTGGTAAATAACATACACAATATCGGTGACAAATTACAACGGTTTCATTTAATGATAGTTAGTATTAATAGTGCTTTATATAAGCTAACAACAAAAGTTAAATATTTACCACGCAAATCTCATATACAACAATATTAGCAAATCCAATTTACGACCGAAATAGATTACATTAAAATTTGATTAACGTGATATGAATTGAGTCATATTTTATAATAATTAAAGCTGGTTTGAAAATTGCTCAAATAAGCTATTAAGTAGTATGAAATGCATGTTATATATATATAATTATATTTTATCCTGTATTGGAAAATTTAACGTTGTTTGAATAGAGAAAATATATTTTTTCTTAAACAAAGAACCAAAAATAAAAGATCATTTAATTTTAATTTAAAAAATAAAAAAGGAAACAGAAGACATCATGATAATAAAAATTATATAAGATATCAAAATTTGAAATTCGTAATTGTCTCCGGAAAGAAGGAAACCTTGTGCTTCGGGGAGGAGTTGAGAAAAATTACTATTTAAAATTTTAAAAAATTATTACACTATAATTCATGTACAGGCACACAAAACTTCAGAGATTAGAATTCGCTTTTGAGATGAAAGAAAGAAGAAATAATACTAGTTGCATGTAACACATGAGATCCAACTGTCGATAGTGATAGTATGTACAGTTGAAGAATAAGTACCAAACTATAAACCCATAAATACAAATTATTTAATATTTTAAGATATTTGGTTTTCTATACAACACATGTACCTTGGTATGTATGTCAAGATAGGATAGTATGGAGGTCAGTCCTTTGATCCTACCCAGAATGTGAAAACAGCATGATGGTATGTATGTATGTATGTTTGGAGATTAGTATCAAATTATTAAGTCTTCTTAGATATTGTGAGTAGGCTACTTCTGTACAAATTGTATGAAGCAATGTCGTCACTAAATTCAATTTTTATAAAAATTGTTAAAAAAAATTTGAGATGTGCTAATACAATGTTAATATTTTTTATAGAAAATTAAATTTTCTAGTTGTGGTCTTTCGGCATTTTTCGAAATTTTTAAAAAAATTGGAAATATAGGCAGTTAAACTCATAAATTTATCATAAAAAAATATTTTTCTTAATAAAAAATGTTGAAAATGAGAAACCCTGGAATTTTTAAAAAAAAAATAATTTGAGACTTTGTATTTGTCTATGTTTATACCAATTTTCAGCGTTCTAGCTTTTACGGTTTCTGATATATATGGTAAAATAAATCAAAATTTCAAAAGTTGATGACCCCTGACTGAAACAAAAATTCACAATTCTGAGTATAAAAGTTTTGTAGGCCTATAAATGTTTATATATTCTAAAAATTTTGGGCTCTGTAAATTAAGCGGATCAAAAGTTATAAGGGGGGGACAGACAGACACACACACAGACACACACACACACACACACACAAAACTCACATAAAATGTTCTACTCCGAATTCTGAGTAAATCCATGTAATGGAACATATATGCTGCGAGGCCTCTAGTTGGTGTTATTAGCTTGCAAAAAGTCCACCCATATAAAATTTTCCTTCGTACACGCATCTTGGCTTAATAATGTCGATTCATTAAGAGAATTGAATTCTCATGAACGAATCGACAGTTGGATAAACTAGTTGCATGTAACACATGAGATCCAACTGTCGATAGCGATAGTATGTATAGTTGAAGAATATGTACCAAACTATAAACCCATAAATAAAAATTATTGAATATTTTCAGATATTTTTTTTTCTATACAACATATATTATGTAGGTATGTATGTCAAGATAGGATAGTTTGGAGGAAGTTCCTTTTTTCCTACCCAGAATATGCAAATAGCATGATGGTATGTATGTATGTTTGGAGATGAAGTATCAAACTATTAAGTCTTCTTACATATTGTGTATAGGCGACTGCCATACAAAATGTATGAAGCGATGTCGTCACTAAATTCAATTTTTAAAAAAATTGTTAAAAAAAAATTGAGATCTTCTACAACAATGTTAATATTTTTTATAGAAAATTAAATTATCTAGTTGGGGTGTTTCGGCTTTTTTTGATAATTGTAAAAGTTTTGGAAATATAGGCAGTTAAACTCATAAATTTATCATAAAAAAAATATTTTTCTTAATAAAAAATGTTTGAGAAACCCTGGAATTTTTTTGAAAAAACTAATTTGAGATTTTGTATTTGTCTATGTTTGTACCAATTTTCAGCGTTCTAGCGTTTATGGTTTCTGAGATATATGGAAAAATAAAATAAAAATTCAAAAGTTGATAACCCCTGACTGAAACAAAAATTCAAAATTCCGAGTATAAAAGTTTTGTAGGCCTGTAACTGTTTATATATTCTGAAATTTTAGGCTCTGTAAATTGAGCGGATCAAAAGTTATAAGGGGGGGGGGGACACACAGACACACACACAGACACACACACAGACACACACACAGACACACACACACACAGACACACGAAATGTTCTACTCCGAATTCTGAGTAAATCCGTGTATGGAACATATATGCTGCGAAGCCTCTAAGTTGGTGTTTTTTGACTTCAAAGTTGGAAAAGCCGTGAAAAAAGTAGACCTCTCCATACAATTCTCGCGTATTCTGGCTTGATACATTGTCGATATGTTAAGAGAACAAAGTTCTCCTGAACAAATCGACAGTTGGAAAACTAGATACTAGTTGCATGTAACACATGAGATCCAACTGTCGATAGCGATAGTATGTATAGTTGAAGAATATGTACCAAACTATAAACCCATAGATACAAATTATTGAATATTTTCAGATATTTTGTTTTCTATACAACATATGTAGGTATGTATGTCAAGATAGGATAGTATGGAGGAAGATCCTTTTTCCTACCCAGAATATGCAAATAGCATGATGGTATGTATGTATGTATGTTTGGAGATGAAGTATCAAACTATTAAGTCTTCTTACATATTGTGTATAGGCGACTGCCATACAAAATGTATGAAGCGATGTCGTCACTAAATTCAATTTTTAAAAAAATTGTTAAAAAAAAATTGAGATCTTCTACTACAATGTTAATATTTTTTATAGAAAATTAAATTATCTAGTTGGGGTGTTTCGGCTTTTTTCGATAATTGTAAAAGTTTTGGAAATATAGGCAGTTAAACTCATAAATTTATCATAAAAAAAATATTTTTCTTAATAAAAAATGTTTGAGAAACCCTGGAATTTTTTTGAAAAAACTAATTTGAGATTTTGTATTTGTCTATGTTTGTTCCAATTTTCAGCGTTCTAGCCTGTATGGTTTCTGAGATATATGGAAAAATAAAATAAAAATTCAAAAGTTGATAACCCCTGACTGAAACAAAAATTCAAAATTCCGAGTATAAAAGTTTTGTAGGCCTGTAACTGTTTATATATTCTGAAATTTTAGGCTCTGTAAATTGAGCGGATCAAAAGTTATAAGGGGGGGACGGACACACAGACACACACACACACAGACACACAGACACACACACAGACACACACACACACAGACACACGAAATGTTCTACTCCGAATTCTGAGTAAATCCGTGTATGGAACATATATGCTGCGAAGCCTCTAAGTTGGTGTTTTTTGACTTCAAAGATGGAAAAGCCGTGAAAAAAGTAGACCTCTCCATACAATTCTCGCGTATTCTGGCTTGATACATTGTCGATATGTTAAGAGAACAAAGTTCTCCTGAACAAATCGACAGTTGGAAAAATAAATTTATAATTAGGTATCTACATCAATTCTGAACTTCAGAGTTCAGAAAATATACAATTTGCAATATACACAAGAAAGAGAAAACAATCTATTATTATCCATCTTAGCTGTGAGGCACCGGCTTAGAATAGTGCTTCCACTCTTTTCTATTACTGTTCTCGAGTGTCCCGTAAGAGCCGGGTAATCGAAAATACAACAGGCAACAATAACATCTGACATAGTTCAGCAATGAGGTTCACCACCCATTCTGAAGGTAGTGCCTTTTTAGGTGAGACGAGACTGGTGTGTGGGTATACACATATGTGTTGTGCTCCCTTTTATAAGGCAATGCACACCCGCACACCTTTTGCTGGTTACCCCACAGTGTGGGATATGCCGTGATGGTATGAATGAATGAATGAATTATCCATATAAGGCACATAAAACATCAGAGACTATTTTTTATTTTTTTTTACTTTTTATCAAAATATATTTTGTTAGGTAAATAATTTTATTTTGTGGTATATTTTATATGGGACTTGCGTCACGGGCTCTTACTAACGTGGGCCCATGATATTTTTAATGTGCTGTGTTGAATGAATAAATTTCATATTGCTGAAAAGTTTTTATCAAAAGTATGTCTGTTGTATTAAAATGATTTTACGAAGTTTAAATGTTATTTTTTGTTTTCTCACTTTTTGTTTTTTGGTGTTTCGTTTGTTGTTAATTAATATTATTTATTACTGCAAATTCTTTATTCTAAAAAGACATTACTTTCAGAAATACTTATTTGACTTTTTATGACTTATTAAGATTACGAATCAAGATTAAGAAATTTGATTTTTTTACAAGCAGTAGGTTTATGAAATTAAGATTAAACTGATGCTATGAATTATCTTTTTTAATTATTATTATTTATAATTATTTTGTGTACATATAATATAATATAGAATCCAAATATGAACAGTTAATTTGTATTGAATGGATTCAACGGAGACCATTAAATGTAATTAAATACAATATTGTTTTATATTGATGGCGTTACCCATCATTGTTCCTGTAGACTGACAATATTGAGAGATGCTTATATTTATGGTGGCACAATCACTTAATATACGATTATACTCACTGAAGCGAATCGATCTCATTTACATTCAGGTTATGTACCAATAGCCATTCTCACTCCAGAGTAAAAGTACATTTTGTTCATGATTGACGAATATTAATTTAATAAAAAAATAAAGCCGGAAAAATTATATTGAGCAAAATGTCGATCAAAAAATACGTTGTAGTTTTCAAAGTATATTTTCATTGCTAAATTAACTAAAACACTATGCTTACTTAAGGCTACACATGCACTCAAATGTGATTATTAGTATTGATATTTGCACTTATGCAAGTTTATAACAATCTATAATTAATTATAAAGAAATAAATAGTTGGATATGGGATATTTTTTTTCTTTTCAAAAAGTTAGTATAATAAAGAGACATAGATTCATTTTTTATTTTACAAAAAAAGGACCTATCTCGAATCACCTTTGAATATTATAATGTAAGATATATCCTTATATTAATTGCAACAAAATACGAAGGAAAAAAAACGGGATAGTTAGGAAGAAACGAGTAAGAAAGGAAACAGGGAGGAGGATGGTATGTAAGTGTTTATGTATATGTTTGTGTGTTGTGTGTGCACGAGAGTGAGTATATGTAAGAGCGTGAAAGATTAGTACAAGAAAAAAAATGTATTGAAATATAAAAAGAAAAAAAAATTCTAAATAAATAGAATAGACTTTAAAAGTGAGAATTAATATTTTATTTACGAGTAGTCATTATTTTTTGCGAAAAATAATGCTAAGACCGGAATCGTCTAAGGACGGCGGCAATGTACGCAGATGAGCGTCCGGGACAGTCGTCCGAATACTTCCAACTCGAAATCGGCTGATGAATCGGATGGATCGGACGCATTACGTTTGGCTGCTCAGGTTCTTCTCCGGACAGTCCAGAAATTTCCGCTTGGGCCTTCCTAGAAAATTAATACAGACTCCTACAAAATATGTTTTCTACTGCGTTATGGCTGACCGTTCGTTCCACAGTCTGTAGAGATATTTACTGAGTAATGGTGTTTCGGTTAAATCTCCGAGTAATTAGTTATTATAAGATATCGGATGCGCGAAATTGAATATCTGCAATCAATTGACATGGCGTTACATAGTTTCTATACTATACTCACAATACAATACAATAAACCTTCCTTCCATAAGACTGGGTCGCAGTTCAAATGATTCTCGACAAAGAATTCCTCTATATTCTGAACTTCAATATGTCACTTGTGGCATGAGAAATTTAGTTTGAAACACTGAAAGTATACCTTTACATTGACTGTGAAGTAATTGTTGAAGTACATATACGTAACACAGTTTAAGATACACGATATATCTTATAATCTTTTGTTTCGAACAAACAAACAAAAAAACAAACGAACGAAAGAACGAACGAACAATAAAACAAACAAACAAACAAAAAAAGTTGAATGTAACACATGAGATGCAACTGTCGATGGCGATAGTAACTATAAACCTTCAAATCCAAATTATTGAATATTTTAAGATATTTTATTTTCTATACATTTATTTCAGGATGCTTATTTCATTTATGTTATTTAGTGTGAAGGTAAGTCTTTTTGCTTACCCCAAACAGTTTGATTGTATGTATGTAGATAAAGTATCAAACTATTAAGAGTCCTCGTCGATATTATGTATTCTGCAATAGAAATTGTATGAATCGATGCCATCAAAATTCTATATGCAGATCTTGGCATGAAACTAAATCGATCAAAACCTATACGGTGGATCTTGGCTTAAAACTTTGTCTTTTTAAAATCCAATACGCGGATCATGGCTTGAAACTTTGTCGTTAAAATCCAATACGCGGATCTTGGCTTGAAACTATGTCGATGTGTTAAGAGTAATAAAAAGGAAAATGAATAATTTATTTTCGGCTAATAGAATTCTGTAAAATGAAAAAAGTAACAAAAAAGTGAAAAAGATATTATACCAAAATAAGGACTTATTGAATGTGTAGGTAGGTACACAAAAAATCAAGGGATTTTTTTCAATCTATAATTTTCTTCTTTGATTATATTTCATATTTTTTTTGATATGTGATTGTTAAGTAATTACAGTAAAATTTAACAGCCCTCTATATTATCTAGGTAGGTATGTATAATTAGGAGCCCCTTTCATTAGATGTTCGATGAGTATTATTGATTCACTCGGAATAATTGATAGTGTATCACGTAGAAAACATTAAGTATGTAACTATTAACTATTGATTACAGAAATATGCTTCGATCAGATGGAACTATACCGCACGAGTGATAATCAATTGTATGGTTTTATCGTGTAATATAGGGTGACCGTGGATTCTGTTGAACACGTCGACAGAAAATATTTATTTATTTATACCTTTACGGTATATCATACACCGGAAAACAATAATGATAAAAAATATTGAAAGCACTATTCTAAGCCTATGTCTCACAGCCTATCTCTAATATTCGCTTATAGCATAACTCCATAATAGATGACAAGATGGTATACAAGTATGTTTTCATCGTAAAGGTAGATAATTTGAATGTACGCTGGCGACAGGTAAATAAGTTCTAAGCGAAAATTCGAAATTGAGATCAGATTTGAGTATAGAAAAAAAAATAGTATAAATTTACGAATTTAATATTTTTTTATACACCTTCGATAATTTGAGAAACAAGTTATTTGCCTGAAGAGCTTTATTCAAATGCAAAATGTTGCTATTAAAATAAATAAATAATTTGGATGATTTCTATAGCATCGTTTTTGTGATAACCTCACCTCAGGGGCGCTTAAAAGTCCCATAAATCTGAATATTGAATACTTTTTATGATAGCATATTATATAGTATGTCCTATTCTGATTCGTTTTAGAGTACGAAAAAGTCTATAACCAACGGGCGATCATGGATCAAAGGATTTTGTTCGCGTGGTGTGACGTAATGAGTCCCTTATAAATGCAAGCACCTTTTTTACATTTCTCATGTACTAAAATTCAGACGGATAAATTTAGACGAATCAGAATGGGACATAGTATGTTTCAGAGTACAAAAACGTCTATAACCAACGGGTGACCATGGATAAAAGGATTTTATCCGCGCGGTGTGATGTAATGAGTCCCGTATAAATGCAGTCAATTTTCTGACATATCTCAAATACTAAAATTCAGATGGATAAATTTAGACAAATCAGAAGACTGACATATTGAGTCGTATAGTATCAAAAAATATAATTTCGTAAGAACATTAAGGATGCGGCTCAGCTTCTCCAGTAGAGAAGATGGAAAGTGGCAGCAGAGGACAGGATGGGATGGAGGCGAAAGTTAACGGAGGCCAAGACTCGATTTGGGCTATAGCGCCATCGAAGAAGAATTATCAAAAACAATTCAGTTCGATTTCCAAAAAAATCGAACTATATTTATCAAAATTAATATTTTCGTTTACTGATTTGAAATTAAGTATTCTCATTACTATTTAATCATACAGAATAGCATAATATTGTATTACTTAATTTATTTATTTATATTTAAAAGAATAAGAAAACCGTGAAAAATGACTCAGTTGGTTAGGTATCTGACTGCTGATGAGAAGGTTCCGGGTTCGATTCCCGGAGGAGACACAGTTTTTAATTGTGTTTTCAGTCTGGATCTGTCAGACGATTGATATCGGTAGTCTCCAGAATGTGGCAACTTGTTATTGGGTGTGTGTTAAATTAATATTTGACATAGTAGGTACCTGTTAGTTGCCCTAGACGTTATATAAAAATAATAATATATCTGCATACATTAGATTTTTCACTGTCGGGAATCAACGATATTTTTTTGAAAAAAAAAATGTCTCAATTGAGATGAAGCAATAGTTTTTTTTACTATGAAATTATGAATGCATTATTATTAGAATATTTATTACGAACTCGTTTGAATAAAATACATGAAAGAATATTTTGTTTTATCATTGATTTTGATTTCGATATCTCGCACTCAATTTTTAATAATATCCGCAAAATAAAACAATGCGTTGGTGTCACCCTAATGATATTTGGTCCATAACACTGCCTATCCTGTGGGGTCTGTATCAATATATATTTACTGCCGCCCCTTCAGGAACTTAACTATTCTGTTAATTGGAGACGAACACCACAATATTGTATTACAAAGATGCATTTCTCGATCCACAGTTCTCACAACTCGATGCATAGATGGATCACTATTAGATGTATGTATACAAAAAAAACTGCATCACCGCGAGTGTCTTGAAATAAACTATATGAGAAAATACATTTTCTTCAATAGATACAGAATTTAGTTTATAATTATTTTTTTTTTAACAGAATTCACTTAATTTTTATACTTATTTCTAATTATTCGACTGATAATACGTGATGGAATTCCATTATCAATATTATAAAATTACTTAAGGGGGGGACTGCTGCCAACGTACCTATTTTTCAATTTGATATACCATCATTATTTCTTATCAAATCGTTTTGAAAAAAATAATTTAGATAGTTTGGGTATTCATGAAGAAAAATGTATCTATACTTTTTGATAATGTTCTGTATAAATATTTGTAGAAAAATAATGGCATACCCCGATTTTCAACGTTTATCTTATATTTTTTATAAAATATAAGGCGTAGTTCAACATATTTTTTTTTAAATTAAAGAAGACAAAAATATCTAGAAAAATACGATGTGACGTTGCATTAATGCTTCAGGTTTAGAAAATAAACCTAAAAAACATTTATTTTCCATGCCTTTGCGAAATATAAGTTTTTTTGGTTTATTTACTTAACCTGATGCATTAATGCAACGTTACAACGTATTTTTCCAGATATTTTGATCTTCTTTAATTTATAAAAAATTATAATGCTCTATACCTTATAGTTTTTTAGAAATCTAAGATAAATGTCGAAAATTGGGGTATGCTTATTATTTTCCTACAAGAATACATATATACAGAACATAATTAAAAAATTAAGGTTTATTTTTATTTATTAACATCCAAACTAACTAGGTTATTTTTTTCAAAATGATTCGTTTTGTAGTAATGACGCAAATTCAAATTGAAAAAATAGGTACGTTGGCAGCAGTCCCCCCCTTAAAAAAATTAAATAAAAACACAAATTTTTAACTTTATTCCACTAATTTAAAATTTTGATCACTGACGCGTTTCGCTCAACGAGCATCTAATGAATGGACATTCAGTAGATGCTTTTTGAGCGAAACGCGTCAGTGGTCAAAATTTTAAATTAATGAAACCAACATATTTTGCAACCTATGTGTGTGTTTGTCATAATATGTGATGTTATAGATATAAAAATAACGTGTATAATTCAATTAGGTAATTATTACATTCTTTGTAGTGCATTTTATGTGATTTTTAAGTAATTACATTGATTTTTTTGTAGCAATTGATAGGGTAACTATAAAGCTTAAAACTATTTCAAATTACTTTTGAGTCTAAAAACCCATAAACTATTAATGTTAAAATAATTTCATTGTATACTTTAATGGAATACTTGGAGAGTATTTTTTTCCAAGAATTGAGTATCAAGTCGATGTGGAAATTTGATCATGAAAACCAAAATAGGTGATATCGGGCAGCAACAACAGATGTTTTCTAGATGCTAGCAAGTGAATTTATCAGATAGACATTGTTGGTTGAATTCTTTACCTGTCCTGTCTTATATGTACACTACACAATACTATAGGGTATCGACCTGAAAATACTACCTCAGAAAATTCTCTAAACTAGTACTGAGCGTATAAAAGCAAAAGCTGCCAATTTAATTAGAAAGAATGAATAAAACTTTCGTTATAAAAGAGGAAGCTTATCTATATGAAAATTAAGTAATTTATTTTTAAAATTATTAAAAAAAAACAGTTCCAATGAGTATAAACATACAGGAAGCTATAACCCTTTCGCAACACACGTCCATCTTATTCATGGGTTGAAATTATACTTAACTGACCTCTCAAACAATATGTCATATAACCTGACGAATTAGCTGTCGCTCCGAAACCGGTCGCATCATGGTTAAAACAAAGTCATTGTATTGCCCCTCCAAATGTCAGAAGAAAGGTAGCCGCAGACTCAGAAAGAAAGAAGCAGGAAACGGACCCAAGACATCCTCTATATGGCCACATGCCTCCGACGGCGAGATTAAAATCTAGGAAAAGTTTTTTGACCACGACATCCCCCCTTCAAGTACCGCCAGAAAGGGCAAGACAAGAGCGCTGGATTGATCAATGTAGTGGAAGACAAAACGAGCTGTCGGAGGTTTTGGGGCCGGGAAACCATCTATCATACCGTACATGGAAGACATTGAATAGACTCCGTGTAGGTGTCACAAGGTGCAAAAAGAACCTGTACAGGTGGGGAATAGGACAGGAAGATGTATCTTGCGATTGCGGGGAGGTCCAAGATGATAAGCATCTTCTTGTCTGCCGAAACATGGAACAGGGATGTAACGAAGAAGACTTGGCTGTGGCAAATGACGCAGCAACTGCTGTTGCAACGTATTGGAATGGAAAGGCCTAATGTTTACCCGGACACGTTAAGTAAGTATGTTTAGTTTGTCGATCGACACTAAAATAAATAAAATAAATAAATAAAACACATCGTCAGTCCACTAGTCTCTATTATTCTGACGATGTGCCTTGCACGAAACGCGTCGATAATCAAATAAATTTTAATAGAACTAATACCAAGTATTTTTTTTATATTTGCAATATATCTAAAGTCATATTATGTTATTCAATTTATAATAAAATAATATATATATAAAATTAAGTACATTTTTTTATAGAAATATAAAGAATTTTTTAAATTTTTTAAAAAGATTTTTTTTTTTTTTTAAGGCAATTTACCCTGTAAAGAGTGCTATGTGCCAATTATTTCATGTCAGAGGAGAGAGGTGAATTTTATTATAAATTTATGTCATTCAATGAAAGGAATTTTGAAATAACGGACAGTACACGTGAATTATTAAGAGACAAAAGATGTTGGATATTAAGTGGAGATTGGTGAGTGATTTTAATTAATTGTTTGTACATATTTTTGAAGGCGGAATTATTTTTACAGTTAAAAAATACATGATCAATTGTCTCATCCTCATCACCACACTGGCAAAGTGGGCTATTTAGAACTCTAATTCTATACAGATGGGAGGCAATTGAACAATGGCCAATTCTCATTCTAGAAATACATGATATTAATCGTTTAGATATGTTTCTATTATAAAACCATGGTTTAGAGGAAATTTTTTGTTGGATACCTGCATGATAAGCACCCTTATATTTTTTTGTTTTGTACCAATTTTCATCCCATTTGAAAAGCATATTTGATTTAAGGCGGGGTAAAAGATCTGAGGTTGGAACCATGTCAAATTCGTCGTATAAAGAAATTAAAATAAACACAGTATTGATACAATTTACAACAGTGATTTGTTTTAACTTATTTGTAATAAATAAATAAATTAAAAATATACCAGAGTTCACTACTTCCATCAAAACACGCTCAGCATATAGGGACTGTACCTAGTCGGCTACTTCACAGAGTAGAATCTCTCCTGCTAAAAAACCTCTAAAATCTATCCAAAGCGCGCTTGAGGTGAGTTTATCACAAAAACGGCAGAATATAAGTCATCCGTTTTATATTAATTTATTCAACAACATAGACCATAATGTGAGGTGACCAGCGACATGTGTGCGGGTGTGCATGATCTTGTATTCCCAAGAAAACATGACACATGCTTGTATTCCCACACACCAGTTTCGTCCCACCAGAATGGGTGGTGAACCTCATTGCTGAACTATGTGAGATGTTATTTTGCCCGTTGTATTTTCGATTATCCGGCTCTTACGGGACTAAGAAAATAGTGGAAGCACTATTCTAAGCCGGTGCCTCACAGTAAAAATATCTACTCCAAAAATGTGCTAAACGTTCCGGGGGGGCTTCTCATGACTCGTTCTAAATACGTTATTAGCTTGCCTTAATCTTAAAAATGTATAAATCAGTACTCGATCATAATCCAATCATAATATATCTCTAAATTTAATCATGAAAATTTGTTAATATTAACGTTGAGTATGAATTTGTTATTAATTGTTGTATTAATAAATATTATAATTCAATAAAATTAACTTCAAAGATTGCTTTAGTCTGAAGCTGATCTTAATTTTAATGTTAGCAACTTCATGTGTAACCCTGCGGATTTAATTCCCTGTGAAGACACAATTTTGAATTTTAATTGCGCTTTTAGTCCGGTTCTGCGAGACAATAGTCATCTAAGTAATATGAGCATACATACATACATATATACATACATACCATCACGCCATGTCCCTCACGGGGTAGGCAAAGAGAACCGAACGCCACTTACTTACTTCTTACTTCTCGACAACATTCATACATCGTCTTATACATGTTCGTCTGTTGTTCACGCTTCTAACATTTCCGTCTTTCAAAATACCGTTCACATGGACGTGCCATCCCTTCCTTGGGCGGCCCCGACCTCTCATTCCATTACTGTCCGCAATGTATATTTTCTTCGTCAGGCGTTCCTCATTCATTCTCCCCATGTGGCCAAACCATCTCAATGTGTTCACTTTCATTCTATTAATAACATCTTTCTTTATCCTACATTCTTTCCTTATGTCCTCATTTCCGACCCTGTCATACATCGTTCTAATACAAATTCTTCTTAGCGATCTTATTTCAACTGCATTTATTCTACTTTCGTGCGACTTCTGCCATGTCCAGGTTTCACTTGCATACGTCAAGGTTGGCACTAAGATAGCATTATGAATGGCAACTTTAGCATCCTTAGATATGTTGCGGTCGTTCATAACTGGTTTCAGTGCATCATGACAAAACGAGTGGGTTGTGGCCAACACTAAACTCTCCACACCACAAATATTGACAATGAAATATTTTATTCATTCTAAATTTTACTACCAGGAATATAAATTTTCTAACGATAGTATATTTTTATGTTATGATAGACAAACTATTAATGCAGCATAGTGAAGAATGCTTATGTTGTATGAAATATTTTAAAAAAAGCAGATAAATTTTGTTTTAAAGAACGCGAGAGCATTTTCAAAATTTTGACACGTGATATCATATGAAGAATTTTTTTGTAATTTATGGAAAGCTAATCAGTTCTATGTTCAAGCTCTTTACATTATAACATGAAATCAAATTAGTGAACTTTTCCATACATAGAAATTTATCTAATTACATTTTTATTCATACTAAATGTTAATACCAGGAATATAAATTTTCTTCCGAAAGTATATTTTTATGTTAAGATAGACAAACTATTAATGCCGTATAGTGAAGAATGCTTATGTTGTATGAAATATTTTAAAAAAAGCAGATAAATTTTGTTCTAAAGAACGCGAGAGCATTTTCCAAATTTTGACAGGTGATATTATATGAAGAATTTTTTTGTTATTTATGGAAAGCTAATCAGTTCTATGTTCAAGCTCTTTACATTATAACATGAAATCAAATTACTGAACTTTTCCATACATAGAAATTTATCTAATTACATTTTTATATATACTAAATGTTACTATCAGGAATATAAATTTTCTTCCGATAGTATATTTTTATGTTAAGATAAACAAACTATTAATGCAGTATAGTGAAGAATGCTTATGTTGTATGAAATATTTTAAAAAAAGCAGATAAATTTTGTTCTAAAGAACGCGAGAGCATTTTCCAAATTTTAACAGGTGATATCATATGAAGATTTTTTTTGTTATTTATGGAAAGCTAATCAGTTCTATGTTCAAGCTCTTTACATTATAACATGAAATCAAATTACTGAACTTTTCCATACATAGAAATTTATCTAATTACATTTTTATTCATACTAAATGTTACTATCAGGAATATAAATTTCCTTCCGATAGTATATTTTTATGTTAATATAGACAAACTATTAATGCAGTATAGGGAAGAATGCTTATGTTGTATGAAATATTTCAAAAAAAGCAGATAAATTTTGTTCTAAAGAACGCGAGAGCATTTTCCAAATTTTGACAGGTGATATTATATGAAGAATTTTTTTGTTATTTATGGAAAGCTAATCAGTTCTATGTATGTTCAAGCTCTTTACATTATAACATGAAATCAAATTACTGAACTTTTCCATACATAGAAATTTATCTAATTACATTTTTATTCATACTAAATGTTACTATCAGGAATATAAATTTCCTTCCGATAGTATATTTTTATGTTATGATAGACAAACTATTAATGCAGTATAGTGAAGAATGCTTATTTTGTATGAAATATTTTAAAAAAAGCAGATAAATTTTGTTCTAAAGAACGCGAGAGCATTTTCCAAATTTTGACAGGTGATATCATATGAAGATTTTTTTTGTTATTTATGGAAAGCTAATCAGTTCTATGTTCAAGCTCTTTACATTATAACATGAAATCAAATTACTGAACGTTTCCATACATAGAAATTTATCTAATTACATTTTTATTCATACTAAATGTTACTATCAGGAATATAAATTTTCTTCCGATAGTATATTTTTATGTTAAGATAGACAAACTATTAATGCAGTATAGTGAAGACTGCTTATGTTGTATGAAATATTTTAAAAAAAGCAGATAAATTTTGTTTCAAAGAGCGTTAGAGCATTTTGACAATGTTGACACGTGATATCATATGAAGAAATTTTATGATATCTATGAAAAGCTAATCAGTTCTAAGTTCAAGCTATTAATATTCTTATATCAATATGAAATCAATGAATTGAACATTGCCAAATATAAAAAAATTCTCTTGTTACATATAAGTTTCATACAAATATCCATTAAATAAAATATAATTTTTGAAACCGTTGAATATTTTTCTTTTAACATTGACCAACTTTGAATACAATTTTATGAAGATTCTTGGTGTTGTATAAATAGTTGAAACCAAATTAAAATATCTTTAATTTCCAGGTCGTGAGAGCATTTTTTCAGTTTTAATAGATGAAATCATAAAGAAACATTGGGAAAAAATGTACCGTTGTCTATGGAAAACTAATCAGCTCTAAGTTTATGGACTTAACACATGTGATATCAATATGAAGTCAATCGGACTTATAGTTTGGGCTGCAGAGAGGACACAAAAAAAAAACAACGTAAATGATGAATTCATAGAGAAGAAATCAAAAGTTGTCTATGGAAAACTAATCAGCTCTAGGTCTTTGCACTTTACACATATGATGTTAATATGAAGTCGATCAGACTTATAGTTTGGGCTGTAGAGAGGACACAAAAAAGATAAATGCTACGGCGTACGGCGTACGGCGTACAGCGTATACGCCATACACACAAACACATCACGACGAAACTCATAGTGTGCATTCTCTACATGATACCCATTGAGAAATTGATGTAAAAAAAATACGCTTAAATTTTGCGAAATCATGACTCTCCCCTATTCCATAGTGTGGAGAGTAATAATAATAAACTGTTTTTTCTAGTATATAATTTTTCTTCCGATAGTATATTTTTATGATAAGATAGACAAACTTTTAATGCAGTATGGTGTAGAATGCTTATGTTGTATGAAATATTTTAAAAAAAGCAGATAAATTTTGTTTTAAAGAACGCAAGAGCATTTTCCAAATTTTGACAGGTGATATCATATGAAGAATTTTTTTGTTATTTATGGAAAGCTAATCAGTTCTATGTTCAAGCTCTTTACATTATAACATGAAATCAAATTACTGAACGTTTCCATACATATAAATTTATCTAATTACATTTTTATTCATACTAAATGTTACTATCAGGAATATAAATTTTCTTCCGATAGTATATTTTTATGTTAAGATAAACAAATTATTAATGCAGTATAGGGAAGAATGCTTATGTTGTATGAAATATTTAAAAAAAAGCAGATAAATTTTGTTCTAAAGAACGCGAGAGCATTTTCCAAATTTTGACAGGTGATATCATATGAAGATTTTTTTTGTTATTTATGGAAAGCTAATCAGTTCTATGTTCAAGCTCTTTACATTATAACATGAAATCAAATTACTGAACTTTTCCATACATAGAAATTTATCTAATTACATTTTTATTCATACTAAATGTTACTATCAGGAATATAAATTTTCTTCCGATAGTATATTTTTATGTTAAGATAGACAAACTATTTATGCAGTATAGGGAAGAATGCTTATGTTGTATGAAATATTTTAAAAAAAGTAGATAAATTTTGTTCTAAAGAACGCGAGAGCATTTTCCAAATTTTGACAGGTGATATCATATGAAGATTTTTTTGTTATTTATGGAAAGCTAATCAGTTCTATGTTCAAGCTCTTTACATTATAACATGAAATCAAATTACTGAACTTTTCCATACATAGAAATTTATCTAATTACATTTTTATTCATACTAAATGTTACTATCAGGAATATAAATTTCCTTCCGATAGTATATTTTTATGTTATGATAGACAAACTATTAATGCAGTATAGTGAAGAATGCTTATTTTGTATGAAATATTTTAAAAAAAGCAGATAAATTTTGTTTTAAAGAACGCGAGAGCATTTTCAAAATTTTGACACGTGATATCATATGAAGATTTTTTTTGTTATT
Source organism: Molanna angustata (assembly GCA_963576475.1). Classification (NCBI taxonomy): domain Eukaryota; kingdom Metazoa; phylum Arthropoda; class Insecta; order Trichoptera; family Molannidae; genus Molanna; species Molanna angustata. The sequence goes on along the minus strand of OY754981.1, from coordinate 24,974,897 downwards.
TATGGAAAGCTAATCAGTTCTATGTTCAAGCTCTTTACATTATAACATGAAATCAAATTACTGAACTTTTCCATACATAGAAATTTATCTAATTACATTTTTATTCATACTAAATGTTACTACCAGGAATATAAATTTTCTTCCGATAGTATATTTTTATGTTAAGATAGACAAACTATTAATGCAGTATAGGGAAGAATGCTTATGTTGTATGAAATATTTTAAAAAAAGCAGATAAATTTTGTTCTAAAGAACGCGAGAGCATTTTCCAAATTTTGACAGGTGATATTATATGAAGAATTTTTTTGTTATTTATGGAAAGCTAATCAGTTCTATGTTCAAGCTCTTTACATTATAACATGAAATCAAATTACTGAACTTTTCCATCAATAGAAATTTATCTAATTACATTTTTATTCATACTAAATGTTACTACCAGGAATATAAATTTTCTTCCGATAGTATATTTTTATGTTAAGATAGACAAACTATTAATGCAGTATAAGGAAAAATGCTTATGTTGTATGAAACATTTTAAAAAAAGCAGATAAATTTTGTTCTAAAGAACGCGAGAGCATTTTCCAAATTTTGACAGGTGATATTATATGAAGAATTTTTTTGTTATTTATGGAAAGCTAATCAGTTCTATGTTCAAGCTCTTTACATTATAACATGAAATCAAATTACTGAACTTTTCCATTCATAGAAATTTATCTAATTACATTTTTATTCATACTAAATGTTACTATCAGGAATATAAATTTCCTTCCGATAGTATATTTTTATGTTATGATAGACAAACTATTAATGCAGTATAGTGAAGAATGCTTATTTTGTATGAAATATTTTAAAAAAAGCAGATAAATTTTGTTCTAAAGAACGCGAGAGCATTTTCCAAATTTTGACAGGTGATATTATATGAAGAATTTTTTTGTTATTTATGGAAAGCTAATCAGTTCTATGTTCAAGCTCTTTACATTATAACATGAAATCAAATTACTGAACTTTTCCATACATAGAAATTTATCTAATTACATTTTTATTCATACTAAATGTTACTATCAGGAATATAAATTTTCTTCCGATAGTATATTTTTATGTTAAGATAGACAAACTATTAATGCAGTATAGGGAAGAATGCTTATGTTGTATGAAATATTTTAAAAAAAGCAGATAAATTTTGTTTTAAAGAACGCGAGAGCATTTTCAAAATTTTGATACGTGATATTATATGAAGAATTTTTTTGTTATTTATGGAAAGCTAATCAGTTCTATGTTCAAGCTCTTTACATTATAACATGAAATCAAATTACTGAACGTTTCCATACATAGAAATTTATCTAATTACATTTTTATTCATACTAAATGTTACTATCATGAATATAAATTTTCTTCCGATAGTATATTTTTATGTTAAGATAGACAAACTATTAATGCAGTATAGGGAAGAATGCTTATGTTGTATGAAATATTTTAAAAAAAGCAGATAAATTTTGTTCTAAAGAACGCGAGAGCATTTTCCAAATTTTGACAGGTGATATCATATGAAGATTTTTTTTGTTATTTATGGAAAGCTAATCAGTTCTATGTTCAAGCTCTTTACATTATAACATGAAATCAAATTACTGAACGTTTCCATACATAGAAATTTATCTAATTACATTTTTATTCATACTAAATGTTACTATCAGGAATATAAATTTTCTTCCGATAGTATATTTTTATGTTAAGATAGACAAACTATTAATGCAGTATAGTGAAGACTGCTTATGTTGTATGAAATATTTTAAAAAAAGCAGATAAATTTTGTTTCAAAGAGCGTTAGAGCATTTTGACAATGTTGACACGTGATATCATATGAAGAAATTTTATGATATCTATGAAAAGCTAATCAGTTCTAAGTTCAAGCTATTAATATTCTTATATCAATATGAAATCAATGAATTGAACATTGCCAAATATAAAAAAATTCTCTTGTTACATATAAGTTTCATACAAATATCCATTAAATAAAATATAATTTTTGAAACCGTTGAATATTTTTCTTTTAACATTGACCAACTTTGAATACAATTTTATGAAGATTCTTGGTGTTGTATAAATAGTTGAAACCAAATTAAAATATCTCTAATTTCCAGGTCGTGAGAGCATTTTTTCAGTTTTAATAGATGAAATCATAAAGAAACATTGGGAAAAAATGTACCGTTGTCTATGGAAAACTAATCAGCTCTAAGTTTATGGACTTAACACATGTGATATCAATATGAAATCAATCGGACTTATAGTTTGGGCTGCAGAGAGGACACAAAAAAAAAACAACGTAAATGATGAATTCATAGAGAAGAAATCAAAAGTTGTCTATGGAAAACTAATCAGCTCTAGGTCTTTGCACTTTACACATATGATGTTAATATGAAGTCGATCAGACTTATAGTTTGGGCTGTAGAAAGGACACAAAAAAGATAAATGCTACGGCGTACGGCGTACGGCGTACGGCGTACAGCGTATACGCCATACACACAAACACATCACGACGAAACTCATAGTGTGCATTCTCTACATGATACCCATTGAGAAATTGATGTAAAAAAAATACGCTTAAATTTTGCGAAATCATGACTCTCCCCTATTCCATAGTGTGGAGAGTAATAATAATAAACTGTTTTTTCTAGTATATAATTTTTCTTCCGATAGTATATTTTTATGATAAGATAGACAAACTTTTAATGCAGTATGGTGTAGAATGCTGATGTTGTATGAAATATTTTAAAAAAAGCAGATAAATTTTGTTTTAAAGAACGCAAGAGCATTTTCCAAATTTTGACAGGTGATATCATATGAAGAATTTTTTTGTTATTTATGGAAAGCTAATCAGTTCTATGTTCAAGCTCTTTACATTATAACATGAAATCAAATTACTGAACGTTTCCATACATAGAAATTTATCTAATTACATTTTTATTCATACTAAATGTTACTATCAGGAATATAAATTTTCTTCCGATAGTATATTTTTATGTTAAGATAGACAAATTATTAATGCAGTATAGGGAAGAATGCTTATGTTGTATGAAATATTTTAAAAAAAGCAGATAAATTTTGTTCTAAAGAACGCGAGAGCATTTTCCAAATTTTGACAGGTGATATTATATGAAGAATTTTTTTGTTATTTATGGAAAGCTAATCAGTTCTATGTTCAAGCTCTTTACATTATAACATGAAATCAAATTACTGAACTTTTCCATACATAGAAATTTATCTAATTACATTTTTATTCATACTAAATGTTACTATCAGGAATATAAATTTTCTTCCGATAGTATATTTTTATGTTAAGATAGACAAACTATTAATGCAGTATAGGGAAGAATGCTTATGTTGTATGAAATATTTTAAAAAAAGCAGATAAATTTTGTTTTAAAGAACGCGAGAGCATTTTCAAAATTTTGATACGTGATATTATATGAAGAATTTTTTTGTTATTTATGGAAAGCTAATCAGTTCTATGTTCAAGCTCTTTACATTATAACATGAAATCAAATTACTGAACTTTTCCATACATAGAAATTTATCTAATTACATTTTTATTCATACTAAATGTTACTACCAGGAATATAAATTTTCTTCCGATAGTATATTTTTATGTTAAGATAGACAAACTATTAATGCAGTATAGTGAAGACTGCTTATGTTGTATGAAATATTTTAAAAAAAGCAGATAAATTTTGTTTCAAAGAGCGTTAGAGCATTTTGACAATGTTGACACGTGATATCATATGAAGAAATTTTATGATATCTATGAAAAGCTTATCAGTTCTAAGTTCAAGCTATTAATATTCTTATATCAATTTGAAATCAATGAATTGAACATTGCCAAATATAAAAAAATTCTCTTGTTACATATAAGTTTCATACAAATATCCATTAAATAAAATATAATTTTTGAAACCGTTGAATATTTTTCTTTTAACATTGACCAACTTTGAATACAATTTTATGAAGATTCTTGGTGTTGTATAAATAGTTGAAACCAAATTAAAATATCTCTAATTTCCAGGTCGTGAGAGCATTTTTTCAGTTTTAATAGATGAAATCATAAAGAAACATTGGGAAAAAATGTACCGTTGTCTATGGAAAACTAATCAGCTCTAAGTTTATGGACTTAACACATGTGATATCAATATGAAATCAATCGGACTTATAGTTTGGGCTGCAGAGAGGACACAAAAAAAAAACAACGTAAATGATGAATTCATAGAGAAGAAATCAAAAGTTGTCTATGGAAAACTAATCAGCTCTAGGTCTTTGCACTTTACACATATGATGTTAATATGAAGTCGATCAGACTTATAGTTTGGGCTGTAGAAAGGACACAAAAAAGATAAATGCTACGGCGTACGGCGTACGGCGTACGGCGTACAGCGTATACGCCATACACACAAACACATCACGACGAAACTCATAGTGTGCATTCTCTACATGATACCCATTGAGAAATTGATGTAAAAAAAATACGCTTAAATTTTGCGAAATCATGACTCTCCCCTATTCCATAGTGTGGAGAGTAAAAAAAACAATCGATGCTTACTGTCATTGACTTGAAATCTCGTCCATAGAAATATTGTATACTTTATTCAATCTTAAAATTTAAAACATATCCAAGCTTCAAAAATCCGATCCGGCAATACTAAGTGCGTCGGTGGACTTTGTTAATTTGCAAACAGTGTGTTATATTGGAATGGGCGTGTGGTACGTATATGAGGGGAATCCGATGATTTAAACTGATGGTAGGGTAAAGGGGTGAGTTAGTCTGTAATTAATGGGGGAACGAATCCGGACGGCCGATAGACAATTACCGATCAGGTCCGGAGATCGTCTGCCGCTAGTACATACATACATACATACACATGTACAGAAATCTTTACGCAGACAATCATTTACAACCATGTATATAATGAAACAATTAATATAACGTAGACAAAATACGATTATTGTGAACGTTGTTGAAGGAAAACTTAATCGCTTAGTGTTTAATTAGTATAATTTACACTATCGATGAGAGATTACACAATAATGATAAGAAACCAAATGTATACTGCATATTATACCATGTGCGGTAAAAAAACAAAACAAAAAATTAATTGTCAAAAAAATGTGAAAAATAAGTACCTAATATCCTCTGTAACTACAACAAGTCCTTAAACGGATTTAGATGCTCAATTTAAGGTCGCTGATGCTGAAAAAAAAAAGAAAAAAACTCGAGAACTCTACCGGCAAACAAAGAGAAGTTCTAGAGAGATGGGTGGAACACTTCAACGAACTGCTCAATAGAAACAACCAACAGGAAGAAGGCGATCTCTTAATAGAGGTACTGCCTAATGACACCGACATATCCGAACCCACATTAACAGAAGTTAAATTAGCCATAAAAAAGTTGAAGAACAACAAAGCCCCCGGAGAGGACACCATACCTAGTGAATTGTACAAACACGCACCGGAATGTTTTACTGAGTTGATCCACCAAATGATATTGGAAGCGTGGAACACAGAGACCTTACCAGATAATTGGTCCGAAGGCATCCTGTGCCCACTGCATAAACTATCAATGCGGATTCACACCAGGAAAAGGCACGTCTGACCAGATCTACGGAATAAGGCAGATACTAGAGAAATGCCAAGAATATAACATAGATACGTATTGTAGAAGCATATTTCCTTTAAATCCCTTCCATGCCATTGTCCCCTCACCGATGTATAAGAATTGTCACTTGTCAAAATAATTTTGGGTGACAATAAGTGTCAAGTGAAATTAACCAGTACAAGTTTGAAGACCACTGCGTGTGGATGTGTGCAAAAAAAAAAATAATCAGTGAACCAAAGAAGCATCGGTGAGATAGTTTAAAAATACAGTCCACTACCTACCATCTAATACCCATCACCTGATGTTTTCTACATAATATTTTGGCCCTTCTAACCGAATTTGAAGTGTTTTTTTGTGTTATTTGTTGCGAATTCTGCATGTTGCGGTGGTTTCAAATAGGAATTTGTAGGTACTCAATTTTGTTACAATATTGTGGTGATTAATTATCACATAATATTATTTTGTGATTATTGTGAGGTATAATAAGGTACCATATTAATGTTAATAACATTATTGTGAATGCAGTCGGGTAGAATAAAATACCACATTATTATTGATACAGTGAATTTGTGTTTGCATGCAATTATAGTTTAAAAGTAAAGTTTAAAGTTTTAAAATGGCTGATAACATTAAAGCAAGGATGTTAAATGCTATTTCTAGAATTAGGAATACATATGAATTAAGAGATCTGTGTGAAAAAGGAAATATCGAACGAGATGAAATATTTTTAGCTAGGTGTCAGAGAGTTGATGAATGGTATAAATTGGTCAATGAATTAAGTGACAGCTTGATTGGAATATATACTGATACAAAATGTGATACAGAGTTGAAAGAGTTGAGTGAAATAATTCAGAAATGTGACATTATGTATTTTGAAATAATGAGAATTAAAAATCGTTTATCTAATGGTGTGAAAATAAATGCAACTGATGTATGTAATAAAATTCAGAGAGCTCCTATAATAAATTTACCTGTTTTTGATTCCAACGTCGAAAATTGGAATTCGTTTCATGACATGTTTGTGTCATTGATTCATGATAATATTGGATATACAGACATAGAAAAATTTCATTATTTGCGAACGTCCATAAAGGGATTTGCATCAACATTTGTTAATTTACCACTGATTAGTGATAATTATAATATTGCTTGGAGTACATTGTGCGGACATTATACTAATACAAGATTACAATTTGAATATTACATGAATAAAATGTTTCAATGCAAATCTTTAGTTGGTGAAAATGTAGGGCAATTAAGCGAATTATATCACACATTTAATGAAAATATATTAGCTCTGTCAAATATGAAATGTGAAAAAATGTTAGATCAGGTATGGGGATTTATATTTATTAATAAATTAGATGAATCTACACGTCGAATAGTGGAAAGTAGATTAGATATTCAGGAAATTCCTTCAATAAATAGAATATTTGAAATAATTCGAAGTCAATTGCAAGTATTAAAATTTTCACGTCAGAGTAATTCACAAGTAAAGCGTAATAATTATAATCATAAATCAGACAAAGGGTTTGTAGGTAATATTCGCCAACTTGAATGCTATATGTGTAAGGGTAGTCATACAATACACAATTGTGACACATTTATTAATAAAACTGTATCAGAGAGAAAGGATATTGTCTCTAAATTGAAATTATGTTTTTGTTGTTTTGGAAAACATCTGATAAAGGATTGTAAGTCTAACAAAAAGTGTCAAACTTGTGATAGGAAACATAATGTTTTATTGCATACTGATAATTCATCGGTAGTAGGTATCTGCCATAAAGGGATTCGGGGTAATGAATCTATTGGTCAAGTGATATTAGGAACAATTATAGGATATGTCCAGGGAAAAGATGGGCAATTTTATAAGGCCAAGTGTTTAGTTGATTCTGGAAGTCAGGTTACTTTGATGTCTGGGAAGTTTTGTAAGAATATAGGATTCTATACAAAAGGGCATTCTGTATCATTGACAACGCTGTCTTCTACTAATATTAATGTAAAGGGTTCTATGCAATTTTGTTTATTTAATAATAAATATAACAAGTCGCTATTTGTAAAGAGTGTAGTGGTGGATGCGTTTCCATCAAATTTGCCTAGGAGAGATTTATCTCATCAGTGTAGAGTTTTGACTCAAGATTTAGAATTGGCATATAATGAATTTTGGAAAAGCAGTAATATTGATATATTATTAGGTGCTGACATGTATGGAAAATTGTTCACAGGAAATTGTAAAAAATTATCAGAAGATTTATATGCATTTGAGACCATATTTGGGTTTGTAATTTTAGGTCAAGATTTTGTACATGATAACAATGAGTTGTTAACATGTTTTGTATCATCTGATGTGTTAGATGAAAAATTAAAAGGGTTTTGGGAAATAGAAGAGGTAAACACAGTATCAAGTAGTAGGAAAATGTCACATTCGGATGAGGAATGTGTTCAGTTATACAATGATTTACATTATCGTAATGACGACGGTAGATTTGTAGTACCGCTCTTATTAAAAAAAGATATTCACGTACCATGTGTTGGTACTTTTGGTTTTGCTCTTAAAAGATTAACTAATATGGAAAGAAAATTTTGTAATAATTTGGAAATTAAACTTGAATATACAAAGTTCATGAAGGAATATGAGATGTTAGGACACATGAAAGAAGTTCCTTTACAAGGCGATCCAAATGTATATTATATTCCTCATCACTGTGTTCTGAAACCTGATAGTTTATCTACTAAATTGAGAGTTGTTTTTGATGGCAGTTCTAATACGAACGCAACTGGTGCATTAAACAAATATTTACATGTAGGTCCAAAGTTGCAAAAGGATATAATCGAATTATTGTTAAAGTTTAGAATCTATAAAATCGGGTTTTCTGCTGACATAACTAAAATGTATAGACAAATATCTATCAGGCATGAAGATAGAAGATATCAGCATGTATTGTGGCGAGAAGATCCGTCACAACCTGTCAAAGAATATGAGTTATGCACTGTGACATATGGTTTAGGAAGCTCACCCTATAATGCAATTCAAACAATAAATCAGTTAGCTTTGGATGAAAGTGATAAATACCCATTAGGTGCTAAAGCTCTTCGTAATAGTACATATGTAGATGATATTATATGCGGTGATCATAATATTGAAGATGCTATTATTTTACGAGAACAGTTGATTTCTATTTTACGAAGTGGTTGTTTTGAATTGTCAAAATGGGCAACTAACTGTCCTGAATTTATTCAAGATTTTAATAAATCTGATAGCAGTGTGATCTGTTTTGCTGAAGACAGTAATCATATTAAATTATTAGGAATTAAATGGGATTTTGTGAATGATGTTTTTAGTTATCAGGTTAAGAAAATTGATATTAAATATACAAAGCGTATGATTCTATCGGTCGTTTCATCGATATATGACCCTGTAGGATGGATCACTCCGTTTACATTTTTATTGAAAAGTTTCATTCAAAATTTGTGGAAAATGAAATTGGGATGGGATGATATTATTCCAGAATCCACGAAAGTGCAGTGGAATAAAATAGTTGATCAAATGTCTTTATTAGAGGAATTTAAATTGAGTAGGTTTTTTGGAACAAGCGTTGATAGTCAGTGTCATTTAGTTGGCTTTTCTGACGCCTCTAATGACGGATATAGCGCTGTTTGTTATTTGGTTACTGAGGACAGTAAACAAATATCTCTGGTGACTGCCAAGTCTAAGGTTGCTCCAATTAAGATGCAAACGATACCACGCTTGGAGCTCTGTGGTGCATTATTATTATCAAAATTAATTAAATATACTTTATCTGTATTTCAAGATGCAATTATTATAAAGGATGTATATATGTACACAGATTCTAGTATTGTTTTGTCGTGGCTTAAAACACCATCATATCTATTAAAATTATTTGTTGCAAATCGAATAGAACGTATTTGGGAAAACGTGCCTCATGGAAAATGGTTTCATGTGAGATCTCAATGTAATCCAGCAGATTGTGCATCTAGAGGATTATATCCAGAAGAATTAGTTGGTCACACGTTGTGGATAAACAGTCCAGAGTGGCTGTTAGAACCTGTTGACAGATGGCCACGGTGTGATGATTATATTGTACCTGCACAATTGCCAGAATATAAAGGGTTAGTTAATCAATCTAATGCTTTAATTTTAGAAGATAAAGATAGATTAGGATTGTATAACATAACTAATAAATATACAAAGTTAACACGTGTAGTAGCTTGGATTTTAAGGTTTAAAAATAATTGTCTGTTGAATGTTAATAATCGCACTAAAGGAGATTTGTGTAATAGGGAAATGGAAATTAGTTTACAAGCAATTATAAAATATGATCAGAGTTTATATTTTATGAAGGATATTAATATGTTAAAATGCAAAAATCAATGCGATAATCCTCAACTGCAGAAGTTGAATTGTTTTATAGATAAACAGGGACTTGTCAGAGTGGGCGGAAGAATTAGATATTCTGCACTACCTGATAAAATGAAATTTCCAATATTATTGCATAAGCATAGTGAGTTTGGAAAATTATTGATAAATTATTTTCATATATCATATTTGCATGTGGGTCCCAGATCACTGCAACATTTAATACAACGGAAATATTGGATTGTTTCAGCGAGAAATAGAATTAAGTCTGTTTTGTCAAAGTGTCTTGTGTGTAAGCGATTTAGTGCTTCACCAGTGCAGCCAATAATGGCTGACTTGCCAGCTATTCGGGTTACTCGTCATCGACCATTCATAAACATATCAATTGACTTAGGCGGGCTGTTTATTTTTAAGGAAAATAAACGTCGCAATTCGAAAACGTATAAGGCATACTTTTGTGTTTTCGTATGTATGACTACAAAGGCCATACATATTGAAATTGTCAATGAATTATCTACTAGTGCATTTATTGCTTGCTTAGAGAGATTTGTATCTCGACTTGGTTTATGTACTACAGTATATAGCGATTGCGGAACAAATTTGGTTGGCACACGTAAATATTTGACTGGAGTTTTTAAATTTTATAGTGACTGTATCCAGGATACAGATTTTCGAAATTTCTGTCTCGAAAAATGCATCGATTGGCATTTGAATCCTCCTAAAGGTCCACATTTTGGTGGCCTACATGAGATCAAGGTAAGATCTATAAAGTATCACTTAAAGCGAGTTGTTGGCAACCAAGTGATGACTTATGAGGAATTTAATACAGTATTAATTAAGATCGAGGCGGTAGTGAATTCCAGACCACTTGTTCCTATGTGTAATGATATTGACAGCATAGATGCCTTAACGCCAGCTCACTTTATTATAAGTGAGGTATTGGTTGGTATTCCAGAGTATGACGTCACAGATATTAAATTGAATAGGTTAGATAGATGGCAGATGATCACAAGAATGTATCAGGATTTTTGGAAACGTTGGAGTGTGGAATACCTCACTTCACTTCAACAGCGTAAAAAGTGGTTCACTTCAGTGCCTAATATACAGGTGGGAGATTTAGTGTTAGTGAAAGAAGAAAGGTTACATCCTTTACAATGGAAATTGGGAAGAATTGTGGCTACCATGCCAGGAAAGGATAATATTGTACGGGTGGTAAAAGTTAAGACAAAAGAGGGAATATTTGTTCGACCTGTTGTGAAAATATGTCCCTTAGATGTTTAGTAGAAATAGTTAAGAATAATGTTAGTCTTATAGTTTTAGTTGGTTATTATAACAATTAAGTTAAATGTGTTTTCGTTATGACAGAAAGGTCTGTCTATTGTTTTCATTGATATAGTCTGTGAACTATCTTTTTGAATTTTTTTTTAATGTGATTTTGTTGTGGATAGTATGTTATTGAATTTTTTTTGTGTGTTTGTAATTTCATGAATTGGACAATGTGGAGTTTTATTTTGTGATGGCTGCATTAGTGATATGAGTTTGTTAAAAGTTAATTTTGTTTGTGGCCCCCGTGATATGTACAATTCGTCAAATTTTGTTTAAAATTTGAGTGGGCGGTTATGTAGAAGCATATTTCCTTTAAATCCCTTCCATGCCATTGTCCCCTCACCGATGTATAAGAATTGTCACTTGTCAAAATAATTTTGGGTGACAATAAGTGTCAAGTGAAATTAACCAGTACAAGTTTGAAGACCACTGCGTGTGGATGTGTGCAAAAAAAAAAATAATCAGTGAACCAAAGAAGCATCGGTGAGATAGTTTAAAAATACAGTCCACTACCTACCATCTAATACCCATCACCTGATGTTTTCTACACGTATCATCTCTTTGTTGATTTTCGAGCAGCCTATGTTAGCATAAATCGAAACGAACTGCATAAGGCGATGATGGAGCTGGGAATACCTCGTGGGTTTATCAGGCTTGTAAGAACAACAATGAGTCCAACCATCATCAAAGTTAGAATCGACAAAGACCTCTCTAAACCATTCCAAACATATATCGGTTTGAGACAGGGGGACGAACTGGCATGCCTCTTGTTCAATATAGCACTAGAAAAGGTAATAAGAGACTCAAATATATTCTTCAAGTCTGTCCAGCTTCTAGCCTATGCAGATGATATCGACATCATAGGAAGATCACTCCAGGCCACCCGCGAGGCATTCTTAGCATTGGAGGAAAGAGCTAGGATGATGGTACTGAGAATAAATGAAGATAAAACTAAACTAATGATCGCTTCTAAAGCTCATAACTCAGATCCCCAGATATTCACAGTCGGAAACTACAATTTTAAAGTGATAAAAGAGTTCACCTACCTCGGCTCCACAGTGACCAGCGACAATGATACAAGAGAAGAAGTTAAAAGAAGAATCATGGCTGCTAATAGATGCTTCTACGCCCTACAAAAGCAGCTAAGGTCAAAACTGGTTAGGAGAAACACAAAGATCCTTCTGTATAAAACACTTATCAAGCCAGTACTCAAGTATGCTTCCGAAACCTGGGTGATGACCAAACAAACTGAAGGATCCATAGCGGCTTTTGAGAGAAGGATCCTTCGAACGATCTACTGGACAATAAAAGAGAATAATGGTTGGCGTCGTCGATATAACAGGGAACTAAACGAGACCTATGAAGAGCCCGATGTGATCAGTTCCATCAAGATAGGGCGCTTAAGATGGGCTGGTCACATAATCCGAATGGACGACGACAACCCCACAAAACGCCTCACACTTTCTGTGCCATAAGGTCGAAGGAGACCAGGAAGACCAAGGACTCGATGGATGGACAGTGTTGATGCCGATGCTTCCACAATATTAATATTAGAGACTGGAGAACGAAGGAAACGGATAGACGGGAATGGAGGAGACTCCTGGATTCAGCCAAGGCCCACCTAGGGCTGTCGAGCTTATGATGATCATGATGATCCTGATATGAAATGTAACATTATATAAATAAATAAATATAATACGATTTCATAAAAGTGCATTCAGCCATGGTAAAGTTTCTTTTATATCAAAATTAATTCAAAATTAATTATTTATTTATTAATCATAATTTACAATATATTATATATGTATATCCACCTCACTAGGTTAAACCTGTACTGAGGTGCATGGGCGCCCACAGAAAATTTTCTAGGGGGGTGCAAAATATTTTTAGTAATGTTTAATGTAGACGGCAGGGAAAGAATGATTGGTCCGAGCAATGAGGCGCGGGGGCCGAACGCTTGACGCTCACGTCACACCGGTGCGTCGCTAACCTGGCGATGATGTTCTCCAGGTTGGCCAACATTCTGTCTCTCCACACTTTCTTTATGCTAACACAAAGTAATTTAAAATAAAATTAACATTATTTGACTAATTTCAATCAATTCAAGGGGGGAGGGTGGCAAGTGAATTGAAGACACTTGCCCCCCCCCCTGTGGGTGCCCATGCTGAGGTGGAGTATTTCACAATCAAATTAATACATCTTTAGACTATATTTTCTTAGTATCCCTGTGCTTCACGTTAGACCATGTTCAATCATCCCTTTATGCGTTCGCCCCTGGGTAGGTTTGTGTATGTACAGGGTCGGCGTTAGGTATAAAGGTCAGTGTAACACGTGACCCCGGGCATGGGCGGTTAGAGGCGCACCATACTATACTAAGTATATACTTTACTATACTATTGGTACCTACTTCACCAAGATACATTCCCACGGACGCGACGGGCCTTGATTATCGGAATGAGTTCAGTACCTTTCCTAACAGGCAGAACAAATTGAAAACATTTGGTTTGTGAACCATTCAAGCGCAAAGATAAAAAAATGCGAAAACTTATGAAAAATAAAAAATGTGCAATGACCAAATCAATGGTCTTTGCAATATTTGGAATTTTACTATAATCCGAAGTTTACACAGTTTTTGTGTGTCCGAAATGGCTAACACCCGAATTCAGAGACAAAATATCGGGATTGAGGAGGCCTCAGGCCTTAATTTTTCTCTTTATTTGAAGTGATAATATACCTATCAAATCATTGGCTTCTGTGCGGGTGTCCTGGGTTCGATTCTCAGCAGAGGAGAAATTTATTTATTAAATTAATTTCTCTCGCAAATATTGCTTCTCTGGGCTGGAAACACTGGTTAGTCGGAAGAAATTTTGGCAATAAACTCGCCACTTGTGCAAGGTGCAAGGAAGTGTTTATTATTATTATTTATTATGACACCCGTATTCACAGACAAAAACAGAGTTAAAACTGTTTTGGCAACAGTGTATGTTGACATAAATTCGTCTATGGAACATCGAGTGAAAAGCTATTGGTTGTAATCAGTTGTAATGGAATCGACGAGCCAATAAGACGCCGCCATAGCGCGTCTGATTTCTTCGTTGTTCTTTTTTTAATGAGAAAAAACGTTTCATTATAATTTTTACAATAACCAATGCATAACGCCTATCTATTTTTAATATCTCAGATTGTCATATATTTTAGTTTCATTCAATTTGTGTTGTGTTTTGTGCATAAACTCTAATCTGTGAATGAACATACTTGTGCATTGACATCCCGCTGGCGAATTGGACTCAAACATACAGAGAGCATTGGTAAGTAGCTTTGATTTGTTCTGTGGCCAATATTTTATATATGAGTTCAATAGGTTCAAGAAAATCCTCTTAATCTGTTTTTTCCTGTCCATCCAACAACAATATTCAATTATTTTTACCCTTTATCCGCTTCAACTAAAATCGACTATTTACAAGTTGATACAAAGACACTTACAAGAAGAAACGAACGTCTTTCTAAAATGAATAAAATCCGTCGATCTATTGATCTGTTTTATTTTTTTGTAATTGTATTATGGAGCTTTAGCGTTTAAACGCTATCTCAATCTTTCAACATTTCAATAGAGACGAAGTTGGAATATTATAGAAGAACTCAAGGCACCTACAGGGCTTACGATCTGTCATCGGCTGGTTACGTGATTACTTTATGCGCTTACGCAACGTTCTCAATTATGCCTTCTTATTGAGTTCCTTATCGATGCAATTTTTGAAAGTTTTTTAAAAGAATACAATTCGTTTGAAAATAACCCATTTTTATCGCCATCTATGAAATAACGAAGAAACCTTTTAACGAAAAAAATCCATTTATTGAGAAGTTGATTTATTTGTAAACAATGAAAGCAAAAGTCCTTATACATGAAGTGACTGTGTTTCTAAGCATATATATCACCACTGAATCGCGCCAGAAATGTTATTTGCGCTGGAAGCCAGAGAAGCCGATGACAGGTCGTAAGCCCCGTAGCCTTGAGTTTCTGGTTCTTTTATAATATTCGAACTTCGTCTCTATTGAGATGTTGAAAAATTGTCAAAAATATCATTGACTCTTTTAAAATATTCGCTATCTCTATCGCTAAAATAAAAAATTGACAAAACTTAAAAGTAATGGTTGTTGATCTCTGTATGAGGATACCTTTGTGTGCTTAGGCATATTTTTAAGTAAGTACGAGTTCAAGAAATAAGCAAGATTGGTCGATGGGTAACTACATAATATATATATACATACGTATATATATATCGTTCAGAAACGAATTAAGTTACAGTCAAATTGTGCATTATATTGTCTCAACATGACAAATTGCCAGTCGAAGGATCTGCAAACACCCAATAATATATTCTGTATTAGAAGGTATTGAAAACACATTATATTTTAGTGGATAATTTTTTATGGACCCGAATAAGTTGATGGATATTAAGGGGGTACTACTAAATGGTTTATATTTTAAAATATAACCCGAAATTATATTTTTTTCTAACGAAAGATTTATTTATTCAATATTTGTAAAGCCGTAAAATTTTAATGTTTCATCACATGTTTATAATAATATATTATTATTAGATTATTATCAGTGTTTTAATTATGTTTTCAGTCTGAATCTGTGAGACGATAAATATCATAAAACTCCAGAATGTGGCAAGTTGTTATTGGGTGTATGTTAAATTAATTATTTGACATAGTACCTGTTAGTTCCCCAAGAAGTAATGAATAAAAAAATAAAATAAACCATTTTAAGATTATTTGTTTTTGTTAAATATACTTTCTATTTATGCAATAAAAAAATCAAATCAATTAATAAAATATACCTTTGCAAGATAAAGAAGGATATTATATGTAAAAGGAAAGTGAATGCCTTGAGGTGGTTTGGACATGGGTGTAAGAGATGGAGTGAATAGCAGAGGTTGCCCCAGAAAGGAATGGCATGACCATGTGAATGATATTTTGAAAGAAGGAAAAAAGTTTGACAATCGACGAGCATGTATGAGACGATGCATGGATGTAAAGGAAGCCAGGAATGTGTACAAAAATAGAGAAGAATGGCGCTCGGTTCTCTCTTCTTACCCTGTAAGGGACATGGCGTGATGGTAAGTATATATGTATGTATGTAAATATACCTATTATCCTAAACTAGAAAAACATTAAAAAATATTGATCACCTTTTAGTCACTTTTATAGCTGAGTTACACAACTAAAATACTTAGATAGTAGGTATTTAAGTTTTTTTATGAACATTTTTTTGCACCCTGCGCATGTGGCGAATTTGTTCCAACTACGCAGTATTTCTAGCCCAGAGAAACAAGAAAAGGAATAAAAATCTAAGGATCGAATCCAAGACGCCAGCATATTTTTCATACAGGTGTGCAGACAGCAAACTATGCCTATGAGTAGTATGAAAAATGATCTTAGCTATGCGAGCTAAGCTAAACTAACTTAGCTTAGCCTTTTGGTCTGCAATCGGCTTAAAAGGTAAATGGCCTGCCAAGTATGCCTCGGCGGCAGGGGCGTGCTTAGAACCTTCGGACTGGGCAAACCCTGAAAGAAAATTGGGAAATGTCGGAAGTTTTTTTTAGCACCGTTTTTTTTGTTCAGTTGAGAGGCCATGAAAATATTTTAAAATGCCAAAATAATATTTATATTTGTGGTCTTGTCAAGCACCGTATCTACAAACGGTTCAATTTTCTAATCTTGTAGTATGGTTTCAATAAAACACAAAAAATAAGGTCTTGAATTACTTAAAATAATATTCTTTGACGCCAATCAAAGGTCACAGATATTGCAGAAAGAGTGGGAAGGCTAAAATGGCAATGGGCAGGTCATGTGGCAAGACAGAGAGATAATAGATGGACCCCCAAAATTCTGAATTGGAGACCCTATCATAATAGAAGAAGTGTAGGGAGACCACAGAGGAGATGGACTGACGATATTGTCGAACTGGTGGGACATGGGTGGAAGCAGAGAAATTTGTTGTTTTCAATTAACTTAGTTAAAACTTTGTTATTACCATTAACCAGTGTATAATATAATTATATAATGTTCGTCTATAATTGGCTTCATTTAAATGTAAAATGTTTATCTGTAATTTTTTTATATAGCTGTTGACAAACTGTTAAATAAAATAAAAATAAATAAATAAAAGAATGGAAAACCTAGAAAGAGGCCTATATCCAGCATTGGAGTGAAAGGGGCTGAAAAGAAGAAGAAGAATATTCATAGGCAATCCAAGATATTCGGCTTCTATAAGCAATTCCAATACTGCTCGGCGGCCGATTTTTTTTTTGTTATTTGAAATTGTACCGAAAGCACAATTCAAAACTGTGTCTTCACTGGGAATCGAACTCAGGAGTCAGGTAACTAACTAACTAACTGAGCCCCTAATGTGTACTTAGATATTTTATCTAAAATAATTCATAAAATATACTTTAATTAAGACTCTTTCATCTACGATTTACCTATAAATACTTACAAAAACTATCGACTGGACTAATATTGTTTTATGAAATGACAGTGCTTTGATCGGAATGATTGTAAATATGATATTGTATGATCTATTTCAAATTATAGATTATTATTATTTTCTTTTATTTTTTATAGCATCATTCAGTCCCGTTTTCATATAATAACGTGTAATTTTCACGGGAATTACAAGAATCATCTGTATAATGAACATTTTGCACTGTAATCTTATATTTGTTTTATTTTTTTCAATTATAGATGGCGCTTTTACATAATATATTGTATAATCAAATAATAAAAATAAATGTTGACAGTAATTTGAAATGAAGATGGAGTGTAATTTGACTGAAACGATATATTACACCGAGATATGGATCAAGGGTGAATACACAAAATGGCGCTACAAGAATTATCCATATTATATTTATATAACCACACTTCATGAGGTAGACTAAAAGAAGCGTGTTTATATTGTGTTTTTATTTTCTTGTATTAAAAATAACATAAAAGTGTAGCAATCTCTTGCAGACAACGGGAGCAACATACAAACAATATATAAAAAAAAATAATAAGATTCAACTATGAGTTGTTAAGTACAGGGGTGGATCTACTTAAAGGCTTTTTGTGCTGCAGCACAGGGTCTCATGGATACTAAAGGCCCCCAGCCTTTATTGAAAATAATACACGATATTGTGTAAAAAATGAAATAGATATCTGAAATTATATAATATCTAATTTAAAGTCATATTATAATATAAATAAAATATTTTACTGTCCTATTTTTTTCGTATACTTACATCACTATATAATACAGTTTTTTTGGCAAAATAGCAATAACATGAGTAATCAAAAATTATTTATTTAGGTAAAATTAGAGAAATGTAAATTTTGTTAAATTTATTATGATCAATGTGCACCTATTGGACAGGTTTTGCTGTATGGATGTGGGAGTGTGTTTGCTTTGTGTACCTACTAGCGCAAAAAAATAGGTAGGCCCCTAAGTAGTATTAGCCCAGGGTCCCACTAATTCACGATCCGCCCCTGGTAAAGCCCCTAAACTCTCTGAATATGGGCCAGTCACGCTCAGAGAATGTCATCATCTCGGGTACTAAAGAGTCTAGAAGGGCGTCCAGCAGAAACAACTAAGGGTCGGGAGACCGAGGACCGCAGCAAATAACATGAGAGGTTGTAAAAAGAAGTTGCCGGAGGAAAAGGCCATCGCAGAAGAATAATTATAGCTAAAAAGAGCCAATCAACTTAGGAGAATGAATGTAAAAGTATGGAGGAGGATAAAAAAGAGCCAATAAACTTAGGAGAATGAATGCAAAAGTATGGAAGAGGATAAATAAATTAAAACAACAGATACATGCGTATTGACAGTAAGGTCAGAATTTATTATAAGACATGCGTGCGACCGATCATGACGAATGCTGTGGAAACGTGAGCAGACACTGTAAGAACCAAGGGGCTCTTAAGGACAACGGAGATGAAGGTTCTAAGGTCAAACACTGGTAAAACTCTCCGATATCGTTTTCGCAATGTTCAAATAAGGAAAACATGTGGAGTAGATCCAGAAGGAGACATTGGAGGGACCACGTAGTTAGGATGGACTGTGATAGACTTGCATATATAGCGGCGAATGAAATCCCTTCTGGCCGTCGCCTACCCGGAAGACCACCCGAGAGATGGAAGGATATTTGGACTTCGTCATCCCAGGAGGCAAAGTTTCTGTAGAACAGACCAACTAGGTATACTAAACGAAGAAAAAGAACAACAGATACAATCATATGCACAAAAAACTACTGTAGTGCCTTTCGCAATTCAAGGCAAAAATATACCAAATACGTTAAATATTAAAATCCACCGACAGGATTGTGATGCATTTGGTTCTTGTTCACAACCTCAGTGTACCACACTAAATGTGAGCAAGAATGTCAAATATTTGGGTGTCATAATTGAATCTGAAATGAAATGGAAGGACCATATATGTAAGACAGGAGAAAGATTGCATAAAATATTTTATGTTTTTTACCGTATAAGAAATTTTCTGGATATTGAAATGCTTAGAATGACATATTATGCATTGGCTCAGTCTGTGATGCAATATGGAATAATTGGATGGGGAGGGTCGTATCCTGCTCACTTGAAATTATTATATACCATACAAAGAAAGATTATTAAAATTATTTTAGTAAAGCCAAGCGATTTTCCCACTGAAGAGTTATTTTCTCAATTTAAAGTTAAAAAATTAAATGTGTTATATAAAATAAATGCAATTAAACAAATATGTAAAGAATATTTCACTAACCAAATTCACTCTATAGACAATCTAAGAATTGGTCCTCGCACAAGTGGAATGATAAAGATCCCATAGAAAAATACATCTTTTGGCCAAAATCATTATTCATATTATGGGGTGAAGTGGTTTAATGATTAACCAGTGGATATGAGAATAGTGGCGCAAAATAATTTTGGTGGGTTCTTGGTATTGCTGAAAGACTTTTTGAAGTAACATTTTTCTTGTGTATTCATTGTGTATTGTTTATTTTCAATTTGTGTATTTTTATTTATTCTACAGACCAATTTTGTATTTTTTTTTCTCTCTTTATATATAATATTATGTATGTTTGTATCTAAATATGTATGTTATTGTAAATAGATTAGTGCCTAAATTAAAATGTATGTATATAAGTAGATTAGATAGTTTGTAGATTTGTGAAATGTGACTCACTTCAAAGCACGAGAAAACTCTTTTTGAAGTTGAGTCATAAAAAAAAAACAAAATTATAATGTATGTTTTTAAAAATTGTATATATTGTTGTATTGTGTATTTTTCTTTGTTATTTTTAATAATAAATAAATAAAATATATATTTATATGAAATTTCTAATGAATTTTTCGGTCTGGAAACACTATTTTAATTTAATAAGTTATGCATTTTCATTCGATTCAATCGTTTGGTATTGTGATATATAATTTTGTTAAGTAGTTTTCCTACATAAATGAAAATATATAACATGAAAATATAAGATGGATATTGATGTTTTCCTTTACAAATTGTTTGCAATTACTGTTGCGTGTTGCTAACACGTAACTTCATAGTGCATTAGGATAACTATCGAGTGCCTTAAAAAGGAATTAGGTATACGTGATTTAAATTATCGGAAACCCAACATTTGTTGCTTTTTTTTGCATTTTAAGAACAAACCTGATTTGAAATGAAAAAAAACTTTATCGGTAATTCACTTTGATTTAATGTAATATTTACCTACATAAAATTATGGAGTAATTAAAAAAAATTCTGTATAAAAGGATATTTTTAATATTTTTTTAGGGGTATTTATGCTGAATTTTAAAATTGAGTAGGTACATTCAATAAAGAAATGTTGAAAATACTTATGGTATTTTTTTTAGAAAAACACAGTTTAACATATTAGAGGGAATTGATTTCAAATAGGGGTGTTTAGGTTTAAATTCTCCCTTAAACGGAAGTTTAAATTGTATTCAAATATTTTTTTAATTGCATATACGCAAACATTTAAACATTTAAAAAATATTCGATTTACATACACATTGGTACAAGTAGGTAAACAAGCCAAAAATGAAACTAGTTGCATGTAACACATGAGATCTAAATGTCAATAGCGATAGCAGTTGAAGAATAAGTACCAAACTATAAACCCATAAATACAAATTATTTAATATTTTAAGATATTTGGTTTTCTATACAACACATGTACCTAGGTATGTATGTCAAGATAGGATAGTATGGAGGTCAGTCCTTTGATCCTACCCAGAATATGAAAACAGCATGCTGGTATGTATGTATGTTTGGAGATTAGTATCATACCTACTATTAATTCTTCTTAGATATTGTGTGAAGGCTACTGCCATACAAATTCTATGAAGCAATGTCGTCACTAAATTCAATTTTTATAAAAATTGTTAAAAAAAAATTGAGATATGCTAATGCTATGTTGATATTTTTTATAGAAAATCAAATTATCTAGTTGAGGTGTTTCGGCTTTTTTCGATATTTTTAAAAAAATTGGAAATATAGGCAGTTAAACTCGTAAATTTATCATAAAAAAATATTTTTCTTAATAAAAAATGTTGGTTTATCATAAAAAAAAAAACTGGTTTGAAAAATTTTCAGCGTTCTAGCTTTTATGGTTTCTGAGATACATGGAAAAATACACAAAAATTTCAAAAGTTGATAACCCCTGACTAAAACAAAAATTCACAATTCTGAGTATAGAAGTTTTGTAGGCCTATAACTGTTCTATATTTTGAACAGTTATAGGCCTATATTCTGAAAGTTTGGGCTCTGTAAATTGAGCGGATCAAAAGTTATAAGGGGGGGGACACACACACACAGACACACACAAAACTCACATAAAATGTTTTACTCCGAATTCTGAGTAAATCCATGTATGGGAACATATATGCTGCGAGGCCTCTAGTTGGTGTTATAAGCATGCAAAAAGTCCACTACGCCATACAAAATTTTCCTTCGTACACGCATCTTGGCTTAATAATGACGATTCATTCAGAGAATTGAATTCTCATGAACGAATCGACAGTTGGATAATATTTCTGGCGCAGTTCAGGGATGACATATGTGCGAGACACCGTCACCTCATTTATAAGGACTGTTGCTTTCATTATTTAAAAATAAACTGATTTCTCAATAGACGGCGTTACTAAAAAGGGTTTCTTCGTTACTTCATAGATGGCAATGGTATAATTCTTTATTTTCTGGTGAATTGTTACACATTATTCAAATATATAGAACGTTCAAAATTAACATTGATGAGGGAACTCAATAAGGAGGCATAATTGGCGAACGTTGCGCAAGCGCATAAAGTGATCGCGGAAACCAGTCGATGACAGGTCGTAAGCCCTGTAGGTGCCTTGAGTTCCCGGTTCTTCTATAATATCCCAACTACATCTCTATTGAGTTAATAAGTTTGTCAATATAAACATTAAATTGAAATGCTTAATTTAATTATTTCAAATTTTTTGACTGCTTCCATTATAAATTATATGAAATTACTTAAAAATAAGTAAAAACACAAATTTTTATGAATTTCTCCACTTATTTAAAAATATTGACCACTGCCCACCATTCAGTAGATGCTCTTTGAGCGAAACGCGTCAGTGGTCAATATTATTAAATTAGTGGAAAAAGTTAAAAATTTGTGTTTTTACTTATTTTTTAGAAATTTTATATAATTGTTTAATTTAATTTTAAATAATTGAAAGTTAATTTTGCCAACCAGGTCTATATACTAACCATTCCATTGACACACGTCCATCATGGTGTCCAATTGGTCCTGCCGGCTTTGAGTTTGTTTGTTCCCATGAATCAATCCACGACTCGGTAAGATCTCGGTTGTTCGGTGGACCCTAGTCGATCCGCTGATGAGCGATGACTTGATGAGAACAATTAATAAGGAGTATCATTGTGTGGCGGCCGCCTGCAGAAATATATTGGTTTGGTTCTACCCGACTATTAAAGAGGTTTTGCCGCTTAATCAATTACATTATAGACCGATGCTCATTTGTTAATACGCGGCACACGGGTAAAGCATTTCATTTTAAAAATATTTTGTTTTTTTATGATTTTTTTAATATTATCAATCTTCATAGACACAGTTGGAATGAGATCGCTAAGCAGAATCTGTAATAGAACAACGTATGACAGGATCAGAAATCAGGACACAAGGAAAAATGTAAGATGAAGAAAGATCATTAATAGAATGAATGTAAACACATTGAGATGGTTTGGCCACATGGGGAGAATGAATGAGGAACGCCTTACGAAGAAAATATACATTGCAGGCAGGAATGGAATGAGAGGTCGAGGCGCGTATTTACCTTTCCGTGTTGATTAGGAGGCATGTAAAAAAAATTAAACACGCTATACCATGTGCATTTGGAGGACACGTGCCTTGAATTCAACACTTTTAGTTTTTAAACGCAAATTAGCGCCTAATTCGAGGCAGAACTTGCCTCCTAATCAACACGCGGTCGGGGCCGCCTAAAGAAGGGATGGCACGTCCATGTGAACCATATTTTGAAAGACGGAAATGTTAGAAGCGTGAACAACAGACGAACATGTATAAGACAATGGCAATGAATGTGTGTTGATGATGAAGACGATGTTGACGAGGCGATGAATGTGTGTCAAGATGGAAATAAGTGGCGTTCGGTTCTATCTGTCTACCTCGTGAGGGATATGGCGTATGTATGTATGAATGGCACGAAGTTGGAATATTAAGGGAAAACCGGGAAATCAAGGCACCTACAGGGCTTACGATCTGTCATCGGATGGCTTACGTGATCATTTTATGCGCTTGCGCAACGTCACCGATTGCCTTTTTAATAAGTTCCGTACCAATCCAAAAGTTCTATATACTTTGTTCTTAATAAGCTGTCCTTGAAAATAAGCTGCTTTTTCCATTGCCATCGAAGAAACGAAGAAACTATTTTGTATGGCACTCTATTGAGAAATTGGTTCGTAAACAACGAAAGCCACAGTTCTTACCTATACATGATGCAACTAATATTCGATATTTTGTTTTTTTTTTAACTTTTCATTCCATTGTATATTTATTTTTTTATTTGTAACGATACAGTATTCACAATACAGCGATATAATAAAAACATAAAAACAAATCAAAATTACAGTGATTACTTTAGTAAAAATCGTAAATTTATTGAATGGTGACATTAAAATTTAGTTATTTTATTTTCAATTACTACGCTATATTATTTTTATATTGTCTCGTTAGATGTCCAACTAGGTGAACCTGTTTTAGGACGTCCGGTAAGTAAATACTAATAGTATCAATAATTTATATTTGATCCATAAAAAAATGATATGTAAGGATTCTAAATAAACTTAACAATGCTAATATATAATACTTGAATAAACTTAATTTATTGGCATATTCTTCTATTCCGATGGACTTAAGTCTATTTATTATTTTTTTATACTTACCTATTTTCATCTTTATCCATGCGTCAGGTACCTTAGGGCCAAGAAATTTAAAATTACGCTGTGTTTTTTGGTATTTATATTTTTCATTTTAAAAAAAGGCCTTTGAGCATTGCGAGTAGAGTGGCTATGGGTATTTCTGTCCATGTTTGTGAGAGTGTAGAATTATTTTAATAATGTATAGCTGTCTAAAATTTAGGATGTTAAAATCGTTTAAATATATGGTTGTTTTTTTCATAATATATGTGTGGTTGAATAATTCTATAGATCAAAAAACAGCTGAAAATGAACATTTAAATACTTAAAAAGAAATTCTCAAAAAACATACCTTCTATAGAATTTCGTTTTATATTATTATTTTTTATATTTTGGAGTTAATTTTTATTTTATTTTATTTTACAAAGTTGTTGTTTCAAATATGATTGGTTTGAATTCCTATAATATATAAACTATATGAATTTTTAACTAATAATTTTAATTCCTATATTAACGGCGGACGTAGAATTAGCACACTTCTTCAAAAAATCAGAATGCCAATGCGTAAATTGTAAATTATTATAAGAATCGAAATAAAATGCAACAAAGCCAGTAGAATTCTCAATTTATCAAGCTTCAATTGAAAATAATTCACCCATACATATACTAAATAAATATGAGGGAGTATCTTTTCTACGTATAAACTCTTTCGATTTCTAAATATTTAATACATAATTAATTTTAAAAAATAATATAAATAATTAAAATAAAAGAAGTTGTAATGTTATTGATCACAGTTTGGGTTACCTGCTCCTCAATTGCGGCCATTCTTTGTATTGTCCACAGTCGTACCCTGCGGGTCATCTTTTCAATGAAATACTCTCTTTCTAATAGCATCATCATCGATCCATATATAACTCATCTTCTTACATAATAACAGTACCTAACTACAGCTATACCCCTTGTGAGCCTTGTAAATACATACGTTATCACGCCTTTATCCCACATCATACGTTTGTTGATAATTATTTATACATACAATACCAACACAGGAAGAGTATTTTAATATATTTGTTGTAGATGGGTCCTGCTTCGATCGATTTTTTCACATATTGTACCTACAAGCGTTTTTGTTAAGCATCGATAATGTATATCTAAAGGTGTATAATACGTAAATATTTTGACTTTTTACATTAAAACGTGTGGGTTGTAGCCAACACTAAACTCTCCACACCATAGTACCTGTGTTCATTTTTTTTTCTTGAAATGTTGACAATCTCGTAATGCATTTTTATGAAACACATTTCTATTATATTCTTAAACAAATATAAATTCCCAGAGGATAAAAGTTTTCACAATACACCAAACACATAAAAACATTGTCACGAAACTCATAGTATGCACTTTCTACATGATACCTGTTGAGAAATTTTAAGTAAAATTACATTACTAACAAGATGTATGAGACAGTGTATTAATGTTGACGAGGCGATGTATATGTGTCAAGATAGAAGAATGCTGTGTTCGGTTCTTACTGCCTACCCCTTGAGGAAGATAGAAGTGGATAGAAAAAATACACTTGTCTATAGAGACACATACAATATCATAATGAAGTTGATCACTCAATTTTCCCATACAGAAACTATTTTACTTCTGTTATATACATTTTTGATACAACTAGTTGCATGTAACACATGAGATCCAACTGTCGATAACGATAGTATGTATAGTTGAAGAATAAGTACCAAACTACCAACAAAAGCAGATGAGTCGATGGCAGAGCGGTTAGCGCGCTGGGCTAGTAATCCAGTGGTCGCGAGTTCGAATCCTGCCTCGACCGATTTCGTTCACCTTTAGCACAAGCATTTATGCTTATTTTAGGGAACGTAGGGAGATGTATATGTACTTGTTTAACAAGGACATATTCATTTTTTTATTAAAAAAAAAAAACTATAATCCCATAAAAACAAAATTATTTAATATTTTAAGATATTTGATTTTCTATACAACACATGTACCTATGTATGTATGTCAAGATAGGATAGTATGGAGGTCAGTCCTTTGATCCTACCCAGAATATGAAAACAGCATGCTGGTATGCATGTATGTTTGGAGATTAGTATCAAACAATTAATGGCCGTGTTCACCAAGGAATATCAAATGGATCATCAACTAACTACCTGCTCAGAGCTCAAATCCTTGAGTGCATCACTCAGTGAATTTGCATTTCACCAACTAAAAACCAACTTTCTTAATTGAGCCCGAGGCTCAAATCTCCTTAAATTTCCGGTGTACAGGAATACGAACTCAAATTAAATTATATAGAAATATTCAAAAATCAAGAACACATAATTTATCTTGTTTCCTTTATTAAAATAACAATCAAATATTATTCAGTGTGTAGTTCACAATTTTTACATGTTTTGAAATTGTTTAAAAAAAGTACCTAATACTTTGATCTCATCAGTAGGTATATTCGCATAAGTGTCGTGAATGGCCGCTAGCGCTGTATACCTGATACCATGTTTACAAACATATCGCATACCTGCTATTCTACCCCTGCTACCTGTGTTATTGTGCATACCGCCATTATTGTTTTCGTTGACATCAATTATGCTGTTTTAAATAAAATTCAATTTTATATCTAGATAATATAGAAAAATCAAATATAACATAAAATATAACACTTATGACACAAAACAACTAACAATAAGTGCTAAAATGTAATAATTTTAGTTACAAGTTGATGAATGACTTGATCCACAATAGACCGTCACTTAAGAGTTGAGTCGCCGGCGTCACTTAACGGTAGTAAGATTGTTTGGTGAAACGAAATTTTACGCTAAGTGCATCAAAAAATTGATTTTAGCGCTTAGGAACCTTGGTGAAAGTGGGGGTAAGTCTTCTTAGATATTGTGTGTAGGCGATTGCCATACAAATTGTATGAAGCAATGTCGTCACTAAATTCAATTTTTATAAAAATTATTAAAAAAAAATTTGAGATGTGCTAATACAATGTTAATATTTTTTATAGAAAATTAAATTATCTAGTTGGGCTGTTTCGGCTTTTATTGATATTTAAAAAAAAAATTGGAAATATAGGCAGTTAAACTCATAAACTTATCATAAAAAAATATTTTTCTTAATAAAAAATGTTTGAGAAACCCTGGATTTTTTTTAAAATAAGTAATTTGAGATTTTGTATTTATCTATGTTTATACCACTTTTCAGCGTTCTAGTTTTTATGGTTTCTGAGATACATGGAAAAATAAACCAAAATTTCGAAAGTTGATAACCCCTGACTGAAACAAAAATTCACAATTCTGAGTATAATATTTTTGTAGGCCTATAACTTTTTATATATTCTGAAATTTTGGGATCTGTAAATTGAGCGGATCAAAAGTTATAAGGGGTGGAAGGACAGACACACAGACACACACACACACACACATACACTCACACACACACACATACACACACACACACACACACACACACACACACACACACACACACACACACACACACAAAACTCACATGAAATGTTCTATTCCGAATTCTGAGTAAATCCATGTATGGGAACATATATGCTGCGAGGCCTCTAGTTGGTGTTATAAGCATGCAAAAAGTCCACTACGCCATACAAAATTTTCCTTCGTACACGCATCTTGGCTTAATAATGTCGATTCATTCAGAGAATTGAATTCTCATGAACGAATCGACAGTTGGAATATGAAATTTATTTCACATTGATATGGCAGATCATAGATTTTATTCTTTAAATTTTGACAATGCATTTTTGATGAGTGTTTTTTTATTGTATCAACATCTTAAACAGTATAAAAATACCTCAATTTTCCAGACTTTAAGAGCATTTTGAAAAGAAAGCAAAGGAGAAAAAGAAAGGGTGGCGAACTTCATTGCTGAACTATGTGAGATAATATTTTGCCTCGACAATAGAAAAGGATGGAAACACTATTCTTAGCCGGTGCCTCACACAAATAAAGATACTCATACCTGATTAATTTACAATATTCTATTTTCGTTTTATATCGTAAATTGTTTTAACACTAATTCGTGTAAGGGGATTCATTTGAACCTGTGTATTCTGCCATGTCCAATATATATAATCTATATACCTACAACTCAATATTTTTCTGTACTCAGTTTGTTTTCCTTCTCTTCTGGCACCTATGTTATAACGAAGTAAAGATTTGCTTATTTTTCTATTATTTATTCACACAGTAAAAAAAAATTAAAATATTATATTTATGTTTGTGGCGCGCTTTTTGAGCAACATGATATCATTAGGCATCAACGATCATAATGAAGATTTTTATTTTCAATAATTAAATATCATTGTGATGGTTCGGCTTGTTCATACGGAGATACAAATCGATTCTAGATCCCGAAACAAAATTATTATTAATCAATGCGATTTATTATTGATGTGGCGTTTTTGACTCTAATGAATTTTATCTTGTGAGCAATTAATTAATTTGTTTTTGTCGGTATTTAGTAAATGAAACAACAACATCTCATGGGAACAGTGCCAGATACAAATTCATCATAATAAAATACTGAATTCCTTTGAGGTCATTAGATGGAACTTGACGGATGTGTTTTGTTTTATTTATTTATTTATATATATATGTTTATTTATTTATAATTTTATTTATTTATTTATTTATTTATACATTTATTTATTTATTTATTTATTTATTTATTTATTTATTTATTTATTTATTTATTTATTTATTTATTTATTTATTTATTTATTTATTTGTTTATTTATTTATTTATTTATTTATTTATTTATTTATTTATTTATTTATTTATCTTTCATTCATTCATT
The DNA here is from genome assembly GCA_963576475.1 of Molanna angustata. NCBI lineage: Eukaryota > Metazoa > Arthropoda > Insecta > Trichoptera > Molannidae > Molanna > Molanna angustata. The sequence goes on along the minus strand of OY754981.1, from coordinate 24,945,223 downwards.
TATTTATTGATTTATTTATTAATTAATTTATATATTTATTATTTTATTCATTTATTTATTCATTCATTCATTAATTTATTTTGTATATTTTATTTATTTATAACACATAAAATTAATTAGACATTATACGCTAATTAAAGAAAAGTCTTTTTGTACATTGTGCACAGAAAGACTTTACATACAAATATACGTTGCACACTATTTTTTGCACGAATTTTCGCCATTAACCATTTCTTCCAACTAACGTTGCTATCAATGCATGATATGATAGAAAAAAATATACAATATTATATTAGGTTATTCACTTAATGAAATTGAATTTAACTAATATTTAGGATATATAAAGGTTATTTTAATGATTCAGGATCATTTAGTACTTAGCAATGAGCACGCGCAGTCATGTTCTTACATTCACGGATGTGGTCGTACATACCTACTTGTTCTAGTTTGGATCTTGGTCTTACAAATATCTCCAAGACTTACATCTAATTAAACAACCAATTTCTGTATTAATGGTCAGTTATTGTGTACACGAAACAAAAATCATAAATATCGGAAAAAATAAAAATAAAAGATACCTACACATATAAAATTTTAGTCTTGCTTAATTGACGCTGGGTCTTGCTACCTGGTCATGAGGTCTTGCACTGACACATACATATGTACATTCGAGCTTTTCCTCTCGAACTTGCATTTCATTTTCGCAACTATACCTAAAATCCTAATTATTTTGAAACTGAAATTGAACCGAGGTCATTTGTTATATGAACCCATCCCACTAATCACTACAATATTGATAGCAGTCCATCAAAAAATATTCGTTATATTATATCTAATTTTATTTTAACACGACATTATAACACACAGCAACCATCAACATCATACTTATTAAATATAATTCAACACTTTAAATCAGTGATTCCCAAAGTGGTCTTTATTGACCCCCAGGGGTCTATGACAAACTGCAAGGAGTCTACGTTAGCGAAAAAAAATCTGGGGGTCCATGAAATGAAAATGGGGGTCCACGATAGTGGATCTTAACATACACTGATAGTACCTATCGCATAACAATTTGTTATTGTTATTCGTTGTATAATATTTTATTTTAACATTTTTTGTCATGTTACTTTCAAATTTCCTTAAAGTTCCATCAACACAAAAACTAAGATAACATTCATAACATTCCCCTTCTCACATTAATTTATAATGGTTGTACGCCTATGTCTGCCATAAAATCTAAGACCATACAATTTAAATTTGACTTTGATTTTTGACGGCCTTCGTGGCTCGGTTGGTAAGGTATTTGACTGCTGATCCAAAGGTCCCGGGTTCGATTACCGGTGGAGACACAGTTTTTAATTGTTTTTCAGTCTGGATCTGTGAGACAATTAATATCGTAAGTCTCCAGAATGTGGCAACTTGTTATCGGGTGCGTGTTAAATTAATATTTGACACTGTACCTGTTAGTTGCCCGAGAAGCACAATATCAGATAAGTAGGGGGTTTACCAAAAATCGAAAAACATGGCAAGGGGTCTACGACACAAAAATGTTTGGGAACCTCTGCTTTAAATCATCGGTGCGATGTGCAAGTCAATCTTGTTATTTACACATATGTTATTAGTTGTTACATTACAAAAATATCAGTTATTCCAGTGAAGCGTATGCACATACCCACATTTATAGTAATCGTGAGAATAAAACTCACCAAATTATATAGTTTATAGCCCGTCCATATAATTATTTTTATTGATAAACCTTAAGAATATAATAATAATCCAGTTACATTGCAGACCTATCAAAGATCCGGGTTGTAATTCAACCATGATTAGATTTTTTTTATACGCGGTGTTTAAATAACACTGCCGATTTATTTTCACACTTTTAAGACCATTTTAATACGTCCAGTTATTTTTTATTATCTAGCGAAATTATCGAATAGTTAGTTCGATATCTGCTCCATCTTTTCTGATTCTCTCATCTCCAATATTTATTTCATCAAAGAACGCTCGAGATGAAGATTTACTTTGAAAATTATTTTAAACCTGTTTAGGTTTATTTCTTAGCGAAATAAATTCTTCTTAATCTTCTTTGAGTTCCTCTTGAAGCTGCGTTCCTGATTGTCTGTAATGTGCATATTTCCGACAGTTACCGAAAAACAACGAATGACTCAGAAGGTTACCGAAAATCAACGAATTACGACCGCACTTCAGCCCGCAAATTACTGGAGCATTCATTCACGCGTCAACCGCCAAAGTCGAAAATACTGTTTTAATTGTAATAGTGTTCGAACTAATATATAAATATTGATGTCTAATTTTTAGCTGACAGATTTTTATAATATCATATTTGGAGGTGATGTTTAAATAGTATATTTTTTGAATACGCAAAAAATATAAGCTTAATCTTCTGATATTTAATTATTTTAAATAACTTATTAACACACACACCCCCAAACCCCCGTCTGGGTTCCCCTAAATAGCGATATGTGAAATCTATCGTCTTGCATTCTTTTGACGTGACCATTCCAATATCTTTTTGGTTATCTAACCCATCTTTTGAGACTTCCGTACTTCTCGTTTTTATTTTTTATTTATTTTATTATTCTATCTTATTCTTTATTAGTTTCAATCTTAGAGATCGGTTGGCAACAGTGCTGAATTTTATGATGATCGATTCTTCAAATCACATATTAGATACATAGCTTGACAGTTTGTTTATGAAAAACAAATAGTGTCCTTTACACGTGTTCATCAAATCAATACTAAATAAATAAATTAAAAAATCTGATTGATTCTTCTCCGTCGCATTTCGGTTATAGGCATCAAGTAGTTGTTGAGAATCGAAATTAATTCGCTGGGAAGAAATTCGTGAGTTAACTTTTCGTAATCAAATAAAGATTTATTAATCTATCGTAATTTATAACCACGTACGCTGGATGTGGACACACTGACGTACAAATTTATATGTTTCATCGGCAGTAACCTACATCAAACATTAACAAAAATCAATTAAAAACAACATCAAATATGATCATTCAACGTGGGCGAAAGTAAATAATGAAATTGAGATCAAAAAGACAAACTTATATTTTTGAAACATAATGCGAAATCAATACAATTATGTTGATATCAGTTTAATAAAAATAATGCTGTTTAATTGGGACGAGATTGGTGTGATGGTCGCCAACCTTCATTAAAAAAGGCACAAGAAGAAGATGTTGTTAAATTTAAAAAAAATAACTGAAAAAACCGACTGCTTCCAATAAAACACAGGGAATTTCCCAAGCACATTGGAGAGCATAAACATGAACTGACAGTAAAACGTGAGATTTTCGACGGTATGGATGTGTACTGATGATGTGTACATTGTACGTGTACCTACTCTTGTGGTCTCTGTATGAAATGATTTGTTTTATATGTTTATTATTGTAGTCAAACCTATACATGTAAAAACGAGTGGTTGTGGTCAACACTAAACTCCTCACTAACAAGTCATTCTACAAAGTATTCAAATTTTGTATGGAAAATATTCAGCATTTTCATGAAATGAGTTTTTTAAATTATTTTTTAATTAAATATTTTATTATGGAAACTTAATAATTCTTCAATGCCATTTTATCAAAATTTTTAGTTTCCTGAGCTTGGAATCACTTTCAAAAAATTTACAGTTAAAAAATTAAGAAGCATTGATCGGATATCCTTTTAAAATTTTATGGGGTCTAAGCGAGTATTAGATATACAAATTTACAAAATTTTAAAAGAATCGAATGAGTACTTTAGTCTATAATCGATTAAGTAGAATAAACACGCCGTACATATTTTTATTAAATTATATGATATTTTTATATGATATTTTTATTTTCAAATTGGTAAAAAGCACATCACTTTCATAAAATTATCAATTTTCAAATAAAAATATTTAAATTAAATATAATTTACAAACTCATTTAATGAAAATGCTGAAATTTTCCATGCAAAATTTCGAATAATGGTGGAGTGACTTGGTACTGAGGAGTATATCGTACGCCACAGCCCACTCGTTTCTAATAAATTTAGTTGCATCATAATCGAATCTATGGAAAGGTTCAAAAGATACAATTTAGTTAGACATCTTTTTAACTAATTCATGTCTCTTGTTGTATCCAATCTTAGTCTTGCAAGTTTTGCAAATTTTACAATAAAAAAGAAAAATGGTTCTATGTACGTTTACTGTTTAATGAACTTTTAATGAATTAAAATAATTCTCATAGCGTTGGCCACAACCTCACTCTTTTTTTATATTTTAATTTTAGATTTAAGACTCAAATGGGCGCCATTTCGTTTCGCTGTCAGTCTTAGAGTTGACAGTAAAAATCAATTTATTTTATTTTCATGGAACAGACGTGAGAAAATGTATTAGATCGATAGTGAAGTCATGATGATCCAAATCAGTACCATCTGATTGATACAGAGATGGATTAAGGCGTTAACCTATCAAAAACATTTATTTTGTTTTTATTTTGTTTTAAAAGAGGGTGTATAATAAAGACCTCATTCAAAACATGATATAGTAAAACCGTCAAATACATTGTGAAGTTAGTAAGGGTTAGTATTGCTTGCTGACGAAAACAGTTTTTACCTGATTCAAATGATCGTTAACCCAAAATATGTTAATTTTTTGCATTAAAAAAAAAATCGGCTCCCCTTGTCAACGTGTCATTTTAGTTCAAGAAAAGAAACAAGAAAAGATAATTCAACGTATGGAAGTGACAGGTAACTGTCACTTGCATACATTGAGTTTTCTTTTTTTTTGAGATAAATGACACGATGTCTAGGGGGGCTGACTTGAAATGAAAAAAACGATTTCGAACATTCACTTTGATTTTATACATATTAAAAATAAAAGAGATTTTTCGGCGTGGTATAAATGGAGTAATTAAAAAAATACACAAAATGTTTTTTTAGGTGAATTTATACTTAATTTTAAAACTCTTTTTCAGTAAAATAATGTTGATTATTTTAGAAAAAAACTGTAATTATATATATATATATATATATATATATATATATATATATATATATATATATATATATATATATATTATATATATATATATAATATATATATAATATATATATATATATATATATATATATATATATATATATATATATATATATATATATATATATATATATATATATATATATATATATATATATATATATATATATATATATATATATATATATATATATATATATATATATATATGTTATAATATTTTTATCTCGGTTTTCCCGTGTCAGTAGGTCTTGACTAAGACCATTTGTCTTCCGACGTTTCGCCTGAATATCACCAGGCATTTTCAAGGACTTAACGAAAAGCACGCGCGCGACACACGTCTACTCACACTGAAAGCTCACCGTCAAGACAGTTTCAGTGTGAGTAGACGTGTGTCGCGCGCGTGCTTTTCGTTAAGTCCTTGAAAATGCCTGGTGATATTCAGGCGAAACGTCGGAAGACAAATGGTCTTAGTCAAGACCTACTGACACGGGAAAACCGAGATAAAAATATTATAACATATTTCACCCGTGAAAACATCAAATATAACATATATATATATATATATATATATATATATATATATTTATATATATATATATATATATTATATATATATATATATATATATATATATATATATATATATATATATATATATATATATATATATATATATATATATATATATATATATATATATATATATATATATATATATTATATATATATATATATATATATATATATATATATATATATATATATATATATATATTATATATATATATATATATATATATATATATATATATATATATATATATATATATATATATATATATATATATATATATATATATATATATATATATATATATATATATATATATATATATATATATAGTATATATATATATATATATATATATATATATATATATATATATATATATATTATATTATATTACTTCTCGGCAACTAACAGGTACTATGTCGAATATTCATTTAACACGCACCCAATAACAAGTTGCCACATTTTGGAGAACGATATTAATCGTCTCACATATCCAGACTGAAAACACAAATAAAAACTGTGTCTCCACCGGGAATCGAACCCGGGATCTTTGGATCAGCAGTCAGATACATAACCAACTGAGCCACGAAGGCCGACAATTTCATATTTGAGTATTTTGATTTCAAAATTTGAATTTTGATTTTATATGCCCTCTTAGATCCAGTCAAATAATTTTATTCCAGTTTATTTTATTACATTTTAATACAATAATTAGTGAAAGAAAACAAATTATACACACTTTGTTAATGTGTTTTTTATTCATCTTTGTATACATAATATAGAAAAAATATTATTTAGTAAGGCACACTGGCGGGATTATTGCCATTAGGCAATTATGTACAAATTATGACAAAATTATATATGCAATGCGGCCATATGAAAAAAATAGGGTATTTGTAAAAAAAATGGGGAATTAGTGAGTCACATCTTAGTATGTGTTTATAAGTTTTTTAATACCGATCTTAACTATTTTAGCTGTGATTATCTAGTTGTGCGTTTAATAAGCTTTTAACGAAATCTATTGTATCTATCTATTGTTGTAATGTTCTATTCCGAATTATGAGAACCTCCATATGAATAACATATATGCTGTGAAACCTCCAAGATGGTGTTTTTTTGAGAATCAAAATTGAAAACACCATGAAAAACACCTGGCCATACAAAATCTCGCGGATATTGACTTGAAAATTTGTCGATATGTTAAGACAAATAAATTCTCTTGAACAAATCGATAGTTGGATAACATATGTATATGCTGCGAAGTATCGAAATTGGGGAATTTTGACTTCAAATTATTTGAAAATGTGTCACAGAAAACTTTGAAAATATATTTTTTGTGTATTTTTCTTATTTTATGGTGATTTAAAAAAATACTCTCTTTCCGTCTTATTGCTTAGACGATCGTTTGATATTGTCATTTAAAATAATTATTGACGTATGAAAATGACCCTAGCTTCACGCGTTACACAAACACGGAGGCTACGCTTTTACTAAATTGAAAAAACCTTATGGAGTGGTCAGCAATTTGAAAACCCAATAAAACACAGACCACACCGAGTTGAATTAATTACATATATGTATAATTAAATATTATTTGAAAATAAAATCAGAGTTCGTCTCAGTGATTTGTAACGGATTATTAATACATCTTCAATATATTATATACATTATATGTGTATGTGTAAGTATCGGTTCTAGTTTTGGTGAAATATGTCATTAAAAATTTCAACACTGGACAACACAGGTACGAAACTTGTAATTACTATCTTGGCTGATGATCGTGTCATGATTTAATACATTTAAAAGCAATAAATTTGAACGTAAAACAGTTTAGAAATATAAGTTTGAGAATTTTTTTTTATTTTGAAGGCAACATCAAGTTCGAGAGTAATTACATTCGCTACTCCCACCACCCTGCATATGGGGACTGTAAACGGCCCCTTCACAGAACGCTAAGTGAACGACAAGAAAAAAAATGCATAGCACGAAAAGTAGCTCATGGAGCCCTCTGGATTAACAATCTCGGAATGTGAACAATATAAGAATGTGAATGGAAGATTCACACTCGTGGACTTCAGATCTTTTTAAATAAGAAACATCAGGGGTATGACCAAGATTTCTGTAAAAAAGTAACCTACTGGGAATATAATAATAGTAAGGCGCCATAATTAGATTGTTTTATTTTATTATATGAAAAATTCCTTGCACCCTGTGCAAATGGCACATGGCAAAATTCCACACTAGTGCCCTTCCAGCCCGAAGAAAGTAATATATGACCAATCTTCTCTACTGGCAATTGAACCCAAATGACTGACCACTGTGCCACAAGAGTCGGCTTTTTGTAATGATTTGTAGTTATTTTATATAAATAACGCTTTAGACAATTTTTTTATCATATTTTGGAATAAAGTTACTTTACCAAACATTATATTTTTTATTTCACATAACTAGATTATGGAAAGGGTTAACATATTTTGAATACGTTTTTATGGAGCCCATTTCCATTACATGCGTCCTTTAAACAAACATTCAATTTTCCACCTTTTTGATTTTCTGTATTGAAGAATCGAATTGTATTTTAATTTTGTATGGTTGTATAGGTGTCGCCAAATAACTTGAACTTTTAGCCGAGAAGGGGGATGATTTTCACATAAACCATCGAAGCAATGAGACACAAATTCGCGCTCTGCGCAACCGGAAGCTCGTTCAAGATGTTTGGCGAAAATTATAAGCAACTTCAACTGTTCTAAAAAAGGCGGGTGTTACCTACGTCAAAAAAGAGAGCGTTTCTAACATGTGACAAGAGAAAACGAGTGGGTTGTGGCCAACGCTAAACTCCTCACTAACAAGTCATTCTATTTCAAATTTTGTATGGAAAATATTCAGCATTTTCAAGAAATGAGTTTGATAAATTATTTTTTATTTAAATGTTTTATTATGAAAACTAAATAATTCTTCAATGCCATTTTATGAAAGTGATGTGCCTTTATATCAATTTAAAAATATAAATTTCAAATTTAAAGTTTCCTGAGCCTGGGGTCACTTTGAAATATTTGATAGTTAGGAAAATTGAAAAGCACTATTCAGATAGCCTTCAAAATCTAATGGGGGCAAGTATGTATTAATTATTTCTAATTTTTCGACTGCTAATTCGTGATGGAATTCCATGATCAATATAATAAAATTATTTAAAAAAAAGTTAAATGTTAAATAAATTAGTGGAACAAAGTTAAAAATTTGTGTTGTTAATTATTTTTTTTAAGTAATTTTATAATATTAAATATGTTTTAGATATACAAATTTACAAATTTTGAAAGGAATCAAATGAGTACTTTAGTCTAAAATCGATAAAGAAAAATAAACACGCCGTACACACACAGATACATTGTGATGAAACTTTCTGAATACAATCTCAGCATGATACTAGTTGATAATCTGCAATGAAAAAAATAGTCTTAAAAATTGCGAAATCACGACTCTCCACTATATCTCCTTGTGTTAGTGGGGAGTAAAAAAAAAACAATTTATCAATGAAAATTTATGCTCCATTTATGAATAAACGTATTTTGAAAGTCAGTATATTTGTCTTAGTAAAAATTTAAATTAACCTTTCCAACAAAGACAAATTCATAACATATGCAAAATTTTCTCTGAATTTATATTTCAAATTTCCCGCCAGGACGAAATACGTAGGTACCAAGTATTCGTGGCAAGTTGGGGCTCTTCGTGTTGCCATATATCGTGGGAGTGACATTTAGCTTGGTAGCGAAGGCGGTAGGGTAAACTACCCCCTACCCTACCCGTATTGATCCCCTAACAACGCCGCAAACTTCGCACATGCGCACTTCAATGCCAACAGCCTTGCGTACAGTCAAACACTACATATAGAGAAAAATGGTATATATTTAATGCAACAAACGAATGACAATTCGCGTAAAGAGAATAGTATTGTTAAAGGTTCAGTTCCTGGCAGAGAACAACAAACCATCTTTAAAAAATAATACATTTCAAAGACTATTTTAGTATCATTGTGAACAGATAATTATATTAAAAAAATTTATACTATGAAGTACCAAAATTTTCATGCATATACTTATTAAGTACCCATTAACCTTTTTCACAATAAAAAGCAATTTTAAAAATAAAATGATCACTTCCTTATATCCTGCACAAGTGCAAAATGGATAATCAAATGGAAAAAAGTTTAATTTTATTGTTCACTGTATTAAGCGCATATATTTTTCAAGTTTCCGAGAGAAAAGAATGTACATTTTATTTTATAATTCTGATAACTGATATTTCAGGCGTTTTATGTAACAAAAAAAAACATTAAAAGCATTGTAAGCATCACTTAAAGAAGACAAAATTGGCTTTTGGCATCCGATTCCAAGGATATATACGTCTTAATTGTTAGATTTATAAAAAAAAATAATAAAGATTTAAAATAAAGCTTTTTCATAATCTAAACACATAAAACATTAAATTTATTCATTTACACTTATTTTTGGCAAATAACACCCCTTCGGGATAAAAAGCCATACGAAGAAAAAAGACAAAATTGTTTTAATAAAGTTAATATGGAGAAATACAAAGTTTTTATAACGTGAATGTTGACAGTATTTTTAATGTAGAACTCCATTTACGATGTTTTTTAAATCAAAACTAATTGGTTGTTGTTCTACAAGAATAAATGCTGTTAGGCACCGTCTTAGAATAGTGTTTTCACTCTTTTCTAATATCATCATATTCGGGTGTACCGTAAGAGCCAGGTCTCTTAACAAAATTCTGCAATGGTGGACCAACATCCATTCTGAATGTTGCCTTTTTAGGTGAGACGAGACTAGTGTGTGGTCATAAACGCACGTGTCGTGCTTCACTTTATAAGGTAATGCACACCCGCACACCTGTACCTGGTTACCCCACATTATGGGATATGCCGTGTTGGTATGTATGTATAAGAAAAAATATGATTTATTTGAAAAAAATAATTTGTTTGATTCCAAAACCTCGTAAAATTGAAAAATATATATTTTATCAAATTGAATTTTGACTAGCAATTCATTGAGATTATTCATTCATTCATCCAATCACGACATATCCAATAGCGTGCGAAAATCAGCAATGAATGTGCGGGTGTGCAATACCTTTTAGAAGAAAGCACGACACATGCGTTTATAGAAATGGGTGGTGAACCTCATTATTGAACTACATATGTGAGATGTTATTTTGCCTTTTGAATTAATTTTCGATTACCTGCGAAATTACCCGGTGGAGACACTATGGTAATTATAATTTTGCGGAAGAAATTTGCGCAATAACTATTTTACAAAATTTATTAAATCTAACCGTCTAACAAGATAATTTTGTCGGCCTTCGTGGCTCAGTTGGTTAGGTATCTGACTGCTGTGTTTTCAGTCTGGATCTGTGAGACGTTTAATATCGTCTCCAGAATGTGGCAACTTGTCATTAAATTAATATTTGACATAGTTTCTGTTAGTTGCCCGAGAAGCAATATTAAATAAATAAACAATATATGGAGCTTTCAAAACATAGCCCATTCTTAAATTAGGTAAATTGAAACCGCGCTGTAGGAGACCACGCGAATGAAGAGGTCCGAAGCTTTCGTCGGAAACTTGGAAAGCTCACGTCTGCGTACAGCGAATATCCGTTGCTCTGAGTGTGCTCGATGGTATTCGTTAACGCCTTGTCCATTTCGTAAGGCGAGCCACTTTTCAGTTTTGATATTGCGGGAAAATCGCGATTTTTCACATAACGTAGTTCCGGTCGAGTGATTTGTTAATTTCTAAAGGAATCACAGTGCTATTTGGGTCCATTTGGACTAGGCACCCACTAAAACACCGACGTTAAAGATATAAAAAAATGTAAGTATTTTATTAACTGTAAAATAATTATCAAGTGTTCATTTTGCATCGCCTCCAATCTCACTTGACAATTTAATTTTTATATACATATTTCGTTACCACAGCTTTTCGACAAATTCAAATAATTCGTTGACATGGTTGAACAAAATCGATTCTCACGTTTGACATTAAAAATAAATGCTTCATTATTTGTATCTCAAAAAAGTATCCGTTTAGACGACGTTAAGTGAACGATTCGATAAAATTATAAAGATATATTTTATGATTTTGTATATCTTCTCATACTTATTGCTTCATTTTGAAGAATTCTAGGGAGATTTTGTAGTGCTCGTGAAAAATGGAACGATCCGTTTTTATCAGTTTTAGATGAAAACAAGAGAATTTCAAAGAATTTTTTGCTGTGTTGACTCATTTATTGGTTTTGACTAGACAAAACTGCAACGTGAATCAGATTTTCGCTATATATTGATTTCATTCACAAATGTATATCGCCATTAAAGTGTGTATGTGTGGGTGAATCAAAGGTATATATTATCGTGTGTCTGGCTGTGTAAGTGGATATGGTATTACTGTATTCATTCAGTATCTACTTACGTATCATATGACCAACGTTCCAGGTAAAGCTACTTAAAATGTAAGTGAATTTTGAACAAATGTTTTATACTTTTGATTGATACTTGAATGTTTGGCTCATTGCAGTAAATTGCAAATGTCAATTCATCGAGGAGTGGCTTTTCATATGGAAAAGTGCATTGAATTGAGTGTGAGTCTATTTTTAACTTAGGGTGATTCTACGTAATAAGCGCTGAGTCGTTTCTAAGAAGTATGATTCCTTTATCAATTCAGTTTTATTCATACTCTACGCCATTCGAGAAATTTTATAAGAAATTTAGATTCAAATAATCTTTTTTTGTGTAAAAATGCAATTCGTATCATTGAAGATGTATATATAGCGAGGCACATAGCGTTTTGATGTGTGTCTTTACAAATATTTTGCGAAAGAAAAGACTTATTGTGAAAGAAATATAACAATTCTCTAAATTTAGACAAAGGGTATTTTTTAATGAATTGTATTTTTTTCGTCATATTTCGATTTTTAGTTTAACACGGAAATAAATCATTAGGATATAAATGTATTATATTAGTGTAATTATGTATTTTTTTGGGTCGTTTCAATTAGCAGATAGGTGCATATTTGTTTTTTTTTATGTGCATTGTCTTTAAATTATTAAGTTTCCATTTAATTATGCAAACGAAGGTAAATTTAGTTTTAGGATTTAGGATAGGATCTAGTGGGGAATTATGAATTCGCAATATTTTTAAGGTTATTTTTTATTATCAACTGAAAAAAATGCATTCTGAAAAAAAAATATCACAATGTATCTGTGTGTGTGCTGTGTACTTATTATTGACTTATTCGATTCTTTACAAATTTTGCAATTTTGTATTATCTAATACTCGCTAAGACCCCTTTAGATTTTGAAGGATATCTGATAAGTGCTTCTCAATTTTATTATTTTTTATTTTCAAATTTCTAAAAAAGCACACCACTTTCATAAAACGGCATTAGAGAATTATTAAGTTTTCATAATTAAATGTTTATATCAAAAACAATTTGACAAACTCATTTCATGAAAATGCTGAAAATTTCCCATACGAAATTTGAATAATTTGTGGAGTGACTTGGTAGTGGAGAGTATAGCGTAGGCCACAACCCACTCGTTTTTTTCTTATTGTCATGTCACAAGATTATATTATTTTTTTTATGTGGAGTTTGTTATGTTCTTTCGAAGCTAAAGAACTATCGACATTTTGTCAGTTAAACAGTCATAAGATGCATATAAACAAAAATCATGTTTTGATACAAAAAGGCCGCCAAAGTATACTTAATGCTATGCATGAATATTATTAGTGTGTTCATAATATTTTTATCACAATTATTGTGATGAAAATATACAGAGCGGAAAGGAATGGAATGAGAGGTCGGGGACGCCCAAGAAAGGGATGGCACGACCATGTGAACGAAATTTTGAAAGACGGAAATGTTAGAAGTGTGAGCAATAGACGAACATGTATGAGACGATGTATGAATGTTGATGAGGCGATGAATGCGTGTCAAGATAGAAAAATGTGGCGTTCGGTTCTCTCTGCCTACCCCGTGAGGGACATGGCGTGATGGTATGTATGTATGTATAATTATTATTGTTTGTGAAAAAGGATTTTAAGTGAAAAAATGTCTTCATTGCGTGACACAAATCCAGAAAATTAATTTTACACAATTATTAGAAGTCAATTGGAACATGCGTCAGTCATCTGGAACCCACAATATAATATTTATACACAGTTTGGAACAAATTCAAAACATTATAAATTATTGAGACACATGAAGTACGAATTTGGTAATTACTATAAACACGAATGAGAGTCTTTACAGACAAGACGAAGGACTTAAGACTTATGGTACGTTTATGACATAATAAACTTAAATATTGACTAGACATTCTGAAAACTTTCTGAAAATTATGAACTTCAACATACCAAACAGACTAACAAAGCACATCTCAACGTTCATTATAGACAAAAAAAACGCTAATGCCGCCCAGAATTCGCCATTGTACCGATGCTTTACCATATATAATTTTATAAGGATCAGGTTCGTGGACATATTCTGTATGTCCAGAACCCTTTTCAGGAGCCACATTATACAGGAATAATTCATTGTTTTGTCACCAGCAGTGAGTACATGTAACATGAATCAAAGGTGGGCTGATTAGGTTACAATGACTTGTTAAATTAATTATATTGTTAAATTTTAATTATTGTACGTTGCTCATTTTTTAAATATATAAATAAACGAGTGGGTACTAACTAACAAATCACTCCATAAAGTACCTATTCAAATTTTGTATGGATAATTTTCAGCATTTTCATAAAATGCGCGTGTAAAATTGTTTTTTTACTTAAAAATTGTATTATGAAAAGTTGATAATTTCTCAATGCCATTTTATGAAAGTGATATGTCTTTTTACCAATTGAAAAATAAAAATTTCATATATTAAGTGTCCAGAGCTTGGGTTCACTTTAAAATATTTGACGTTTAAAAAAAATGAGAACCACATATCTGAAATATGCTTTAAAATCGAATGGGTCTAAATGAGTATTAGATATACATATATGCAAGAGTACTTTAGCCTAATATAGATGATAAAGTAAAATAAACACGCCGTACATAGCACATACATTGTGATGAAACTATTAGAATACAATCTCAGCATAATACTTATTGATAATCTACAATAAAAAAATTGCCCTAATATTGCGAAATCATAACTCCCCAATATATCCCCTTGGGTTAGTGAGGAGTATTTTTATATGTACTTGTTGCGCAAGTTGTACTACAAAATCGTAAAAAAATATCTTTAGATATCCCGAACAATTTCAATTCGCTTATATTCGGCATCCAGTAATGACGTGTAGGTATTTGACAGTTTGATTTGACTATTCAAAAATCTGTGTATTAAAACTGTCCAAATTGAAATGAATTTCAGGGCAGCAGAAGGTGGACTGGCTCCATCGTCGGCGGAGGGCGGAGATGGAGAAATAGTTGGAGGGCCTAGAACTCCCCAACAGATTGCGGCGCAACGTCGACTTCAGCAGACACAGGCGCAAGTTGATGAGGTCAGTTGACAGACTTCTTAAAAAAATCAATTTTATCATTGTCAAAAATATTGACCTATATTGATTAACGAAAGTTTCTTCCAAACAAATTATACAGATATACTCGTTGATTAAACCTACAACCTTCTAACGTAAATCATTGCGAAAAGTAAACGAGATAAAAAATCAGGTTCTGGGTGAAAAACTTAATAACAATGGAGACCTGTCAGACAGAAAACATTCAGCGATGGGGTAGGAGAAGACGGCAATACAAATAGACAGAGCCAGAATATTCCACATTTTTTGCCTACAATATATCGCAAGACATGGTCTCCTAAAAAGACCTTGATGAAAAATTGATGGATTGATGGATGAATTGGTGAACCACTTTTCATGAGTACTTAAATGTTTAAGTACAGATCGATGATAAACAAAAGAAAAAAGTACAAGTTGAACGATCATAAAACAAACTTGAATTGTTTCAAAAAATATTATTCCTACACTTGACCATTAACAAAGAATCGACCGAAAAAGTCATACTGCAGAGGTCAAATGTAGGAAAATGTTTTATCGAGATTCCTAAAATGTCTCCACCTGAGGGAATTTTTCAATTGCCTTAGTTTAACGTTTATGAATTATTAACTGTTATATTTTGTAACTAGTGGCAAATAAAGCAGAAGACTTAAAATTTGATGGGGCTATATTGGCAATGCTGTTATAATTCATCAATTGTCGATAATTTACAGAGACAATTGCTTTAAATTCTCCATGCCGTCGCAATTGAATATACAACAAGGAAGTCAGATATTTATAAAAAAATAATATATATATATATATATATATATATATATATATATATATATATATATATATATATATATATATATATATATATATATATATATATATATATATATATATATATATATATATATATATATATATATATATATATATATATATATATATATATATATATATATATATATATATATATATATATATATATATATATATATATATATATATATATATATATATATATATATATATATATATATATATATATATACCATCACAGCATATTCCACAATGTGGGGTAACCAGCGACAGATGTTCGTGTGTGTATTACCTGATCAAAATGAAGTACAACACATGCGTGTGTCTCCACACACCAGTCTCGTCTCACCTAAAAAGGCGACATTCAGAATAGGTGGTGAACCTCATTGCCGAATTATATAAGATGTTATTGTTGACTGTTGTATTGTCTATTATCCGGGCTTTAATGGGACACCCGAGAACGATTATAATAGAAAAGAATGGAAGCACCATTCTAAGCCGGTACTTCATAGCATATAAATAATAATTTACATAGCGTCATCAAATGAGAGTTAGTTTATTGTTTGTTGAATTTACAAAATAAAGTATAGACTTTGTTTATTAAAGTAATTGTTTATTGAAGTAATACTTTAAAGTATAGTTTAGTATATTAATAATGCATATAAAAATGTACATTTTTTTACCAGCGCCTGCCTCACTAGGATTTCATCCCGTGATGAAGAGAGCACTTTATAAAAAATAACAAAACAAAAGTACAAAGATAATATAACAATAATATAAAAATAATAATGCAATATAACTTAGGCATCACTGCTGCATTATACAACAATACTATGATCCAAGATATAATACAGACCAATCGCAAGGGAAAATTTGACACTAGATTAATAATTATTCCAGAACATACTCTCGTATAAGTTTTTATTATTGAACTCCGATGATTTATAATTTATTTACTTTCGTGTTTCAGGTTGTGGACATTATGAAAACGAATGTCGAAAAGGTGCTAGAAAGGGATCAAAAATTATCGGAACTTGATGATAGAGCAGGTAAAGCGATTTGACAATATATTATTGAATAAATTTATAACGCTAATTGAATCTTTTCAATTTGGTACAATTTAATCTTCTCATAAAAAAAAACAATATCTTATGTGAGAATCATATTGTAGTATTGTTTAGCTAATGAGTAATAATGATTTGTTGACTAGATACAAAATACTTGATTCACCTAGTTACAAGTAAAAGTTGTATGAAGATACACACATAATCCACATACATGTTTGAAAAAATAGCATATTTATATGGCTTAATGTAACTTTATACCGTGTCATGCTTTCACAATTTTATATCACATACACACTATATGACAATGTTCTGTAAATTATGGGTTTTTATTAATATTTTGCTTATATCCACATACAAAACATAATGCTATAACGGATGTCGTTAATGATTCACGAACAATAAACACCACGTTCGTGTTGAAAGTAATTTAGATTGTATTTAATAAAGATATTTTCCATCAAATGAAAACTTGTTACTATTGAAACCTAACCAAGATTTTTTTGAATACTAATTAGCTAAAAACTTTGAACAATGCGTAATCAACAATTTTAAATATATTTATTTATAATTAACACTGAAAATACTGTGTCAGAATTGGTGAAAGATAGTTCAGAAAAAGCCATCTTTCACAATGTAGTCCACCGGTGTAAATAATAACTAAATGGGAAGCATTTACTTTATAATAATCATTTCTTGTTTTATAAATATTACATTAAAAAATACTTACTGTACAATAATAATAAAAATAGTTAATTTTTTTATTGTTCACGTATTAATTTCAATATCAAAATTTTTTAAATAAACACTCAATAATCATGATTATGAGTTAGTACTTCAGTCACGTTGAAATCATAGGAATAAATAAATAAATAAAATAATATAAATATATGTATATAGTAAAATAATATAAATTAATAAACAAATAAATTTGTAAATAAATGAATAAATAAATAAATTAAAAAAAAAGTAAATAAATATATAAATAAAAAGGGAAGAACATTAAAAAATCTTATATTTTGATATTATTTGATGTTTGTTTACAGATGCCCTTCAACAAGGAGCGTCACAGTTTGAGCAGCAGGCTGGAAAATTAAAAAATAAATTCTGGCTGCAAAATCTAAAGGCATGTATTTTATAATATTATTTTTTCTACTTTTAACTGGCCTGGGTTCGATTTTCAGCGGGGGAGGTTATAAAGGAGGAGGATAAAAACAGGGGTTAGATAGTGGGAATCTGCATTTTGGCAAAAAAACGTAAACGAAGTGAAGATCATATTTATGAGAAAACAGTATTTTGTATTGCTATACAAAATAAATATAAACATATTTTAATTAAAACTGAAAAACGAAAACTTTGCATTTTCCGCTTCCCATTTCCATTTGTATTCGCACTCCCATTTCAGATTTGTAAGTGGAATTTAAAAAGGTTTCGTTATTCAGTTCCAGTTAAAAAAATATTTATTTTGAACAGGACAGTCTTTATTTAGTAATTATGAAACACAAAAATTTATATATGATTTGTTTTAATGTTTTCATAATATATAATTTCAGATGATGATAATAATGGGTGTGATTGGAATTGTTATACTGGGATTACTGTTTGGTAAGTTATTTAATAATAATAAATATGTACAATGTGTTATTAATGTTGTTACGTACAATCCAACCCTGGTAATAATGTCTGCTTTGCCTCTGTATACTTGTATACTTAACCTATGCTTGTATAATAAACAATATATAAAATTGTGACACAAAAATCGATAATATTGATGAATATGTAGGAAATTGTATCAAAACAATTTACTATCGTATGTTTTTTTTTAAATAAACTTAAATTGAATTAAGTATGTCTTGATGAAATTTTAAATAAATTTATATTATGAATACATTTTATAATTGATAAACACACTTCATAATAAAAACTAACAGAATATATTTTAGGCAAAAAAAAACTGGTATGTACTTAATTGTGTGTCGATTATTTCTATAGCGCTATGTTAGGGATATTGCAAGACAGATAGATTTTTGTTTGATACCTAAATAATATTTATAGTTAAATTACAAGAAAATTAAACTAGGACTATAAAAAAAAATTAACTGCATATCTATTTTCATATATTTTTAAAGAATACAAAAAAATACTTGGTACTTTTTAATTAAAGCAGTTATTTATGAGTTAGAAATATTTGTCACCGTAAAATTTCAATAATTTCAGTTATCTTATAACAATAAACCAAACTTTATTGTTGTGTAGATAATTGTTCATCAAATGTCACAATTTAATATATTTTTTTTGCATTCTGTCTTCCAATTCTCGAATTGCTACAGAACAAAAAAAATCTACACCAACAAATACAATAGTTTCAATGTGTCAATGTTCATGCTGCTAAGTAACAATGGGTCAATCCAGAATACAGAATGTGGGAACATTCTGGATAATATGTTTATTGTTGTCATTTTGGCCCAAAGACAGCCTTCTATGGAGGCATACTATCACCACACGTGACTTTGTCGGCGCTGTGTATGGATATTAGATTAATGCTCTGTGTACATGACTATCGTTAGACGTTTATGACATGATTGTGAGATAGTCCATAATATGAAGTAACAAAGAAAATGACAGGATAAAAAATATGAAATCATAAGTGATTTTGTTATTATTAATTTGTAGCGGTCGCTTTGAAACCGTTTGTACACATGAAATAATTAATTTATGGTTATATAAAATAACACAAAGCGAATTTTTATATATTAAAACGTAACAGGATGATATTAAAAAAAAACTTAAGTGTCATTTTTTTTTCATTTATTTAAAGACATTTCATCCAATATTGAATGTTACATGTCTCAAGAGTGAAAATAACAATAAAAGATAACAAAACAATAGGAGAAAATACAATTGATACAAAAAGTACTTAAGAAAAACAATGTGCAAATTAATACAAACAGATCAAAATACAATTAAATAGAACACAAATGCAAATGATTGAAACATAGAATTCCTCCCCCACACGAAAAACTCTATATTTCAATTACTTGTTACAAATTAATCATAAAGTAAAAAATGTTGTAACATATAAATCATAAAGTAAAAAAATAATGTAACAAATAAATCATAAAATAAAAGTTATATGTAACAGTTTTATCATATAATCAATGATGACAAAATTTAGAAACAAAAGTTTTAAATCAAAACAATAACTTAATTCGAACAGAAGATTGTTTCTGATTATGAAAACTATTTCATGAATAATTATCAAGTATGTAATTTATTTTAAACATATCCAATATGTATGTTATAAATTATTTGGAATAGGTTCCAAATCGCCTTCATTTACACTCTCTATTTGTGTATTTGTGGAAATAAATCGAAAACAAACTTCTATATAGATGATTTTTCAAAACAATGAAAAGTTTGAATTTAATCGCTGTTTGCAAATTAGAGATTATTAATATGTTTTACATGGTTATAATTTTCGGGATTAGCAGTATTTGTAACTTTAACAATATATTTTATATAAATCATTTTCTTTGTTACTTCATCAAGCATGATAAAAATATACATTTTGTTGAAAAATACTTTAAGAAAACATAAAATATAATTATTAACATCATTCAGATTTACAATACATAACAAATGTACTTAACACTGACACACTTTTGTACAATTATCTTATTAAACGAGTTCTTGAATGAAATATAAATAATTTTTTATTTGATATGTACAGGTTATTAAACTGTTTAAGAATTGTAAAAAATGAAGTACAGAACCCAAATATGCAAAACGTGAATTTTCAAAATTGAAAGTATATCCATGTTCTTTTTTACATAGCTAATTCTTACAACATTTTTTTGTATCAAATTTCACAATTTACACTTATTAAATAACATACCACTTCACATTATAAAAAAGATCACTGTAAAAATATGAATGTATTCAATTAATTATACCTTCTTGCGTTATATAATTCAGCGTATTTAGGGTTCTATTGCAAAAAAAGTGAAAAGCTCATCATTTTTTGCAAATCTATATAATTTCAAATAAATATTTAAATCTTTATAATCAATGTCTAACATATTTCTTTTAATTATAGGATAAACAAACAATAATTTATTTATAGGGGAATAGTGTACAAAAGTAACGATTTCAAAAATATTTATTATCAACAAGACTAACACAAATCTAAATCATATACAGAATTACTCGAATAGTTTCAAACTACTCAAGGAATTTTGAAACAAAAAATTATAACATTTTAAAATTGCCATAACAATTATAATTGATTCCACTTGAAACATAAATAGTTGTAAACCAGTTGATGTTCAAGATTTTGAAAAATGAGGTTTTTACATAAAAGAAGGCTTAGCGATTTTGTTAAACATAACTAGCGTCTTCAAAGGAAAGATTTTACAAAAATATTATATTAATTAGTATAATTTAAACCTATGAATACATTAGCTGAGGCTAGCAATAGCAAACATCTTTGTAAAGTTTTCTTTATGTTAATAACTACTCGTTGTGGAATAAAACTGTGTTTTTCATTAATTTTTTTTATTAACAATATCTTACTTAATTTATGGTGGCGATTTTAAAAGAAGAACATTAAAATTCAAATCCAGTACTAAATATATACCTACCATAAAAACCAATACAAAACGACAAAAAATTAAATAAAATTACTTATAAAAAATGTCACAAATAAAACAAAACATCATTTGTGTATTTGTTGCTGGCATGTTGAATATAATACTAATTGGCATTTACCATAGAATTACCTTAGATACAATCCAAAGCTATACTTGCCTATGTAAAACCCTATGAATTTCTGAAAATTCACAATCTTCCAAATTGCCATTCTTCTTCCAATACTTTTTTTCAGAGAGAACTCTCAATCACTTCTGACTTTATCTTACTAAACTATTCTTTCCTATGTTTATTTGACAATTTTTTACCTTTACATTTAACTTATCCAATATATATTTTTGACTGACTGCCTTTTTCTGTCCAATATTATGAAAAAATATTTTATTTTGATAGAATGACATCCATCCATATTTTATTTAAATAAAGTAGGTATTTAAAGCACAGAATTATAAAAACAATTATATACGTTAACCGCTTTGACACAGTTGGTAAGACGTTTGCTTTCTGTGCGAGCGGTCTGGGTTCGATCCCCAGCAGAGTAGAAATTTATTTAAATTAATTTATCAAGCTAATATTGCTTCTCTGGGCTGGAAACACTGGTCAGTTGGAAGAAATTGCCATATGACAATAAACTCACCGCTTGCGCAGGGTGCAAGGAAGTGTTACTTTTGCAAACTTAATTAAATACAACGTAAAATTATGTATATTTTTTTCATAATTTCATCTGATTATGGAGTTTTATCAAAAAAATTACAGTTTCAAACATCGTAAATAAAGAATATTCATTGTTTCGACGGTTACCTTGTGGTATTCCATTATTCAATTTTATTATGATATTAAATTGCTATAACCACTTGAATTCAAGCGGTTATAGCAATTTAATATTATAATAAAATCGAAAATAAAATTTGTAGGTACTTATTTTCAAAAAAAGATACAGTTAAATTTTTTTACCTAAGTCATAAACTTACTTCTATAATTATCTAATTCAAAGTTAATATACGCACTAAGAGACTGGAAAATCTAGGAAAAACAATTAATAACTATAACACCTTCGATATCAATTTGAGTGACTCAATTCTCCTACACATTAATTGACTGATATTTGACTGACTTCAATTTTCTATTTGTATTTTCGACCGACTGGATTTTTCCATTTTATGTTAATTTCACTGACTGAGTTCTATTCTTGGTATATTTTACTGACTGAATTTTATTCTTTGTATATTTCACTGACTGATTTCTATTCTTTGTATATTTCTATTCTTTGACTGACCGATTCTAGTTGATTCTGTTGTTAATATACTTAGCGATAATCTGTTGTTTATTGTTGTCTTGTCACTATGTGTTTAGCAGTAGAATCTGTTTGTGTATTTTCTGTGTAAAAATATCATCAAGACAAAATGTTACTTTTCTACAACTCTTCCCCGTCGGCTGCCGCTTTATTCATATCTCAAATGGACGGAAGATTTCTTTGGATCAAGCACATTATAATACAACGATTGTGCTTTATCTAAGGGAGTTTTATTGTAATGTGACAGATTGATAGAGAGAACATTTTTGAATAATCATCTAAAAATAGAATGTCTCGTGAATCCTCATCTATGCTTTTAGAATTAGATTTGAATATCGGTTTGAATAAACTTAATTACAAATAAGCGGATTTACCAGTAATCAAAGTTGTTTAAGATTTATCACAATTTTAAAGTAGGTTATAATAAAAAAAAGTATTTGTTCATTTATAGTAAAAAGCTTTGTCTATGTCTTTGTTTTTGATTCAAAACAATTTGTGATATAATCTAAAAAAGTATTTTTGATACAATTGCTGATTGTTTGAACGGTAATTTTGAGTCTATGTCAACTCAAATCGTTTTGAATCTTCGTGAATTATCGAATCTTCATTTTTAGTCTTTGTGGATTAGCCATGTATTGATTTGAATTATTGTGAATTTATTTCCGACTTATCTATTGAAAGTCATATACCTTGTCGGCCTACGTGGCTAAGTTGGTCTGGTATCTGACTGCTGATCTAAAGGTTCCGGGTTCGATTCCCGGCGGAGATATAGTTTTATATTGTATTTTCAGTCTGAATTTGTGAGACGATTAATACTGCAAGTCTCCAGAAAGTGACAACTTGTTATTTGGTGCGTGTTAAATTAATATTTGACATAGTACCTGTTAGATGCCCGAGAAGTAATGTAAAAAAAAATAATAAAAAAAGTCATTGTCAAAATATCCTTTTGAGTCGTTAGACTTATTCATAGGTATATCGTTTAGAGACGTGAGTTATTTTTGTACCATTTTGAGTCGTTGTTTGTTATCGATATATTATTTTGATTCGTTGTTAGTTATCGATATATCATTTTGAGTCGTCGTTAGTAATCGACATATCATTTTGAGCCGTTGTGAATTATTTTCCAATATATAGTATCAAGTTATTATCAAAATATATTTTTGAGTCGTTATAAACTATTAATATATCTATCGTTTGAGTCAAACTAAATTATCAAATGGTACATAATTTAAAGTCGTTGTTTGTATGTAATTCACTAGTAAAATTCGTCGTTCTAAGTTATCGATATACTGTTTTCAATTACTCTTGTTTCTTGTTTGAGTCGTTGTCAAGTGTGTCGACTCATAGCATTCTGTCACATTACAAGAAGTCATCATGTCCAATAACAATCATGTTCTTCTTCCATCGCGTTGCTTATCGCCTTTGCAGGTGATAACATAAAATCAATGTTGAATTAGTGCGTTACCGCGGCACGCCGGCGTTGGGACTTGGCACTATCGGAAAGCCCAATGTTGATATCGGTAACCACACACTAGATGTAGTGCCGACCCATGTTGGTAAGTAATTATAATAAACTAACAATATTTATATTACATGTACCCACAAATAAACAGCAATGCTTCATTAACTGTGGTGACTGCATGTGTTGGTTACTGACGATTTTATTTGCGAGCTTTTTAAGGTATGCTACAAATTGATGTCAAAACTTGATACCGACGAAATCTTCACATGAATAATATAATATTTTCTAATGTTTATGAGTACAATCCCGACGTGACTTTAACGGGGTCGACAGAAATAGTCGAATGCTATTTCTTCCAATCCCGCTACATAAATTCTTGTATAAAACTTCATTCATGATTTTTCATAAGGAATTGTGGTTTTTAAATCAGTATTTATCATTTACTCTCAGTGTGGTAAACAACTATTGTCAAACCAAATACTTCCGCGTTTACTTCAGCCTGTTGTCATTCACTTCTGAACGAAGTCCTCCTTCATTTCTTTCCACACCAAAAAGTCTTGTATCTGAATTTCTATATCTGAATGATATATTCTCTGATTAATTGCCTGCGTTTACAGTTTCTAAAATAATTTGTCCATGAGAAAAAACTTGAAGACACATACACCTAAAACATTGCTCGTTAATCTTTTTAAGGTGATTGGAATTATTACCTACTGTAAGTTACGTAGGTGCTTTTAAAATATTTTCTCCTCATAGATACATAGCATTCTTACTGAGCGTTAGTAAATTTTGTGTATTGAATATTCTCACCAAATTTATCAGAAGAAATAACATAAAATTTTATTATATGTTAATCTTATCCTTCTAACTAAATCTTTTAAATAATTTTTCGTAAGGCTAACTGCTTCTCTTCTGATACTTTTATTTCTGCTTGCTCTATAAAGGAATATGGCAAGAAGTCTTCACATATTTGGTATATAAAAAGATTAAAATAATGATATTATCGTGCAGAAAATTAAACATGATTTTCTACTTATAAGAGAATGTAAATAAAAAAAATCTCAATTAACCATTCAAAATTGTAAATTTTTTGTTAATTTTGACACTGCATTTTTAAATCATGGATATTTTTTAAACTTTTAAATCTTGGATTTAAACAATTTTTTTATATTAGTTTCATATATGAACACTCTGTTATGTAATTTTTTTTTCAATATTATTTAGCTTTTCATTTTAATTATTTAAAAACATAGAATATTTTACTTATATACATTATAAATTCAATAACATAATACAAATACTTTTTAAATTACTTTTATATAAAAAAATTAATATCGCTTTTCTCTTTTTAGGAAATTTCCTGTAGACTTCAAATTTGTTTAACAGGCACAACACCAGTTATTTCAAGATGTTTTTTTTAATAATTAATTAATTAGATGTATTCGTTTATTACCAACAGATTATTACAACTTATGTGAAATCAACTTGTATTATATTCATATAAATACACATTATAAACTATTTATTCCTGTAATCTTTCTATAATGTTAGCTAGAGACTATTATTAATGACGTATTTAATATTGTTATATTTATCTGAGTTATTATTTTTTTTACGAATATATATGACTAATTTTTTTTTCCTAAGATCATTCAAATTACATTTATTTTTCGATATATTGCATTTTTTGTAAATTATTTCGGTAATGTTAATAAGTACAGAGCGAATAGATATAAAAAAATGTTTTGAATATTCAGTAATTATAAAACTTTGTTAATTTTTTTTGGATAGAAAATATATAAATAAACATAAATAAGGAGAAGTTTTTTTTATTATTATTTAATAAATAATCTTTATTTAAAATGAAATATTGAGTAGGTATAAGTTTTCATATTTGATGGTTAAATATTCATTATTGTACCTACTTATTTTCTTATTAAAAAACTGTACCAAATCTTAATAATTTTTTTAGTTCTTTAAATTGTAAATTAACTAACAAATATTTTTGCATTGTTCTTCCATATTATTGTTTATAAATTTATGATTTTACGTAATGTTAGGCATATCATAGAGTTTTATAAAGTTGCTATTATAATTTCGATATAATTACTGTTAGCTTTATTATCTAGTTGTAATATTGTTTTTTTTTAATAAATTAAAAATAATGATTATTGTGTTTCTTATCTCTAGACAAGATGGAACATAGTAAGTTGATAGTTAAACGCTTCTTTGATATGCAGAATATGTCATATTAAATATTATTTAATAAAAACTAAAAAAAAACAATTGTATGTATGTACTCCGCGTATAAAAAGAATTTAAAAAGACATACAATCATTTCCAAATTCATAAATCTATAATCATTTGGAAAATGTTAATATTTCGATGGGTTGTTGTGTATATTTGTAGGATGTTTTGAATATATCTATATTAATGAAAACCTGTTATGCTTCCATATTATAAATTTTATCGTCATTATACTTATTATTCTATTTGTACAAAAATTATATTTGCACACATAGGTTTGGATTAAACGGGTCGCATTGTATTATTTCTGCATTAAATACTTAATATCTTTCTTTAATATAAATATATTTTTGCAATGTACCTATTTGAGAAAGGCAAAAAATTGTAAGAAATATGATTTAATGTTTGTGTATAATTCATTGTAATAAAATAATATATGGTCGATTTCACCAACGAAAACTGAGACAAACACCGAATCATCGTTTTAATTAATTTAAAAAAAAATATTCCAAATTTGAAAATAATGAAATGATATGGATGATTTATAAGGTCCCTGCATCGATTCCCAGTGAATATACAGTTTTTGATTGTGTGTTTGAGTTTGGGTCTGTGAGACTATAAATATCATTAGTCTCCATTATTGGCAACTATTTATTGGGTGTGTGTTAAATTGATAATTGACAAAGTACCTGTTAGTTACCCGATAAAAAATCTGCATAAAAATAAAGTAGACCTTTTACTAAATAAAATAAATCAATGTAGATCTTCTATATCACTTTCATGAATTTTGAAAGAATAAGGACGGTTTTCGATGTATTTTGCGTAAAAATGAATGTTAGGGAATAAAGTTTCCTATCCTATGTTAAAAATGATAATAATAAATGAACAAGTAATATAATATAATGATAAAGACCTAAATCTTTTAAAAAATCATTCAAAAACTGTAGTATGTTTTTTTAAGTCTCTCAAAATTCATGGTGAAATCTGCCTAATATTTATATTAAATTGATTTAAATTTGAATGTATTGCATACTATATTTGAGACAAAATATGTAGTTAGTAGTTAAGGCGAGATTTCAGTAAATGTTTTCATTAATGTAAAGGTATTTATTAAATGAAAAAAATATTTGTGTAAAATTTGACAAAGGCACATACGCATATTAAAGTTACTCGAATTATTTAAAATCGAGTGCTAAGTCTTTAGCGAAGAGGAAAGACATTTCTAGATCTTGTTAAATAATTTTGCAGAATATGAAATAATATATTGTGTATTATTAATATTATATCCCTCTTGTAATATAAATGTTTAATTTTGGGATTTATTGTTAGTGTTGAACATTGACGACTTCTGTAACATTTTTATATAAAAAAAACACAGAGGTCATCTAGCGAGGTAATCACAAACTATTTTCGAATTTTCACATCAGCACAAATTCCTTTTCTTTATCACGATTTTTTTTTTATCACTTTTGATATTTTCTCATACCGTTTTCAAACACAAGAGTAATTTTTTAAGACGACATTTGCTCTGGTCATTTTATTTAGAAGTTTTGTTTTTTGATGTTATTAAAACTATGCATTATTTTAAAATAAATGTATAAAATAGATTAATTGGTTTAATTTTAAGAGGTTTTAGCGTAAATATTTTTTTTAAGCTGTTGGATCAAAATGTCTGGTGTTTAAATAGAAAAAAAACGGTTGAATTAAATTTTTTTTTTCAAATACCTAAACCAGGATAATTAATATTTTTCTGTAATACTTTTGTAAATTTAATAAATCTTATATATTTTTAGACTCATTTGAAGTTCACACCTATTCAATCCTTTTTCAATGAGCAGAATAAAAAAAGGTATTTCCGAAAAAAATCGTATTCCGTGTTTACTTGACAATTATTAAAAATTAAAATAAAAATAATAATAGGGTTCATGCAATATATTTTTTTTGTAATTGAAATACTAAATGTGAGCACAATATTTTTTTTATATATAAATTTAAACACAGTTAATTAATTTGACAGTTAAAAATTAAAAATATTTTTTTTTTGAAAATAGTATATTTTATATGTTTATTTATTTTAAGGATTAAAAATGTAATGCCTCAGAGGTGTGTTATTGAATTTTAATTTGCAAGTATTGACTACTGTTATATATATATAAAATGTAAAAAATTATAGGAGAATTTAGATAGATGAATGGTTTATAAGACATTAAAAAATCTTTAATCGAATTGCGATGAGTCAATTAGACCTCGGCCGCGTAAGAATATTTGTAAAATAAATAGATTTAGCTTATATAATTATTATTATAGTTTCATTCCTTTTTCTTTATTTCATACAATATTATGGCCTAATGATGTTTTGCTAAATACATACAGTGATTCCTCCAATGTTGTTTGATGAAACTTGATCCTTGTGGATCAAATGTTTGTGTAGATATTATTATAAATTATAATTATTCCATGCATTTATGATAAGAATAACATTTAATAAATTAAACGAAAAAGAAATGTATTGTTTGTTTTGTTGATAATAAACACACTCATATTGGCACCGGTGTTTTATTGTATATATGTACATATTGTGTTGAGGTCTCATTAGGGCCTGAATCACTCAATGTTCAAACGGTAGTGAGTAGGTTCTTATGACCGGAAAGTCAGTTTTAAAGAGGATAAATATTTTAGGACCAATGTACGCATATTTTGTCTGACCATGTTAGTTTTTGGTATTTCGTCAAGGTTTAGTAATGCTTGTCTAGTATTCTGTGTATCTGAGTTGCTGGTTGTCATTTGGTAGTTTGATGTTTAATTTGAATATAATAAATCCATATAGATAAATAATTTTAATATTTATAAAAATACCACTTTCACGTATCCATTTTATCATAGAGCATCCATTACAGCAAATAGGCTTTGTAAATATCATTATGAACGGCAGTTATGATTTGCTTTGATTTTTGAGCCAACTATTGATGTTTAAAATGTAGGTACCTACATACGCCTAGAGGCGTTTGTTAGGATATCCAGTTTGTATTTCCAAGTGAGATTTTCTTGTGCCAGTATAATAACATTACCAAACCTTGTCATTTAGGTAACAATGGAGATAGGATATTATATTTACTTGACAAATCGAATTATCTTTTTGCTCTGTAGGTAGGTGCATTATAGTGAGAAAGGTTTGAAATATATTTTTACCTTTGGCTTGTTTGAAAATGATCTTATCTGCATTGTCATTTATATGGTGTTTATTGTATTGTTTTGATTAAAGGATCGTCCTTAGATTATATACATTATAATTCTATGGGATCGTCATTATTTGCAGCTAGATTGCTAAAATGAGATAAGAAAGTATTTATGTTACTAATATTTGAAAATAGACAAAATCTTTGGCAATGCATTTAATGACAGATTTTGGGTATTGGCTACTGTTTTTTTTGTCACTGTTCATCTTTTTATTAATTACTATTGATATCAGTTTAAGCCACTTCTGCCACCAATTGCTCCATATAATGGGCCATTTCACAGAATGTTTAGTGAGCGACAAAAAATAAATTACACAAAGAGTAGTTAGATTTGTTTTTTCAGCACCATGGTAATAAATGAATAAAAAACGAATGTTAATAAATAATTTATATTTGATTTGAACACTATTGAGACATGTTATGAAAAGGTAGGTAGTTCTTAACAGAAACATGGCAGAATTATATATTTAAGACCTGTCATTGGCTATTTAACAATTAATGTGCTTGATGTTCATCAAATTTAAATTTGTATATTTTATGGAGTACACATCATTTTTAATTAAATTTTATGTAATAATCTAATTTAATTTAATGTTGCTTCTCGGGCAACTAACAGGTACTATATAAAATATGAATTTAACACGCACCCAATAAAAAGTTACCACATTCCGGACCAACCTAGTATGAAACACTCCTAGTATGAAAAATAATTTCACTAAATAAACATGTTTTTACTTTATACTCTTGAACTTAAATATATCTCTTTATATTTTAAATGTCTGTGTATACTTGTATATCAACTACATAGGTATATATAAAGAGCATTACAAAAATCAGTACGAAACATTTCATTCCTAAGCAAAAAAAAATATTTTGAATTTGCGACCAAGTGGGCTCGCAGTCAAGTGTCCCGAAACCAAGTGTCCGCCGCAGCCAAGTGTCCCGCAGCCAAGTGTCCCGCACCCAAGTGTCCCGCACCCAAGTGGCCGCAGCCAAGTGTCCCATTCCGCATTCCGGAGACTTACGATATTAATCGTCTCACAGATCCAGACTGAATACACAATCAAAAACTGTGTGTCCGCCGGGAATTGAACCCGGGACCTTTGGATCAGTAATCAGATACCCAACCAACTGATCCACAAAATAAATAAATAAATAGTTGCGTCAAAATTTAAATAATTGTGCAACGTTTTATTTTTATATCGCACTCGTATTTCTCGAGTTCATATCTCAAACTTGACACCGTGGGGGCTATTTTTGATAGCTTTTTTAGTCAATTTAAATATTTATTGAGCGCCAGCGTGGTGCTAAACACCTCACGCCATTTTGATAATGTTTCTTGTCATCTCTGTGAATGGCGTTAATGGGATCCCAGTGCATAATGTGAAATACATCAAGACCAACGGTGCGAATAATAAAACGGGCAAACAAAAAACATTATATGAGTGAGAGGAAAAAAATAATAGGTCTTCCTGGAAACATTTAGTGGAGATAAGTCTTTCAGCGATTATTCGTTTTTTACTTCCTTATGTTTTGAATAACAATAAAAAACATTTTTGTATTATATTAGTACTTAAGTTTTTTTTGTGTACCTACGATTGCTTGTTTCTTGAACGATATGAACTTGGTTGAAATTGCTTGTTTGCAACTAATATAATAACTTTTATTGAGTTAAACAATGTGGCAGACTTATTGCCCGCAGGTCATTTCTACCAGTCAACCACCATGGTAATAATAATAATAATAATAAGGACAATTTATAAAGCGCCGTTTAGTGACAACCATGGTCACCTCAAGGGCGCTTTCAGTTTGCAAAAAAAAAATAAGTTAAAATTAGTCCTATAGCTAACACATTGAAAATGGTGAAACATAAAACTTAAAAAAATACCTAGAAATCACAAATTAATCTAGTTATATACATATTACATAATCCAGATGAAATTAATTATAAAAAATAGTCGATTCAAAGTAAACTGGCATAATATTTAGTACACCTAATATTATTGAACGGATGAAGGACAAATACAATCAGTTAAGTACAGGAATACAATCAGTTAAGTACAGGAATATAAGAATACAAATAAAATCATAAGAAATTAAAAATTCAAAATACATATAAAAACAAAAAAAAGAATAAAAAAAATACACCAGATAGGGACACAATGTGCACACACAATGACTGTCCTGAGCTCCCGCATATATTTTATTTTTTTATTTTATTTATTTATTTTTCACACCTTTATCACAAAGACTATTATGAAGATTACTGCTGCCCAACTAGGTAACCCTGTTCTAGGGCTAGCAGATATACACTCAGAATCAAAACGAGCACTTGCGTGGCCATAGCCTGAAGTTAAATAGAAGTGCGTTTGGTCAGAATCCGTATAAACACTTCCTGAGCAATAGAGTGGTAGATGCTTGGAACAGGCTGCCTCAGGATCTGGTTGTTGCTGAGAGTGTTAACTCGTTTAAGAATGGACTGGATGGATTGCAGTGACACTGGACTCATTCAAACATATCAGCTTTTTGCTGCCTGCTTGTCATCTCGATAATAATAATAATAATGGATAATAATTTATTGGATGGAAGATAGGAGAGGAGAAAGGAAGAAGGATAAAGGGAAAAAGACCGTGAATTTGTGTTTATGTGGATAAAAAGTGTGACTTTAGACGCTTTTTGAATGCTATCAAACTAGTGGCATCTCTGATACTCTCCGGCAATAGATTCCACATCCGAGCTGCATGAACTGTGAAAGAGTTATATTATAGGAAAATTCATTCTAAATAAATAAAAGTCAGTAATGTTCTGTTAAAATTTATAGAAATATTGTAAATGACAAATAATAATGACTTATGGTGAAGAGAACGGATAGGGTAAAAATGGTTTTTTGAATTATAAAAATTATTTACGATACGTCATAATTTATTTTAAATATTTTGTACACATTACATTAAAAGTGCACAATGGCGGGTTTGTTGCCCAATGGCAATATCTTCCAACCAACCATATTCATTTGGTGAGGTAAATTGAGTTAGTGACACGTATCAATTTTTTGAATAAAATAAATATATATTCATATAAATATATGAAACAATTAAAAAACGAGGGAGAGGAGATGAGGAGATAAGGGCATGTTAAGGAGAAAAATTTAAGTCTTATGTGTAAGGAAATGATTCTCAAATTTCTTTTGAAAGTGGAATTAATTGTATGGAATGAAACAAGACTTAGAAACATTTTGTAACACCAGCCTATATATTTGTTTTTAGTTAGGAAAAAACGCTATGCTTCTCGATTTTCGCAGATTAATATCAAAATGGTAATTCCCCATTACAAATAAATACACAGAGATTCTTCAAGGAGCTTAAATATCTTCTTATGACTCTAAATATCTTGAATACAGCTCTCTATATTTAATATATTTAGGGCCCTATATATCTCATGTATTTAAATCGTTAGCTTGTTCTTGTTGAATGCTTAGTGTTTCAAAATAGAAAAAATGTTTGATGCGTGTAAATTGTGAAACAAATTATGGTTAGATATATTAGTGAGAACACTACCTACCATATAATTTTAAAGAAACGTCACTTTTATATCAAAAGCTTTTAAGTTGATCGAAATATCCGTTCTTTGATTGATTACTGACAGTATAGTTTGGTGGCGTTATATAATACTTTAATTTGTACTTGTTGATGTATATCGAATCAGTTAATCAAAAGAACCGCTGGCGCTGATCTAAAAGAGTGTTAATTGATAGATGTATATCATTAGACTCATTAAAAAGTATTGATCTTTTATCTTTTTTGAGTTGGGTGGTGGTTTGCAGAAGTTTATTTGATATCACAATATTTTTTTTATTATTTATTTATTTTATTTTATTCATAAAATAATATTCTTAACTGCAATGCCCCACTAGGTAAAAAACCTGTGCCGGGGCTAAAGCATTTTGAAGTAATGATACTTTTAGCAGTGAATGCCAACTAACAAAACATACACAAAAATAACATTCCAAATATAAATAGCATACAATAACAAAATTAGAATAACATTAAAAATAAATACATAAAAAAGTGCATTACAAATTAGAGAAAAAATAATAATAATCAACGAATGCCTATTTAATAGTAGAAACAGAACATATTAAACAAAAATCAAACTTAAAGACAGCTTAGAACAATAAGGGTATGAAAAAAAAGAAAACCACAAAGGAAAACACGTAATAATTATATAATTTGAAATATGAATTGGATTTAATTATAGCTTGTGGTAGACCATGGTTAAAATGAAAATCTTTATAATACTATTCTCTATAACAACTCTCGATGAGACAAAAAGTGTTAATTTTTAACTGATGAAAGCAAAGCTTGTATTAATAAATAAATAATGAATACTTACTGTATGGAAATTTCTTCCAACTGACCGGTGTTTTCAGCCCAGAGAAGCAACATTGGCGTGAGAAATGAATTTAAATAAATTTCTCCTTTGCTGGGAAACGAACCAAGGACGCCCGCACAGAAACTGAACAGCTTACTAACTGTGCCACAACGGTCTTCTTAACAAAAAAAAAATAATAAAGATATATTTACCTCACACAATTGTTTATGTTATATTATAGGTACATAATTTTTCTCCGAAATATGAATACTGTTTTGTTTTACTAACAAATTATAAAGTATATTTTTCAATTATCTTGGAAGGTCATTAAAATTGTTTGATGCTAAATCTAAGAATTTATATCGTTCCCTATTATTTCTCGCTATTAAATGTTATATTGGTTATTTCATTAAATTTTGATTTGTGAAAATTAATTTACATTTTTATTTATCTTGGTACAAATTTGGATGATTCATATGAAGCACCAAAAATCTAGTGTCGGTTCTTCATATAATCGGTGTATGATAGAATCCAAAATGTAAATGATTCGTTATCAGGTGAACGATCCATTTTCGAAAGATGTTCATCATGGTCTGTGATCTTATTTTTATCGGACTCCGTGGTGAATTAGACTTGATTAAATTACACACTTTTTTGGTTTGAATCTATCGACTAAAAGCCGTACTTTGGGTAGAAAAAACTCTGAACATTCAAAGTGATTCTTCACATTTTCATAGGAATTAATTCAGACTGTGAAGGAATGCTAATTTAAATATTGTTCGCTGTGTCTCGGGAGAGTGTTTTTATACTGTTGTTTACATATTTACACCTCGGTTCGCCTCCAGTCAAAACAAAATTGAATTCAAAAGTTTAAGTATTTGAACACACCTGCAGTTAAGAGTAGATTTCATACTTATTAATACAACATGAAACAAATGTCTTATCATCTTTAAAACAATAACACATTGAATTTTGCACATGTTTCAAAATATGGCTGCATTACTTTCTCTTTAAGCTTAATTTTTTTTTGTTATATAATATCAACCGACAGGTTCTAAGTCAAATATTAATTTAACACAAACCCGATATAAAGTGGCTGGGCCTCCACCGGGAATCGAACCAGGGACGTTTGACTCAGAAGTCGGATATCCAACCTGTTGAGCACTGTAACATATTTAAACACTGTCTTTTCTTTCTGAAGCTCAATGGTGGCAGAACACAAAACTTTATAACACATAAGGCATAATGATATATTTCAACTGTACATTTTGGTATAAATCTTGTTTAACATGAAATTTCCATGAGAACTATCGTTAGATGGTTCAAAGATGTACGACTTTAGGGATATCGTCAGATGGTGCAAAGATGTGCGAATTTAGGGATATCGTCAGATGATGCAAAGATGTGCGACTTTAGGGATATCGTCAGATGGTGCAAAGATCTGCGATGTTAGAGATATCATCAGATGGTGCCAAGATCTGTGACTTTAGCGATATCGTCAGATGGTGCAGGAGCCGAAGACGATTCTGGCGGGACCACGTAGCAAGAATGAGAGACAACAGGTTTCCCAAAATTATCTTCCAACAATTTTATTTTGGCTATTGACTACAAGTAAGACCACATATGAGATGGCGAGGCGTAACAGGAGGGGCACACTTCCTAAAAAAGAAGAGGTTTCCAAAACCGATTACCTACAATAAGAAGTAACATACGTAAATCCTACCTATTTAGGCATATCGATAAAAACTTTTTTTATAAACTGACAACGTTTATTGCCTTCAATAAATAAACAGTGAAACGTTGTGCTATATTTTATTAAAAAAAAGTTATCAATTACGAATATTTTTATTATTGCATATGCGCAAACATTGGATTTTTTTCCCTGGCGGGAGTTAAACCTTTCACTCCCGACAGGGAAAAAAATCCAATGTTTGCGCATATGCAATAATAAAAATATTCGATTACTTACACATTGGTACAAGTAGGTAAATAAGACAAAAATGACCTTATAAGTCTAGCGCAATTCAGGGGTGACTTCTATGCGAATAATGCATTTGTCACCTCAGGTATAAGAATTGTTGCTCTCATTATTTACAAAAAACCAATTCTCTCAATAGATGGCGTTACAACAAAAATAAATAAAAAATAATAAAAATGTTGTTCATAATTTCACACATAGATGGCTGTAGTAAAAATTCCTTATTTTCAAGCGAAAAGAATTTCAGTATTACAATATATTATAGAACTTTCAAAATTGAATTTATAGGGATCTCATTAATAAGGCATAATTGGTGAACGTTGCGCAAGCGCATAAAGTGATCACGTAAACCAGCCGATGACAGGTCGTAAGCCCTGTAGGTGCCTTGATTTCCCGGTTCTCCTACAGTAAATATTCCAACTTCATCTCTATTGAGATAATTAAAAATCTGTTTAAAAATACCGTTATCAATTACTATTTGTTTTAAAAAATTTGGTTCATAACCAAGCAATGAAACTGATATAAAAGACTGATGAAAACTAATAAATAGGTAAATGATCTACCTAACCTCGAGTAATTTATTTTATTTTATTTTATTTAGGGACACGCACTGAGAATTAACAATACATATATACAAAATACATTAATAAAAAAATCTCGTTAACCCTCCAATTAAGCACGTCCACGGCTTGCTTCATATTAACATGCCAAAAACGTCACTATTCATACACATAAAAATAAGAATATTGAAACAATTAGTAGGTAGATAGAAATGATTGTAATATGTTTGATGTTATATTTTGTTTGAAGGATTTCAATGAGCTATTAAAAATATCTACTCCAACCACGTGTTGTGAGCATAGTGAATTATGTTTTCGACAAATTTGACCTATTGGATTGTTTTTCTCGAATGTTTTTATTTTTTATTTCTATGTACATATGTGACAATTTGGTGAAATTAAATATAAGAATCTCACTGATAGTGGAACGAGAACTTTTCCTCAGATATGTGAATCAACGATGAACTGTATTCCTTACTGAAGATACCTACGTAAAATGATTGATATAACAGCATCATTTTGCAGATATGATTCATACGCTACATTATTATACCTAATAAAATATTTTCAATAATCATAAAATGATTCCAACCTAATAATATCTACTTCAATAATAATAATTTTATGATATGCTTTGTTCCTCCCCATCCAATAATAGGGACCTATCATTTGGTAATTGAATCACATACGCGGTACAGTGCTGTATGTAACTTGGAAGAACTACAGAAACAATTTACACTCACTCCTGACTACTTTTACTGCTACCGCTATATTGTGTGATCTATATTATATTTACTGCTAAGTATGTTTGACAAAATTCAATACCAGCTTGGAGCATTCTTTGACCAAGATAAAGGAGGATAGCCTAGTCTTCACACCATTTTTTTTAAACATAACCTACAAAAGTTTGGTAAAAATACCAATTTAGTCATTTATTTAAATACTAGCTTTTATGTCCCGCCGTTGGCCAAGAATGTAAAATTGTGAAAGAAAAAGCAATCGTTTTTATAATATTGTCACCCAATTATTTTGCAATATCAGACTATAAAAAGTGGTTTGAAATTTGATTGAGTTTAAGTATTGTAAAATGTTCAAGTGATGGCCACAACCCATTCTTTTTTATATATTGCTATAAAGTGTGAATGAAGTATAATATTTATACAATTTCTGCTCGCATGGACTATGCGTAATGGTTTTAAATATGACTGTTTATCAACGTTGTAAAGAGATTGGTTTGGCCACAACCCCCATTTTTAAATATTATCATCGAAAACAAATTGTAATGTGTACCTATTGAAAATTTAGTAATTTTCGATGTTGGGATGTGGTTAAAATTTGATTAAACAAACGTAGGTACTGAAAAGATCTAGTATTGGTCACATCCCATTCGTTTTTATATTTTTTCATCAAGTGTGCATTATATTTTTGCTCAATTTGACTGAAAGTCTTCATTAACGAAGAAGAAGAAGACTTGAACTATAGTAAATAGTTTTTAATTTGAATATAAATGTTGTGAAGAGTTCAGTAATGGCCACAACCCCCATTCTTTAAATATTAGGTGTTGAAAATTATTCAAAATAGGATGATATAAATGGTTTAAATTTAATTAAACAAAAGTATTGAAAAGATTCTAGTGCAGGTTATATCGTCACATCCCATATCCCATTCATTTCATATGTATTTTCATCAAGTGTGCATATCGTTAATAATATTTCTGCACAATAGACTATTAGACATAAAACTAACCCAAAAGACTAAATAAAAAAAGAGAAAAATAAGTATAAGACTATAAGAAATAGTTTGTATAAAAAACTATTCCAATGGTCTACATAAAATAAGTAAAAATACATATACCTAATAGAAGAATTAGACTATTGGAAATAGATTGTATAAAAGCTCACCCAAAGGTCTACAAAAAAGAAGAAGAAGAATATTTAGACTATTGGAAATAGTTTGTAAAAATACTGACCAAAAGGTCTACATAAAAGAAAATGAATAAGACTATTGGAAATAGTTTGTATTAAAACTCTCCCAAAAGTCTACGTACTTAAATGAAGAAGAATAATAATTAGACTAAAGGAAATAATTTTTATAAAAAAATGACCCAAATGTATACATAAAAGAAGAAGAAGATGATTTAGACAATAGGAAATAGTTTGTATAAAAACTGCCCTAAAGGTCTACATAAAATTAAGAAGAAAAAGAATTAGACTCCAGGACCCGCCGCTTCAGGCCCTTCAGTACCTCCCGTCCCTTTAATCCCTCATTACGTCCCTTCCCATCAGGCCCTTCAGTACCTTCCGTCCCTTCAGGCAGTTTTATACCTCCCGTCCCTTCAGGCCCTTTAGTGCCTCCCTTCCCTTCATTACATCCCGTCCCATCAGTCGGTTAAGAAAAGTTTAAATCCAGAAACCATCCTGGAAGAACCGCGAAGAGATGAAAGGAAAATTGGACCTTCATCTCCCAGGATAGTTCATCTTCATAGGTAAGATGACCAAGTACACGTTGAAGAAAAAGAAGAAAAAAGTTTATATGCAGAACCCGTCCTGGAAGACCTGTGAAGAGATGGAGGGACAGTCGGACCTTCTTTTCCCAGGATACTCCCCCTTCATAGGTAAAACGACCAAATACACGAAGAAGAATAAGAAAAAAGTTTAAATCCAAAAACCATCCTGGGCATACGCTCGACAATTCACCAAAGTTTCATTATAATCGGACAAACGGTTGATAAATAAATAAATAAAATAATTTTCCTATAGGAAATCAGTATAGGTATATTATTGTTGATTTGTAAGTAAATAGTATTAGGTAGGTACCTACCTACAACAACCTTCTAAATAAATTCGATTCCTAACAAATTTTATTTGAATATCACATTCTTTCTGTAGCCATGGAAACGATTCGAACACGTAAGTAATATCGAATGGTTCGGATACATTTTTTGAATATGTAGGTACCTACATTGGTTTGTTCGATGCCATAAAAATGAAAATTGTCAGAAAAATCAAATATTATTTACAAATTATGCAATTTTATTATGCCTATATCTTTACTAATAAATAACACATTTTTACAATATATGTCTTAAAACTTGCCGTAATGTCTTGTGTTTCATTTTATTATTTCATAATTACATTTATTTCAAAGGTTTATTATTTTCAAGAACATATTCATTCGGTGGGAAAATGAAATATTGTATGAAAAGATATTAAAATGGCGGCGTTTATGTACAAAAGGCTTACTTTAAAAATAAGTTAAACATTATAATTATACCAAATATTCACCATGTTTTTCACTTAAACGCTAAGTTATACTTCAAAATATATTTTTTTTGTGTAAATACCTACTTCTAACTTTTAAACTAACAGATATTTGCGTGCAAAATGTACACTTTTTTGACAGATACGACTTGGAAAATTTTGTATGAAAAAAATAATTATTGAAATATTTTTAAAATTCAGCATTTTTATCGCATTATTTTTAGCGTGACACTGCATCAGGTATACAGGTACACGTTCGCACATAAATTAGATTTTTAGATGCTCTTGGTTTTTCAGAAGGCGTGAGACAAACACACACACACACACATACACACACACACACACACACACACACACACACACACAAACACTAACATTTTGATTGCTTTATTACTTTAGATTTAAGTTACTTTTTTTAATATATAATGTAACTGGCCTATGCCAGTCGCAATTATAACTGCAAACAAACCTAACCAACCTATATTTACTAAACTTTTGTAGGTTAGGTTTACAAAAATGGTGTGAAGACTAGGTTATCCGATAAAGGCTAGTTTTCTTGTACCAGAAGGGTCAAGTCCAGATGAACAGAGAGGTGACGTGGAAGAAGCAGATAAATATTACTTTTTCAAAACAAAAGGCTAAAAACGATTTGGTTGTGAGCAGCACCAAACTTTCAACGACATTTACATACCATCACGGCATATTCCATAATGAGAGGTAACCAGCGCCAGGTGTGCGGTGGGCACAACCTCACAAAAGGAAGCTTGGCAGATTCGTGTATGTATGAATAAATAAACTGCAGCGATGTGGCCAAGGTGACATAGTACAGGACAGAAGGACGACTAAATTTAAGGACGAGGAGGGCTGACCCTAACAGTTGACACAGAAAAAGAGTTTGGATACAGCAAGGAAGAAGTTTTTGAATTTTGACATTGACTACGGCTTAGTTACAATATTCTATTTGATTTATATTATTGAATTTACTTTATGTAGTACTATAAGATTATAATATAGCAATATTAGGAAAAACACATATTATACCATCAAACTACCTATACACAAAAGAAACCAAACAATTAAATATACAGAAGATGGTATAGTACGAAACATTAAAACTAATACACAAGATAAAAATAGGAAAAATAGAAGACCCTGAACTAAGACTTAAACAGAGAATACAAATTCACAACTACAAGAATACAAGTGACTACAATAAATTACCAGAACAACTAAAAACTGTGAACAAAAAAGCATTCCAACGGGAATTGAAAACTAGGCTATATTAAGAACTGAAATGAAGTGTTGCTGTATATTATCATCATCATCAGTGGCTCCACAGCCCAGGATGGGCCTTGGCCTCCTCAAGGAATCGTCTCAATTGCGCCTTATCCATGGACTTTTTTCTCCAATTCCGCACACCGGCTATCTGAAGGTCCCTCTCGACTCGACCACACCCCTTCTTCCCTCCGGACGCGTTGTGAGAATTCTTTTTGGTGTCTGGTCATCTTCCATACGTTACACGTGTCCTCACTAGCGGAGCCTCCCTATTTTTATTTGGTTCCTTGAGTAGGCTCTGTAGTTCGTGTTTGAACCTGATTCTCCACGTGCCTTAATCGCAGAGGGGACCGAAAATTTTTCTCAAAATTTTTCTTTCGAAAACCAGTAACGCATTCATATCCTTTTCCTTTGCTGTATATTATGAATGACTATTATTATACAATGTTAAACTAAGAATTATTGTGATGAGCCAATTGGCTTTTTTAAATAAAAAAAAATCTTTTTGCATAAAGAGGATTTTGAATGAAGACACACATGATGGAATAATATCAGTTATTGTGAAGTTAATATATTGTGTAATGCCAATCATACTTACATATTCAGTAATATAATACATTTCGGTTACTGTATAAGTTGCAGCCATCAAAGAAATAAGTAGGCACGCAAAAATAATTTTAGTTCAATATGACGCAGGTGGGAATATAAATCAATTCAATTATTACGAATATAAACCATAGTTTTAATCCACAAATTGTGGATTAAAACTATGGTTTATATTCGTAATAATTTCATCATGAACTTCCACTCTGTAAACAAAACAACATTAAACTTAATAAATCAATTCAATTAGATTGTTAGGAGGCTGAAATAAAACATGAACATACGATTTAACAAATCTCGCCAAGTAAGTGTTTTTCCGTTCTTTTTCTGCTTATGGCAACTAGTAACGGCCACTTGTAGAACTCAGAAAAAACAAAAGAGTCCAGAGAAGACTACAAATTTGCTGACACAGCGCTCAAAAGTGCTAAAGAGAAATATAAGAAGAGTCTAGAGAAGACTAAAAATTTGCTGCACAGCGCTCAAAAGTGCCAAAGAGAGCTTACTAAAAGGATACAGAGGAATTAATATGAATAATGTATGAGCTACTTATTAATGAAACATACCAAGTATTACAGACAAGAGATTGACAATTGATGTAGAAACGACGGAAAACTTAAGGCCACGGAGAAAAACCATTAGTTACTAACTAAGAAAGCATAAGACTATCATATCTTTAAAATTGAGAACTTATAAGATAAGATATTTAGTTCTTAGCCCAGTTTCTGAATAGCTGGTGAAATGGTTTTATCTCAGAAATACAGGTTATGTTCTCTCTCTATCCAGGAGAGAATATCTTTAATAAAAATCGTGGAGAGATCAATAAATACCTCCTATCTCCTATCTATCTTATGTTCATTACTAAGAGACCCTTTCTTTTAATTGTTACCAATTTGTTAAATAAAGTTTATCAAACAAAACCATGGATGAAAATAAGTAATGTGTGTACAAGGACACGATGATGGATGTATGTACGAGACGTACTTAATTTATAAACACTTTCTTGCATTCTGCTCAAGTGGCGATTTCATTTCCAGTATTGACAATGACAATATTGGTCAATTAACCGGTGTTTCCAGCCCAGATAAGTAATGATTGAAGGGAAAATAATTTTCAATAAACTTCTCCCCTGCAATCGGATCATATGACCACAACGTTTTTTTTTCATTTGACGAATGTTCTAGCTCATGCGTAGGTATGTTTTGCTTTAATGTTGCTCAACTATTAATTGAAATCTTATTTTATTTTGTCGATAGTTAATACTTTACAAGTAATGAGTTTGTAATAGTTGCTGATTGGAAGACAACTCAGACTAAGTGAATCGGTACACATAAATAAACGATAGCGATACTATTTGACCAGTTTCTTTATGGCAACACCTAGACTCACAGCGATAAACTATGCAACTGATAAATCAGCAATTATTCTGTTACATGATAAAGGTGTGAAGCGTATGGCAATGAATATGTTTTGGTATATACTAAAGAAACGGTTATCATTGGATATCGGATAGGTCTATTTGGATATACTGTATTCAATGAGTTGACAAAAAAATGACGATTTGATCAAACAAGTATAAATAAACTTATCTTAAAATCAGTTCGATTGTAGAGTTCGATTGTAGAATTCGATTGTAAGCGGCCTCTTCTCAAAACGCTACAATATAAAAAGGATGCATAGCAGAAGACAACCTGAATGCTTTTTGGTCGAGCGATCAATTCATGACATCACTAGATTTGCGATATCCAACATTAGATTTGGCCGCCATCGTGGATCAGTTTGTTAGGTATCTAACTGCTGATTCAAAAGACCCGGGTTTGATTTCCGGTGTAGACACAGTATTTAATATTTTAAATTGTGTTTTCAGTCTGGATCTGTGAGACAATTAATATAGTTAGACTCCAGAATGTGGCAACTTGTTATTGGGTACGTGTTAAATTAATATTTGACATAGTACATGATAGTTTCCCGAGAGGAAATATAAAAAATAAAATAAAATAAAATATTCATTGACAACTTTTTAACATCTCAATAGAGACGTAGTAGGAATTGTATAAGAGAACCATGAACTCAAGGCAGCTACAGGGCAGTATAATGTTAGTTGCCCGAGAAGCAATAAGTATTAAATATTTAATAAAGGTTGCCCTGTAAATAATAAGGACGTGTTTCTACCAGAAAAAATACTTTGTGATTAATTTAATCATATTGGGATAAAAACATTTAAATACAATCAGTTCTAAGAAAACAGTGGATTGTGGCCAACGCCATACTCATAATAGTAGCGTCTAGCCCC
Organism: Molanna angustata; assembly: GCA_963576475.1. Lineage (NCBI taxonomy): Eukaryota > Metazoa > Arthropoda > Insecta > Trichoptera > Molannidae > Molanna > Molanna angustata. Next base: position 24,900,936 of record OY754981.1, on the reverse strand, counting down.
TGAGTTTCTTTTCTGCATTCTTAGGTTAGGTTTAAGTTTGTGTATAATAATAATAGCGACTCGCGTGAGCGAGTTGCTTTATAAATTGAATTATAAATTATTATAAATTAAATATATAATATTCTTTTAATTTTTCGCATTTAATATAAAATTTCACAGCTCATTTGACTTAATACTACGAGATCTCAACCAATCAGAGAGCCAACCGGAAACAGAATGCAAACGGGCAGATTCAGATTGTAGACTCTAGTCTCATAATTACCAATTCACTTCATTATAGTATTCAAATTTTGTATGGAAAATTCTCAGCATTTTCATGAAATGACTTTTTTATATTATTTTTCTTCTTCTTCGTCATCGTGTATAAGACATTTGACCTGTTTGTGAAGGTGGACTATCCTGGAAAGAGGAGGTCCAACTGTCATAATCTCTTCGCAGGTCTTAAGGGTAGTCTTCTGTTGTTGGGTATTTCTGTCCTAACAATTTTGACAATGCTATTGTCGTTCAAGCTTTCGACGAGATCTCTCCAGAAGCGTCATCTGCTATGTCCTCATCTTATTTCTTCGACACCACATACAGACCTGATGTTTTCATTTCTGAGACGGTCAAAGAAATATTTGACACTTATAAAAAAACTGATCAGATATTCTTCAAAATCTTATGGGGTCTAAGCGAGTATTAGATATACAAATTTGCATAATTTGAAAAGAATCGAATGAGTACTTTAGTCTTACATGATAAATTAGAATAAACACGCCGTACATAGCACATAGTGCACAGCACACACACAGATATACTGTGATGAAACTTTCAGAATACAATCTCTGAATGATAGTCTGCAATAAAAAATAACATTGAAAATTGCGAATTCATAACTCCCTACAACTTCTTGCTGTAGTGAGGAGTAAAAATCTAGGGTTGTCATTTAATCTTTTTTTCAGAACACATATTTGTTTCGGAAGGAAACTATAAAATAAACAAAAAATAAATTGGCTGCCTTAAAACAGGAATTATTCCTAGATAGGCAGACAAAGGTAAATAGTGGAACACCACCTTGGGGTAGTGGGGAGTAATAAAATGTTGTTGTTGTCTAAGAATTATCTTTGCCTAAAGCATATAAACGCGCTAAACAAGGTAGAAAAAATTATATGAGCATATTTCATTTCATGATCAATCATTCGTTAAATAGTTTTATTTTAATTTCTTGTTAATGATTTACAAATCAGATTACCGATTTGAGCATCGTTGATCAATAAATCAAAATGAAAAGTCAATTGTGCATTGCAAAATTTAATTAACATTCATGCCACTTATCTGGGTCAAAGTTCTTGAAAAATTTAATCTAATAATAATTAACAACGTGATTGTAACAATGTTGCTGGGTATTTTAATTAGATTTTTGGATGATTTTTTCATGTTTAAACATGATTGATTTAAATCAATATGACACTATCGAATAATATTGTCGAATGATTGCAGTTGCCATCCCGATAACGAACATGACAAATAACGAACGACTTACTGACAATACCAAAAACAAATAACTTTTACGATGACAGAACTAAGGCAAAAACAATACCGAAACTATTCAATATACTACCTAAACTTATACCTACTGAATACTGTGATGAAAGACAAGAAAAAGATAAATATTTCTTTAAAACAATTTTACACTTAACATACCTAATTTTCATTGCTTTCGATATTTTAATTTTTGTTCTAATTTACCTTTTACTTTATTTTGAGTTGTTTAAATTGACTTAATTCATATTTTTTTCTTTTCGATTTACGTAATTTTAATTGTTCTGTTTGTGCTTTATTTTTACTGTATTTTGGTTTAATTTTAATGTTTTGTATACGTGTAGATTTATATTAATGGTTGAATACCTATTTAATTGCAGTGTACGAGAGAAGCTTGCACTGACAAACTGTTAATAGGTACAGTTTAGTGTCAAAAAAATATAACCAAATGAAAATTTTATAAACTAATAAATAATAATAAAAAAAGAAGTAGAAGAAAAAAAATAATTATCTTACATCGAGATTTTCATCAAACGACAAATTATTGCAACTAATAACTTATATAATGATAGGTATATGAGAATCTAGTAATAATATTCACTCACTCATTCAGAGATTAGATATAATGTAGACTTGGTAATGTTTCGGCTCTATTGATATCTTTTGCTGTTCAATATACGAATATAAAACGAGACAATAATATCCCAGAAAATTAAAATCACGCGAGATAACTTTCAAAAAGGAAACAATCATTGATAATCGAACGAAGAATTGTTATAAAATTAATTTTTCTTCTGGTGGTATTGAACCCGTGACGTTTGCAAATAAAATCAAGTGATTTATCACTTTGTTAAGGTGGTTGACTTGTGAGGTTGTCTGTCTGTCTTTTGTTATACATAAACGTCGCTGTGGTTATTTGTTATGGTCCAATTTCGCACAAAACTAGTATTTCATTAACAAGAACTTGTGCCTTTATTATTATTATTATTATCATGTGCTTTAGTTTCAAAATAACACAGGAACATAATTGAAAGTATCACGCGATGTTTTCAAGAAGAGTACACACATATAATTATTACGTAAAGACGACGAGTGTGATGTCCACTCGTTAAACCAGGGTTTCCCGAACTATAAATTAACTTCCAGTACCCCTTTAGACTGGTTTAGACACATTTCAGCGGCCTAGCTCTCTACTAAAAATTCGATCCCAATTTTTCGCTAAGAACCTACCTTTGTAATCGAGAATGCTGTGGATAGGTATGTTTAAATAGTAATAGTATATTATTTGAATATACGCAGGCGATAGATAGGTAATTTCTAAACGAAAATTCCAATTTGAGAACGGATTCGAGTATCAAGATTAAGGCTTCTTTGCCATCTCAAATTAATGTATTTGATGCTGTGATGCATCCCCTTGGAATCAAATGCTTCCATTTTTTTATTATCATTGTTATAGGTGTCCAGTAAGAGTCGGGTTACTGAAAATACAGAAGGCAAAATAGCATCTCACATAATTCAGCAACGACATTCACCACCTATTTAATAACATCTCACATAATTCAGCAACGACATTCAACACCTATGTAAGAGTCGGGTTACTGAAAATGCAGAAGGCAAAATAGCTTCTCACATAATTCAGCATCGACATTCAGATAATTTATTCTTGATAGAACCTTTTCTATTTTTCCTCTGCCTCTCTCTCTCGCCACTGCGGGAAAAGCATAATTTATGTGTTAAGTGTGAAGCATATCCTCAGAATAATGGTCTACAAGTTTAAATCAACCAATATTGGCGGTACAGACCACTATGAGCCTTGGCCTCCTTCAGACGTTTCCGACATTTAGCACGGTCCATCTAGGGATTGCAATTGCTGGAACCCGCATCCAGCAATCTAGCTGGATCCAGCACATTTTTTTGACTTGCCGAATTTACAAAAAAAACTTTTCAATATAACAATCATACACAACAAAATAAAGACAATTAAGGAGAAATATGACTTCTTCATACTATTTTCAATCAACTTTAATATATTTATAAATACGAATACAACTAAGTTGTCTTATATTGAATATTTGTTTTTATTAAAAATCAAAAAATGCGCGGATCTGCAAAAATCCTGTTGGAAACGCTGCTGGATTGCGATCCCTGTGTCCATCGCTTGCGTTATCCAGTTTGCAATACCAATCCTCTACACAAAATTAATACAAGAGGTTATATACAACAAACTTTATTTATAGAGATGATTATATTTTTACGGAGGGGGATGAAACGTTAAGTTTGAACAGCACTGTGTTATCGTATCCACGTAAGTACAACATATTATATATCCATTTCAGTATCCGATATGTAGGATCATTAATCCAAGGTTTGAAATATATCTTGCTATAAACTAGAAATGTACAAAGTTTTATTAAATTTATCTTACTATCCCTCTTTCTGTTCATTCTGCATCGAGTATTTTTGTGAGTCCCGCGATCAAAATGTGTCAAAAAGTAGAAAAACATATTTTTTCTAAAAAAAAAACTTCAAACCCGGCCCGTTCATTCGCGCGGGTTACAATCGAAAAAAAATAATAAAGACTGATAGTTTCACGTTGTACGGATTTTGTTTTCTTTAATATATCGAAATAAACTAAAGTCAATAGATATTTTCTCGCTGCGCGTATTTGAATTCATTTATCGACATAAACAAATAAATACTGAAAATTTCTAGTTGCGCGATACTTTGGTTTAATTTGCCGAAAAAATCAAAGGAAAACTGAAAATTTTCGCTGGTCGGAATTTTTTCGGAACGATGGAAAATTTTCAGTTCTCGGTAATTTGTTTGTGTTATGGATTCTTAAAAGACAAATTAGGGAAGGTACATAAAATAATATTTTTTTTCTTCTAGTAGACCTGTTGATTTGTAATACAAAAACTAGGGCTCCTGAGAACTATCCTTCCGTCTCTTTGGTGGATTTGCTGCTATATACGCAAGTCTATCAATGTCCATTCTGGCTACGCGGTGCCTCCAAAACTACATAAGACATTCTTCTGGGTCTACTCCACTGAAGGATGTCCTCAATTTCACATGTTTTTCTTATTTTAACACTGCGGACAAATATAACGTCAAAAAATTCAATAATTCAAAATATAACGACAGCAAACCAATCTTAAATTATGTAATTTGATATGAATTATTTTGATACTATACGAATCGCTCTTTTTATTTTCAATCATTTTTTCACTTCAGATATATCAACAATAGTAGTTATAAAAAATGTGTATCGTTTATTACTCTGTACATCAAGTTAACAATATGAGTTAATTTGTATTTATAAAATTCCGTTTCATTGTAAAATAATGAAATGCGAGTCAAAGTTATAGTGATATCAACTGTGTTTATGTTTTATACATTAGAAATCGCACATACCTAACAATGATAATAATCTTATTATTAATATGTGCAAAACTAACGCAATAATTTATCCTTTTGTTAAATAAAGTCATTTGGAAATCGGTATACAACCATTACATATTATATAATTGAAACATTGATATTACCCTAATTGAAAATCATTATGAATATTTCATAACTCGCCTTGCACCCTGCGCAAGTGGCGAGTTTATTGCCGTATGGCAATTTCTTCCAACTAACCAGTGTTTCCAGCCCAGAGAAGCAATATTTAAACATGTTGTAAATTCTGATTATAAAGTGTGGCGATCGGTTGTTTGTACCTAAATTAAATAAGAAAATGAAATACTGGAATAAGTGTTTGTTCTCTTTTACAATATTTAAAAAATATTATACCTACTTACTTATTAATATATGTATGTATTATATAACCTTCCTTCATAGATAAAAAATCACATTATGAAATACACCCATACATGAAACATCACATTATTGTACTCATTGCTTTCTTTTTTACTATGTTAACTAATAAAATACAATCGGTCGTGAATAGTAAATATTTTATTGCTTCAAAACAAACTATTTCAAACATAATGTGTTATTGGTATGATAATAAATTATGACTACGCGATTGATAGGTAAAACGTGAAAATAAATATGAAGAGTTTCGTATAAATATAGTAATTTAATTTTGAGGAACGTGCAAGTAGAAAAGAGCGTGAACGGAAGAAGATTTTAGGCAAGATCAAGACCAAAATGATAAATTAGACTATTTTAATACATAGATCATTTAACTACTATTTAAAGAAATCATATTTTAACTATGTTAAAATAAAATAAAATGTATGTGAAGGCTGTATTTATTTTATTACATTTAAACTAAAAAAAAATAAAACTCCAACAATAGAAGAAATATCCGGAAGGCCACAGAAGAGATGGAAGGACAGCTGGACGTCTTCCTTCCAGGAATGTCCACCTTTAGAAATAGGTCATAAATCTTACTCAAGATAAAGAATAATATATTTTTATCATCATCATCATTGGCGCTACAGCCCTGTGTGGGCCCTGGCCTCCTCCGGAATCCTTCTCCAGCCGTCCCTGTTCTCCACAGCTCTCCTCCAGTTTGCTATTCCGATCGCCCTTATGTCGTCTTCTGTATCGTCTAGCCATCTTAGCTTGGGCTTGCCTCTACTTCTTCTGCCCTCTGGATTGGTATTAAGAACTTTTTGTGGATACGATCACCATTCATCCGGCCGACATGTCCCAACCACTGCAGTCTACGTACTTTTACGACTTGTACAATATTGGGTTCGACATATAATGCCTGTAGTTCATGATTATATCGCAAAGTCCATTATCATTTACTGGGCCAAAAATCTTTTTCAGGATTTTCCTTTCAAATATCAAGAGGCTGTTTTCGTCTCTTATTGTTAAGACCCAGCATTCAGCTCCATACACTACGACAGGTCTGAGAAGAGTTTTATAAATTAAGATTTTTGTGTTCCTTGTTAGTATTTTGGACCTAATGTGCTTTATTAGACCATAATAGCACCTATTGCCAGCGGCCAGTCTTGCCTTAATTTCGGTGCTGCAATTATTTTCATGAGTCTCGATAGCGCCTAGATAGCAAACAAATTCAACCGATTTCACTGTATGTGTTTCCACATAAATAGGACGCAGGTTATCATTATGTGGTGTTTTTTTTGCTATCATGCAATAATATATTTTAACCGTGTAAATAATACGGACTTCTATCGAGAATTAATTGTATAAACTAAATTTAAATAATAAAGGGGTCTAATTCCGAAAGCGAATCCTTTGTTATTAAATACAAAATAAATATTATTTATTCATTTTACATAACTTCTCGGGCAACTAACAGGTACTATGTCAAATATTAATTTAACACGCACCCAATGACAAGTTGCAACATCCTGGAGACTTACGATATTAATCGTCACACAGATCCAGACTTAAAATTAAAAACTGTGTATCCACCGGAAAATCGGACCGGGAACTTTTGTATCAGCAGTCAGATACCTCACCAACTGAGCCACGAAGGCCGACAATCTATATACCACTATAATATTATTTAAACAAAAAAACAGGTGGTATACAAAATGATTAAATAGCAAATATAGCTTGAAAAATATCAGTTGAACAGCATTTATCTGATATAAAATATGTGGATAGATTTTTCATTGAGTTCTCCATAGTTACAGAGGCTGTGTTAACTGTTGCAATTTGTGAATTTAAAACGTCAGTCTTAAATCAATATTTGAAATAGCAGAAACTATAAATCGTCTCACAACTGCTATTATTAATTTTTGACCTTCTAGGTGTTTATACAAAAAATCAACGGCATTAGATTGAATTTTAATAGTTGGTAAACTATACTAAGGTTTACCTACTGAAATTATTGACCATTTAACTAGATGGCTCCACCGGCAAAGATATGTATTTTAGTGATATATTAATCGAATATTTTTACAATCGGATACGCAAACATTGAATTCTTTCTCTGCCAGGAGTGTTTTTATGACAAATTTAATATATTATTTGGCATCCTGATGTTTTTTTTCGGTTCTCCTATAAATATATATTCCCGCTTCATCTATGTTGAGACATTTGATTATTAAAAAATATATTTTTTTATAAAAATTCTTTAAATTTTATAGATTCGAGGTCACGATAAAAATACGAACCAACGGCAAAGAAAAACGATTTTGTCAAATCTGATATATATTTTTTCCTTTGAATCATAATTTGCATTTTGGTATTTATTTTTTTATGTATTTTCCTGTATTCGCATGTAAACTTGCCACTTGTGCAGGGTGCAAGGAAGTGTTAATTAGTATTATTATTATTTTTGTTCCATGTACTTGTATCATATTTAGTACCTGGCGTATGAGGGTAAACGCATGTGTATGTCGTATTAACTGGTTTTTATTTTTTTTTATTTCACATTTGTTCATTGTTCATTTTGTTATACCTAATGTTTTGTTTCCTTGATTTTTTGTACTATTATAATGTATTTACAAAAATGTATGTTTTCTTAATAAATAAATAAATAAAAATAAACAAGTTATTAAATAAATAAATCAGCAAACAAATAAATAAATAATCAATAAATTAATACATAAAAAATAAATTTATTTATTTATTTTTTATTTTTATTTATTTCTATCCAAAAATATACAGTATATATGAGATACAAAATATCTTAAGATAATATAAGCTTATTCATACATAGTTAACATACAATGTAAATATAAGTTATCTCATTTCAATAAATTAATATCAATTTACCACTTCACTGGTTTATAATCACTGATTACTCCACATTATAGGATATGTCGTGATGGTATGAATGAATGAATATTTAGTCATTTTTATGTAAACAAATTTACTTTGTAAATACTTTGTAAACAAATTTTTATTTTTCGTCTTGAGTATTTTTTTATATTTTAATGACGTGTTTTAATTTGGTATTTTTGCAATTAATTAATTTGAGGTTTGTAGATACTTGAGTTTCAACTGGGCTGATCAGCATATACTGCAATTGGGCTGATTCTGCAATATGTCGGATTTTAAAATCCGATTTTACAAACGATGAAGGGCCGATTTTATAAACGATCGAGTTGATTCTGCAATCGGGGCTTGTTTATATGCGACCAAGAGGAAGTATGAATTAAATATACACTTCGTATTAAAATGTATAGCACACAAAATCAAACTTATTCAGTTCACATGTGTGAAAAGAAATCTTAGATAATTGAGTTACCTGGTTTGACTATTATTTGTTGCAATAAACACTATGAGTGTTGAAACATTAATGATTTTGAGCAATAACTCACAGATCTGATGCTCGGTGTTTATATTGGTAACACAACCTGTAATTTGTTTATTCAGATGTACCTGCCTACAAACGTTTGGACCATAAATAAAAACTTAAAATAACCAACACGCAACTGCTTTCAATTAGTTTCAAAGTTATCAATAATAATTCTCTATAATTATACAAAAGGCAGTTTTGTAGATATGCGCAGAGACAGGCATAAATCTATTTGTATGATTTATTTATTTACGGTTATAAACAGTCACTATTATAAAACACTTTAAATAAGACAGTTAAAGACCAGAAAATATAAAACAAATTTTACAAAACTATTAAACATACAATATGAACAATGGTTAATCTGAATCAAAATGATCTAGGAAATGATTAAAAGGGAAGATATACAATATTACTACATGCTACCACGATGAGAACCCCATTACGCTAAAATGATTTATCATCATATTAACCTACATATTCACATACATATAAAATACATGCAAATGCATTCACACACACGTACATACATTAGGAAGAAATATGTTTATTACATTGTTAAATTGCTTTGTAGACATCGCTTACATAAATACCCCCGAAGATTCAGAAAGAAGTGTTTTTTTCCACAGAGCATCTATGACGAGAAATTGGATGAATAATTTGAAAGACTATCTATACTCACAATTATCTTGACTGTTTTCGCTCATTTACGACGAAAATGAAAAAAAAACAGAAGTTTTATTTTCAATGTATATTAGTGACATCTGGGGGGGTGGGGAAGTCTGGTCAACCGGCGGAATCAAAACCATCCATGTTTACCCATATCATGGACGGTTGTGATCCCGTCTGTTGACAAGACTCGCCCCCTGATAAAACGATTGAACCAAATGCGTTATGTTTATACATGTAGGTATTTATTAATTTGATTATAAGTTGTTTCCTTTATTCCTTCGTCCGCCGTGACATAGTGATAGGTTCGTTTGACTTCTGTACTGACGTCCTGGATTCGATTTCCGACAGAAGAAATATTTAAAAAAATTTGCGCTGGAAACATTGTTTAGTAAGAAGAGATTCTCATTTGCCAATAGAGTCGGTTCTTTATTTCGATCAAAGACCAGGTCTTTGATTTAGATACACAAGTTTTTTTTCAATTTAAAATGACAAAAACAAAAATACATAATTTATATAGCCAATTTTTACTTGCGCAAGGTACACGAAGATGTGGCTATGAATATTGAAAACACTTATTTTTGAACAATATAAAATGTATAATGAAAAATGACTAAGTACAGAAATAATAATTATGTAATTGTTAAAGAGCATTTTTTTTATAATAACTCAAATTCTATGTTTATTATAAATTCTATATTATTATGAAGGGTGGTGGCAGAGTGGTTAGCGCGCTGGGTTTGTAATCCAGTGGTCACGAGTTCGAATCCTGCCACGACCGATTTCGTTCACCTACAGCATAAGCATTTATGCTTAATTTAGGGAATGTATGAGGACATATATGTAATTATTACAAGGACATTCATTCTTTAAAAAAAAGTTATAGCTTGATTCAATTTAAAGCCGCTGTGTAAAATAGAATATTGATTCATTAAAAGTAAACAATCATTGAAGCAATTATGTCAGAATGAAACAAAATGATAGTGATTCATATCAACTAGTTAACCAGTAATTTTTTTATGGTTCTGATACGAAAAATCGTGTCAGAGATTGGATTGATGACTTGTATTATGGTGGACATAAGGACCAGGTTGATCTATTTTGCATGACCTGGCTTCCGGGTGCGCAGAGAGCAAATTTGTGTCTTTATGTTTCATTGGTCTTCGTTCCCCCTTCGGCGAAACGGCTCAAGATATCGGGCGAAAACTTTACTTTTGTTGAGGTGGTGATTGTGAGTGCAGAAAACTGAGATTGTGTGACTATTTTATGTGAAACGGGAACTATCATCCGGTTCATAATTGCTTATATTGTTACTAAAAATTGTAAACTGCTAGCCCTAGAATAGCATTTCCTAGTGGGGCAACAGTAATCTACTTATTGTTGTGATTAAAATAAATAAATAAATGAAACCGTTGATAATACTCCCACTTGTCTTCTGTGATTGCTAACCGCAGGGCCGGATAAATCATAGAACAATCAGGAACAAGAAGTCAGGGCGGTTGTCTTAATAAGGGCGCTTAAAATTCTAAAATGTTAATCATATAAATCAAAAATTCGCAGGTATGGCGCTAGGTTCTCTTTGCGTACCCGGATAGAGGCTCGGCATCATGGATGTATGTAAAAAATCCCGCTTAGTCATTTTTGACCCGATGTAATTTTCAAAAAAATTGGAGGGGGGGGGGCGGATTCAAATATATTGCTACGGGCGCAAAAACACGTTTATCCGGCCCTGGCTAACCGTAAAGTATTTTCGTGTCTTTATCAATTGACAAAAGTAAACAGTTTATCTGAAGGTACCTATAATAATATAAGTAAACATCGCAGACCTATCCGAAGAACAAGGCGGAAGCTGTGTTTGAACATAAGACCAATTGTTAAGAGTAGGAGGCACTAAGTATTGTTACAGTAGGTAATAGATAAGAGTTTGTTGAAATACCGATTTGTGTGGGTGTTGTTTAGTCGTAAGTAACTTTGTTGCCAACCAAGTCTTTGGATAAATTCACTCTTCTATCTTTAATGTCTCAGTAATTACCAAGTTTTATTTTCATTCTTAAAAATTAAAAAAAAAAACAGATAGGTAATTAATTGTCCACCTTTGTTTATAGCCTTTCTAAAACTTTGGATGAAAACTGGATTGGGAGCGTAAAGCATCACATGGCAAAGAAGTCAAGCATATTTGTGACTTGTTTTTAGTTTTACTATTAGTTTTAGTCTAGAGAAATCATTAAAAAAATTTTTTTTGACATAAACGCTTATACCTCTAATTCTGTAACTTTTTGAACTAAAATAGGAACGTTCTAAAATTTCAGAACTGAGGTCATTTGAACTTAATGTCATAATCTAAAAAAATCTACAAAAAAAGTGCGCCGTAGATAAATGATTTGAACACAAATTGTCTTTGGTGCAGACTACGCATGCGTACTGTGCACTTTTCGGCCAGGTTTATTTCTGTCATGTCGCCGTGATGTCGCCTAACATTTCAACTGATCTGCCCAAATATTCTTTGGTTTTTATTTTCAATATAGGTAACGCAATATGTGCAAATTGTGCATTTTTATATTATCCGTTCACAACTGATGTTTTCACTTAACCTAAATATCCCGGACTGCTGAAAATAACTTGTACGCTTCCAAGTAGGTGAAAACCAAAATTAGGAACATTTTAAAAGTTACTTGGATTAAGAAATTTCCTAAATTGGAACGTTTCTATATCAGCGTTATAAAATATCAACTTGGACTGAATGGAATAGAAATGCACCTATTTTAGCCGGAACGTTCTTAAAAAATTATATAATTGGACGATATATTTAGTTTCACTCCTTTGATTAACTTCTTTTTGCACTAACCCTTAACAAAAGATCAAAATAGTTGCAAAACAGGGACTACAATCATGTTCCACTCTTGTAATTAATATATTATATCGCATTGATCGCAAACAGTGAAACTAAAATTAAAAATATATATATTTTTTGTCGTATTAGTTTTATTTGAAAACTAGGCACATTTTTGATAAAATAGATTCATTGGTTTAATTCAAAACCATTCAAATATACAACTCTTTAAAAAATATTTAAATTTCCTCGAGCATTCTTTGGAACTCTCTCAGATCCATTCAAAAGTCCATATTTTTTAAATGCAAGCAGTTAAATTTTACAGTGCCTAAAATGTGATATTTTCTCATAATTTTCGCTAAATTATACGTATGCGGGGAGAATTATGAGATCGAACCCGCTTGTTATGTGCATATACAAATTAGTGGGCGCAATCACGTTAATTTCTTTTAACGAAATCATTAGAATTAAGTCAAGAGTTGTACGATAATCTTCGCTGTACAATAATTTGTGTGTAGGTAGATTATTGATACCTACCTACCATGGGAACCCAAAATCCGTTGATTTGACCACACCCCCCCTGAGGTACGATACTTACCTGCATATTAAGTTTGTACATACATAGTAAAAGTTGCCACAGAACGAGCGGTGATACTTCTATAATAATGATCTAGTAATAATTCTAGGAATATTTTGATACATACTTTAACGGCATATGGAATGTTAGCTGAAACAGATCCATCACTGGGAATTCTTCGCCGATATTCCATTTGGCACGACAATTATTTCGTAGACTTGCTGATATTCCATATAAGTCCGGATATTGCGTCGTCTAACTCACATTATATTTGCAAGAAAAAAACTAAAGAAAGTACCTATATGGATTCTCCTGATCCCGATTTCCTCTCCATTTTTTCAATTATTTTTATTTAGCTAGTTTTTTTTGTTTTAAAATCTTTATCTTATTGTAATGTATATTTTCTTTTAGTTTTTCTCACTATCATTCGTTTGTTGATGTACATGTACATATATTTATTTATTTATTTAGACGACAACATACAGCCATCTTTATTTTATATAAATTATATAAAATAAAGATGATTTGATTTATATTAAAGCCAATAACAGGTTGTCGCTGAAGTTACTGTAGTATATTAAGATACATTAGGAATGGTTACATATTATGGTAAGATATTGTGTGAATGATGTGTGAAAATGCATATATAAATGTGTGCAATATATTAGGTGTTGAGTTTGATTATGAGGATGAAATTTTAAGTTTGATATATTTTTTAAATGTGGGGACGCTAAGTAAGAATATGTCGATCTCTTGGAAATACCTATTGTATGTATTACAGATTCTGTGCATTGTTGACATACTTAGTTATCTGTTTTTTGGAAGAAATTGCCTTATGACAATAAGCCCGCCAGTATGCATTGTATTTGTTGATATTGTGTATAAAAAGATAATAAGAATAAATTTCCCAGATTCACAGTGTTCGTTTGTGTATTTTTGTATGCTAAAATAAATAAAACAATTCGACCATGAATATATCGTTCTAGTATATGTGACCTCATTTCTACTCTAGAAAAGTAATATTTCATAAAAAAAAACATTTTGAATATGTATTTACATATATTGTCAATGTTAACGGTATTACTGTTGTAGAATTCCATTTTTAATATTTGGTACATAAGAATGTCATTCAATGTTGCATACATCGAACGTTTGATTACTCGAGATGTGTTCTACGCTGCTATGAATCATACTGGCGAAGAATATTCTGCTCGCATGGACAATAACGGAGATGAACTGACGCGGTTATTAATTTATTAACGCACAATCTTCGACTGACAATGTTCCTATAAATTTACTACAAGTCTGCGAACTAATAAATTGTCCATACGTGATAGAGAAAAAATCACGTCGATTCAATTATACAACTCATCCAATATATGATCCTACTAGATGTACATATTACCTCTAAGTGCTGCAACAAGTGTAACTATCCGACTATCTCGCAAGCCTGTAATTTCACCAATAATAACGTAAATTTGCATTATACTTAACTCCCTAATTCTCATTATAAATTATAATAGTTATTGAGGCTATAATTATTGTTCACTGCTTTGTATAGTAAATTAACGACGCCTATTTTATTTCTTTAAAATAAAAAATAAATACGCAAAATAACACGTCTAAATAAATGGTGATTCGTGTTGTTGTAATTTGTAAGATATAGTGTAAAAATAATAAAAGATTTAATATGCAAGAGCCTGAGTTCTTTCGATGTTTTAATTATCGCATCCGAAGATGATGTTTTAACCATCGAAAGTGCTCAAGCAATAAATTAAAACTATGTTTTTTGTTGTTATTACTAATAATATTAACCATATTTGAATTATAAAATAGCTATAAACCATTTAATTATAATTCAAATATGGTTAATATTAACTACCACGAAATATCCGCCAAATCATTAAATGATACTAATAATATTCATCATGAAATTGTGATTCTGTAAACAACATATAAACAGTTATAGGCCTACAAAACTTTTATACTCAGAATTGCGAATTTTTGTTTCAGTCAGGGGTTATCAACTTTTGATATTTTGGTTTATTTATCCATATATCTCAGAAACCATAAAAGCTAGAACGCTGAAATATGGTATAAACATAGAAAAATACAAAATCTCAAATAAGTTTTTCAAAAAATTTCCAGGGTTTCTCAAACATTTTTTTAAAAAAATATTTTTTTATGATAAATTTATGAGTTTAACTGCCTATATTTCCAAATATTTTAAAAATATCGAAAAAAGCCGAAACACTCCAACTAGATTATTTAATTTTCTATAAAAAATATAAATATTGTAGAAGTACATCTCAATTTTCTTTAACAATTTTTATAAAAATCGAATTAAGTGACGACATTGCTTCATACAATTTGTATGGCAGTCGCCTATACACAATATGTATAGTTTGATACTAAAATCTCCAAACATACATACAGAACCATCATGCTGTTTTCATATTCCGAGTAGGAAAAGAGGACTGACCTCAATACTGTCCTATCTTGACATATATACCTACATATGTTGTATAGAAAACAAAATATCCTAAAATATTCAATAATTTGGATTTAAGTGTTTATAGTTAGTACTTATTCTTCAACTATACATACTATCGTTATCGACAGTTGGATCTCATGTGTTACATGCAACTAGTAATATAGGTAACAGTGTACCTACTATGTATTCATCTCGCGTACATTATGCCTATGTACATAGGTATATTATAATGTATGTACTATTTCTCTTAACCCTTATCTGTCAAATGAAAGGTTAGCCGAAAGATTTTTTAATGAGCGTTTATTGTTTCACACGCTTCAAACTATTCAATTTGATATGTTCCCTGCGGCATTAATCTATCAAATTTAATTACAACATATTACTTTTTTTTATTCGACGTATCGTGTTATAATAAAGATCTAGACGATAGATGGCACCTCAACATCGTTTCAATCAACCAAATAAATCATTAATGAGTGATCATGAGTTTCGAAAAATCATCTGTAACTAAAAATCATTCTTTTGTTTTATTTATAATTTGAAATGGTGATTGCATTCACATATTTATGTATTCATTTATTTTATGAACAAAAAAATACAGATTTCCGTGGTAAGTTTTCTGACTACTGTGACATCGCTCTAGGTTTGAGTTTTAGCAGAGGAGAAAACATTTAAAAATATTTATGCTATTAAAAAAATGTGAAATAGTATATAGTTATAAAGATCAATTTTATTTCCGATTGGAAATCTTTTGACACAGTTCTTGGCTTGGCAAAAGCTTCGCACTTTATTCAAGTAAATTCTGTAGTATTTTCTTTATTTTTTTGTGAGATGTAACGTGACTTTTTTCACCAGTTCCATGGATCATATTTATACATGTTTTATTTTGTTTATATGTTTTAAACTATGCTTAGCTTTTTGTAAACAGTATCCATATTGTAAACAGTAATGATTAATTATGTTAAAGTGTAATTGCTCTGTTCCATGTGGTGTGTGCAATGAAATATTACTGATTTACCACAATAAGATAAAAATAAATAAAATATAACAATATGTTAATATATATCTAGATAACAATATGTTAATATAACAATATGTTAAAATATATCTAGATACCCCTATATTATCATTATATTTGACACATTAGATTACATTTGGTGTTTTTAAAATCGTTTCAAAATCGCAGTGACATAATATTTCAAATTTTGCAAAATATTCATCATCATCATTTCATGCCCCTCTATCCCTTTTCATCGGGAGTTGGGCCTCCTAGTCATCAGTCGCCATGATCTGCGACTCTGGGTCGTCTATTATCTTTAAAAAATGTATTATTGATTTTTTTTGTCATTTTCTTTCAGGAACATAAAAATTATCTACTTTAAGGAACATTAAACACCTCAAAATGTTTTGTGATCTTTATGTTTTTGTAGATAATGGAATGAATGTTTCTATTAATAAATATTTAAATAAAGTAAAATTGGCAGTATTAGTATGAACATAATGTGCACTTTATGTACACATCTAAAGCAAAACAATAATACATCGATACAAATAATAATATTACATCGATTCGTAAACAAATGTGAATAAAAGGATCGAGTAAGGGACATAAGGGGAGGCGGGATAAGATGCAGGAGATAGAGGGGCACTACGAAATGGTCCTGTGGATTTGAAGTGAACAATGGTTTAGTCTTTTTGTTTTGTTTGTTATTTTTATATTTATTTACCAATACCGCAGCTACTATATTCCTACCGAGATATCGTAATATCATACGGCGAACATAGATTCCCTCGATATGCATCCGGACTTTTAAATCTATACACTTTATTTACCTGGAATATATTTATTAAATTTTTATTTGGTACAATATAATATAATCTTTCAAAAAAAATACTTCAAAATTTTTCTATCTTGACATACGAGTACATTGAAAATATGTCAAGATATAAAAATGTGGTGCTCGATTCTCTCTGCCTACCACATGAGGGACATGGCGGGATGGTTTATATGTATGTAGTAATCTTTCAAACAATTCGCCTATAAAATAATAATACGCAAATCATTCGCAAATTGATGAGTTTCGTGAATTCTTATGATTCCCATCATCAACGGCCGACCGCCGCCGTGGCACAGTTGGTAATCCGTTTGGTTTCTGTGCGGGCGTCCTGGGTTCGATTCCCAGCAGAGGAGAAATTTATTTAAATTTATTTCTCACGCAAATATTTCTTCTCTGGGCTGAAAACACTGGTTATTTGGAACAAATTACCTTTTAACAGTAAAATTATCACTGGAATTGTTTGTAAATAAATACAATTTATAAAAAATAAAATAATATAAAGTGTTTCAGGTCGTCATTGTGTTGGTACGGCTACCACTTGTAATGTTTATGACATTGGCTCTCGGATGGCATTGAGAATTGTGCATAAAAACAAGAAGATATGCAAAACGGGGCCCCCATTCTCACCGGGCCCGCGCGCGCCCACCGGTGGAGACTACGGCCCTGCACTTTGACATCCCGGGGCCCTCAACACAACCAACAAGCTGGCGCTTATAACAAACGCAACCTTTACGATAATATATTGTTTTATCGATCGGACGACGGTATTGTACGGGGCAAAATATATATTATCCTGTCTAATTGTTGGGTATCGAAATATTTTACATACCTCTCTCATAGTATCTAATCATTTTACCTAACTATGCACAATAGCCATGCGGGAGATACCTGTTATTGGAGCACTGGAGATTATATTTTTTGTTTCATGTTTTTTTTTGTTTGTGTTGTTCAGTGTTCTGTTGGTGTTTCTGTATATTAAATAAATAAATTAAATAAATAAATAGTATCATAGATCTCGACTGAGGGATGAATAACTATTTAATTTTAAGATATTTATTATTATAATGTCATATTTTTATTCATGTAGGTATGTATTTATTTTTTATAAAATAAATAAATTATATTGAAAATAAAATAAGTTAGTAGATATCACACAGTGAGTGCACAGCAGAAATTTATTGATTTTTTCGCAAATTGAAATTTGGTACAAATATATTTATTTGTTTTAACCACTGTGAATACTTGGTGTCTAACCGGTTTTCGGAGCTGACCGCTCCCTCCTCAGGACAGACTTGTACTAAATTATTATTAAAAAATGAACGAACGTGTGCGATATTATGTTGTGGGTGGTAACGCGGAAGACGAAGGGGAGGGGGAGGAGTAAGGATTACCGTTATGGCGAGCTAGTGGAAACATATTGAGAATCGGTGAATTATTCAAAATTGTTTGATTATTTATAATTTTATTATTTCTGTTCAGAGACTTCCTAATTTCTAGGGCTTCCAGATAATATATATAACTATACAGGTTTCAAGAGTTTGACATATTCCACCTCAGTTCCACAACATTTAAACACTCATAACAAAAGAAGATCAATAACCGCTTATTATAGGAAACCTTGACGGTATTAAATTTTCTTTTTTCTTTTTTTTCCCTTTTAGTTGAATATTATATTTTGAATCATTGTAAACTTGAAATATTGCTCTTACCTACATACCAACCTATGATCATATTTTATGATTTTTTGTAAACTTATTGTATTATTTTATATTATTCACAACGACAAAATGTAATAGGCCTTAATACCTGATGTTACTATTGTATTGTACTATGTCTTAACGCTGTTTTTTTGTCTAAATTTAACCTAAATAAATAAATAAATATATAAAAAAATCCACTCCTAGAAAAACCTTTGTATGTTAGAAGTTAGTAGTATAGTTTCAATGCCCCCAACAATAAATAATAATGCAAAAAAAAATAATAACGGATAAAGAGTTTTAAAGGATTTCTTTTTCTCTATCTGAAGTCAGTCAAAAATAACATAAATTAAAATTTAATACTTGAGTAGTATCTTTTGAGTTGTCTAACGTTTTATGTGATTTGTGTTTTTTTTTTAATCTTTAAGGAAGGATTTGGAACTACACGACTCATTCTGTTTACTTGATTTTTTATCGCTAAATTCTAAAAGCACACTGTCTTAAACGAAATCCATTCGCTAATTTAAAACAAGGGGAATCAACTAAGAACCTTTTGGCACTTCACATCTTGCTCGTCAGGACAGTGATTTATGACGTACTTAAGAGAAAACTTTATGGATGAAAGCCTTCAACTGTGTTATTTATATGGTCAAACTTTACAGCTAACTTTAACAACCGTTCAACGTATGATGCCAATAAAACATATACGGTGTATTTAACTCATATAATACCATTTTTTACGTATAAAAATGCGCAAATATAAATTTTATTTAATTACAATAATATAATACCGACTATAATTCGGTGTCCTTTATAAAGTAAGCAAAAATGACAACATCGTTTTTTAATAGTTTTTAATTTCACAAATACCTACTATAATATTTCATCTTTTACTATTAAAAAGAACTTTTTCAATTACCTACCTACATAAAATATATATTATTTAACGGTCAGTTTATACCTTACGATTCTATATCTCTTAAAAACACCTGCATATAAGTAATTTCCCAACATTAGCTACACTATAACTGTTTAGGATATTTCATAATTGTAATGTAAAGTAATTTGTATAGTTGTAAAATAAACCGATGTCTAGTAGATAAGAAAAAGACATTACTCTATGTTTACCAGTTGATAAGGGCCTAGTCAGCTGAAACGGTCGTCCTATTATAAGGGAAATATATATGTAGAAACATAATCATTTTTGTTTGATTAAAAGATACCTAGTGTAATGGAGTTTATATTTAACACCGTTAGTACCTATTGACAAATTAAAAAATACATAAAATATATTTTAATAATCTACATTATTTTTCATATCCCTATGCTTTTTCCAAAACAGGAACACAAAATATACTTTAACAGGCACCACTATAATTATTATGTTTCAAGTACCTACCATTTAAATTCATGTAATACACCAACAATTATTTAACAGAGTTTTGTGGTCATTTTATTATCAGTCTGATCCTGTGAAGAGGTCAACTTTGAAACCGGTAGCGAAATCTATTGGAATCTGAGAATGATTCGAAATGTCATTCGACCCAAGTGGACTGTTCAAGATTTTTTGCTTTTCCATAATGCTGGAGGAGGATCAGCATAATCCTGGAGTCACACTTAGAAATACACACTCGAGTCATACTTAGAAATACATACATGAGTCATATAAGTCATACTTCTGCAGCGTTCCTACAAACCGTAGAACCAAACTGTTCAATCTTAATGTAAAGATTATTATTTTCGGCCTTAGTGGTTCAATTAGTTAGGTATCTGACTGCTGATCCAAAGTTCCCGGGTTCGATTCCCGGTGGAAAAACAGTTTCTATTTGAGTTAATATATTAAGTCTCCAAAATGAGGCAACTTGTTAATGGGTAAGTGTAAAATTATCAGTAATATAAAAAAAATTGCAATATGGTTGTGCTATTTTTTCGCATTTTGAAGTATGCTTATTTCCAATACTAATACATATAAACAAATGATTTGTCAATGAAAATCAATTTTTCCTTAACTTACCTAATAACAATCGAAATTTTTTTTTTTATATAATATTTAAATGAATATAACATACAAACATTTTTAATGCATGTTTTTTTTAAGAATGTTGATATTCTTAGATATACTAAAATGAAATATAAAAATGCCATTTCAGAGACACTTGGAGGTTTACGGTAGCTGATTCCTGATTTGTTCTTTTTGAATACGAAAGCCAAGTTTGACTATGAATGTCACAACCTTCCTTTCACTCTTTTCGTCCTTTTTCTTATTCTGAATTTCGAGAACCTTCTCATTGTTAAAAGTAATTGTTTATACTGTGCAGCTTAAAAATTTAATATCCGCTAAAAAACTGGTTTATGATTATATAATTTTATTTTTATATTTGCTTTTCGGGCAAGTAACAGGTATTATGTCAAGTATTAATGTATCACGCAGCCAATGACAAGTTGCCCCATTCTGGAAACTAACGATATTAATCGTCTCACAGATCCAGTCTGGATACACAATTAAAAACTGTGTCTCCACCGGAAATCGAACCCGGGACCTTTGGATCAGCAGTCAGATACCTAATCAACTGAGCCACGAAGGCCGACAAATATTGTTTAAATTAACTTGTTTGGTTAAAATAAATACCGACTAAATAAAACCGAATAAATGCCGACCGCCGCGCCGCCGTGGCACAGTTGGTTAGCCGTTTGGATTCTGTGCGAACGTCGTGGGTTCGATCCCCAACAGAGAAGAAATTTGTTTAAATTAATTTCTCATGCTTATATTGCTTGGGCTGGAAACGCTAGTTAGTTAGAAGATATTGCCATATATCGATTAATTCGCCACATGCGCAGGGTGCAAGGAAGTGTTTATTTTTAATATTATTAAAAAAACATAATATGGCGTTAGTCAACAATAAATAGAAAAATATTTGCTATCTCTGAATGTGATATAGAAAACGGAATTATTTTCTTTGTTCTATGTCATAAAACGTATGTCGAAAAATCAAAGCTATACATTTATTATAAGCACGTGTCAATCAAAAACCTTTTAGATCATTATTGTAAGTATAAAAAGAGCAAACACAACTAAGTGACAAGCCATAGATGACATAACAAAAAGTAAGTATCAAAATGCCGCCGTTGTAAGTTGTATTAAGATTACTAGAACAAATTTGTTTTAAAACTCGTTTGCTACCGTCAACAGTCGTTAAATATCATGTAAGGTGATAAAAATGTCCCATTGTCACCGCGTCGTATGTAAATTTGAACAGAAAATGCCTCGAACGTAAAACATAATTGATATTTTTCATTTTCACCTTTATCGTCCGACAATAGAAGCGGTCATATCACTAAATAGATTATTTTCACGGTGGCATGGCTATAGACAACATTCATGTGTTTTTTATTAGTTTCTCTAACGGATTCTTACTCTCTCACTGAATTTGAAACATTTCAAGGAAAATGTTACCGAATTTTTTAGCTGGTTATGACAGAATATTTCTTTGGAAATATTAAGAAAAATTCTTCTTTCTTTTTTATCATGCAATACAAAACATTTCTTACCCTGTTCGTTATCTACACCAAACACCATACGTGCACATCTATCAAATGACAATTTATCTACGACTAGTTGTATGTAACACATGAGATCCAACTGTCGATAGTGATAAATAAATAAATAAATAAACATTTATTGAGACGAAAAGAAGTTTATACAAAAACATAGACATATAAAAAACAATAATATAAAGAAAAACAACTTTTCCGACTCAAAAGGACCATGCTCAGCTATGTTGCAGGAAGACAAGCCCCAAGTGATAGTATGTTGAGTTGAAGAATACGTACAAAACTATAAACCCATAAATCCAAATTATTGAATATTTTAAGATAATTTGTTTTCCATGCAAAACATGTAGGTATGTATGTCAAGATAGGATAGTATGGAGATCAGTCCTTTTTTCCAACCTAGAATATGAAAACAGCAATATGTATGTTTATCTTTCTGTATGTTTTTTTGTTACAAATTTTAAGGTACCTACCACTACACTATTTGTGACCTCACTAGGCTTTGGTTGGTTGGAAGAAATTGCCTTTTGGCAATAAACTCAAAAATTTTTCACATTATTTTACATTAAGTAATAAGCTAGATATCAAAATGCTGAGCCGAAAATCACGGGTTTTATTTCCGGTGAAAACACAGATTTTGATTATGTTTTTAGTATGCATCTGTGACATAGTAAAAATCGCTGGCATCCAGAATGTAGCAGCTTGTTAAATTAATATTTGACATAGTGCATGTTAGTTACCCGAGTAGCTATAGAAAATAAAATAGTGCTTTCAAACATAAACATCCGACAAAATATTAAAAGTCCAATGTACACTTATGACATTTTGAATATGCTCATTAGACTTGATCTAAATACCAACCCTTCATTTCAACAATTCAATATGAACAAATCAACGTGATCAATTCGTATTTTCTCCATAAAGCAAGTAGTTAAATTTATCCAGTTGATGCAGTCATAAATATGGAAACAGTACCATGAGATGTGTTTACGACTCTGGTCGTCAGGCGTGCTAATCAGCGTTTGCCTGTAGCTAACGAGACGTAGGCGCGTAATGATAGGTGTCACTGTACTTATGTTATATAGAATACAGAGTGATATATTGATCATATTAATTTATGAATATACCAATACCTAATAGACCAATATTTATTATAGATAATATTCATATTACAAATATATTTATGAGTGAAGCTGAAGAGTATGTTATAACTAGAAATGTCAGAAAATCTAGAGAACTGTTGATACTGAAATGAAATGATTTCACAAGCATCGAAATCTGAATGGAATTGTGGAGAGTTAGGAGTATTTTTAAAATCGATTTCTCAACAGCTATCATGTAGAGAGTATATTATTTGAGTTTCGACATTATATTTTTGTGTAGGTATACGTACCCATGACGTAGGTAGATAAAGGTATATTAAGATCACAACGAAGAAATTTATTTATGTGGATAACCTTTACTTATATTGCATTAAATAGCTAACTAATTTTAAAAACGAAATTTTCCTGAATGTTTATACGACGCCTGTTGAGAAATTGATACACAGAGACACAAACAGAGATTCACTATTCCAAAAAAATAAAATCTTAATTTGGAAATTTAAAATTTATCGTAAAAATCAATTATAAAAATGTAAAAATCGGTAATAAAGAATACATGATGTTAGATTGTTAAAGTATTTTTTAACGCTAATAATCAGGAATTATTAGGGTTGATAGGTAGTATAACGACCTCTTCAGTGTCTAATCCTTTGATATGTTAAGTATCTGGATGGGTTTATTATTCCCAAATGAAAGCTGTTACATTTTATTTTGATCTTTTAAATAATTTACAATTTACGCACTCTTCTAATAATTCTTTTTAGGAAGTGTATAATAGTACTAATAATAACTGAGTTAACATTTGTGATACTAAGTTATTATTAATAATATTACTAAAAAAGATAAGCTCGAAAAAATAATAAAAAATTAACATAAATCTTAGGCAACGAGTATATTTTATTATTTTATTAATTTATTTATATATATATTGATAATCATCACACTTATTGTATTTGTAATGCCCTTACGAGGGAAAAAAACCTGTGCCAGGTATAATGCATCTCGAAACAATGACACTGTTATCGTTAATGACACAATTCCATATTATTGTAATTAGGAAGTGTAAAAAATATGTCTGATATTGTTAGATATATTTTTGTTTAGTTATATATAAATCATGTTATCATATCTAGAATACATACGTCACGAAAACTGTATAAAAATGTATGTATATAATCAGTTTGTTGTGTGTATATAATTAATCAAAGTAATTGGTGGAATAATTTGTTTTTATTTTCTCAGGGGTGAGTGTTATATATGAATTTAAGTATTAGGTACCTGAAATATAATAATTGTAGTGGTAGGTACCTACAAAATTATATTTTGTGTTCTTTTAAGTTTGTTGTGGTTTTAAAAATGGGCATTTGGTTTGATTATTATAAATGGGCATTTGGTTAGACAAATGACACGTAACATTCAATGGGCATTTGGTTAGATTATTACAAATGACATGTAACATTCAATGGGCATTTGGTAAGACAAATAAAATTATATAAATGACATGTAACATTCAATGTTGGATGAAATGCCTTCAAATAAATTATTAAAAATAACATCTATGGATCATTGTATTAAAATGGTGTTTTAGATAATTTATTAGTAATATAATTTAACTTTCTTTAATTTATCTTATTTTAATAAAAAAGAGATATTTCACTGTATTAATGCTATTATTAGGGGAGATATATGTTTATTATTAGGGGAGAAATATACCTATTATTTATTGAAATAAGAACAGATTTGTAAATATATTCTTGCCAAAATCTTATATATGTACGGTGATGTGTGCGTGTATCAAATGATATATAATAATATTATAAGCGAAACGTGTTTGTGAATATTCACAATAACCACAATGAATATAAAATGGAGATAGGTCAGTTAAGTCATCCACCCACACAACATCGGTCTGAGAATGGTGTTAGTGATGTTATTAGCTGCACGGAGAACACGTGGATAAGCTGTTTAGGGTCATATCACACTGAGCGGTTCTACCGCACGTTGGGGTCGGGCGGTTTGACCGGTTGACATATTTATGACGAGCGCCTATACGGCCCTGGTGCCTTGTCATATTGCACATGCGCCAATGTTGTCAATTCAAACACTGGTGTCTGGTGACAGATGAATCAATACTATAATAATATTTTATAGAATTTCAATAGATCCTAATTTTTTAGTAATTTCTAGTAACTTCATTTGTTTTTGTAACTATTTTTTTGAATAAACTTTATAAATTTCATTATATCTGTTGAGATATTAATATGTCAAGAAATACAATTGGGTCCTAATAGGAGGAAAAATCCAATAGGTACATTGTAGGTATATAATATTTACAATAATATACTTATATACAATGACAAAAATATGAATGAAATAATTAACTTTTTTAAAGATGTTCAATATTGTTTATTAATTTGATCATTAATTTATCGAATTTTTATTTTATTTATTTTATACTAATTAAGTAATTAATTAATTTTAGTACTTATTTAATTAATTTACTTAAATTTATATATATTTATTTGTTACCTAATTAAATTATTGATTTGTTTATTTATTTTTATATTTATATAAGACACCAACAGAACGACTGAATACACACAATTCAACACATGATACAAACACATTAGGGCTTCAATGCTCCAACGAAAAGCGTCTGTCACTATTTTATACCAAAAAAATTATACATACGTAGCACCAAAACTACATAAAAAGCTAAAACAAGACATACCAGAAATTTTAGCTCTTTCAGTGACAAAAGCAAAAAAAGAAAAATATTTAATTGGTTACTTAACAAAGGCAGAGAAGAGAGCGAAAGATTATTACACATATGAACTGAACAAATATTTATACAACCTTCTAACAGGAATAGATTAAAGAAACTTTATTCAAACTGACAGAAATGAAACACTCAACAACTGTATGTATAATGGCATTACGACATAGGCATTGGCGTAGTGGAGCGTCGTATCCTGAATTCTCTACATAGCCAATAAAGTTATGGGGCGAGAGTAGAATGATTTATTCAATAAAAAAATATATAAAATTTTTGTTTTTGCAAAATATGAATGTTGTTTACAATTAACTACTCAGTAGGAGTTATATGTAGATATTTTGTTTTCCCATACGTTTCACACGCTGCATCTAACTAACTATTCTACGACTTCCACGAATATAAAGAACAAAAAAAAAAGAAAAACTCTTTTACACTTATCCAGAACACATCTGACAGGTTGGTGTTGTTCGAACCGAACCATGAAACTGAATTATTTTACAAAATATATGTTTGATTTTTAAGTTAAATAAATTAATAATTAATTTATAATCACTTGAATGAAATGAAATTTTTCTTATAAACAAAAAATGATTTAATTCAATTAATAATTCATTGAAGATATTGGAAGATTGAATGAATTTAAAAACAGGGCGTTGAAATTCTTAAATTCTACAATTTACAGTGTTAATATTAAATTTATACCAAACTATTTTTTTAACAAGAAAATGCAAGAATTTGTAATTTTATGTCTCCAGAATATTTTTTAACATGTTAATGGGTGCTTTTAAAATTAAATTAAGGGTCGTATTACAAGAGTTATTTGAGAAAAATGTAATAAAAAGTTAAGGTCCCGTACTGCGATAATACTGCTTACGGGACCTTAACTTTTTTTTTACATTATTCTTAAATAACTTCCGTAATACGACCGTAAGTCCTTGTTGCCTGATATATTCAATGATAGAAATAAACCACAATAAAAAGGTTCGTTTAAAATTTCAAAAAATCTCAATCAAATATCTTTGTTTTTGTTTTTCATTTTACTCTCAGTCATAGTATTATTTTTAAAATGTAGCAAAAACGAATCTATTTAATTTATGAACATTGCAAAGGTCAGTTATTGTAGTATGTTGGTATCCCAGCGCCAGCTAGTGACAGCCACAGACAGACAATGGTTGGAGTGAATACATCTCATAAATTATTTATCAGATCTCTACAGACTCTCACGGCGAGATTATGGAAGATGGGTCCTTCGACGCAGCAGTTGTTAAATAGACATAAGAAGTATTGAACGTATCAACGTCATATCTCTTAACAGCTAATTTCCCCATAGTTTTATAACGGAATTTTAATAAAACAAACATTTCTCAAAACAATCTTACCCCCAGCGCTTAGTGACGTTGACGCATCAAATCGCGAGGGTCTATAGTAGATGAAATTAATCAATACATTTGACAAAAAATATTTGAGAGAAACGAAGTATTTTGTAATTACATGTATTGTGTGTTTTGATAAAATATCGTCTCAAAAAACAGCTACAATGATAACATAATTTAATTTAATATTGCTTCTCGGGCAACTAACAGGTACTACATCAAGTATTAATTTAACACGTACCCAATAACAAGTTGTCACATTCTGGAGACTCACGATATTTATCATCTCCCAGTTTCAGATTGAAAACACAATTAAAACTGTGTATCCACCGGGAATCGAATCCGGGACCTTCGGATCAGCAGTCAGATACTCAACTATGCCACGAAGGCCGACAAAAAGTATAAAACAATTTCCTAATTTAATTAAAAAGCACGTAAATTTATATCAAACAAATTTATTGGGCTATTTGTATAAATATGGCTACGTAAGGGACACCAGGTCTTTGGATTTGGGTCCATTATAATCTTCCGTAAAAGCGCACTACGTAGCGTTGGGGATAGTTTGCAATTTGCTCAGGATAAATTCAATTCGGATTTTTAAAGACCCCGATTGTAAGAAGGTGGAAACACAGAATTTGGAAGATCTTTCCACAGCCGGGCTGCTGTATTAACACAAGAGTTAGAGAAGCGACTGGTTCGTGTAAATTGAAGGTTTATTGTGAACGGGTGTTGAGATTGAGTAAAACGAGTGACTCTATTGTTAATGGGTGGAAGAGGGACCAGGGATGAAAGTTCCTTGCGTCAGTGGTCTAGTGATTGCGTTATCAGTGTTTGAAATTTTTGAGTATTAATGTATTATTCAAGTGTTTCTGTCAAATTTAATTTTTTGAAAATCTTATTATTTTTTTGTAATTTTTTATTTCAAGAAAAATAAATGTGATTGTGTCGATGTGCGTTTTTTCAGATTTTTAAGCATTAATAACATACAACGCCATGACCAATGTTAAGTTATAAAAGATTTTAATATTTTAAATGAATGCCATTGCATAATGGTAAGCGGTTTGGCTTCTATGCCGGCGACCTGGGCTCGATTTCCAGCTGAAGAGAAGTTTATTAAATGCCATTTTTCATGTATTAGATGCTTCTAAACAATCATTATTTAAATATATGTTTTGACTCAAACAGTTTGTCCGATTACCACAAGAGATAGCTTATTCAACGCTAAGAATACCTACATATTACTTAATATGTCGCTCAAGTCTTAATTGTCAATATGTATTGCTTTCAAGGACGTATTCATTATTTTTATATAATAAAAAAATGTCAAAAACTTTAATACAAATCTAAAATAACTGTTACCACTAGACTAACAAGTACACATATACTTATTTCATTTTCATCAAGGTACAAATTTCAATTTAGCAGAAGGTTGATTGTATGTTATGAAAGGTGTTGATGTTTTTTTTTGATAATTAGCTTTTTGGAGATTTTCATCAAACACACGAGATATTTTTTAATTAGAATAACTTTAACTGATCGTGTTGTATGAAATATTACACTTGTGAAGTTCGTGCCAACCTTATCTAGTTGTTTCTTATCTCTAAACGCTTCACAAGTCATTAAACGCTGTGGTGAATCGGCCGAAGCCACACAGCCATGTTTGTGATATTAAAGAGTGTAAACATGTGGCTTATAGAGATTGAGGAGTGGATAGAGTGTCACAGAATAGGGTCTTTGAGAGGCGCATCCATGATCGAGAGTGCGATATCCAATGATCCTGGGTTTTATTTTTTCATTATTTTAATCGCATCTATAATGAAAGATTACATCGTTAATAAGACATTAATCGAGCCAAGAGTCTGTTATTTCCCTGCAACTACCCACTATGCTTATGAGAACTGAAGAATTCCCTTTGCAAGGCTCTAAAACACAAAAAATTAACAAAGGAGGAGTCTGGAGAAAGCAGACACCGCAAATGTGCCAAAGAGAGGTTTCTTTAAAGAAACAGTTCTACTTGATCTAAATAAATTTATTTGTCAAGTAAAGGCTGTGTTTCTCGAACAAAGAATGAAATGAAAGTACCTATTGTTAAAATCTTAGATTTCATAAAATTGTTCAAAATTCTTAGTTATTGTTTCATTGACATCTACTGCCGTTGAACGATGCAATGTTGAATAATTTTATGAGTTTATAAATATACTATTACTGATACTTTTGTTGAAACAACCCAGCCTTAGAATCTAGTAACTTCTTCTTCTTCATCTTCGTCGTTTGTTAGGACATTTGACCTGTTTGCGAGGGTGGACTATCCTGGGAGCAGGAGGTCCAAATGTCCTTTTATCTCTTTGCAGGTCTTCTGTTGTTGTGTTTCTCTGTCTTAACAATTTTTACAATTCTGCTGTCGTGCATGCTTTCGAAGTGGTCTCTCTAGAAGGCATTATCTCGTTATATCCTCGACATCTAGTAACCTAGGGGTCGTCTAAGGAAAGCTTTTTATTTTGTCTTTATAACCAGAGATTACTGCAAAAAATAAAGTCGCTCTTTAACTTACCAGTAGACTGCCGAATGTTAAGATCTAACGTGCATTTAAATGTTATTTTTGAGAACAAAGTGGGCGTGAGAGTATTGTAAATACCGGACTAAAGGTCAGACTCTCCCACGTGACCTTTATACGTAGGTAGGAACATCTTTACTGCATCCATCCTATTGGAGTCTTTTACAATTGTTTCATATTTATATATCTACTTGCAAACATACCGTCGCGTCATCGCATTTATTTTAGCCTAATTTAATAATTTAAAAATTGACGTGAAATAATAATATACTACCCCCTATTCAGTAACTATTGTAAATATAATAAGAGCGTACTAAAATTGTAGATTTTAGATTTACGGTCTTATATCAGCGTTATAAAATATCAACTTCGCCTCAATGGAATAGAAACATAAGTATATTAGCCGGAACGTTCTTAAAAATTTACTGAATAAGACGTATTTTGAATAATTATGAAAATGATGAAAATTTCATAATTTTCATAATACGTCTAATTCAGTGACTTTTTAAGAACGTTCCAGCCAAAATAGGTACGTTCCTATTCCATTTAGTCCAAGTTGATATTTTATAACGCTGAAATACGACCGTAATTCTAAAATCTACAATTTTAGTACGTTCCTATTTTAGTTACAATAGTTACAGAATAGGGGGTAGTCTGATTCTATAACTTTTTAAGAATGTTCGGGCTAAAATAAGTGTGTTCCTATTCCGCTTAGTCTAAGTTGATATTCTATGACGCTGAAATAGGAACGTTCTTATTTAGAAACATTTTCACTTCAAGTAAGTCACGAATTAGTCCAATTCCATATTCTATAACCACATTTTAGTATAATCAACTGTCAAAACGTTCTAATTTTAGTTCAAACATTATTTGAAGCGTATTATTTTTTTTCACAGCAGTCCGGGATATTTTAGTTTAGTTGAAAACATCAGATGAGCACAAATTAAAAATAAAAATGGATAATTTAAAAGTATTGCCTTATTTTGAAAATAAATACCAAAGAATATTAGTGCAGATCTATGTATTGAAATGTTTGTTTAGGCGAATTCACAGCGACATGACATATATGTATATAATATACATGGCCGAACATTCGTATTACGCATGCGTAGTATGCGCCATAGACAATTTGAGTTCAAATTATTATCTACGGTGCTCTAATTTTGTATATTTTAATTAAATTTTGTATATAACCATTAGTCTCAGTTTTGTAGAGTAATATTCTGACGATGTGCCTTGCACTAAAAACGTCGGTAATCAAATTCAATACAACTAATTAAATAGTTAAATCGTTTTCGAGATTCACTCATCTTCATTTACAATTTGTTACGTTCATTTATGGTAAATTTAAAACAAAATATAAATCAAAACGTAATAACATTTAAGGAGATACAAGTTATTGGATACGTAGGGGATAGAACAGATACGAGTGCAAGTGAATGGATGGCCTATATCCAGCAGAGGAAGGATGATGGCTAGAAAAGAAAATTAGACATTTTTTTCAATAACGCAGGATGTACCACAAAGTTAATTCCCGAAATTATATTAAAATATTTTTATTTTTTAAAAATATTTTATAGGATCATAATGATTGCACGATTGTTTGAATGTAGATATCTAAAAATAAACAAATGTCCAACAGTTTAACAATTTCCCATAGAGATCCATTCCGAGAGAATTGATCAGACAGTGGATGGGTATAAGAGATGCGAACAAAATGCTTTATCCTTGCTTATACAAATATTTTATATCAACTACAGGCTGATTAAAAAAAATACAAATTATTAGGTACTTTTTTTTACTACCGCAATTATAATATTTTTTTGAATCTTGAATAGGTCACATACCGTTTGCACCCGCAACATGGTAGGCCATATGTATAGCTTGCGCCTGCTTAAGGGGGCATATAAACATAAACACCCCAATTTGACATGAAATTTCTCAAATATGTTATTGAGTATTTTCAAAATTTTTCTAGTGAATGTTCATCACACAATTTCAAAATACAGCCTAAATTCCTCCGAAAACATTACTAAAAATATCGTTTTTAACAGCCTTTTTTTTATAAATTACTCCATAACTATGTGTCGTGGAGGAATAAACCTTTTATGTGCTTAAAATCAAAGTGAATTTCCGTGATATTTTTTTCATTTAAATGAAAAAAATTCAATAAATTTTGAGTTTCCGATAGTTTAAATAATGTATAAACACTTTTAAACGCACGCGATAGTTGCTCTTACTTACTCTTAACTTCATATTGAATTAGACAGTTTTGAAATATTATGTTTTCGGTCACTAGATTTAGCCCTCTTAAGCACTAAAGTAAATAAAACTTGTGTTCAATCTCCTAGATCGAAGTCACGCCCTGTTTTGGATAAAAAATATATTTTATTTCGTCAAATATAGAAAAAAAATTACTGTCTGAATACTATAACATCAATAAAATAAAAATAGTTTAATATAATACTACAAGAAATAAAAAGGTAAGAATCATTTTCTTTTCAAAGATAATTTTTATCAATGTACCTACTAGTGAATCAGGTCCAGAAGATTAGCTTGGATTGGACATGTTGTCAGATCAGGGGAAGAAAGAGCCACAAAACGTATTCTGCAAAATAACCCTGTAGGCAAGAGACCCCTGGGAAGACCAAGGCAGAGATTGATGGACAACATTACCCGAGATCTGAACGTGCTGAATGCTTGAGATGACTGGGAGTCCACTGCAGCTGACAGGAAGGCTTGGAAGCTATTGGTCAGGAGGCTATAGCTCTACCGGAGTTGTATGGCCATCGGAAGTAAGTAAGTAAGTACTAGTGAATCTCACGGGGTTGGTCGAACGCCACATTTTTCTGTCTCGACACGCATCCATCGCGTCATCAATATTCATGCATTGTCTCACATATTTTCGTATATTGTTAAAGCTTCTAAATTTCCCTCTTTCAAGATATCGTTCATACGTCGGCCTTCGTGGCTCAGTTGGTTAGATATCTGACTGCTGAGCCAAAGGTCCCGGGTTCCCCCGGGTATAATTGTGTTTTCAGTCTGGATCTGTGAGACGATTAATATCGTAAGTCTCCAGAATGTGGCAACTTGTTATTGGGTGCGTGTTAAATTAATATTTGACATTGTACCTGTTAGTTGCCCGAGAAGCAATATTAAATAAATAAATAAATACCGACATGTCATCCTTTTCTTGGACGACCCAGACCCCTTACCTATTCTATTCTATTAAATTTTCTTTTATTTCGTTTGCCAGACTATCTTCATTTATTCTTCCTCGCGTGGAAAACTCATCTTAGCGTGTGCACTATCATTAAAGACGTATTTGTTTAGCTAAAATTCTTTCCTTGTATCAAAAAATCTATCTATCTCCCTTCTTCCTTCGTTGCTGTGATTTAATAATTTTACGTGTTTTTCTTTGTTTGTTTTTTTTTTGTTGCTCACGTTGCTTTGGCTGGTAGGAATAAATTCCCTTATGGCAGTAAAGTCATTGTACATTGTACATACATGAAGTAAATAAAAAAAGGATAGTACTGTAGTAGCCCTTATGTTATCCTAAGAGCAGCCATCTTGGGACGAACTGGAGAAAATGTCCTTTTCGTCCATAACGTTTTCGATGGTATGGAGTGGAAGTCTGAAATTCCTCTCTTATTTTTTCCTTGTGTCCTCATTTCTTACACTGTCAAACGTTGTTCTAATACAAATCACTAAAAAATGTTGAATATATTTTTTTTTAAATATGAATTTGCCTTTGTAGAAATAAGTACATATAGGTAACCCAGCGCGCTAACCGCTCTGCGAGCACCCATATAAATATTTATACTATAAATATATTTATTTTTATCTCCTCTGCCTCATGTCAGTTCTGTCAGTGCCCAAACCAAACTTCGGAACATATCCTGTGGGATTGTTGCCACCCAATGGTGTCCTTTTATAGATTGGAGCTCCTCGCTGCTGTCCGTGAGCCTCTTCAAGGTCCCATTGGTCACGCGGATTTTGTGATCTCGAAGAACAATTTTAAAGCCTTTAAAAAGTTTTGTAATAGTTATGGTGCCTTACTATTGTTAGATTCCCAGTAGGTTATTTTTTTTACAGAGATCTTGGTCATACCCCTGATATTTCTCATTTAATAGTTCTGAAGTCCACGAGTGTGAATCCTTCATTCCGTTCTTGTGCACTATGGTGCCGAGATTGCTAATCTAGAGGGCTCCATGAGCTACTTTTCGTGCTATGCATTTATTTCTGCTCATTCACTTAGCGTTCTGTGAAGGGGCCGTTTACAGTCCCCATATGCAGAGCGGGTGGTGGTGGGAGTAGGGAATATTTATTTTTACATTATTTACATAAATATTTATATTATATTTCAATATAGAAAAGCACACCCTGTACATACGCATCATCTACTAAATTTAAACAGAAGGTAACATGCGCAAAGGATATAAAATAAACACAGTGACCCGGTCACTATTATACTGAGATGTTGTCTGCGCAGGAGACGGCGAGCATGCGCAGATTGGATATGCGCACAACATATTATGCGCATTTATTAACTCTCCACGGCGAAATTCCTTTTTTTTTATTTTCGAAATGTTTCAACATATATTTACACGTTGGAATTAACATAAATGACTTGGCTCAATGCTATGAAATTTTACACATTTTTATGCACCCTTTGTGGCTTAGTAAGTATGAAACGTGACTTATTAGTATGTACCAGGTTCGATTCCGAGTGGAGTCATGCTTTCACCACTGATATAATTTAAAGCCCAACACTAGTTATTGAATGCAACATATACGCATTTATTGGAACTTTTTTATAGCAATTGTGACAGCATTTAGATAAAATATATCAAACAAGACAAGACGCTGCAAACCCGTGCACAATTGGAGGACGCGTCATTGAATTGAACACGAGTTCAAACCCATGGTTGCGTCCACAATGAACGCCGAGTGCACTTAGTGACGCTCTAAGCCGTTCATATTGACCAGAAACAGACGCTCGAAAGACACTCTGTGGCGTTCAGATTGAACGTCGAGTGTAAGCACCAAACACTTGTCGGGTGAAAAATGCTCTGACAGTTATAGTATCTGTTGACATATATTTCATCTGAGGTATGATGACTTCATAGCAAAAAGGAAATCCCGTAAAATTCTGAAATCCCGTAAATACTCCCATTATTTGAAAAAGAAGCTATTTGATGCATGTATTCTTCCAGTGCTTACTTATGGAATAGAAACATCGGTCCTAACAAAACGAATAATGCACAAGCTGTTAGTGACACAGAGAGCTATGTAGAGAAAGTTGCTGGGTATTTCAATAAGGGACAGAATTCAGAATGTCATGATAAGACAAAGAACCAAAGTAGCCTATGTAGCGAAAAGGGTCGCTGGCCTTAAGTGGAGCTGGGCTGGGCATATTGCCAGATGCCAGGATTCACGATGGACCAAAAAGATCGTAGAATGGCGACCGAGAACAAGCCGAAGAGGTGTCGGCAGACCCCAGGCAAGGTGGTATGATGACATCAAGAAATGTGAGATGGATGCAGTGTGCCCAAGACAGGGAGTTGTGGAGGATCAAGGGGGAGGCCTATGTCCAAGAATTGATAAAAACAGGCTGAAGAAGAAAGAAAGAAGTAGATTGATGATTTCTAATTGTGTCTGTGGTATATAATATGTCAGTTGACAATATGCATTCACAAAGAGGTTAATTTATAAAAATATCATTCAAAAATTTCCAATAAAATGTCAGAGAGCATTATTTACTCCACTGCCCATTTGTTGTCTCTTGATGAAAATATAACCTAAAAAGACACAATGTATGATAAATGACATTTGACATTTAAAACGCTCGATGCTGCGTTCAGTGACACCCGAAGTCGAGCGTTTATATACACACAGCCCATGTGTAATTCGAGGTAGTACTTGCCTCTTATTGAACACGGAAAAGGAAATACGCTGCTTAAACACCAGACTCGTCATACCTATAATGGCAACATTGGTAATGGGTGATATAAAACTACCTTTATTGAGGACAACTACTGCCCAACTATACTACACTTACCAAGGTGTAAAATGGTATAATGAGCTGAATGGGAGATATAAGTTCAATAATACATCTGGTTTTTCAAATTTTAGACACACAATCAAATCTTCGATTTACTTATCTACAACCTAGACCTGACGTTAGAATTGTTTAACACTGTTGTTGTTGTCTATGCCAATGATATGTTTTTGTATTGTATTTCTACTTTTAGTTATCATAAGTGACATATTTTATTTTGTTATCATAAGTGACATATTTTATTTTGTTATCATAAGTATCATGTTTTATTTTTAGTTATCTTTTACATTGGGTGCGTCTCTTTTTTGTTTTTCTTTTTTCTCAAACTATATAAGATTGCTGTATGATATCTTATGGTTTGAGTACTTTTACTATGTTATAAATTATTAACTTCAACATACCAAACAGACGAACAAGACACACCTCAACGTTCTTTTTAGACAAAAAAAAACACTAATGCCGCTCAAAATTCCCCATTGTACCGATGCCTTACCACGTATAATAATTTGGAAAAGATCAGGTCCGTGGATCTGTAAAAGAGTTCTGTATGTCCAGGACTCTTTTCAGGAAACACGTTAGACAGGAATAATATTTTTTTTTATTACCAGTAGTGAGTACAATGCACCATGAAATCAAAGGTGGGCTGATTAAGTTACAATTACTTATGTTGCTATTCTTATTTATTATATTTGTTTAAAAAAATATTATTGTACGTTGCCCATTTTTTCAAATAAAATAATAATAAAAAAAAAGTTATATATAAATATTTATGGATTTGGATTTATATGTGATGATATGGTGCTTGATTTGTAGAATCCCCCCCAAAACCCAAGTGTAAACTCTTATTGGGGGGCAATGTTAATAAATAGTATGTAACTTTATTATACATTGTATCTATTGTATTATGTATCATCTTTTTATATTTATCAAATAAATAAATAAATAAATAAATAACTAAATTTAGAATAGGTGGTGAACCTCATTGCTGAACTAGTATATCAAACATTTTTTTGCTTATTTAATAATTAAACCGATCAATCACGACGATAAATCAAAATTTGTAGGAAATTATGTCGACATAAAAATGTAAAACTTCACGATGACAATGCTCGAAGGAATTGACGTTTTTATTGACTGCAATAAATTATATTACTCAAGATAATTTTTCCACGTGTTCTTATAAACTATATCAACCGGACTTAATATTATATTTTTAGTCTATGCTTTCATATGGAACTGTTAAATTAATCTGCACGCCAAGTCGTTTTTTGTAGTTCACATTAGTTTGACGGGCAATTTACAATATTTCAGATCATTAATTATTAAGATAAATAAATCGGTCATTTTTCATATATAATATGTCATTGCGTGAATTATATCACTCTAAATAATTAATCCGTTATAAATACCAATATTACTACGCTAAAAAACTTGCTATTCCCAAAGACTTAAAACATGAGCGAATGAATATAATAAAAAAAGAGCCAACGAATGCCAAATTGATGTCATAGTATAAAGTATGATTAAATTATGTATGTAACAACGATTGGATAGTATGAATCCTGATAGTGATAGCTTTCGGAGATAACAGCCTTCAAAGTGTTGAAAATGGCTATTTTAACACGTCAGTTATATTATTAATAAATTAATTATTTATTTATATATTTATTTGTTTGTTTATTAATTTGCTTGTTTATTTGTTTGTTTATTTATTTGTTTGTTTGTTTACTTATTTATCGGTTTATTTATTTATTTAATAATTAATTAATTAATTAATTTATTTATTTATGTATTTCTTTATTTATGTATTATTTATTTATACTTACTTACTTTCCGTGTCCGGAACACCGTTCCGTGTCATATTGGTTGGTGCTCCGGTGGTGGAAGGATTGGCCGGCATTCTGCCGTTTCCAGGGACGCCCGATTGCTTTTCCGAAGTTAACCGAAGCTCAATCTACGTGGAGGCTCCTTCCGTGTCCCCATATTGTTATTTATTTATGTATTATTTATTTATTTATTTATTTATTTATTTATTTATTTATACACAAAATGACGGACTCATACTATAACTCTTAATTTTGAGTAGGTACCTATATACCTACTTACTAAGATAGAGTTTATATTGTAGAAATGCATAACTTTATAGATTGTTGTGTTAGTGCTGTAAAAATAACTTAAAATATAATTCTAGTTTGATTTCATTTATTATTTTAATTTTATTTTATTTAACTTGATGTACATCAATGTGAACAATGGGGGGTTTATTGCCATGAGGAAATTTCTTTCAACCATCCAAAGTTATAGGTATATTAAATTTATATATAAATAATAAATATAAAGACAAACACTGAACATTATTAAATTTAAGTAGGTACACAGAAACAAATAAAGAAAGGGGATAGATGTTGTAGAAAGAGAGAGAAGATGGAGATGGGATGTAAATTCAAATTTATTAGAGAGGTATAACAGATTTAGCCTTTTTTAAAAGTTGAATCGATTTACACGTCGTAATATCACTTACATAATATGTTATAGGTCTTGCTGATTGTACTTGAAAAAGAAACTGAGGAATTCTGTAGAAGAAATGCGATTAGTTAGTGTGGTACGATCAGCAGATTGAAGAAGTAGACTGTGATTTGACAAGAAACCTTTTTCTTAAGGTATTGTAGTCAGTTATTAATTACATTATGTAGTATTGAAAGTAAATGAATTTCACGACGTTGACGTAGGTATCTTATGCCAGCGCAGAAGATTTCGGTAATTGAATACGAGAACATATTTTCTAAGATTGTAGGTATTAGGTACCATAAAATGGATTCGTATGGAATTTAATCGATTGGTCTGCAGCAGTGCAGTTGGTGCTCAGGACTACTAATCCAATGAACAAATATTAGTAATTTGCCAAAATAGTTCCTACAACATGCGTATTATAAAAAAAGACAAGTTAGCTTAAAAAACATATATAGTGGAGTGCGTTAAAAACTATTCAAAATTAGGGATATAGATATTGGGCGTATGTAGGAATTGCGAGGAGTGGGGAGGGAATAAAGGGGATTGGTATTCCATGCTTCGTATCACTGCGTTTTTGCTGATATACTCCTGCGATATTGCGGATATGTGCTGTTGAGTACATCAATGTCGTAAAACTTTGTATTATACCTACTGCTTACAAATGCGTGGAAAGCATATCTTAGTATACCTTTAGTATACCTTCTGTCATATCTTAGTAGGTATACCTTTATAACCAACATTTTTAATACCGATCTTAACTATATTGGTGGTGCTTATCTAGTTGCGCGTTTAGTAAGCTATTAACGAAATCTAATAAGTAAGACCGATAGGGCTTAAGATCAAGACCAACCCTGTCCTGGTCTGTCATTCGTTCAGCTGTACTGTATTCAACGAACATGACCTTACTTTTGTAAAATATTCAATTAGAATATGTGATCCATCATGGTTGTATGATAAACAAATAAATATATGTCTTTAATCAAAGCTAATCCATGCGCCG
This sequence comes from Molanna angustata, assembly GCA_963576475.1. Taxonomy (NCBI): domain Eukaryota; kingdom Metazoa; phylum Arthropoda; class Insecta; order Trichoptera; family Molannidae; genus Molanna; species Molanna angustata. The sequence goes on along the minus strand of OY754981.1, from coordinate 24,861,152 downwards.
ATCCTTGACGTTTTAATCTGATTGCTGATGACATTTCACAGGCAACTCTTTCAGCCGTGACAATCGGTTACCAGTCTATTTTCAAGATCTGTCAAGATTACCAAATTTAGCAACTCAAAATAATTACTTATGGTGCCAAATTCCTGTTTGTACGTACTAAGTAGTTGTATGTACCAAACAATCTTTAATCTGACTGTCATTAGATAAATATTTTGTTAACAAGACGAAACATCGTAACACCGAAACGTCGTGCAGTTAAAAAAGTAAAATTTAGGTACCTGAAAAGTATATTTTTTACTATAGACTTATTTTTATTTATTTATTTTACATTCTTTTTTGCTTAAAAATATTTCAAACTTAAATTTACAAAATAGGTAGGTATGTGATATTTCCTTATAATAAGATTTTTACAATACCTCATCAAAACATTAAAATCTTGATAATAAAAACGAATATAATGGGAAAGAAAGTAAAACATGTTAAACATATAGAAATATCAAATAAATATTCAAGAACATAAAAAGAAAAACAGGTAGGTACCTAATTGAAACAATTTTAGTCATTCTATCAAAATAAATCGAAAATACACCATACACGTACCATACGCGTACATTTTGTTTAGATTGTTAAATGCATTTTTGGTTTTTGTAAAAGTTTTTAATAATCTTTAATGTATTTAAATTCATTTCGGAGGCAATCCAAATACAAAACAATAACTTAATTCCAAAACAAATATTATTGAATTTGTTTTGTTATTCATTTTGGGATTATAAAATCGTTTCGGAATAGTAGTGACATGTTTTATTTTATTTTTTGCATTCTTTTATGATTAGTAAAATTGACGTTGTTTTATAAATATCCTCTTCATTTAGGAATTTTAAATGTATCAAAGAGTATATTTTTGGGAAAAGTACGTTTAAATTTTACAATAAATATTTGAACAGCTTTAACTTGGTTTAGATCCAATATATGATTTTATAAATATATATATAAACACCAAATGTTTTTTTTTGTGCAGATATAATAATCAATTATTTGATAAATAGGTATAGATGACTTTTTATTATGTAGAGGTAAATAGGTAGGTTTTTACTTTTTCACTGAGTTTTCTATTTTATTTATTGTGATTTTGCTTTCAATGTGTGTTTTTACGTATGTTTTGAAAAGACAGATTTTGACGCAAATGCTTTAAATAAATAAAATTCATATTTTTTTTTGTTCTGAGTTGAATGTACGTGGAAAAGAAATTAATTTAATATATATTTTTCGATTAAAAAAGCTGGAATGTGGTTATTATTTAATATTATTTAATAAATAAGACCTCACATAGTTCAGAAATGAAGTTCACCACCCATTCGAATATTGTCTTTTTAGGTGTGACGAAACTGGCGTGTGTGTATTCACGCTTGTGTCATGCTTCCTTTTATAAGGTAATGCACACCCGTACACATGTCGAACGGGCAAAAGAAGTGTTGGAAGGCCTCAAACAAGGTGTTATTTAATATAAGAAGAGTGCCTGGAGGCGGATTGATGATTTTGATGAGGTCTGCTTAAGATATAGAGCTGTGGAGGTCTCAGGGAGAGGCCTATGTCTATTACTAGATGAATGAAGGCTGAATAAGAAGAGGAAGACACCTAACGATGGTTCCCCAGCATTGTGGGATATGCTGTGATGGAATGAATGAATTAATGAATAAATATCTACAGTTAACAGTTATGAAAATGTAATTAAAATCAATATTAACGTTGGAGAAATGTCGAAACAGATATTGATGTACCTATTATGTATTCTATATCGCATATTTTAATGGCTTTGTGTAATCTAAAAAGTCATGAAATAAAAATGACAATGATAATAAACACATTTGCAATATGTGTATAATAATATGAATGCTTAGAAGGCTTCTCTTGCGAATCGAGCTTTATCTTATGGTGGAACTATGTAGAAAAATTATAGCCACTCAGTGTTACGGTATTCGTGATACCGGTCGGACGCTTTCGTTGACTGTCGGCTGCCTTCGCGATCTCACGTGGGCCAATCGGGACGCGGCGACGGTTGTTGTTTTCGTTTTTCAAACTTGGATCGCCGCGAAACGTCAAACGGGTATGACATTTCCCGCCGAACGAATGACAGATGATAGAAAAGCGTCGAAGGATAATTTGACGTTTGTGAAACACGTGTTAACCACTAATCAAAATGTTAGTTGTATTTTATTTAAAGTTTTTAAACGATATGTGGATTATTTTAAGAAAATAAATTAATTATTTATTTGAATAGACAGTCAATAAATAATTATATAGTATTTTAATATTTTAAAATATCCAAATAAATGAGGAATTCAAATGTTATAGAAGATAAAAAACTACAAATTATATATTCTAGATTGATCTAATTCACTCATACTATCACGGCATATCCCCCAATGTGGGGTAGCTAGAAACAGGTGTGCGGGCGTGCATTTCTTAACAAAAGAAAGCACGACACATACGTGTTTGCAACATTCAACATTCAGAATAGGTGGTGAAACCTTATGGCTGAACTTTGTGAGATGCTATTTTGTCTCTTGTATTTTCATTTACCAAAATATATAGACTAATAATCATACATATTTTTATTATAACATATATTTTATTTGTAAACTTAACACAAAAATAATAATGATATTTGTAAAATAATCACAATTCCAAGTATTTATCAATAGGTTTATTTCTACGCTTATGTTATTTTATTAGGAAGTGTTTTGGTATTCTACAAAATTAAAAAAAAAATGTACAAGAGAGGATCTTTGTACTTACTCTAATATAGTTTTTGGGTTTAATTGCAACATTAGTATAATAATTTTGTATCTCTGAGATTATAAAATTAATTCCCGTCGTGGAAAAATCTGTTGGTATGCTTGAACGAAATAAATCTGTTAGGTACATTAATACAAAATCCCTAATATTTCTCGTTATTTTATCTGAATTCAAATAATTTATCGAAAATACTTGGTGTTGTGATAAATAAGAACAGAATCGAATATTTTATGATTGTATATATTATTTATTTTATTTTTTGTTTCTTCATTTGTTTTTTAATCAAATATGAGCCATTTTTTGGTAAGTACGAACCGTTGTATTTTTGATTAAGATTTCATCATTTGAAGTTGATACCATATAAATTTTAATAATTATATTTTGTCTTATTATAAATTTTTAAATTACGTATTTTTTACTGGAGTAAATAGTCCATAGCACGGTGGCAAATCCTTTGTCTTCTGTGTCGGTGTCGTAAATTCGAATTTAAGCTGCGGCAATTTAAGCTAGGTTTTAAATAAATCTAATTAGGTAGAGTTGCAGCCAAATATCTTGAACTTTAAGCCGAGAAGGGGGGCGATATGCACGTAAACCAACGAAGTAAAAACACACAAATTTGCGCTCTGCGCAACCGGAAGCTCGTTCAAGATGTTTGGCGAATATTATTCCTTTTATAATACCACGAATGAGTTGTTTGTGATGTGAATCACGTAGAATTATGGGTTTGGAATCAATTTTTTTTATCTACTGTCCTTTCATGATCAAACTTGAAATGCTATGTATACAAAAGATCTTTCAGCACTTTTTTATTTGTACGTTTAGCACTTTTCAATGCCAAATCTGTGAGATTTTAGAATTCTCAGGTCTATATATATTATGTAAAATTTGTGCATTTTTTCTGTACATAATTAGAATTGGTGGTAGTAGAAAAATAAAGAGGATTCCACTCTTAATAACCATTCCTCTTTTACCCACAACTGCCTCACAACATTTTTATAAGCACAAAGGTTCTAAATGGTTTATTTAACTACCGATGAGTCTTAGACTTGAAAAAATTACATCTTTAAGAATAAAATGAATCAATTGCACTGTTTGTATATATATACTTTTCATTCTTTCTTATTCTTATATTATTTGCAATATGGTTTAAAAAATCGTTAACTTTTATATGGTTAAACATAGAAAACTTACTAAATTGCCATGTTACTGAATATTTTTATTATTGCATATGCGCAAACATTGGATTTTTTTCCCTGTCGGGAGTCAAAGATATTTTTTAACAGATTTTTAATTATCTCAATAGAGACGAAGTTGGAATATTTATTGTAGGAGAACCGGGAAATCCAACTTCGTCTCTATTGAAATAATTAAAAATCTGTTAAAAAATATCTTTGACTCCCGACAGGGAAAAAAATCCAATGTTTGCGCATATGCAATAATAAAAATATTCGATTACTTACACATTGGTACAAGTAGGTAAATAAGATAAAAATGACCTTATAAGTCTGGCGCAATTCAGGGGTGACTTCTATGCGAAAAATGCATTGTCACCTCAGATATAAGAATTGTAGCTTTCATTATTTACAAAAAACCAATTCTCTCAATAGATGGCGTTCCAAAAAAAAAAAAAAAATAATAAGATTGTTGTTCATAATTTCACCCATAGATGGCTGTAGTAAAAATTCCTTATTTTCAAGCGAAAAGAATTTCAGTATTACAATATATAGAACTTTCAAAATTGAATTGATAGGGATCTCATTAAAAAGGCATAATTGGTGAACGTTGCGCAAGCGCATAAAGTGATCACGTAAAAACAGCCGATGACAGGTCGTAAGCCCTGTAGGTGCCTTGATTTCCCGGTTCTCCTACAATAAATATTCCAACTTCGTCTCTATTGAGATAATTAAAAATCTGTTAAAAAAAATGCCATGTAACTGTTTTTTTTCATTCTTGAATTTAACTAACTTTTTTATTAATTTAAGAATCTTGTTTAACGCTTGTACATAAATTTGTTTTCATATATACAAATGTCCACACCATAGAAACTCAATATTTTATGAATTATTTAGTAAATGTACAATATTTACTAAATATGACAATGATTTTTTTACACGATATATAATATTTTATAATATTTATTCTATAAATATAACCATTTACGATTTTTTAACCTTTTTTAACACGAGATTTAGTCTAAATTAAAAAGGGTTATTATGGAACTTATACACCAGGGGTACAAATCTGGTCAAACAGTGGAATCAAAACAATTTTGATTACCCATATCATGGATATAATTATCATATGTAGTTCTATAATATCTTTTGAAAATTATATCCATGATATGGGTAATCGTGAGGGTTTTGATTTCACAGTTTGACGTGACTTTTCCCCCTTATTCCATAAATAAATAAAATAATATAAATATGATAATGGTAAATAATAAAATTATGTAGAAAGAAGTAATCGCGGTTGTATATTAATCATAATAATATCAAAATATAAATAAAAGCGTCTTATTTTCCATTGAAAAAGATTTATGAAAGGCGGGAATGGTATCACTGAACTAAACTAGTCATTTAAAAGTTTTTTGAATTAGTAAAATTTTTGTACAGCAAATATATTGCACACTGGCGGGCTGACTGTGATCAAGCAATTTCTTTCAACCAATAAGAAATTATCATAATTATATTTTTATTGACATTTTTTTTAACATCTCAATAGAGACGAAGTTGGGATATTGTAGAAGAATCAGGAACTCGAGGCACCTACAGAGCTAACGACCTGTCATCGGCTGGTTTACATGATCACTTTATGCGCTTGCACAACATTCACCAATAATGTCTTCTTATTGAGTTCCCTTATCAATATAATTTTTGAAAGTTCTAACAATACATGAAAACAAGGAACTATACTATTGCCATCTATGAAGTAACGGAAAAGCCTTTTTTGTAACGCCATATATTGAGAAATTAGTTTATTTGTAAACAATAAAAGCATCAGTCCTAATAAATAAGGTGACGGTGTCTCGCACAGCTGTCACCCCTGAACTGCGCCTGAATTATTACTTAATTTTTGACTCGTTTACCTACTTGTACCAATGTGTATGTAAATCGAATGTTTTTTTTAAATGCATATACCCAAACATTGGATTTTTTTTCCCTTTCGGGAGTCAAATGATATACATATAATATGAAATAGACAATTTTGTCTCTATTGAGATGATTAACAAAAGTTTGTCAGTAAAAATATCATTTGACTTCCGAACGGGAAAAAAAATCCAATGTTTGCGTATATGCAATTAAAAAATATTCGATTTATCATAATTATCATTGTGTTGGTAACTATCTAACGTTAAAAAGCTAGTATTGCGTTGACGTATACATACACTTCATACGATTTTGACGAATTAATGCGGTTGCTTATTTTTTATTATTATATAAATAGGTTTATTATGAAGTCATCATTAAATATAAATTTTTGATAGTAAACTAAGTAGGTAGGTAGATAGAATAACAATTATATCAATCAAAAATGTTGTTAACCTTTAATTAATTGAGTTTATGGAATGAAATATTATGTCTTCATATATTATGTACACTTTAATTATATCTAATTATTATCTATTAGTACTACTTACATACCAATACAATTCGGATCGAATCCTTGCTCACAAAATAATAACGAAAAAATCCAAACCCGCCACAGTGCCTCAATAACAAATTCACTTATTTATCCAACCATGGACTTCCACTCCGATCTACCGAACGTACAACACTATCCATCCCTAGCCACACTAGCCAGAATTTCTTAGCTCGCCGTTTGAATTACAATCAGCAAGACTATGGAATAGCCTAAGTCCCGATATTGCGTCGTCTAACTCAGTAATTGACATAGGCCTCTCCCTGAGACCTCCACAGGTCTTGGGCAGACCGCATCCATCCGCCTCCAGCCACTCGTCTAATATCATCAGACCACCTTGTTTGAGGTCTTCCAACACTCTTTTGCCCATTCTGGGTCGTAATTCTAGCACTTTCTTAGTTCATCTGGAGTCTGTGGCGACATGCCCTGCCCAGCTCCACTTCTGCTTGGCAACCTTTTGGATAACGTCGGTTATTTTGGTTTATTCTCTTAATCCACAAGTGATTTTTTCAATCTCTTAAAGAAATAGGCAGCATTCTCCTTTACATGGCTCTTTGTGTTACTACTGAATTACGTAGCATTTTGTTTGTACATTTCACAAGCATACGTCCGTCAGTATCGGGAGAATCGCGAGGATAATTGGCGTACTTCGGAGACTTGAGGATATAAAATAGTTTACCATACCAGGCCCATGCTAGACTTCTTCATCTTGCAATTTCTGCCTCTTGATTTTCTTTACCGAGTTTTATAGTGTGTCCAAGATAAACTAACTTACTTTGTATTTTAAAGAAAAAACTTAGATGCAGTAAATTAAACACCTGATCCTGATTTCCTCTCCTTGTCCGTTCCCAATTCTTTTTTTTTCATATGAAGTATTTTTTTTTAATTCTTATCTAAGTGTATTCTTTTGTTGATGTACACACATAATTTTACCATACAATCGGGTTGGTTGGAAGAAATTACCTAATGGAAATAAGCCCGCCAGTGTGTAATATATATTTGTTTATATTATGTACCAAAATATAAAAAAAATAAAATTATACAGTTTAGTAAGTCGAATATGGTTGACTTTTATAGCGCCATTTTAGTGAATACCGTACCTCATGATCTCTGTGTGTAAATAATATGAAAATAACTGCAGTGAAATGGTTTGGATATATAGAAAGAATTAGTGTCAAACTTTTGACTTTGCAAATAAACAAGTTCAAAGGTGTTGGCATTTAAATTCTAAAATATGAGAATATTACAAGTTTCAATAACGTTTTTGAGACAGTGCATAGATGTGAATAAAGCGAACGTTGTAAGTCGAGATAGGATAATGCGGTTTTCAGTTAATATATTAGTTTAAAACTTATTAAATGTGTAGCAAGATTTGAAAAAAAAAATGTTAACACGCTTTAAAGTTTTGATTATCTACCTATTCGATTATAAGTTCGATTCCGAGCAGAGGAGAAATGTACCTATATAAAATTCTTGCTTCTGTGGGCTTCAAACACCGCTTGTTTAAAAAATATAAATTGTTACTTAGTAATATACTAGCAAACACCTTGAGTAATAGTTTTCACTTGGTTGGGAAACGCGCGAATCTCTCTCCACTACTCTTAAAATTGTCAAGATGTTTGTCGATAAAACTAAATGGTGTTCGTGCTTTTCTATAGCTATTCGCTGACTTTCACACTTCGTCAAAAGAATTAGCAGACCTATGCATGCATAAATCGTAATTATTTAAAAAGTCAGTAAAATTTAATATAGGTGCAGCGAAATTAGTATATTTTACATCATGTATCTCTTAAAGTACCATATATTTACAGTTGATTTAATTTTAAATGCATAAATAATAGTTTCATGTAGGTACCAACTAAATATGATTCGTCATTTTATTAACTGGTTAACTTTTCGTAGCACTTAGGATAGGTCTGTCAAAAAAGACCCAGAGCTGTGATACTATATAGAAAACTAACCAACGACCTTCTTCTAAAGAAACCAGTTACATCAATCAATGTTTCATATTCAATATCGTTTGATGTTAAGTTAATTATTCAATAATTCATTGATGATATCAGTTATTAAAACACCATTTAAGTACATTTTAAAAAATATATTGCGATGATGATATAATGTTCATATATTACCTATAAACTGAGGATAAATTTACAATTATAATGTACCCGTTAGACGGACAAGGCATTCTGCATTACTATATCTTAATAAATGTAACTCAAATATTGGTTGTAATGATCCATTATACAGGTATATAAATAGGTACCTATACAAAAATTGTAAATGAAACTGATGACCTGGACATTTTTCATCTGTTAAGATCAACATGTGAGGCTCCGGCTTAGAAAAGTGCTTCCATTCTTTTAAATCATTGTTTTCGAGTGTCCCGTAAGAGCCGGATCGAAAATACAACAGGCAACAATAACATCTTACATAGTTCAGCAATGAGGTTCACCACCCATTCTGAATGTAGTGCCTTTTTTGGTGAAACGAGACTGGTGTGTGGGTATACATAGATGTGTTGTTCTCCCTTTATTAAGGCAATGCACACCCGCACACCTTTCGCTGGTTACCCCACATTGTGGGATATGCCGTGATGGTATGAATGAATGAATGAATATGAAGATCAACATTTTAAAAGAATATCCTTATGATAAGGTCTTAGAGGTAGTTTTCTCACACCTCTTTTGTAACTTTATTTTTGTCTTTTTTATTTTTTTTTACTTGTACTACTCTTCCAGCTCTTACACATAAACTCAATCTCGTGCACACACCACACACATACACACACACTCATACACACTATCCTCTTTATTCCCCTTATTATTCGTGTTGCAATAATATAATATGATAATTTTCACAACATGATACTCAAAGGTGAGTCGAGATAGGTACTCGTTTTGGACATTTTGTCATTAAATATATTATAATTTTTTTATATTTTGTAGTACCTACGTGTATTCATCTTTTACAATAAAAAAATATCATTTCATTTATTTATTTAACACTTCATTGTATATAGCTAATAAGCCAGTACAAATTGAGGACTTATTGTCTAGTGGCAATTTCTTCCAGACAACCATCTGTTACATTTATTTTTTTAGTGATTTGGTATATGTACAAAAAAAACTACATTAAACTATAAACATAAAACATTCATTGTGACACCCGAGTGTATTTTATTATTAAAAATATGTATAGCTTTACATATTTTATGATTGTAGTCCTCTTCCACATACTTCCTCTCGTCTCTGTTATGTCCCCTCCGCCTCCAGGTTTTACCGACCACTTGGACAGTGTCTTCAGACCATCTTTTAGGGGGTCTTCCAACACTCCTGTTATTTGTTCAATATCTCCACTGTAGTATAATGGGCTGGTCACCTGGCCAGACAAGGAGATACTAATTGGGCACCCAGAATACTACATATTTTATGCGATGTCACAATGAAAATAATATTTATTAAAATCAAATTTGATTCCCTCATTTTTCCTCATTGCAATTCTGTGATCTGTCTATTAATTTTCTTACAAAGATCGTAACCGTATTTTTTTTTGTCTCGTTCCTTTTTGAAAATTACCATATTATTATATACTTGTATTGAATTAGCTTCAAATTGCTTGGATTAGATGGGAGAAATTGCCTTGAGGCAATATACTTGTATTTTTATACTTGTTTCTACACTAATTTAATAAGCTTACTTCAGCTTATAAGGGGAAATTTTCGTAAAACAATTGGTTGGGTTGTGGATTTACACTTAAATTTTTTTTTGTTGATAGTAACAAAATTTCGTGTTAAAATTAATCGAACTATAGTGACTAAGAAACATTTGGTTTTGTGCAAATAAATGTTTTGTACACAGAGCCAAACAGTACAGTCAGTGGCGGCTGGCGACCTAAAATATTAGAGGGGCTCAATTTTTTTCTTGAAAGGAAATGTGTATTTAAAAGGAGAAAATATTCAGTACATTTGTGAAATTTCGACAGAGGTGAAAAAATATTATTTTCATGCATATGCATGATCAGTGTTTATCATCATTCTCCTGTTAAGCTGCAATTACAATACCTGAAAGAAAGGGGGGTCGGGTGGATCATATATCATACATGTTGGATTTAGTTGTTTTTGTCAGAGTCAGAATTAAATACCTACATCAGAATTATTGTCAAAAAGTAAACACGGACAACAACATTTCACTGCGCCCGCAATACGCATTCTTTTCACTACACCTGCAAAGCCATGACGTTTTTTATTACAAATTCATCTTAAAACTTCGAATATATTTACGTGATTTACAAGAACTAGAGATGATTGGCCGGGAGGCCCTTATTTTTTCACATTCACACGATCATCGTAATTAAAGTAACGCGAAATTAAATTATGTATACTATTTACCGTGTACTATTGTCAAAAATTATCATTAAAAATATTAAATTAACCGTATTTCATCACTCTGCAAACACAACCACAACACAACATGTAAAATGGCGCGCTGTCATCAACGGCCTTCAGCACTCCAGCTGACCGCTTATTGCGAAGTGCGCAGACGCTAATATTAGTTGTGTTCATAAATACACTAATTCATCTACAACTTACTGGAAAGAGACATATTCCGGTAAATTCATGAACATATATAGGAACGTGCCCGAGAGCTCCATACATTTCGCATCATATTGTACTACGGCATTGGAATCAATTATATGAGTTTACATACAGTTCTTCGGGCGCAAGTACATTGTGCCCGCGGAACAAATTTTTTCATAGAATCTCGCTGTATGAAACGAACTATTGCAGTATTTTACTATTACAACCGTAAGGTGGAAACACATTTATTTTTAAAAAAATAATGAATTTCCAGAATTAATTTAGCAAATATTTTTTGAATCTATCGACCAAAATTTTTGGGAGGGCTCAGCCCGAGAGCCCCTTTGGGGGAGCCGCCACTGAGTACAGTCATAAATAGATTTACCTCTATTACTGATAACAAAATTTTGGCTAAAACGCAGGAAGTCAGTTCGGTAGTCATAATATTTTTTTCGGTCTAGGTGCCAATATTTAATGTTTCAAACTAAATATGACTAAAATATGTAATTAATTACACCACTAATACAGTAGATGATAGTTGTAGAAAATTAGCTACTCAAGTAAGAATTTAGCACATGGGATGGATCAGTAATTAGTAAATTTATTGGACGCGGGTTTAAATCTTGCTTCGCCCGATTTCGTCAGGATCAGAACAAAATTTTCCTTAGTATTATAACATATAATATTTAGATGGGTCGATGGCAGAGCGGTTAGCGCGGTAGGCTAGTAATCCAGTGGTCGCGAGTTCTAATCCTGCCTCGACCGATTTCGTTCACCTATAGAACAAGCATTTATGCTTATTTTAGGGAACGTAGGAAGATGTATATGTACTTGTTTAACAAGGACATATTCATTTTTAATTAAAAAAAAAAAAATGCTTAGTAATCCAACTGTCGATTCGTTCATGAGAATTCAATTCTCTGAATGAATCGACGTTATTAAGCCAAGATGCGTGTCCGAAGGAAAATTTTGTATGGCGTAGTGGACTTTTTGCATGCTAATAACACCAACTAGAGGCCTCGCAGCATTTATGTTCCCATACATGGATTTACTCAGAATTCGGAGTAGAACATTTAATGTGAGTTTTGTCTGTGTGTGTGTGTGTCTGTCCCCCCCTTATAACTTTTGATCCGCTCAATTTACCGAGCCCAAATTTTCAGAATATATAAACAGTTATAGGCCTACAAAACTTTTATACTCAGAATTGTGAATTTCGTTTCAGTCAGGGGTTATGAACTTTTGAATTTTTACTTTATTTTTCCATATATCTCAAAAACCATAAAAGCTAGAACGCTGAAAATTGATATGAACATAGAAAAATTTAAAATCTCAAATTGTTTTTTTTTAAATTCCAGGGTTTCTCAAACATTTTTTTATTAAGAAAAATATTTTTTTATGATAAATTTATGAGTTTAACTGCCTATATTTCAATTTTTTTTAAAAATATTGAAAAAATCCGAAACACCCCAACTAGATAATTTAATTTTCTATAAAAAATGTTAACATTGTACTAGTACATCTCAAATTTTTTTTAACAATTTTTATAAAAATTGAATTTAGTGACGACATCGCTTCATACAATTTGTATGGCAGTCACCTATACACAATATCAAAGAAGACTTAATAGTTTGATACTACATCTCAAAAAAAAAAAAAAAAACTACATACAATATATACCATCATGCTGTTTTCATATTCCGGGTAGGAAAAAAAGACAGACCTCCATACTATCCTATCTTGACTACCTAGGTACATGTGTTGTATAGACAACCAAATATCATTAAATAATAAATAATTTGTATTTATGGGTTTATAGTTTGGTGCTTATTCTTCAACTATACATACTATCGCTATCGACAGTTGGATCTCATGTGTTACATGCAACTAGTGTATTATAACAAAGATGTATCTTTTCTATAAAGACATAATATTCAGTCATCAATAAAAGTATTATATCGGGCTGTTCAACGATCGCGCAATTAGAACATACATTCTGATGTAGGGATCAGCCCCCCTAGACAACATGCCATTAAAGCTAAGCGTTATATCGCTAAGCGATAGAAATGTATGAAATTTGTGGCTGTCACGTGTTGTCATAGCGACCAATTTCATACATTTACTATCGCTTAGCGATATAACGCTTAGCTTAAATGACACGTTGTCTAGGCCCCCTGGCTTGATCGAATATAATATGTGTGTATCATATCGTAGTATTTATTCCATTTCAAAAATGATCTATACTTAAAAAGGTTCAAAACAGTAAATGAATGATTGAAAGTCGATTATTAATCGCATAACATCAAAGAAAGCCGAATTGATTACAAATTATGAGAACAGTTTGTGTTAGACCTAATACCAATTGAATGTGAGGTAGGTACGTTTATTTATTAATCATGAATTAAAATAATTAAAATATGATGAAAAACGGTATAAGATTTCTTATGGAATAGTGAAAGAACCGGCGGAAATCTCAATTTTTTAAATTTCAAACTATATTTGCGAACAATAAATATTTAATAATACGTTTTCAAATATATAACCCGTGTTATGTGATCCTTTTTTAACTCAACGTTTCAGATTACTGATTATCATCACGAAAGCTATCGATTTGTTATTCCGAGTTTTGATTTAAATTGGTGGCAATTATTTATGTAGGTTCAATTAGAAAACTTTTATAAGCTTTTAATAGCGAGGGACATAAGTCTCTATACCACCAGTAGAAAGAAACACTAGTTGTACCTACTCTTTAGCTTTCAAGTTCAAAAGCACCTCTTTATTCGAAGGATATATTTTTACTTGCTGAAAGAATCGACATTCAGTTATATTCGCCGTTTACATAATTAGGGAATGTTCGATGATGCATACATATGTACTCGTTTTAAGGACATCTTCATAACATGGAAGAAGCAGATTCTGGACAGGAACAGTCGTGTGAGGAACTTAACTACCCAACTAATGTAATTGTTTATAATAATTCAATTTATAAAAATATGTATTATTTTAATATTACTCCCAAATAGAGTTTGCACTCGTGCTTTGGGATATAATTATCTAGTATTATGAATCGTAATCAGTTCTTACGCATTTAAGACGTCATTTTAATGGTTAATGATTTCTCAAATTACGCAATACGGCTTTTAATTTCGCTTTGATCATTCATCGCTTTTTCTATCAATCGTTTATTTAACTATTCTCTGATCATCGGTAATCAAGGTTAAACGATGTCTAAAGCGCGCAGTTTTTAATAATTATGCCACAATATTCTTAATTAGGTACATATAATTTATTTTGACATTTAATGTAAAAAAAGAGAAAGAGAAAAATTTAGTGAAGTTAATAATTAAAAATCAATGAGAGTAACTCCCACTTCGGTCTAGAGAAGAATGAACCCTCGCCATCCTACCAGATGTTACTGAATTTTATTTATCTTCCTTTACTATACATGCTGCCCGGTTATGGAACAATTAAGCATTGGACGTTAGAACAGCCCCATCACTTCAACCTTCAACGCTCACTATTACTTTCTATTCCTTTACCAATATTCATCCTGTCCTCCCCCCCCCCCATTATATATTATATTAACTGTTATGTCGTATATTATGCCGAAACTTTTAAAAAAATGAACTTTTTATTGACAATAACATCTTAATAGAGACGAAGTTGGGATATTATAGAAGAACCAGGAAGTCAGGCAACTACAAGGCTTCCTAGTTCCTGGTTCTTCTATATTATCCCAACTTCGTCTCTATTGAGATGTTATAGTCAATAAAAATATCATTTGACTCCCGACAGGGAAAAAAATTCAATGTTTGCGTATGTGCACAAACTTACCACCGCCGTGGCACAGTTGGTAAGCCGTTTGGTTTCTGTGCGGGCATTCTGGGTTCGAATCCCAGCAGAGGAGAAATTTATTTAAATTTATTTCTCACGCAAATATTGCTTCTCTGGGCTGGAAACACTGGATAGTTGGAATAAACTCGCCACTTGCGCACGGTGCAAGGAAGCCCATTATTATTATTATTATATGCAATTAAAAAATATATTCGAAAAATAAACATGTAACTTTTTATCTCAGATGGTTGAATGGAAGAAATTACCTCCAGGCAATAAGTCCGCCATTTGTAAAATGCAATATTATATTATGAACAAAGAGGGTTTAATGAAAAACATTTTTTGTATTAAAATTTCAAACAAAAACAAGATACGTACCTACTTCATTTTCAAACAGAAAAATTATATGCAATTTCTCGCTACTTCCACCACCACCCGCTGTGCATATAGCGACTGTAAACGGCCCTTTCACAGAACGCTAAGTGAGCGACAAAAAATGCACAACACGAAAAGTAGCTAATGGAGCCCTCTAGATTAGCAATCTCGACACCATAGTGGACTGTCTTTGACTTTAGGCCTTTTTAAATGTAAAGCATCAGAGGTGTGATCAAGACCTCAGTAAAAAATAAACTTACTAGGAATCGACCAATAGCAAGGCACCATAACTACGACAGAACTCCGTAAAGGCTTTGATATTAATAATATGCAAATTATATTTATATACATCATTGTAAATATGATGTTTCATATTGTCTAAAAAAATCCAACATAATATTTTGTCTGTATGTTCAGTCGCTGTGTAACAATTAATAACGCACACGGTCACACACAGAATATTGTTTGTTAGATGTTGTGAATAATAATTAGAATTGAAAGGTTTTTTTAATAATTATGTAACTATATTAATTTTCAAGACAACAAGCCACAATTGGCTATGATTAATCATTACAACATGAAAATATGAACGAAAAAAAAATGTCTAGATGACAACGTTTTCTTTTCAGCATGGGGTCTTAATGTGTTATTTGTCAAAGTCAAGCCTCTTACTCAATATTTATTTTAAAAACAAATTAAAAAACACTTTAATGATTCATTGTACATTATCTAAACGACGCCGTCGTCGTCCAACTGGTTAAATCGTCGATGTATACCTACATTTTTTTCATTCATGTTCCTGTCTGTTGAAAAATCTTTCATTAATTATCTCTCGTAATCGTATGAATAACAGAACTTGTGTATGACACCATCTATGAATGTCAATAAGCGATGACTGCCTGCCGACAGAAAAATGTGGCTCTCGATTCGTGCAACCGACGCAGCAAAAGATGTGATCATACGGTTCAGAAACGATTTATATAGTTCAGCGCATTGAAAAAAAATATTTTATTTTGTTCATTTCGAAAACTTGAAAGATAGTCTTTATTGGATCGTCCTGATGCATTTCATCTTAACTCAGTTCTAGCCCATTTTATCAAGCGATACTATGAAAGAAATTAAAAGAAAAGAAATACTATTTTTTTCGAAACTTTTTTTATGCTTAGTCATTATATAACAGGGAAATAACAAATAAATCCGTATTTTAACAGCTTGTTCTCATTGATTGAAAAAAGCGACACACAATTTCTGAAAAATTGTATTAAGTAAATAATTATATTCTTGTAGCGAAAGATCTGGGGTCCTTTAATAAGTCTTTCTTAAGTCTTTTCTTACGCCCTCATACATCCTTTATTACCACATATCATATCCCTTCATCGTCCTCTTACACTTACCTCTTGATTTTCCTATCGTTATGTTGTTTTTGATAAAACGTAGTTATAAAAATATTTCATTACAAGGATTTTTAGTATATTCACAATTTACGTGTATTTATTTTGAATTATTTTCGTAAAATGTAGATATGATTTATTATCAGCAAATAAACAATCGATCTAAAAAAATTGAATTCCGATTTTAAAATTATTGATGTTTTGAAGGCAATTCTGTTCATCATCAAAAGTCTCAATCCTATGGATTGGTTTGCAGAAGTCTACATCTCGCTTTCCACTTCTCTCTATCCTGTGCAGCCCTTTTCAGCTCAACATATGTGGCGCAGTTCATGTCCTCGCACACCTGGGCCAAATATTCCCATCGGGGGCGCCCCCTGTGGTTTGTCCCCTCAACCATTCCCTCCATTAGGTCATGTAGGAGTCCCTCGTGGCGCAAGATGTGCCCAATCCAGCGAGCACGTCTCTCGGAGATGGTATTGAGTAGGTGTCTGCCTTCTTCAACTCTGTTGAGAACCTCGGCATTCGTGATGTGGTCCCTCCAGGAAATTCCCAGTATTCTTCTGTAACACCACATCTCGAAAGCCTCAAGTCTACTTCTGTCTCTTTCGGTAAGACACCATGTCTCACAGCCATACAACAGTATGCTCCACACATATGTTTTTGTGAGTCTCTTACGGATCTTCAAGTCTAGGTTGTTTGACTCAAGGATCTTCGACTTCTTGTTGAAAGCCAGCCATGCCTGATGTATTCGGCTGTCAACTTCTTTCCTTGTTCTCCCATCCCAAGAGATCCTACTTCCGAGGTACACGAACTCTTCTTAACACGAGGTACAATTCTGTTATTTGCAAATAAATCTTATTTCAACATTTTTCTCAATGATAATACGCAATGTGACTGAGTTTTATGTAATAAAATGTATTTAAATATTTGATGATTAAACAAATATTTTAAGACGATAGAGGATTGACTAACATTTATTAGCAAAGTATTTACAATATTTATTTCTATAGATAACAAATTTGAGTAAGCGCAATTTTTATGCATATATAGAAAAAATATGATTTTTTTAATATTAAACTATGCCGTGAAGTGTTGTGAATTAATTCAGCAATATACAATATACAGTGATAAAGCAAGGAAGGAATTTCGTGAGGATATCGATTAAATTGCAGATTTTACAAAATGTTTACAAGGTATGTGATTATTTATCATTATTATAAATCATTGAAATGCATTCCCTCTCCACTGTTTCCATGGAATAACACAAGTTTTATTTTACTTTTATAGAAACTTACGTAGTATACATTGAATTATATTTACGTAGTACATATAAATCAATGGTAGTATATTACATTTTAATCCAAAATAATCATTATATGCACCTAATTTAATAAAAAAACAATTCAATGCCATAGTTTTCATTCAATAATCATCCTTTATAATATTATATTCGGCCTTCGTGACACAGTTGGTTAGACGTGTGACTGCTGAGTCAAGGTTTCCGGATTTGATTCTCGGTGAAGACACGATTATGTCTTCAGTTTGGATTTGTGAGACGATTAATATCAAAAGTCTCCAGAATGTGGCAACTTGTCATTGGACGAATGTTGAATTAATATTTGACACGGTACATGTTAGTTGCCCGAGAAGTAATATAAAAAATAAAATAAAATATATTATATTGACAAATTTTTAACATCTCAATAGAGACGTAGTAGGAATATCATAAGAGAATCATGAACTCAAGGCACCTACAGGGTATACGACCTGTCATCGGCTGGTTTACGTGATCACTTTATGCGCTTTCGCAACGTTCACCGATTATGCCTTCTTATTGAGTTCCCTTATCAATGCTATTTTGAAAGTTCATTCCATCAATTGAGAAATTGACTTTTAGAAACAATGAAAGCAACATTCCTTATATATGAGGTGACAATGCTCTCGCACAGGTGTCACCCCTGAAATGCGCCAGACTTATATGTTAATTTTTGGCTTGTTTACTAGCATGTACGAATGTATAATGATCAGATGGGTCGATGGCAGAGCGGTTAGCGCGTTGGGCTAGTAATCCAGTGATCGCGAGTTCGAATCCTGCCTCGACCGATTTCGTTCACCTATAGCACAAGCATTTGTTTGCTTATTTTAGGGAACGTAGGAAGATGTATATGTACTTGTTTAACAAAAACATATTCATTTTATATATATATAAAAAATTATAGGTAGGTAATAATAATAATAAAATGTAAATCGATTATTTTTATAATTGCATATTCGCAAAAATTGGATTTTAGTCTGTCGGGAGTCGAGAGTACATAGGTGCCTTGAGTTCCTGGTTCTCCTAAAATATTCCAACTTCGTCTCTATTGAGATGTTTAAAATTGTCAAAAAGTATTGTTGACTGCCGACAGGGAAATAACCCAATTGTTGCGTATATGCAACATTAAAAATATTCGATAAAATATTTAATTAACCTTGTCAATAGAATATATGTTTTAATATGTAATATTAATGAAAAAATGTTTGTTTTTAAATGAGATTGAATATTGTTTAATAATTGATATGGGCGTGTGAAAGTCTTAAGGAGGCTATTATTTCATTTATTAAACTAATTTACACCCACACTTTTGTTTCAATAAGTTACAACCTATTTGTTTCATACACTTATATGGCAAACGTCAACCTTTTAATGGAACAAACTCTTTTACATTTTTTTATATTTACAGGGTTTATACTGAAACATCTGTCTTGAGGAAAAAATTATCGCTTTGAAATCGGTCAGATAGTCAGACATAGCTCATTCATTGTATAAACAAAGTGATTTACTTTTGCGTTATTTATTTATAATTCATCTTTCTGTACATAATATAAACAAATATATTGTACACTGGCGGGCCTTTTGCCATTAGGCAATTTCTTCCAAACAACCAGATTACAAAATATGACAAAATTGTGTATGTACAACAATAAAAGAATAAGAGTAAAATAAAACAATGAAAATATAGGTATACAACACTAAGATACTATTGACTAAGAAACTGTAATGCTATATATGCTGGTTTGCCCAAGTATCAGCTGGATAGACTGCAGATATATGGAGCTGACAAAAGATGTCACATAACACCTCTTCTAAATGAACTGCACTGTTTGAAGTGTCCAGAACGAGTAGACTATAAGGTGTGCTTGATGGTGTTTAAGGCTCTGAACGACTTGGCTCCACACTACATACAAGAACTATGTCAAAAGAATGTCCTATCAGGAAGACAACTCTCATTGAGATCATCGGGATCACAGAGTACCAACTCTTTAAAAGAGTTGGACAGAGTCAATAAAGCGGCTTACTATGATCGGAGTTTCAGTGTGAACGGGCCTTTAAAATGGAATAAATTGCCCCCTGATATACGTGGAGCTCAGAGCGTTGACACCTTCAGTAAATTACTTAAGACTGCTTTGTTTAGTAGAGCCAACAAATAAGCCACAGCGCCCTTGGAGTGATCTTGTATCACTAAACGGCGCTTTATAAATTCTAATTATTATTATTAATTAAAACAAATAAAAAATCATAGCAAAAAAAAAGGGCTAGGGTACGAACAAGGAGAGGAAATCGGGATCAGGTGTTCAGGGATAAATATTCCTTCCTTATTTTTTTCTTGAAAATACAAAGTGAGTTAGACGCTGCAACATCCGGACTAAATCTTTTCCATAATCTTACTGATTGTACTTCGAACGAAGAGCTGAGAAATTCTGTATTATGTATAGAGATGGAGAGTGTTGTACGTTCAGCAGATCGGAGTGGAAGTCCATGATTGGATAAATAAGTGAATTTGTTTTTGAGGCACTGTGGTAGGTTGGGGTTCGAGAGAATATTGTACAATAGTGACAGAATGTGTATATTGCGCCGCTGCCGTATCCTGGGCCAACAAAGAAGATTGCGGTAAGATGATATGTGATCAAATTTTTTCAACCCAAAGATGAATCTGATACATAAATTCATAAGACGTTCAAGTTTATTGAGATGCACTTCATTTTCATCAAAATAGTATATATCGGCATAATCAACCAATGGAAAAAATCAAATGGTTGCGTATATTATGCAACTTTGAAAATATGCGTTTTACTCAATATATAGGTATTAATAATTATAATAAATGTTTTATATTTATTGTTGGTTGGCTACCGCTGTACTACAAGCTAATTTCGCCATCTGGCGATAATGAATTGAAACTACGACAGATATTAATTGCGTTGCCTACTAAACACATCCGAGAAGGGATAGGTAGATCGGCAATAATATGCCATATTTACCTATACATTATTACGATATTGATTAACTATATATCACAAAAGTGTATTTAAATTATAATCATATCTTCCTACTTGATGATATATTGTAATTTATTACACTTTTGATGAATCTTAACGTTTTGACGATAAATAATATACATGTCGATATATCAACATTTCATTATAGTATGACATCATTTTTAAGATAGGTGTAATATTAATATTGATGTTTGTACATTAGTACATATCAGCAGACCACGTATGATACACGTAACTAAGTTCCTTTAAGGGGTCAGATAGACCTTATACTTTTAAAATTTGATGTAGGTAGGTACTATATACTAGAGTTTATTTATTTTAGATCATTTCATTTCATGATTTGACAGCACATGTTAAAACTTTAATAAAGGTCTACTTTTAAACAACTGTCGATTTGTATAAGAGAATTTTATTCTCTTAACATATCGAAAAAGTATGAGCCAAGATACGCGAGATTTGTATGCAAGGTCTATATTTTTCACGGTTTTTCCAACTTTGAAGTCAAAACATAAACTTAAAGGCTTCGCAGCACATATATTATGTTATATATAACATTAAGTGTGTCTGTGTGTCCGTTCCCCCCTTATAACTTTTGACCGCTCAATTTACAGAGTCTGAAATTTCAGAATACATTTTGTAAGGCAGTATACACTAGACAATATCTCACTCAATAGTTTGATACCTACTTAATCTACAAACATACATAATGCTGTTTTCATATTCTGGGTAGGAAAACAGACTGACCTCCATACTATCCTATCCTGACATATACCTATACCTTCATGTTTTATATAGAAAACAAAATATCTTATAATATTTATTAATGTGTGTTTAAGTGTTTATAGTTTGGTACGTATTCTTCAATTATGCATACTATCGCCATCGACAGTTGGATCTCATGTGTTACATGCAACTAGTTTTTTTTATGGAGGAATCAATATTGTAGATATGTAGGTACATCGTATTAAATTGTTATTTTCCCATACTTTCTTACATTTTTAGTATACCGTTTTTTAGTATACTTTTAGTATACCATTTTTAGTATACCAGACATTTGTATTATATAATTACTCACTATTGTACATATCGAGCTTTAATTTATTTTGATTTTATACCTACTACCTTGTATGCTTTTGGATTGTTTTAATTTTTATACTTTGAAATTTGAAATGTTATACAAATTTGATGTAATTATTTTTTTATGATTAATCGTGTAAAATAATTGTAGATTTAATCCTGTATATTTTACCTAAATAAATAAAATAAAAAATAAAAATAAAAAATAAAATACCTACATACATATATCATGAACGTGCCTAGAACCCTCGAACTACGCAAACCCCGAAAGTTAATTGGGAATATCAAAAATTTAAAGTTTTTAAGCATCGTTGTTCATAATTTATGGTGATGATAAATATCACTTGCCAAAAATAATATCTACATTTGTGGCCCTGTAAAGCATCGTATACATACATTTCAATTTCCCATCTTGTAGTATGGTTGCAATTATTAGGTCTTGAATTAAGGCAAGCCAAGATTTTCGGCTTCTATAAGCAATTCCGCTACTGGTGCCATACATACCATCACGCCATGTCACTCACGGGGTAGGCAGAGAGAAGAAATTTTTCTATCTAGACACACATTCATCGTCTCGTCAACATTCATACATCGTCTTACATTTCCGAGTAACTACTCGTATTAGTCCATCTTTGCTAAGATAGGCTCCTTTTTTCAATGGTCACTGGGCAAGTGCCCAAAGCTCCTAAATCTATGGGATCTCCTTCTTGATTTTCTTCTTCTTCTTCTTACTTAGCCTCCATCGATTCTCGCCTACAATTCCTCCTCCATGAGGCCCTCTACTCCCTACCAAATCAACAACCGATCAGTGCTATTCTGAAATCTCAACGATTACTGTATTGTAATGAATCCAATTTCGAAACAACGTATATAAGGAATCATTATGCATATGTTATTCTGAACACTCCATTTTATTGTCTAGTCTTAAGACATCCTCATTATCCTAAAATGCCCAGGGCCTCCAGTAGGTTGAAGATGTTATTATGTATCCTACTGCTATGAATTAAATATATACATTCAGGTCTGCTACATAATAGATTATTCAATAATCTCCTATGTGAGATTTCGAAATCTCCAAAAGAAATGTTTGCCCATTGTTCGACGTCCTCTTTGGGTATTCCTTGCGTGGGGATATTCTTGATCAGCATGTCTCAACTTCAATTGATATGCCCTAGTCTGTTTCCCTTAAACTTCTTTTAAATAAACATGAACCGCAATTCTGGCTCGCACACGAAATTTCCCAATTTCAATAAATGATATAATATTAATACATTGTTTAACCAATAATGCTCGTAATTTAATTGTCTATGCCATAAACTTTTAGATCATAAACTGCTTTAAAGGTTTTGGAGGATTTATCCTTCAAAAGTCACCCTTCAACGTATAGACATAAAACATACTAGCAATATTCTGATAAAATCAACGTATAGGCATATTTAATTTTTGCAGCAATATTGATCATTAAGTTGTCCTTATCAATAATACTATTGTTATAGTTTTATAAAATATCAGCACCTTCGATCAAATGTCAAGGAAATATTTACAAATAACACTTATCGCATATTTCAAATGTATATTTTGAAATGTATCTATCTACACTTCAGTAAGTACTTATTCTTAAGTCTTGAATGCAAAAATCAAGGACCTATCTATGTGTATAATTACATAAGTATTATTTAATAGTTATCGGTTTATATTTCTGGCATACTTCCGTACGTGAATTCATCAATATAATATTTATCATAAAAATATATATAACTATATTCTGTTCACTATAATAGGTTTTTAAAATGATAACGAATTATTTGGATTTTTTATGGATTTATACACACAATTTGCGATTTTTTTATGGATATTAAAATAATAATATTTTCCGAGTATAAACAGCAGGTAGGTATTTCGAATTAAGTAAAAATATTTGAAAACTTGCAATGTATTTTTTATATATTTGAACTGGAAATCAAATAAAAGAACACCCTGTAATTAGAAAAAATAATATCTTTTTTACCTATTTCTTTTTTATATAAAAATAAAAATGCATACCTACATGAAAATGAGCCATAAACAAGAAAGATATATTTTGTCGAATAGATATAAAATATGAAAAATTTCCTAAGATGAGAATGTTGAAACTCAACAACAAATTGAAATTAATATGTTTCGTTGTTTTTTTAATGAATATGTCCTTGTTAAACAAGTTAATATACATCTTCCTACGTTCCATAAAATAAGCATAAATTCTTGTGCTATAGGTGAACGATATCGGTCGAGGCAGGATTCGAACTCGCGACCACTGGATTACTAACCCAATGCGCTAACCGTTCTCCCATCAACTTGGAATTTTTAGAATTTACGGAATTTTGTATGTAAGTATAAAGGTGCTTAGTAAATTTGATAAACAACTACTGCGAGTATAAATTAGACTGCCAAATACTTAATTGGTAAATGGTGTTAAAGTTTTGTCACAATTTATTTTTTGCTTGATTATTTTTTACGAATAAATAATGTAGAAGGATTCTTCGTCCCCAAAATAGTTAAAATAAATGTTTATGTTTCAGTCACTTTATAAATCAGAGTATAATAATGTATTGATTGTTACGCGTACATCTAGCAAAGAGTGATAAAATTGTACAGTCATAAAGATTTAGTCTATACCGGTTATACTGAAGTAGATATTATAAAATAGAATGCTACGAAAGATAGATACAACTGAAGATAAGTTCCGGCTTAGTAATAATATGGCCAAGGTCATAAGAGAATAGATAGAAGTTTGTTATATTATTCATAGCGCACGTGGTAGATACAAACTCATTCTGTAATGAACTTTACTGGTATTAGACAATTTAAAAGACTTTTGTACTCGGAATTATGCCTTTTGTTACTTCAACAAATCACACAAAAATAACAATAAAATGGGTAATATACTTGCGTTCATTATGATTATAATGGACGATTTTTACTGTGTGACATTGCAAATAAACTGAAGACCCAACTTATTTTTAAAAATGCATTAATGGGGTAGTTTCTAAATAATAAATTTAAATATGCCATATTAAATACTTTTTTTTTATTTATTGAAAACAAACATGTAAAAGCCATCTCAATGAATCTCCATTTCCAGGCCATTTCTCCGCGATAGAATCTGCGGAGAAATGGCCTCTAGGAAGAGGAAATACAGAATAGAAGAAGATATACCTAACCCGAGGACGAAAAGAGTTTACCTCAATAGCCTTAAGATGGGACAGTGCCAGGAAGAAAAAGGTTTATTAAAAACAATCATACAGCCAATTGAGTACATATGACAAACATGCAGTTATACAAGAAATTAGTGTCCGACCGAAGGTCAGATTTTGGCCGAAGCCGAAGCCGATTGTTCGGCCTTAGCCGTAACCTTCGGCCGAAGCCGAAGGTTTGATTTTACTAAAAAATCGATTAAAATAATAAATAATCTGCTTTCGTGACTTAGTTGGTTTGATATCTAACTACACAAATGCACAAACACAAATTATTAATAATGATTAATTATCACGTGCGTTCAAAACTACTACACACATGTCATGTTCGCGCATGTTTTTACAAGTTTTAACTGTTTTTAGCGGCTGACAAAAAGCTTCGGCTTCGGTCAAAAATTCGGGTTATTTTTGGCCGAAGCCGAAGCCGAAGGTGTTTTTTTTGGCCGAAGGTGGCCGAAGCCGGCCGAAGCCGAAGCCGAAGCTTCGGTCGGACATTACAATAAATAAGCCAAAAATGTTTGATGAATATACCTAACTGGTTAAAACATAAATTGAAAAAGAAACATCCTGAAAAACATTATTTGCTGTAGGAGAAGGAATTTTGAAGGAAATGGGGGGCTATGGGAAGCGTGCGTGAGATCACTTAGAGTGATGAGGGAACGTGATAGTTTGAATCTTCTATGAGATAAGTTAAAGAGATCAATGTCATGGACGAAAGATACATAATTTCTATATCCTCTGTAAACGAAAGAATGGTGTACATAATTTGTGCCACAAATGGGAAGTCTGAATGTTTTTTTTTTCTAGTTCGTCTCGTCGGGATGTTGAAGGGAATTTTCGTAAGAAGTGCATCGGTGTCAATAACTATTTTGTGCAGGAATGTCATGTCAAATACAGTTCGCCTGTTTTCCAAAGACATTAACTTGTGGCGTATTTGGGAAAGATACAGGTCACTATGATGTTGGTTCCTGTAGTCTAGATACTTTAGAAATTTGTTTTGGATGTTTTCGATTCTATCTATATTTCTTATGTATTGAGGATTCCAAATGATGTTTTATTTTTGCTGTTTTTTTAGGTTAATTTTAAGGACTTTATTGTTGTAATGAAGATGGATTGGTTCATTGGATTCTAAAATAGATAGGTATATGATGTTTCCGCATGTTTATGTATGATAGCATTTTAAGATTCAAGTGTTGAACGGTTACTAATTTGTCCTATTGCATCACAATCGTCACGTTTGATTTTACACACCCAATTTCGTTAATTTTTCTATTTTTTTATTTTCACATTTTAAGGTTGGATCCCAAATTGTTGTTAATTTTAAATGCCATGAGTATAATTTCTTTATTTATTTATTTTATTTATTTATTTATTTAATATCGCTTCTCGGGCAACAAACAGGTACTTATGTCAAATTATGTATAGGTTAATATGCACCCAATAACAATTTGTAACATTCTGGAGAGATACGATATTAATCGTCTTACAGATCCAAACTGAAAACATAATTTAAAATTGTGTCTCCACCGGAGATCGAACCAGGGACCTTTGGATCAACCAACTGAACCGCGAAGGCCGACACACTGAAGAGTTATTGAAGATTTGCCTTGTTTCGGATAAATTGCCAACACATTATAGAGTGATGTATGGGTATTCAGAGTTTTGCTTTTGGTTGATTATGGTATACTTCTGGAATAATATTTAAAAAAATGAATATGTCCTTGTTAAACAAGTGCATATACATATTATGTATTAATATTTTTTAACTATTTAGTATACGATATGTATTCGTCTCATTTATTTGTATTCAGTCAAAATAGGTAGGTTTAACTCAATAAAAAAATATGATATTAAAACAAAACAAAGTACCTTCGCAAAATAGACATTTATTTGATATTTATAAAATTTTATATTTATTTGTCAAATTGTTGTCTTCGAACTATGTAGGGCCTATGTAGGGCTTTGTTCCGGACTATGTAGGGCCGAAAATTTAGTGTAGAAAATTTAGTATCAAGATCACAGCCAAAAATCCCCTTAAGGGATTAGGCAAAATAAAACACTTTAATTGTTAACAGATTTTTAATTATCTCAATAGAGACGAAGTTGGAATATTTATTGTAGGAGAACCGGGAAATCAAGGCACCTACAGGGCTTACGACCTGACATCGGCTGGTTTACGTGATCACTTTATGCGCTTGCGCAACGTTCACCAATTATGCCTTTTTTTAATGAGATCCCTATCAATTCAATTTTTGAAAGTTCTATATATTGTAATACTGAAATTCTTTTCGCTTAAAAATAAGGAATTTTTACTACAGCCATCTATGGGTGAAATTATGAACAACAATCTTATTATTATTATTTTTTTTTTTGTTGTTGTAACGCCATCTATTGAGAGAATTGTTTTTTTTGTAAATAATGAAAGCTACAATTCTTATATCTGAGGTGACAATGCATTTTTCGCATAGAAGTCACCCCTGAATTGCGCCAGACTTATAAGGTCATTTTTGTCTTATTTACCTACTTGTACCAATGTGTAAGTAATCGAATATTTTTATTATTGCATATGCGCAAACATTGGATTTTTTTCCCTGTCGGGAGTCAAAGATATTTTTTAACAGATTTTTAATTATCTCGATAGAGCGTCTCTATTGAGATAATTAAAAATCTGTTAAAAAACATCTTTGACTCCCGACAGGGAAAAAAATCCAATGTTTGCGCATATGCAATAATAAAAATATTCGATTACTTTAATTGTATTTTTATTAACAAATAAATTAAATAAAAAAAAATATATGCTTTCTCAATCCTTCGAAGCTTTCCTTCTTCTCGTTGTTTGTTCTTGTTTCAATTGTTAAAAAAAAAATACTCAAGGCTTTTTCGATTTCGCTCACTTTTATTCATAAATAAATAAAAATAAAAGGAAAGTTTTGTTGTATATTATTTTAAAATACGGCAACGTAAGTTTTTAAATACACTACACAGAAAGTAGAAGATGATCTCTGATACTGGTCGATTTCAGAACGCACTTGCGACACAAAATTAATATCAAATGTTTAATTTTAAGAAGAGTCACACTATAAATATTTCATATTAAATTCGCACATAAATACACTCCGATTTCACTGTATTTTACAGTGAAATTGATGGTTAGTTGATTAGCATGATTGTTTTGATAGTTAGGAGCTATATGTATATACCACGTTGATTGCATAATATTTAATGAACACCATATTGAGATTTGCTCCAAGTAAGGATATTATCGTTAGCCTGTATGTGGTTCAGTCATAAAACTGACTAATATTTATGTGTCCATACAAAGCTGACATAAGTAGATACCCGTGTACTCCATTAAACTAACATAACTTCGGAAAGATGTCACATACTTCATTGCATTCAGACATAATTCCTAATTTTGCTATACATATGTAAATACTTACATTCTACATAAGTGTGGATAATTTTTAGTTATTCATTCACTAAGTGTGGATAAGTTTGGTTAATTTAATTTATTAATCAAATATTATATGAAAGTTTTATATGATTTCATACTATGTAGGTACTAAATTTTATATTGTTAGAGCTTTGTGTAATTTTATTAATCTCACAGGTAACAGTAGTTTTTCATTATAAATCTGTTGTAGCAATCGAAATTAAACGTAACTAGCAACATTATGAAATTTTCGATGCCCATTTCTCATATGGCACATCAAAATATTCATCATATTAACCGCCCACGAAATCAATTTGCCCACAACTAAATTGACGAACAAAATTTCAACGAATGTTTTTACTCTCCGTCACTATATAATAGTGGAGAGTTATTTATTTATTTTTTAATTATATTTATAAAATACAATACATATAAAAAATACAGTGAAAAGATACAGATACACAAAAAAAACATATTGTCCTTTAACAAAGTGCAAGCACTCGTTTGTTTTTCCACACGACCAAAAAATTAATCTTAAAACAAAAGAAACAAATATGCATCTCTACAGAATTATTATTGTAGTGTAGTGTACTCTAATGCTATGGGGATAGCAACAAAAGATACAAACAAAAAGAGATAGAAAAGAGATTTACCTACGTATGCACAAGTGAAATAATAAAATGTTATTTATTTGAAATGTAAAACCTTAAGTATACTTTTTTAGTGTCCATAATACTATGTACACGCTTATATGATGTTCAATTATATGTTTTCGATAGAAATAAATAAATATGTACTATATAAGGCGTGTTTATTCTACTTTATCGATTATAAACTCAAGAACTCATTCGATTATTTTCAAATTATGCGAATTTTTACATCATCTAATACTCGCTTAGACCCCGTTAAATTTTGAAGGATATCTGATCGGTGCTTCTCAGTTTTTTTTAACTATTAAATATTTCCAAGTGACCCGAAGTTCATGAAACTTGTAATTTGATATTTTTATTTTCAAATTGCTAAAAACGCACTTCATTTTCATAAAATGACATTCAAGAATTATCAAATTTTCATAATGAAATATTTAAATAAAAAATAATTCAACATTGAATACTTTGTAGAGTGACTTTGCAGTAAGGAGTGTAGCGTTAGCTACAACACCTTCATTTTTTAATTCTATGGATCGTTATCATCCACTCACAACTTTTGCCTACTGAATTGTAGCAATTTAAATTTCTCATTTGACGGCGGCTATTTTTACTAAAGTAGTATATTTTTTCAAACATGGTTAATATTAAAATTCTTCAGTACGAGAAAGTCCAACTAATGTATAGTACCTACGCTAGTGACCTCAGTTAGGACACTGAGCCATATGTACCAAATATAAAGAGGTATTAGTATAAAGTATAAAGAGATATGTAATATTTTCAATGCCTTTTTTTCACTCCGTTTATGACGTTCATTATAGTTTCATTCTTTTTATAAGCCAATTACTCATCTTGGCAGAGGTCATTATTATGTTTTTGTAAAGATGGGTCTTTGTATTTATATTATATGTATAACAAAATGTTTCTGTTACCTATTTTAGGAGTTGAATTTGTTGGACATTAAATTTTTTTTATTCAATTTAGTTGTCATCCGTCCTAACGAAGTAGCTGTCACTTCGAAACCGGTCGTATCATTCGTGGCTTGATCAAAATGAATTTTGATAAATACAATTAAAAAAAAAAATTGTTTTACATGAAATCGGAACAAAATATATAAATTGAATATTTTACGATTGCATGTAGGTACATATGTACATATATATTTACCAATAAATCGATTTTATCCCTGTAGGGAGTAGTAATATTTTTTGACAATTTTTTTATCTCAAAAGAGACATAACTGGAATTTATGTATTATAAAGGAGAACCAGGAAATCAGACACCTACAGGCAGTAGCGGATTGTTAATAGAAACCGAGAAACTTGGCATGCTTTTAAATATCATATTATTTAAAAAAATACATTATCACAGATTGGAAAAATTGTCTTTTAATGAAAAAATTATGACTTTATTACTAATTCAAGACCTAATATTTTTTTGTTGAATTAAACCATGCCGCAAGATTGGCAATTGAAACTTAGGTACGATCTTTTTCAGGACCACAAAATGTAAATATAATTTTGGCATAATATATTAAAATATTTTTCATGGCTACTGAAATGACTAACGATGAACCCATGCTAAAAAACGTTAAATTTTTGATACTTACCAAATTTTTTGCCGGGTATGCGAAGTCTAAAGGTTATAGGCACGTTCCTGCCTACATGGCATGTGACCTTAAAGTGATCACGTAAACCATTCGATGACAGGTCGTAAGCCCTGTGTCTCGATTCCCAGGTTCTTATATAAAATATAATATTCCCGCCTCTCTATTGAGAGTTTGTCAAAAAAATATAGTTCTAATATTGTCCATGTATAAGAGCGCATACCTTCGCGTTGTTTTTCAATAATATATTATGGAGGAAAGTAAAGAGAACGATACTCCAAACGTCAATTTAGCACATTAGAACAATTTTTAATAATATTTTAAAGTCAATTGGTTCCAAAGAACGCTGTTATTTAAATATACTTTTAAAAACATGCAAACCATTGTTTACTACACCTGAAAACATTGCCAAAACCATGATCATTGTACTTTGAGGTTAAAAGACTAATTAATGACAATTTAATCACACGAAAAATTTGGATTGAAGGATTTTTTTAATGTAGCATAAAAATATGCATATTTTATATCAATTACCACTTGAATTTATTGTGAATTCTGTTTTTAAAGTATCCTGGTAAGATATTTTCAACATATTAATGGTTTTTTACTCTTTGGATGAGTTTTACATAATTTGTTGTATGTGTGACGTATTGCGATGAAAACTTATATTCATTAATTAAAAAGAATAAAAAACTTCGTTTTATTTTTATTTTTTATATAAGTTCTCGGGCAACTAACAGGTACTATGTCAAATATTAATTTAACACGCACCAAATAACAAGTCGCCACATTCTGTTGACATACGATATTAATCGTCTCGCAGATCCAGACTGAAAACGCAATTAAAAACTGTGTCTCTACCGGGAATCGAACCCGGGAACTTTGGATCAGCAGTATCAGATACCTAAACAACTGAGCCACGAAGGCCGACACTACCGACGTTAATGATTATTCAATAAAAAAACCTCACCTCGGAACAGGCCTGGCCTAGTGAGATGGTACAAACAAACCCAATTTATTTGTTAAATTGCTTAGTTAAAATAATGTAATATTTGTCATAAAAAATATATATTTTTGAACTACAATTCCGTTAAAAGTCTTACTTTTGATTAATTTAATGGAAATCTATTTTTTAAAGGAATAGTTTATTATTTTCTTGATGCATACTGTAAAAAAAGATTCAAAAAAGACAAAAAGTGTCATTTTATGTTAACTTTGATTTATAGTTGACAAGCAACGAATCTCAAAATAAGTCTTAAAAAACATTAGTGTTGGTCAATCGTGGTCCAATTTATGAATTTATAACTTCTATGAAACTCAGTCAAGAAATATAAAATTATTCGGTACGTGCGTTATTCGTTATTCGATATTTAAAACTGAGATCCTGTGCTTGATTTCAATAAAAATACCTATATCCGAGATATCTCAGAAGATCAATACCCACTGTGAGGCAGCCTTAATTCTTCATCCTACCTTCAAAATATATCCCGCGTGTTTATCAATAATATTCTATAGGTCAGGGATAGCCAACCATGTGTATGTCTGATTTTTTTTTATTATTATGCGGAAGTTTTCCAACTCCTCCTTTGTAGTACATTTTGCTTTACCTTTGTGATAGTTTATTAATAATAAAACGTTTATACTCGCTTTGATCCCTAGCAATTATCCCCCATGGTGATGTGGTCTGCTTTCCGGGTCCTAATCTTCCTCTTTATTCTGTACTGAACTTTATCCTCGGGGATCTTGCATGACTCAGCATATTATCTGCTAAACACTTCATATCATCGGAGCTTTGGCCTTCCAACGCCACGTGTCCCGGCAGTATAAAACTAATTTCTTCATTGCCAACATAGACAGGTGGTCTTCTTTTAATATGACCAACCTTCAGAGATTTGATGTATGCAGACGATAAAGTTCTATTAGCAGAAAGTATGAAAGAGTTACAGTATCTTGTAAGTATGGTATATGAAGGATGTATAGAGAACGGACTTAGGATGAATGCCAGCAAATCAAAGACAATGGTCTTTGAAAAGAGTGAAAGCAGAACAGCGTGTAAAATAAGAGTAGAGAACGAATGGCTCGAGCAAGTCGATGAATATGTATACTTGGGAAGCATATTTCAACGGAACGGACGACTCGATAAAGAGATCGAAAGAAGAGTTATGGCAGGAAACAGAGTGAATGGAGCACTAAGACCAATTATGAATGATCGCAACGTATCAAAGGATGCCAAAGTTGCCATTCATAACGCCATCGTAGTGCCAACCTTGACGTATGCAAGTGAAACCTGGACTTGGCAGAAGACGCATGAAAGTAGAATAAATGCAGTTGAAATGAGATCGTTAAGAAGGATTTGTAATAGAACGATGTATGACCGGGTAAGAAATGAGGACATAAGGAAAGAACGTAAGATGAAGAAAGATGTCATTACTAGAATGAAAGTGAACACATTGAGATGGTTTGGTCACATGGGGAGAATGAATGAGGAGCGCCTGACGAAGAAAATATACAGAGCGGAAAGGAATGGAATGAGAGGTCGGGGACGCCCAAGAAAGGGATGGCACGACCATGTGAACGAAATTTTGAAAGACGGAAATGTTAGAAGTGTGAGCAATAGACGAACATGTATGAGACGATGCATGAATGTGGACGAGGCGAGAGATGCATGCCAGGATAGAAAGATGTGGCGTTCGGTTCTCTCTGCCTACCCCGCAAGGGACATGGCGTGATGGTATGCATGTATGTATGTGTAACCTTCAGAGCCGATTCCTCGCACATACTCGTTGCGGATTCTGTAATGTTTTTTGACTCCAGACATCCATCGCAGCATCTTCGTTACAGCAAATTGGATTGCTTGTAGATGCCCAAGTTAACACATGCGTGTATTCCTACACACGATTCTCGTCTGCCATAAAGTTAATCCGAAAAAAGATATATTATTACTTCTTAAAAAAACGTGTTCTTGAAACAAGTACATATACCCAAATCCTCGTACAATTCCTAAACTAAGCAAATGCATGTAGGTACTATATATGAACGAAATAAGCCGAGGTAAGGTTCGAACCCGCGTCCACTGTATGATTAATCTCCGCCACCGATCATCTGTTGTTAAAATAAAATAAAGCAGATTTAATATATAAATGTTATTAGTCCCTGGTATAGGCCGTCACAATACACGACACCCATGCGGAGCTGACTGTACATGACGCTGACGGTACACGTGGGGAGTTGAAGAAGACGAATGAGATTTTAAAAACCAACCTGTCGTATGCCCCAACGAACAATGTCATAATCAGGAAGGTTATCACAGATTCAATTGTATTAACATTTTATACGCTTCTTCAACACACGTATGAACAAAACATAATAATATGTACTACTTTTTAACAACCCTATTGTTATATCCTCATTAGATATCAACGGTAGGTTCAATTGAAAAAAGAAACTTTTTGTTTATTAACCCTTAGTAATCCAAGGTATTCGAAAAATAAATTACCCTTTTTGATTGACGGTATTTACGAGTACCACACACTTTAAATTATAAATATGAACACTACAACATGTTTTTGTTTTATAACACCCGTCGGTACAGCAAAGGAATATATTTTCTATGGTTCATTATATTTTTTCGCAAGAAAAATTGATAAAAAGGCAATAAATATCATTCTTATACATATATCGTGGCCATAATGTGCAAAGTAATAAAATAGCAAAATATTTTTACAAAAAAAAAACAAGAATATCATAGACCTATTGGATTGATACTTTGTAAAAAACTTGAATTAAAAAAAAAATGTCTGAAGGCACCATGCTAATAATATTAACCTAAGTATTTTTTTAATAAGTTTATATTTTATATTGAAGCCTTTCCAGAGCCCCGTTATTATCAAAGCAATAAGGCAAACTTTAAAATTTGAATCATATCAATGCGTGGGCAATACAGGATAAAAAATTTTCCGGTACTTATAAGTAGCGACGGTCAACTAAGGGTTAAATTTGCTCTATTCAGACAAGTTGGAAATTTTCTGAACTCGTCCCCAAAGAAGAAAGCTTCATTATTTTCGGGGAGAATTTCCAAATTTGTAATTGTTTTATTTTCTTTTTAATCTAATGTATTGTAAGCCGTGCAAAAACAAAATACATGGAGTGTGACTTTGAAGGGAATGAAGACATGTGTTGCGGTATACTTATTGATAACACAAAGCTACCCAAAGTGTCACACTTCAAGTATCTTAGATCCATGTTGACAAGTGATGCTCAAGTAGATGAGGATGTACCAGTACAGCATGGTTGAAATGGAAATCTCTTTCTCGCATACTCTGCGATACAAGGATGCCTTTTGCCTATTAAAACAAAAGACAAAGTGTATATAACAATGGTAAAACCTACAATTTCAAACAGTGCCAAATGCAGGACAGAATCCAAAAAGCTTGAGTACCAGTTGCATACGACTGAAATGAAAATACTGCGCTGAGCAGGTGATGTAAGACAGATAGACAATGAGTCAAAGGGTTATTCAAAGAGGCATTGACAGCTGAAAACTGTAAGAAAGTATGTAGGATGAGATGGTATGGCTTAACATCCCAGACGGGTATTTCAGTCTTGACAATTTTGACTGTTGTCCATACGTTCGACGTGATCTCTGCAGGAGCGCCTTCTGCTACGTCCCCATCGTGCTTTGTCTTCGACACCGTAACTAATTGTCTCATTTCTGATGCTGTCTTCATTGCAGCCACTCTAAGACAACTTTTTGTTCTGTTTGAGTCGGCTCTTACTGCTATCCTATATGTTATAATGGGGCGGACACAAGTCTTGTATATTCGGAATTTGCTGGTGGTAAGCAAGTCTTTATTTCTCCATATAGTATTTTGTAAGCAACCAGCTACGGCTATGGCTTTATCGACCTGTGTTCGAACTTCGTTATACAGGTCGTTGCTGCTGGAAATCTCTACACCTAGGTATGTGTAGAGATTTCCAGAGATTATTGATATATTATTTTGCTGTTAAATAATATACGAATATAAAAAAAAAGTCTAAAGGTCGAATTTCTTCGGGATCTTCTTTTTTATTACAGTTTTTGTTTTTTTGCTTATTCTTTGTTTAATTTTTTTATTGTTTTTTTTATTGTAATTTTTTTTCTTGTATGTATGTATGTATTTTACTTCGTGGTTCATAAATCTATGTTTTTATTTTATGAGTATGTAAAAGCTCATTTAGGGCGTTTAAAATAGAAATAAATATCACATATTCAATAACATATTTGCCATTTTGTATGACTTTCTTTGAGTTTTGGATTTAGAATGGGAAATAAAAGTGTGTAAAAACAAATAGGAAATTATATATTACCAGAGTCGCCAGACAGTTAATTAATAATAATAATGAACACTTCCTTGCACCCTGCGCAAGTGGCGAGTTTATTGGTGTATGGCAATTTCTTCCAACTAACCAGTGTTTCCAGCCCAGAGAAGCAATATTTGCGTGAGAAATAAATTTCTCCTCTGCTGGGAATCGAACCCAGGACGCCCGCACAGAAACCGAACGGCTTACCAACAGTACTACAGCGGTCGGCTAATCAATAAATTGTAAAAATATTTGAAAAATGATAAAAACAATTATAAAATGTATGTAAAATAATTTGATACTTAAAACACTTGCGTTGAATATTATTCAAAAACTATTTCATTGTATCAGAAAAAATCAGAAATCCACAAAAAAATATTGAAATAAAGAATAAAGTGCTCATCAATAATTCATTATTATTCATATGTTGATTGTTTTGTGGCTCAGTAGCAACATATACGGTTTCAATGTCGTATGTCCCGACTTCAAAAGACGGTAGTGTCATTTTATTATCGTTGAAAATAAATTAAAATGAATGCCATCTTGATAGAGCATCCATCAGATTCAAATTTGTTGCTTCATTCTATGAAAAATCAGGATTGGTTCAAGACGCTTTAGTTTTGGGCGCCAACGTTGAGCATCAAATTAATATTTTGTTACATTGTATTTTTTGTAATTGTATAATTTTGTTTGCGAAGTTTATTAACAAATTTAAATTCGTTTCTTTTATAAAATTTTAATATAATTCCGTTAAATTTCTCAGCTTTGAATCGAACCTAAAATTTCAGTATAGAGAGCAATTATTTTAGCCTTGAAAGTTCACATAGTTTAATACCGTATACCTAACGAAATTTAGCATGCTTTTTTTAAAGTTTTTTTCTTAAAAACAAAAATCTAGTCAAGCATGAGCATTGAAAAACGTGTTACTGTCAAATATGTATATTTCAAACTATATTAACAAAGATTCTCATTTCAGTATTAAGTTTCTTTGTCGAATTGAAGAGTGGTTAGTGATTTTTATTTTTCTCTTTTGAATTGCTTTATTTCCTTAAAAGATTGATAATTTGGGCCCAATCGGTACTTCAAAAAGCTACGGTCCGGTAGCATATTTACCTTTCCTTGTTGATAAGAGGCAAGTACTGCCTCGAATTAGACTCTACTTTGTTGCGTTAATGCACTTAAAAACTCGTGTTGATCCTTGTTATGGTGTTACCCTTGTCTCCTTCGTAATTTACAATTTTAAAATTGTTCAAAATACCACCAAGTATGTCCTTTAACAGTTCTATATTACATAAAGACTTAAACAAAGTTACTGAATACCACCATAATATAATCTGTGAACAAAATACAAATGTGACAGTGACAGACGAAATGCGAGCGAAATGAAACAGCGCGCGAACTTCATGGCTATACATTCCATATTCAATGATTAATTGCCTTGAATTGAACACGTATTAGCAGGGACATTTTGCGTTGCTAAACCGTGTACATTTGGAGAACCCGTGCCTTATATTCAACACGAAATTTTAAGTGCATTAGCGCAACAAACTAGTGCCTAATTCGAGGCAGTACTTACCTCCTAATCAACGCGGTCCGGTACGGTATTATTTATGCAGTGTTATCATCAGAAAAAAAATCTTATAACTTAAGACTGCTTTATTGTACCTACACAACGCCCCTGGAATATAATAAATTTAAATAATTATCTACGGCATTCAACACTGAGAATGTTTGTGATAATATCTTTGTATATTTAAAAATCTTCAAATTGATGAAAAAATTTATTGCTTTATAAAAAAGTCGATAATATTATGGTAGAAGTATATCTGCCTACATACACTAAAAGCGCCACCTTTATAATAAATTATGAATTTATCGGTAGATGTCACACGAATAGACTATTGAAACTTTATAGGAATATAAAATTAAATAATGTTTTATTTATCAACATTACAATGTGTCATTGCACACTTATTTGAATTATATCTGCATTAAAACATAATTTTAAAAAATAAGAAAAACTTAGTGCATTAAATTTAGTAGGTAGATCAATGATTGTTGACTGAAAGAAAGCTAATATTAAAAATGTGCAAGATGTTTTCGGGAAATATCATAATTTTCATAATTCATACAAAAACAAAAGAAACATAATTTTTTGCTAAATTCAGTAATAAAACATGAATCTTCTTCTTTTCCTCAGCAATTGTCCCACATGATGGTAGGATCTACTTTCTGCGATGCCTCCACTTTTCTCGGTTGTGCGCATCTTCTCCGTTGCTTAACATATCCTTCCTCATCACTTCTTTCCATCTGCGTTTTGGTCTCCCTCTGGATCTTTTACCTGGATTTTTTTTATCTTCTACAAACATATCTGTACCATCTCAGCCTGTTTTCTTGGGGTTCTGGGATATATCGCGCAATCCAAGGCTTTCTCGTATAGGTATGAGTATTTCTTATTTTATCTAGCCTAGTCAACCGCACATCCATCTAAGCATTTTCATTTCCGTTGTGTACATAGATGGGACGAACGTGTACATAATATATAACCAGGTTTCTGATCCATATATCAGTAAGGGTCGTATCATTGATTTATAAATTAGACCCTTTATTTTCACTGGTATATTTTTGTCGCATGTAACAAAATTAATCTCGTGACTTTACGCCATTTCATCCATGCAGCGGAAATTCTATGATGGATGTTATAAATTATATCGGCTGTTTGGTGGATTATATTCCCAAGGTACTTATATTCATAGAATCTTTCTTTGTGCTGTCTGCCGATGGTTAATGGGCTCGAGTTATGGTTCGTCTCATTGCGCACAATGTTTTGTTTATGCTTAGATTCAATTAACCAACATAATGTTGGGTCTTTCATGCTGACATACCTGCCTCCATTTTTTCTAGACTTTAAGCGCAGATAGCAACATATTCAGCGTATACAAAGGTCCATTGAGTCATCTCGGTTGTAAGGGTGTCTAGTACAATACTAAACAGAAATGGGCTAAGTGCTGAGCCTTGGCGGACTCCTACAGTGACACCAATTGGTTCAGTAGCACCACCTACCACCGTTTTTAACGCTGATCTAGCATCCTGATACATGTCCCTATCTATTTCGGCGTTATAAAATATGTATAATGACAACAATTTGTATTAAAAATTTCTTTTGAAATAAATTTTTATGGCCTTAATAAATATATCAAAAAGATTTTTAATTTAACACAAAAATAAAGCGATGTCGGCTATCTCATTAAACATACAAAAAAAGGCTAGAGTAAAAATATCTATCTGATATTACCTGATTTCTTCTTCCTCTCCCTATCCTCTTTATTTTCCTATCATTGCTTTGAACTCTTATTGTGTCCAATTTTTTTAATCTTTTTCGTTTTAATCTTCTTCTGTTATGAGTATTATCTTTTTTTTATTTTTTTGTCGTGTAATACATAACTATATTACCATAGTTCACATTATATTGTATATTATCATTAATCCGCAATAAAATAAATGTTTTGTATATATAAATATAATAAAAATTTGAATGTTTATGCAAATTACAATCGTATCCATATAATAAGACAGAAACACACGTAAAAATCACTAAATAATTACCAAAAAAACTTTGGAGCAGCGGTAGGGAAATATAATTATTAATTTCTTCGAAACGAAAATAAACAATATGGTTCTAGAACATCCAAACCTATTGATTTGAACACAATGAGAGAGCACTGGGGTTGCTAGGCGCCTAACAATCTGATAATTGATTTAGTGATGGTACGCTGTGGACTAACCAGTTATTTCCAAGTTCACACATTAATCATGAATTTTCAACACGCCATGAATATTCAAACAGTAAATAAGTATTTGAAACGTATTTATTCATATGATCAGAATGTCTCACGGCTGTCAGACGGCCACAATTCGTCTTCCATTCCCATAACTTTAGGTTCGGAACTCGTCCGTGATTTATTGAGACGACGGTGCAGGTCCGGATCTAACCATAGGTTCAAATGATGTAGTTGAAACATTGGGTAAATTATGCAGCGTAGATTAAAAAATACTCGATACGATTCGAAGGTGACATATTTTTGTTTTCATTAGTTTCTCAACCGGTATCATGTGAAGAGTGCATAATATGAGTTTTGTAGTTATGTGTATAATGTGTATATGGTGCACTATGAAATTTTTCAAATCT
Organism: Molanna angustata; assembly: GCA_963576475.1. Taxonomy (NCBI): domain Eukaryota; kingdom Metazoa; phylum Arthropoda; class Insecta; order Trichoptera; family Molannidae; genus Molanna; species Molanna angustata. The sequence continues at coordinate 24,820,696 of OY754981.1, read as the reverse complement.
ATGACATCTATGGTTTTATATTTTCACTTACAAATAATAATATGCTTTGTTTTGTAGGTATATTTTATTGTAATCACAAATATCTCAATAGAAACGAAGTTGGAATGTTAAAAGAGAATCAAGAAATCAAGGCACCCACAGGGTTTCGACCTGTCATCAGCTGGTTTAAGTGATCACTTTATGGGCATACGCAACATTCGCCTTTTTATTGAGCTCCCTATCAATCTCATTTTTGGAGGTTATATAAATTTTATAAATTGTAGATAAAATTGTAGAAATTTTATAAATTTTATAAATTGTGTTTGAAAATAAGCTATTATTACCATACAAACTACAGACACAAAATTATGATGGATAGCCACGGGTGTGAACAAATCACTATATAGTTAGATATCTGTCAATTGGACAAGGAGAATAGAACAAACTAGCCAGTCATTTTCTACCTATGGATGTAGATTGAATCACCTTTCTTTGGTTGTCAGTGCGTTACCTTTTGGAGTGTCAGGTGTTTGTTTGTGGACTGACCAGCAGGTTTCAACTTTCAATCAAGCTTCCATCGTTGGGTAGACAGCACATCACTTTTAGTGGTGTGCAAATGCATGACCGAGAACAAGACGGGGTGGTTTTGGTCTTGATCTTGTACCCCCGCTATCGGTCTTGCATAATTAGTAGAGTCTTGGTCTCGGTCTTGGTATCGGTCTTGCAGATCTTGAATTTAACATTTTTTTAAATACAGTTATTACAATGAAATATGTCGAAAACATCAATTTTATGGTAATTGCATGCATTCAATTAAAATGCATAAATAAGTTTATAAGTAAATAATTAATTGCATGCATTCAAGTAAAATACATAAATAAGTTTATATATAGATAACACCGCCTAGGAAACCAGTATAGTGATGTTGATATATTTAATGCACACACTATATCAAAATAAATAAAAATATATTTCCTTATCATTGTTACTCTGTTTTTATTTTTAATTAAGATTGTATTTTTTAACAACTCTTTGTGTTTACTTTTTGAATTTGTTTGTGTTATTAATGTGTTAATACTTATTGTTGTTCTTGTTGTGCCAACTCTACATACCTACCAATCAATCTGTTTAAAGTAAATGTCCCATTATGGGTGTTCATGAGTGTAAAATAAATAAAATTATATTTTGCGAGACCGCAAGACTCTCGCATTAAAACTTGCAAGACTCTCTTGATCTTGCATCCCTGATCTTGTTCTTGCAGCGATTCACGCGGTCTTGTTCTTAGTCTTGCAAGTCTCGCTAGACCAAAACCAAGACTGCAAGACTTGCAAGACTTTTGCTCATCACTAATCATTTCCTTCCTGGATGCTTTTCCATAAACGTGAACCTTCTCATTAGCATATTAGTCGGTGTGTGGAATTAATTTCGTTCTAGTTAAAATGAATATACCAGTTTAATGTTGATAACGCAAGAAGATAGCTCGTACGATATTTTCAGATTGAAGACACTATTTTGCGACGATAGTCTAAACCTCAAAATAAATCAGCGCCTGGTGGTTGTGAGTCATGGAGCATAAGTGAAAGAGACCGTAAAAGATTGGAGGCCTTCGAAGTGGACCTACCAGCGAATACTTGGCATATCTTGGAGAAACAATATTCTAAATTACCAGGTTCGTAAAACACCATATAAAAAAGGCGTCTAAATTGGATAGGCCATGTGTTGCGATACGAGGATCTCCTACAAATCATCAGGAGGGAATGGTTGAGAGAACAACTGGCAGAGGGAGTCCCCGCCGGGAGTATCTACAGCAGGTGTGCGGGGACATGAAGTGTGCCTCCTACACATAGTTGAAGAGAGTCGCTAAGACCGAGTGGAGTGGTGGAAGAGATGCATCGCTTTGCTGCCAACCAATCCTCAAGATTGAAACTAAAGAAGAAGAAGGCAATTATTTTATACTTTGTAGGGTTTTTTTATTGTAGCTGTTTTTGGAGTCAGGGATTTTTTTATTATTGAATGAATTGGTGTTCGAACATTTGAATTTAGCGATTGAAACGGCACGCCACGAACTGCGCATTTAGATTGAAGAACTCCGAGGTAATTCTACGAATATTATTTACCTTTTTTCTGAACGAACGTTTTGTCTGGTCTTATATATTTATAAAGTTAAAAAGGAAAATATGTTGGAAAATAACGCATTTTGCAAATTACAAAAATAATCAATATGTGTCAATTAAGAGGAAACATAATGCTTAAATCTAGTAACTGAAAACATGATATTATATTGAAACCGCCTAACATACCTATGTACTATGAATTTACGTGTTAGTAAGGGTAACTATCGCGTGCGTTAAAAAGGGTGATTTAAATTATTGGAAACTCAAAATTTGTTGATTTTTAGCATTTTAAGAACTAATCTTACTTGAAGTGAAAAAAACTTTATCTGTCATTCAATTGGATTTTATGCACTCTTTTAGCATACACAAGATTTATTTCCCTTCGACAAAAAAGAGAAATAAATCTTTTGTATATTTTTTCTTAAAAAAATGCTTTAAAAATGGATATTTTAATATTGTATTTAGGCTGAATTTTGAAATTATGTGACGAAAATTCACTAGAGAAATGTTGAAAATCTTTATAGTATTTTTCCAAGGAACACACTGTTTAGCATATTAGAGGAATTTGATTAAAAATGGGGTGTTTAGGTTTATATGCCCCCTTTATATACATCTCCAGGTCGTTTATTTCATAATAAATTATTACACTAAACCAAATTAAACAAATCAATATGAATTATTTTCTATAACAGTAAGTCCTGTGTCAATCGATCTTTTCAATTGAAAATATTTTTTTAATGAACTAGCTTTGTACATATAAATATGACGGTGTGCCTTGTACGAAACGCGTCGATAATTTAAACAAACAAATTTCAATAAAACTAATAACAAGTATTTTTCGGTCAGTCGTTCATTCTTTCAATATGTCCGAACCACCTCAAGGCATGCACTTTCATTTAACATATAATATCCTTCTTTATCTTGCATTCTCTCCTTATGTCCTCATTTTTTATTCTATCAAATATCGTTCTATTACATACTCTTCTTAGTGATCTTATTTCTATAGAATTTATTCTACTTTCATGTGTCTTCTGCCAGGTCCATGTTTCATTGGCATACATCAAAGTAGGCACTACAATTGTATTATATACCTACTGCAATTTTTGCTACACAATGCAATTATTTTTTTTTAATACGTCTACATAAAAATATATTTAATTTGATTTATGGCAACATTCACTACAAAATAAATTAAAATTAAGAAATTCCACGCTAGATAGATTAAATATATCGATAAACTTATATTGGATGCAACATTTAAGAGGGTGACTGCTGCCAACGTACCTATTTTTTCAATTTGATATACCATCATTATTACTAAACGAATCATTTTGAAAAAAATAACCTAGTTAGTTTGGATATTAATAAAGAGAAATATACCTTAACTTTTTGATTATGTTCTGTATATATTCTTGTAGGAAAATAATAAGCATACCCCGATTTTAGACATTTATCTTGAATTTCTAAAAAAATATAAGGTATAGAGCAATATTTTTTTTTATAAATTAAAGAAGAACAAAATACCTGGAAAAATATGATATGACGTTGCATTAACGCATCAGGTTAAGTAAATAAACCAAAAAAACTTTTATTACGCAATGGCGCTGAATGGAAAATAAATGTTTTTTTAGGTTTATTTACTAAACCTGAAGCATTAATGCAACGTCACATCATATTTTTCTAGATATTTTTGTCTTTTTTTTAATAAAAAAAATATATTACTCTACGCCTTATTGTTTATTAAAAATATATGATAAACGTTGAAAATCGGGGTATGCCATTATTTTTCTACTAGAATTTATACAGAACATTATCAAAAAGTTAAGGTATATTTTTGTTTATTAATATCCAAACTATCTAAATTATTTTTTTCAAAACGATTTGATAATAAATAATGATGGTATATCAAATTGAAAAATAGGTACGTTGGCAGCAGTCCTCCCTTAAAGTATTTTTAAAATAGGAACAAAATAATTACAAGTTTGATTAAAAGCGTTGATTCGACGCCAAGAGTAGCGCATCTGAAGTGGTTTAACAAGAATTTATCTCATTTCTTGGGTAATTCCATGTGGTTGAGAGCTAATCTATACAAGAAATCCCTTGTTCTTGCTATACTCCTATTTCCACTATCACAATACAACAGGAACGATCTTCCACAACCGAATATCACGTTTAAAATGTATCAGTAAGAAGTAGACAACATGTTTTTATATTGTCAATAATGACGGTATTTATGGCGTATTAGAACTCCATTATAATAGGTTTTTTAATTAAATAAAAATTATTGTTTTTCTACTAGGCCCGTAATAAAGTCTTCTTTTTCATCGTGTAACAAGTCATTTGACTTGTTTGTGAAGGTGGACCTTACAATTATGACAATCATAATATTGTGGTGCATAATTTCGAAATATGTTTGAAAGTAGGTATTATGTAATGTGGGTGTTTGTATTTATACTATCTGGGAAGACTTGACATGATTTTTATTTATTTATTTACTAATTATCAAAAATTTTATTTGTATATATATATTTATCTCAAACGAATTAATAAAAAAAGCATGTAGGTACTTGGAATTCATTCGACGATCCAAACGGACGGGACAAGCGGAAATTTAAATAGGTACTATATTCACATTTGATGACAATATATAAGAACTTGGGGATTTTGGCTAACGCAAAACTCTTCATAATTCATTAAAAGTATAAAACCACTTTTCAACACCAATCTTGCTGAAATTTCTTTCCCAGTCGATATTCTGCTGAAATTATGTATACACGTTTGCTTTTGATGACAATTTATAAATATGAGTGGGTTGTGGCTAGTACTTAACTCATTCGAACACTTACATAAATATATTCAATTAAAGAATATACAAAAAAAATATGTCGGAAAAATATCCAAATTAGTAAAAGGTACTTAATAATTTTAAAAATGAATTGGATGTTGTATTTACCAGTTAGCATTGCTGTCCGTTCGTAAACATTTGTAATGAATGAGGAACGCCTGTCTACTGTACATATTTAGCCAGATTAAACATACACTGTATTTGTTTTTTATATACAGGAAATGAGAAACACATTGAGATGGTTTGGCCACTTGGGGAGAATGAATGAGGAACGCCTGACGAAGAAAATATACATTGCGGACAGGAATGGAATGAGAGGTCGGGGCCGCCCAAGGAAGGGCTGGCACGTCCATGTGAACGGTATTTTGAAAGAGAGAAATGTTAGAAGCGTGAACAACAGACGAACATGTATAAGACGATGTATGAATGTTGTTGAGGCGATGAATATATGTCAAGATAGAAGTTTGTGGCGTTCGGTTCTCTCTGCCTACCCCCTGAGGGACATAGCGTGATGGTATGTATGTATGTATGAGAAACAGATATATCAAAGAAATAAGTATTTTTGTTCGATCAACATATTTTTGCGATGAGTCATACCAAAATTTATTATGGATCGAGTTATACCTAGAATTTCTTGTGTATGCACATAGAATAATAATAAAACTATAGAATACTCATTCCCATACAATACCTCACTGAAAAAGTGAAGCCGTTTTATTGGCCGGCTCGTGTCAATATATGTATGACTCTGCTATAATTTAGCAAGTAATTTTGCTATCTATTCCCTAATTAATTTTGTAAGCAGATAAAACATTCCATTTTTGGAGAACATATCACGCAGACGGCCAAATGATTACTGAATGCTCGTAGCAAAATGTTGACCAAATTAGTCAACATAAAGCAGTCTCATTTACTGCAGACTAAAGAGTATTCTATACTATATAATTGTATGTGTATGCATAAAAACAACATTAATGGAATTTTGGCAAAAAAATCAAAATTCAATGTTTCTGAAGAAAAATATCAACAATATTATTATTGGATTGTTAAACTTTGGTATCTATTATATCAAAGCTGTGAGGCACCGGCTTAGAATAGTGCTTCCACTCTTTTCTATTATTGTTTTCGAGTGTCCCATAAGAGCCGGGTAATCGAAAATACAACAGGCAACAATAACATCTCACATAGTTCAGCAATGAGTTTCACCACCCATTCTGAATATAGTGCCTTTTTAGGTGAGACGAGACTGGTGTGTGGGTATACACAGATATGTTGTGCTCCCTTTTATAAGGCAATGCACACCCGCACACCTTTCGCTGGTTACCCCACATTGTGGGATATGCCGTGATGGTATGAATGAATGAATGAATACATTTTAAACCATTTCCAGAGTCCAATTTTCTGATTTTTTTATACACACTTGCTTCCAATAAAAGTATATAAAAATACTACACTCTTAACTTACTATGCTATATTCAATCTTATTCCAAACCACTTCCCATTACATTACTTGAGACTGAAGGGTTCAGGAAGGACTGAAGGGATGGAGGGGACTAATTTCTTAAAAAGCTAACTTATGTATGTTAATTTTTATTTATTGTATTGAATATTTTTTACTCATTCTGAATTTATCATAACAAATAAACAGGTCAATATTACGAAAACACGTGGACTCTTCATAAGCGCCTTCTGCTACGTTCCCATCTTGAAATGTCGCCTACATCGCATATACATAGAACTGATCGTCTTATTTCTATATTATAACTACATATTGTATGATGTGGCAATTATTTTGGCAAAAGGAAAACATTCATTATTTTCATTTATAATTTGCAACTTGCTGTATGTTTTCTCCATAAATGAAATATATAAATAAATAAGTTTCTGATGCGGTCCCTGAGGGTTCTTTCTGCAAGGAAGCCTAGAATCTTTATTGCAACCACTCAGCCACACTTCAAGACATATTTTTGTGTTGTTCTGTTAAAATCGGCTCTTCCTTCTATCTAATATGTCATTATGGGGCGGACAAACTTCCAAACATCAGCTATACTTCACCGTTTAATATATTCACAATTGTTAAATATTATTTGTGTACCTATAGTAAATGTATAAGAAAAAAAATTCTATGTTTACCAGATCATTTATTAACTTATTTATTTATTTGTTTATTTATTTGTTTGTTTATTTATTGATTGATTGATTGACTGATTTATTTATTTATTTATTTATTTATTTCAATATTGATTTATTTATTATTTATTATTTATTATTTATTATTTATTTATTTATTTATTTATTTATTTATTTATTTATTTATTTATTTATTTATTTATTTATTTATTTATTTATTTATTTATTTATTTATTTATTTATTTATTTATTTATTTATTTATTTATTTATTTATTTATTTATTTATTTATTTATTTATTTATTTATTTATTTATTTATTTATTTATTTATTTATTTATTTATTTATTTATTTATTATTTATTTATTTATTTATTTAAATACTTATTTATTTATTCATCTTTCTTTACATAATATACACAAATATATTGTACACTGGCGGGCTTATTGCCATTAGGCAATTTCTTCCAACCGACCAGATTACAAAATATGACAAAATTGTTTATGTACAACAACAAAAGAATAATAGCAAAAAAACGAAGATCATATAAATAAAACACTAAGATACTTACAATTAAAACGAAAAAAAAATAAAAGTATAGTTAGTTTTTTTACTACATGTACATTATTTTGTATACAATGGCGGTTTTATTGCCATAAGGCAATAACATACAACTAACCAAAGCAACCTGAGCCCATACATAGTGAAGTAGTATGTAGGTACATTAAATTTATACAAAAAATAAACAAAAAGACATTATACGTAAAATCACAGCAACAACGAAAGGAGGGAGAAAGAGGTTGAGGAACGTGAGAGACGATGGCGAAGAATTGTAATTTAAAAGTTATTAGACAGGTAATTTTAAAAAAAACATGTTTTGTAATTTTCACGAAATGAATCATCTCTAAATTTAATTTGTCTTGAAATATTTTATTAGATATTAATAAAAAAATCATATCTGAAAGTAATTTTATTAAAAAAAAACATTAATAATAAAGTATCTTGACCGCATGTTGTTGACTACTGGTTCACTTGTTAATGATAGGATTTCAGAGTTAAGCTCGTAAAAGCGTTAAATGTTTTTGAATTACTTTATATCTGATGTTTGCTTTCCATTTGTTTTTAAAAATGTACGAAATCAGTTTCAATTATTTTCACATTCACTGAATTCAGTGCAACTCACTGTTTATACATTCAAAATAGCGCGGTGTTCAATAACGAAAACATTTAAGGACAAAAAACACAAGAGAATCTTTGAAAACATTGTTTTGGTTAAAATAAAAGTTTGGTTAATTTTGGTAAATATCAAGCAAGAGTAACATTTTGATGACAACGTATTATTATTATTATTTGAAATTGATATAAAATTGAAATATTACCTTTACCTGTTAAGAAAATCTCTCAATTCTAGAAGACGAACGTATCCTAGAAAGAATATATTAATATGAGGTAATTGCTTCACACGAAGGTTTTGTGTCAATATTTTTAACAGCTACGAACGTTTTCTTCATGGCCATGAAGAGAGCAATCTTCGAATTGTTTAATCGTATCCAATTCCAATTTTAAATGTCAACCAGATAAGAATGCAAAAATTAGTTCCGCCTTCGGCACAGGAACTATGTAGCATCAACAATGATGGTAATTTCACACAGAGGAAAATAAATCAATAGACAATGCGACTACCCATTTCAACCAGAAATCTGTACAATGAAAAAATAAATAAGGCGCCTTAATCCGGAAAATAAACTGAGAAGCGAATATTATCTATGACAACGATATGATAATGGTAGAATTTGTGGGGATTTTGAACAATTTTATAAGATGCACAAGTGTGACAATGAAGTACTATAGCCACTATAGGCATTATGGCATTTATGTATAACATTCTATTCTATCCTATTCTTACGACACTATCTATCTCTGTCCATAACACATTTTTTTCATCTCGTCGTTATTGCGTCGTCTAACTTTGTATTTTCAAAAAAAAAAACTATCCCTACACATCTGAACCCGATTTCCTCTCCTTGTTTTTTCCCAATCTTTTTTAGGCTAATGATTTTTTTTTCATATTTATCCTAGCGTGATTTATATATTTATTTATTTATTTATTTTTTCTTTCATTTATTTATTTATTAATATTTATTTATTTATCTATTTATTTATTTATTTATCTATTTATTTATTTATTTATTTTTTTTTTTTATTTTTTTTTTTATTTTTTATTTTTTTTTTTATTTATTTATTTATATATTTATATCATCTCGACACTTATACAATAATTTATAAATACTATTCCAACCTCACTAGGATTACGCTTGTTTCGAGGTTGGAGATGTACAATATTATATTTATACATTACATCTATATCCATGCACCCACCACACAATATACAATATTTACTATACGCAGTTGGGTACCTACCTTAAATCATTATTGTTGTGGAATAATTTTAATCCACAGCAAAAAAAAGGCACACCCAACTAGTACAATTAATGCAAGGTACATGGATATAAATGCCAGGGTGACAAATTATTTGTTTTGTTTTTCGCTTTTAATCTTTTGTTGATGTACATAAATAATATTGTCATACTTGTTATCTGGTTGGTTTGAAGAAATTGCTTAGTGGCAATCAGCCTGCCAGTGTGCATTATATTTGTTTTTATTATGTCCAAAAGATAAATAAATAAATAAATGTTCTATTTATAAAGTCGCCATTGCGCACTCGCTTTACAAAAAGCCGATAAAATAAACATTCATTATATACTGTGAATTTTTATTATTTAGAAAAAGATAAAAGAATAATGGATATTTTACTCCGTAGATACCATTATCTATAATGAAAAATAAACACAACAAAAACAATTTTCAAGATAAATATAAGCATTATTTATTGTTATAACAATTATTTCCTTATCTATTAGAATGGATAGGTAAAGTACCGCTATAAAATATACTTTTACAAAGAAATATACACAAAACTGAAGCGTTTTAAATTTGAGTAGGTAAACACATACCTATATTCCTCGTGAGGTAGGAAGAATGAACCTAACGTCACACTTTTATATTTTGACACGCATATCACGCCTCATAAACATGTATTTATTGAGTTCATGTGCAATAATGTGTACAATGAAGGGTTTATTGCCATAAGGCAATTTCTTCCATCCAACCAAAGCAACGTGAGGCTATAAATAATACCTACATTTAAATTTGTTTGCTTGATTTGTTTCAATTGCTAGTATTTTCTTTTTTAATTTCTAAATATGTGTTTTGTTATGTTTGAATAGTCTATATTACTCATTTTTCAATTTATTTTCATGTACCTATTTTCTTTTGTTTTATTTGAATATGTATTTAGATATGTTTACTCATTTGTATATTTCTCATTTTCATATTTTCATTATTTAATGTTTATTTGATTTTTTATTCATGTTGATTTGATTTAATTACTCTATTGTTGACTTTGTTTAATTGCTTTGTTTTGATATTTTTTGTTTTTATAAGTGATTTCCCTCATCAAGCACAAGATTGTAATCTTTTTGATGAGGCACTGCAAAGAAAAATTTGTAAAAATATTATTACCTGTGAATTATATCTTTATTTGTTATTGTAAAATTATTATGTAAAATAAATAAAATAAATAAAAAATAAATAAATAATTATAACAGAAACAGAAAGAAAAAACTAAGTTTAGTTTGTCGATCGACAATTCTTGATAGAACTCCATTGTACGTTGATATGTTATAAAAAATATAAAAATACTTGGTAATTGTTCTATTGTGTTTATTTGATTATTGACGCGTTTCGTACAAAGCACATCGTCAGAATAATGATATTTTTTAATATTATTCTGACGATGTGCTTTGTACGAAACGCGTCAATAATCAAATAAACACAATAGAACAATTACCAAGTATTTTTATATTTTTTATAACATATCAAAGAAAGAAAAAAAATTATATTATTAATATCTTAGTGGACATAGGCCCGATATTACAATTGGCCCTCAACTCATTGAGTTTGTTAAACTCAAGATTAATGATAAGGGGAGATTGAATCCATTTCCGTATTACAGTGGAAAATGACATGTCAGTTACTAAATCTTCAATTATAGACATATTTTACTTTTTCTGTGTTTATTATCTGTCGAATTTTAAATAATCTCAAATAATACGAACTACAAAACGGGACGCTACGACTTGAAATACTATTGTTTTAGTATCCAACATGGTAAATTTATTTTTTTCACCAAAATAATGCTTTTAAATGCCCATGTTCGTTTCAATATGGCTGTCAGTTTGTTTTGTTGTGTGGCGCCACCGTCGATACAACTAACGCCTCTAGTGATAGAACACTGCAACTACACTCGTTGCCTAGCAACGAGTCGAGAGATGACAGTTGACTCACCGTTAAGTACTTAATCCGCCAGAAACGTTGAGTTAAATATTTGTCGTTTTAGTGACGTATTTGAGGGAAGATTAGGCCTAAACGGACACTGTAATACGTTATATTTTTGTAAAACGTGAGTTTAGCTCTTAAACTGAGACAGTAATACCGGCCCATAGTCTATCCTAGTGACCTCGTTTTCAATCTTCAGAATTGATCGCCAACACAATAGGAAGCGGTTCGGGTACCTACTTTAACTGTATTCCCTTCAGGAGTCAAGAATCAATTCTGGACCAAACGGAGTTGAGCCCTTGGTGCGGTCTTTCCTACTTTAAACCTCAGGGGCCTTAGTCCACAAATATTTAATAGTGACCTTATTTATTATCCTCTCACACCTTTTCTTATTACAATTTTCCTCTTAGCAATCTCATTTTGACTGTATTTATTCTTCTCACTTGAATACCTTTATGTATCCAAGTATACGTAGGTACAAAACTGCAAAAATTGAAATGAATATACACATTGAGCGGATAATAGTCAAAGTAGCATAAATAATAAAGGTAACGGTTGAATTAGTTAATTTATGTTTCATAAATGAAGTATGATTTTAGTATGAATAAGTGGATATTCTGGGGTATTATTATAGAGTGTAAATAATTCTTAAACAACAACTCTTCAATCTAACAAAACTATATGATACAAAGCTTACCTAACTAATACCATTGTGTTTGTTTGCATATAATGATTCCTAGATCATTCAATTATACGGTAAATAATAGTGGTATGTTGAACGAATTTGCGATATATGTGAACCTAAACGTTGCATTTGGAAATCAAGTTTCTCAAATATTTAAACATCGCATTTTGTAATCAAACTTCTCTAATATGTTAAACAGTGTGTTTCTAAAAAAATATATTTCATCATTACTCTAGGGAGGCAAGTCTGATCTGACCGGCGAAATCAAAACCCTAGTGATTACCCATATCATGGATGTAATTATTACATGGAGTTCTATAATATCTATAGATGTCATAGAATTCCATATAATAATTATATCCATGATATGGGTAATCACTGGGGTTTTGATTTCTCCGGTCGGACCAGACTTACCCCCCAGTACTTCCTTTACTTTTTGTGTGGCTACGGATTTTCCTGCACCTTTGGCTGCGTCATCGAGTATTTTCCTTCTACACTCTTGGCTCCGGTTCGGTCAGCCACTTCACAGCATGATATAATATATATTCTAGTGAATAAGTATTACACAATTTTAGAATTCGGCATTCTAATTCTTACCAAAAGTATCTTAGGATTGGTCTGTAACAGCTATGGCTGCCTCTTTTCTACTCCATTCCGCCCTGTCTTCTGTCAGCCTCTTCATCTCCATGTAGCTATTACAGCATATGTCGTCGATCATCTGGTCCTCTCTTATTCGGGCCTAGGTTGCGGCTCTAAGGACCTAGGCAGTAAAGGGGTGGGTGGGCGGCCGACGCTGTTGTGCCTCCTTCAATTCTGTACTTAGAGAAGAGCAGGGCGAACGCCTTTAGTCTCGCTCGGCAGCGACTCGTCAACTGTGGCGAATGTTGTGTGAGGTTCGGGCACACCGCCGGTGCAGACGTTGGGTCAGACCATCTGTGTTGACACTGTGACGTCAAATATGATAGATGATGCGCCGGTGCCCCCGGTGTTAGCCCGCGGAACCTTCGGACGCGAACACGAGTATCGAGGGGTGGGGACAAGCCCCTCCAACTCTGTCGGTTGCCCCAGGGGCTTGCCCCCTCAGCCGATCGGAGCGGTGGCCCCACGTTTGAGGTTGGACTCTCGGGGGTAGTGGTTGAACTCGCGGATAGGAGGATATTGTGTTGTCTGACGTTGCGGCTGCGTCGGGGATGAACAGGACCAAAGAGTCCTTTAGCGTCCTCCGGCGTGAAAGTAGTTCGCGAACTCCATCATAATCCTCTCTTATTTCATTCCACTATAAGTGGTAGTGGTATGAAATATGCATGATAGTAGTTTCTTATTTCGTCCGACGAGCAGCCGCTTCGGGGACGAAAGGAACTAATTAATTCTATAACGATCCCTATGGAGTGGGGTAGGAGACTGCGTAATTCCTTACTGGTTCATGTAGTTGTTTCTTGGTCGGCCTCTATGAATTCGGCATTAATTCCCCTAAAAAAATCTATGTTAAAGCCCATTTAGGGTGCATAAAATAAAATAAATCAATATTTTATAAATTAATCCATAAATGCACCTACTTCGTAAAGAGAAAATCTTTTTTATTCTTAAAGAGTGCACAAGTCAAATTGAATGTTCGAGATAGCTTATTTTATTTCAAGTCAGGTTTGTTCTTAAAATACTTACAAAAAGTCAACAATTCTTGCATTTCCTATGATTTCAGTCGGATGTAAATCATTTTTTACGCATGTGGTGGTGTGATACCCTTACTAACACGGAACTTCATGGTGTATTTTGTGGTTTTAATATGTCGTATTTTCAATTACTAAATAACAATATACCCCTCTTATAATTGTGTGTATTGTGTACAGTTTCGATATTTCATTTATCAAACGTCGAAGTTCAACGGCATATATTATTTTAAATCAATTAATCCAACTGTCGATTCGTTCATGAGAATTAAATTCTCTGAATGAATCGACATTATTAAGCCGAGATGCGTGTACGAAGGAAATTTTTTTATGGTGTAGTGGATTTTTTGCATGCTAATAACACCAACTAGAGGCCTCGCAGCATATATGTTCCCATACATGGATTTACCATTTTATGTGAGTTTTGTGTGTCTGTGTGTGTGTCTGTCTGTCCCCCCTTATAACTTTTGATCCGCTCAATTTACAGATCCCAAAATTTCAAAATATATACAAATTTATAGGCCTACAAAACTTTTATACTCAGAATGGTGAATTTTTGTTTAAGTCAGGGGTTATCAACTTTTGAATTTTTGGTTTATTTTTCCATGTATCTCAGAAATCATAAAAGCTAGAACGCTGAAAATTGGTAAAACATAGACAAATACAAAATCTCAAATTAGTTTTTTTTTTAAATTCCAGGGTTTTTCAAACATTTTTTATTAAGAAAAATATTTTTTTATGATAAATTTATGAGTTTAACTGTCTATATTTCCAATTTTTTTAAAAATATCGAAAAAAGCCGAAATACCCCGACTAGAAAAATTTATTTTCTATAAAAAATATTAACGTTGTATTAGCACATCTCAATTTTTTTTAACAATTTTTATAAAAATTGAATTTAGTGACGATATTGCTTCATACCATTTGTATGGCAGTAGCCTACACACAATATCTAAGACTTTATAGTTTGATACTAATCTCCAAACATACATACTTACATACCATCATGCTGTTTTCATATTCTGGGTAGGATCAAAGGACTGACCTTCATACTATCCTATCTTGACATACATACCTAGGTACATGTGTTGTATAGAAAACCAAATATTTTAAAATATTAAATAATTTGTATTTATGGGTTTATAGTTTGGTACTTATTCTTCAACTATACCTACATACTATCGCTATCGACAGTTGGATCTCATGTGTTACATGCAACTAGTTCAGAACTAAATCCTGAACTTTATTATTTAAACAAATCATTATTTTGTCCAAATACCTACCTACCACACGTGGGAAAGAATCACATCATCTTAATTTATTCAATTATTCATTCATTCATACCATCACGGCATATCACACAACGTAGGCTAACTAGCAATACGTGTGAATTACCTTATAAAAGGAAGCACGACACGTGCGTGTATTCCCACACACTAGTCTCGTCTCACCTAAAAATGGACTACACTTAATAGGTGGCGAAACTGATTGCTGAATTATTTGAGATGTTATTTTACCTTTTAGATATATATTTAGATTACCCGGCTATTACACGAATGATAATAGAATAGAGTGGAAGCACTATTACTAGTCGGTGCCCAACAACAAATTGATTGTTTCATTTATCTTTATATAATTCTTCTGTATGAGTGTATGTCACTGAACTCCTCCTAAACGGCTAGACCGATTTTGATGATTTTTTTTGTATGTGATTGAATGGGTTCTTATATTCACAATTCGTATCAAAAATTGAAAAATTACATAAAAAACATGTCAAAAATGTACCACTGGTATTATGCAAACAGTATAACTTTTGACAAATTCAATAAAATGCGAAACAGGAGTTTCAATAATATCTTTATATATAATTATTTTGTACGTGTGTATGTCACTGAACTCCTTAACAGCTTGACCAATTTTGATGGAATAGCAAGCAAGCCTACGTTCGGGCTTGCTTTCTATTTAAAAGGTAAATATTATACATTAGCGGATCTGTCGGATCCGACAGATCCGCTAGTGTAACCTTTATGTCCTGAGTAAGATTCTCAAAAAAAGGAGAAAAAGGTACTTGTTTTTCAGGGTTAGTATCTCTGATTAGTTGAAAAAAAAATGCCATTGGGCAATCAGCTCTCCACTTGTACTTATTTAACAAATCGGCAAACGTGTCGAATTTTAACACAAAGTGTTTCCAATGTGAATTTGATCTAAAATTTGGCTTAGGCATCGACAAAATCGACATGACAAAATATTAAACTGACCGACAAAATACCTCAACGATTTGCGACAGAATCTTTCTAGCGTGAGATTTCTCCATTTATTGGTCGGCCAATTGGTCGCCACTAACCATGTATGTATCTATTTATCGCGGTTACGTTTTATTATTGGTTGAGGTCCCAGTTGTAATGTTTTGATATTATAATTTCTACAGCTAGTGCGCATGCTCCGGTTAAAGCCAACACCTACATATCTCGAGCGTGGGAACTGACCATTTTTACTTCGACCAGCGTTATATTCCCTCCACAACTAACAGTTGCATGTTGTATTATGTTATATAGAGACTGACATACCACTACTCTCTTGTTGCAAATACCATTTTCTAATAGATATGTTTTGTAGTAAAGGTTAAGTTGGTAATCGTTACCGGCACCACATAGAGAAAACAAAGAAACATTCCTTCCGTCTGGGATGCGTATTGTCAAACCACCCAAATCGTTTTTGCGGCGTAAAATAATTTTCATTATTTGAATTTGAAATGTGTCAATTACAAAACAAAAACGAGAAGATTAAATAATACGAAAAGAGTATGTATGTTTGATGGCAACATAAATACATATTTATTTTTACGCCATGTTTCTTTTCTTACGTTAGACAAAGAGGACCGAGCGTCTCACTCTTTTGCTCTAACAAAAATTCTTGTCGTCTCATCCACGTTTCATTAAAAAAGCTACAATATAGTATAAGTATAGTTTATCTATCTGTTATTCTCCACCACCAACCGTTCTGTTTATGGGGACTAATAACGGCCCATGCAAAACTCTTAAAGAACACATTATTAACATGTGTTGTTCCGGACACTCGGAAAACTCAAAGCTTGCAGATACAACATTTAAAGTTTATCTACCTACCAATACAATTATTCCGGACTTCCTGAATAACATGTGTTATACCGTAAGTTTGGAAAACTCTTAAAAACCTTGCAAATACATCACTTAAAGTTAATCTACCAATAAATCAGGTGGCTGGTGGCAGAGCGGTTAGCGCGCTAGATTGGTAATTCAATGGTCGCGAGTTCGAATCCTGCCACGACCGATTTCGTTCACCTATAGCACATGCATTTTTGCTTAATTTAGGGAATGAGGATGTTTATGTACTTGTTTCAAGGACATATTCATTCTTTAAAAAAATATTGATTGAATTCCACATAATAAGTTTTGTACTTAAAAAATAATACTCCTTGTTTATATTTTTTTTATCTATTATGTTGATTATGGACGCATTTGTCACATCGTCAAAATAATCGAATCAAATGAATCCATATCTTATCAAATAAAAGGTTTCATTTATAGTAATTAAAATACCACAGTTTTAATCCACAATGAGTTTTATTTTTTTTTTAATTTTGCCTCTGACGATGCTGGCGGAGTCCAGTGAGAGCGCTTAGGCATTAAAAATAAAACACATTGTGGATTAAAACTGTGTTATTTTAATTATTATAAATAAAACATTTTATTTTATAATCATGAACTTACACTGTGTTAACGAAAAAACTTTATAAGTATTATTGTATATCTTACCATTCACATGGCGCAATGGGATACTAAATAAATCATTTTATTTTATAATCATGAACTTACACTGCGTTAACGAAAAAACTTTAAAAGTATTATTGTATATCTTATCATTCACATGGCGCAATGGGATACTAAATAAAACATTTTATTTTATAATCATGAACTTACACTGTGTTAACGAAAAAACTTTAAAAGTATTATTGTATATCTTATCATTCACATGGCGCAATGGGATACTAAATTAAACATTTTATTTTATAATCATGAACTTACACTGTGTTAACGAAAAAACTTTATAAGTAATATTGTATATCTTACCATTCACATGGCGCAGTGGGATACTAAATTAAACATTTTATTTTATAATCATGAACTTACACTGTGTTAACGAAAAAACTTTAAAAGTATTATTGTTTATCTTATCATTCACATGGCGCAATGGGATACTAAATTAAACATTTTATTTTATAATCATGAACTTACACTGTGTTAACGAAAAAACTTTATAAGTATTATTGTATATCTTATCATTCACACGACGCATTGGGATATTACAAATCTCCGTGTAGTAATAAGAGGCTTTATAAATACGCGTTTCGATTAAACTTCCTTTGGGAATTATGGCCAGTATTTTAAATCACATCGACGTTAGTCGTTATATTGTGCCTACCTATTTGAGAAGTCTGAATTCAATTTGGGAGAGTTGATTTAAATTTACTTTACAAAACGGATTATTCTCTCTATAATGGTAGGCGCTTACAAAACGATGGTATACAAGTATTATAATATTGAAATAATGCCATATAATTTAAGAAACAATGTAACGGACAATGCAAAGGATACTGAGTTCAACTGAATAGAAGTTTATTATTCGAATTAAAATATTAGATTTTAAAAAGAAAAAAAAAATTATTTGAGTTAAACACATGTAAGGGAGAAATATTTTCGAATATATTTTTTAATTGAGATATACGCAAGCATTCTATTTTTTTTCCCTGTTGGGAGTCAAATAATATTTTTATTGACAATAACATCTCAATAGAGACGAAGTTGGGATATCATAGAAGAACCAGGAACTCAGGCACCTACAGGGCTTACGACCTGTCATCGGCTGGCTTACGTGATCACTTTCACTAAGTATGCCTTTATTGAGTTCCCTTATCAATGTAATTTTTGAAAGTTCTATATATTTGAATAATGTATAAACATTTCACCTGAATAATACGAAATTATACTATTGCCATCTATGAGGTAACGAAGAAACCATTTTTTGTAACGCCATCTATTGAGAAATTAATTTATTTGTAAACAATGAAAGCAACAGTCCTTATAAATGAGGTGACGGTGTCTCGCGCAGATGTCACCCCTGAACTGCGCCAGAAATATTATTTCATTTTTGGCTTGTTTACCTACTTGTACCGATGTCTTTTGACTCCCGTAAACCAGCCGGTGATAGGTCGTAAGCCCTGTAGGTGCCTGAGTTCCTGGTTCTTCTATGATATCCCAACTTCGTCTCTATTGAGATGTTATTGTTAATAAAAAAAGAGAAATATTTTTTTAAATTTTTTATTGCTTTTCAGACAAAGTTGTATATTATAGAGACATGAAATGATATTAATAATTTGGTAGGTAGTTACTCTGTTAATTTCAATTATCTCCAATCTGTATAATTTCTTCCCTTTTCTTTATTTATGAATTATTTATTTATTTATTTGCTTCTCGGGCAACTAACAGGTACTATGTCAAATATTAATTTAACACGCACCCAATAACAAGTTGCCACATTCTGGAGACTTACGATATTAATCGTCTCACAGATCCAGACTGAAAACACAATTAAAAACTGTGTCTCCACCGGGAATCGAACCCGGGACCTTTGGATCAGCAGTCAGATACCCAACCAACTGAGCCACGAAGGCCGACAAATTACTTCCACATCTTTGTAATTGAATGGATATCCAGTTAATCTGGAATGGTAAGCCATGTTTGAATTTATGGAAAAGCTTTTAATAGCGTTGATGTGTTCTTTTAAACTCTTGTTTTGACTTTTCTGCCACTGTGT
Source organism: Molanna angustata (assembly GCA_963576475.1). NCBI lineage: Eukaryota > Metazoa > Arthropoda > Insecta > Trichoptera > Molannidae > Molanna > Molanna angustata. The sequence goes on along the minus strand of OY754981.1, from coordinate 24,801,026 downwards.
CCGATGTATTGGTTGTTACAATTATGGCAATTGATTTTATAAATGCCACTATTCTTCAAAGTACTTATTTTTGTTTTATTATTCATTATGTATTTTATGATACTTATTGTCTGTATAAAATGCAGGTCTAATTTTCTTCTATTTAAATCTGAAGTTAGTTTTAATGCATATGAAATACTACTCCATGGTTTGTCTTTTTGATATTAAAATAAAAATAAAAAAATAAGAAACACTTCCTTGCACCCTGCGAAAGTGGCGAGTTTATTGCCAAATGGCAATTTCTTCCGAATAACCAGTGTTTCCGGCCCAGAGAAGCAATATTTGAGAGGGAAATGAATTTAAATAAATTTATCCTCTACTGGGAATCGAACCCAGGACGTCCACACAGAAGCCAAACGGCTTACCAACTTTTATTTTAATACATCGGATAGAGTGGCAGAAAAATCAAAACAAGAGTAAAAGAACACATCAACGCTATTAAAAACTTTTCCATGAGTACCAAAAAATCAAATCCTTAACATACAATACACGGTAGTGAATTCTCCCTTTCTAAAATTTATTATTAGCCCCACCTACTGTCACCAACACCCCCACCCCCACCCCCAACCCCACCCCCTCCCATTACCTTCACCTCTTCCACAGTAGTTCAGTAGATTGTATTTAGTTTTAAAGTTAGTAATAAAAGGTTACTGATGATGAGCGCAAGCTCGAAAGCGCTTTATTTCATTCGCAAGTTGTAAAGTAGAAGTATTACAAAGTTTGTTATATTTTTATTTTTTTTTAAATGAACTTCTACAGAGTCGCTCACGCAAAGTTTGAAGAATTTTTAAAAATATTTCTATACAACATAAGGAAATAATCCCAGTTGATATATTTACTGATTGAACACATTAAAATAAACAGTTAGTTTTGTATATAACATGAAAACAAATTGGTAATATAAATACAATGAGAACATGATATTTTCAAAATAAAATAATAATGTCTGTCTAAAGAAAACAACTATCTATTTATGTTTAATTTTAAAAAATCCCTCAGGCAACGATTATGTATAATGCAGTGATGACAAATCTTTTTCTATAATAATATAATATTACAATCATTTTGTTATATAATTGTAAGCGCCCTTGAGGTGAGATTATCACAAAAATGGCGCTATACAATCCATTTTATTTTATAGTAACTACCATGAATAAATCACACAATTTCCTACTGATAAATAACTGAGCGCCACATATCTCTAACCGTACGAACACAGATGGGTCGATGGCAGAGCGGTTAGCGTGCTGGGTTAGTAATCCATTGCTCGAATCCTGCCTCGACCGATTTCGTTCACCTATTGCACAAGCATTCATGCTTATTTAAGAGATCGTAGGAAGATGTATAGTACTTGTTTTACAAGGACATATTAATTTTTTGTAAAAAAAAATAAAAAAAATAATTACCAATTAAAAAAAAATCTAAATTTTAGTTTCTCTGAACTGAGAATAAAATACAGATACAAAAAACAGGATTCTGGTTGAAAAATCGAAAATAACTATTTTGTGACTTTTTGTAATTCAGGTTTTTCAACTAAGTACTTTATTTCTCAGTTTACCATAATATATATGTAATTTTTAATTTCGTGTCTTTTATTAAATCCTAAAAATATATTTTCTTGTTGTACAAACATGTTGTTGGTATGTATCAAGAAATGGTTTCCATTTACGATAAGTTCCCATTATCCTAATGTTAATACTTGTTATTCGATTTCTCATAACATATTTACCCAAGTATTATTAGAATATTAGTCTACATATATTATGTATATACGGGTCTTAAATATAGGTAGTATTAAATGCAAATGGCTTAATAATGGTTTTTGTCTTTACGACTGCAATAATATACCTACAGGAAAACTAATATTATAGTTATCTGACACAGATATTAAATAATATTATGTGAATTATATACCTCTCGGTGAATTATGCATCGTTAACTTTTGGTACTCGGGAGAGTATTTGCCCAGATTAACAAATGAACACACTGTTGAAAATATTTAGATTTTTTAATTATATTATGTAGGAGAATACTTTATGGATTATAAAACAAATAAGAAGGAATATGAGTGAAATTTTCAAATGATTGGAACTATTTGAATGCATCATTAGAATAAAAACTAGCCTGATCTATGCGACACTTATCTCACCCTTCCTCATTGCGAATCGTAGGGCTTAAATATTTATTTATACGCTGTCATACTTATTAAGTTTGAAAAATTAAATAACAAACATTGAAAATGAAGAAAGCTGATTAAAATGGAAGTGTGGTATATGGAGTTACCGTATACACATAGATAAACATAGGTATGTATATTGTAAATTCCCGAAGAGACAGTATTATCTCTTCACGAAACGAACAGTCTGAAGTCAGTCTAATATTGGTACCCATAGAATATACATGCTGTCAGTGCTCGCATTACTATATAGATATTATTTACTTGAAATATATATATGTAGAAATACTGAAATATGCTTATTTATACTTGAATTATAACTAAAGATCAATGTGCCTAAATTGAATACACCACAGGAAGAAAAAAATTCTATAAAAATACTGCATTCAAACACGAAGTATGGAGGAAAGATTGATCGTTTAAAAATTATTTGACTATTGATATATATTAAACTATTACATATGTAATATTCAGTTGACGTTTCATTTTACTCATTTATATTCTTTTTTTTTTACTCCTCACTAACCCAAGGGGATATAGTGGGGAGTTATGTTTCGCAATTTTTAAGGGTATTTTTTTCAATGCAGATTATCAACTAGTATCATGCTGAGATTGTAATCTGAAAGTTTCATCACAATGTATCTGTGTGTGTGTGTGTGCTATGTGCTGTGTGTTGTGTACCTACCATGTACGGTGTGTTTATTTTACTTTATCGATTATAGACTAGTACCTACTCATTCGATTATTTTCAAATTTTGTAAATATGTATTCTAATACTCGTTTAGATTCCAATAGATTTTGAAGGATATCTGAATAGTGCTTTTCATTTTTTTTAACTGTCAAATATTTCAAAGTGACCCCAAGATCAGGAAACTTAAAATTTGAACTTTTTATTTTTAAATTGGTAAAATAGCACATCACTTTCATTAAATGGCATTGAAGAGTTTTCATAATAAAATATTTGAATAAAAAATAATTTAACAAACTCATTTTATGAAAATACTGAAAATTTTCCATACGAAGTTTAGAATAACTTGGTGAGGAGTTTAGCGTTGGCCACAAACCACTCGTTTTTTTTTAAATATCACCTGAGTATGTTATACGTTACAGTCAAAATATTGACGATTTGTGACGTAATTCTGGTCTATTTGAAAGTTGCCAGAGATGGCAAATACTAACAGAAAAAAAAAGATTTATTTAAATGCGTAAAACAAGGTCGTCCTGTGCTTGTATATTGTGTTATTCTTGTAACATTGAGAGCATAATCTATAGTATAAACTAAGCACAAAATCTGATGTAAAATCATTTTACGTTAGTATAATCATTTATCATAATACTTACAGCGGTTGTGTTTATACAGCGGTGCATTTTTATAAGGCACCTACCCTTACTAACTTATTGCTAAAACGTGAGCAAACAATGCTATTAACTGAAATTCATCATTTACCTACTAACGGATATATTTATGGCAAAAATCAAGTAACATACGTATATATTAATTGTTAAGTTTCTTTTAATACTTCTTCTTCTTCTTCTTCTTCAGTCAGTTTTCATCCATTCTTGGACATAGGACTCCCCTTTGATCCTCCACAACTCCCTGTCTTGGGCACACTGCATCCATCTCCCTTTAATACAAATTTAAATTTTTAAACACTACGTATATTCAGTAGATAGAGCAGAGTCAATTCTTTTTGGCTTTAGTAAGGCATCGTACACGTTATGAATTAGCAGTATCTGTATTAGAAATTTTTGTTTTATTTGTTATATGAATATAAAATATATTTATACTAAAATGAAAGTATAAGCCATACATTTTTCCAATACGCGAGATAATTGAAATTTGAACGTATTGATTGTTTGTTTTGTTTGAATTTTGAAAGAGCTTTGAATAACTATATTATATATAGAGCAGATCATTGTTGAGAAACCAATCGTTGTCTATAGAATAATTTTATCATCAGTTCTAATCTTAGGTACATATTTAACCAATGTGCCAATATAAATTTATACTCTCATTTTAAAATCATCCTCACTTACATAGTTGTGGAGAATAATACTAGGAAAGCGGTCAGGACACTTGGCTGCGGCCACTTGGTTGCGGGACACTTGGCTGCGGGACACTTGGCTGCGGCGGACATTTGGCTGCGGCGGACACTTGGCTGCGGGACACTTGGGTGCGGGACACTTGGCTGCGGGACACTTGGGTGCGAGCCCATTTGGTCGCGAATTCAAAAATATTTATTTCTGCTTAGGAATGAATTGTTTCTTACTAATTTTTGTAATGCTCTTTATATACATCATGTAGTTGATATACATACAAGTATACACAGACATTTAAAATATAGAGAGATATATTTAAGTTTGAAAGTATAAAGTAAAAACAAGTTTATTAAGTGAAATTATTTTTCATACTAGGAGTATAAATATGAGAATTTTTTTGTTATCACAACAAATTACGAAAAAAAAATATAATTCACTTTTCATGTAGGCATGGGTATAAAAAATTCTCAAATTTATAGTATGAAAAATAATTTCATTAAATAACCTTGTTTTTACTTTATACTTTTAAACTTAATATATCTCTTTATATTTTAAATGTCTGTGTATACTTGTATATCAACTTCATATATACATACAATAAAGAGCATTACAAAAATCAGTACGAAACACTTCATTCCTAAGCAGAAAAAAATATGTTTGAATTCGCGACCAAGTGGGCTCGTAACCAAGTGTCCATCGCATCCAAAAGTCCCGCAGCCAAGTGTCCGCCGCAGCCAAGTGTCCCGCAGTCAAGTGTCCCGCACCCAAGTGTCCCGCACCCAAGTGGCCGCAGCCAAGTGTCCCATTCCGCTATGAAAGTGCCTACCTAGGTATTGTGCATTTGAATGTAGATAATGAATAAACCTAATATACTAATTAAATAATGCTTTATTGTTAGGACATTTGTAGTTTATATTTGAGATTTTATTTAAATATGATATATGCATTTATGTGGCTCAAAGAGAATTAATATATAATATGATAATTTAACCAAGAATATGTGTACATTTTGTTTCCGATCCTTGTCTGCCCTTATTCATCAGTCAATGATTTAGTTATTTGGTTATATAGCAGATATGTATATACATAGAATAGTATCGAAAGCCATCTAATCCGGTTTTAAACTGAACAATATTATATATATTATTTCTATCTGACGGATATATTTTATGATATGAAACATTATATAGGCCACAAAACACCTCACAATAATGATTAATGGACTCGGTAATTCGACGGAATAACACGACCTGTTACAGTCCTTATCTTATCCACTTATTGGGCGCAGAGCCCACACACGCTCTCTTACAAACTTATTACGGAACCAGCATTTTAACAATCATTAGTTTATTCTAGCCATAGTATTATTGTTGTCATTGTTTTATTGAGTCGTAAACTCCTTTAATTAGTTTGTGTGTTGAAGTCTTTTTTACGATTAACGTTTGACATTTTTTCCAATTAGTTTTTGAATATTTTTTTGATACGATATATTTTTTATTATGATTGTTTTGTTGTATAGCATTAAAAAATGCTCTATCGTCGACCTTTGTGGCTCAGTTGGTTAGGTATTCGACTTCTGATCCAAAGGTCCAAGGTTCAATTCCCGGTGGAGACACAGTTTTTAATTGTGTTTTCAGTCTGGATCTGTGAGACAATTAATATCGTAAGTCTCCAGAATGTCGTTACTTGTTATTGGGTGTGAATTAAATTAATGTTTGACATAGTACCTACCTGTTAGTTGCTCGAAAAGTAATGTAAAATAAAAAACATAAAAATAGATACCTTGAGTTCCTGGTTCGTCTATGATAATTCTACACCGTGTCTGTTTAGATGTTAAAATTTATGCAAAATTAAATAAAAAATATTCGAGGTTTTAACTTGATATGAAAACTTATTCTCGAGATACAAAAAAAAAACTTTTATGTAGGCAGTATTTTTCAATACCTCTCAGATAAGAAGGTATTGAAAAATACTGGAAAATTATAATTTCACAACTTTTCAACAAGTCTATTTACGTATGCAATTCAAGGGTAATATATCACATAGTTAATAGAAAGTGAGTTCTATTTACTTAAAATTTTCGAAATAATCTGGAAAGCTGAGTTTTTCAATGTTCGGTTCTGAATGATGAGATCCTCTATGCTGAAATAGTTCTTTTAAAATAATGGTGTACAGCTAATAATAAGCAGAGACTACTGCCAATACAACACAGACACTATCCCTAGCATATTTGTACGATAGCGGCAGAAGGAAAACAGATTGGAGGGATGGAAAATTTTAAGGAAGTTGACATACTGTCTTCTATCTTCTCTCTCGCTTGAGTTCCTCTAATTTTTGTCACTGTTTCAATAAAATTATTCACTTTTATCGTCTGTTATGTTATATACGTGCGAATACCGCGAACGTATGTCAACCTTTTATACTAGTTGCATCTAACACATGAGATCCAACTGTCGATAGCGATAGAATGTATAGTTGAAGTACCAAACTATAATCGCATAAATACAAATTATTTAATATTTTAAGATATTTGATTTTCTATACAACACATGTACCTACATAATATGTATGTATGTCAAGATAGGATAGTATGTAGGTCAGTCCTTTGATCCTACCCAGAATATGAAAACAGAATGATGGTATGTATGTATGTTTGGAGATTAGTATCAAATAATTGAGTCTTCTTAAATATTGTGTGTAGGCAATTGCCATAAAAATTGTATGAAGCAATGTCGTCACTAAATTAAATTTTTATAAAAATTATTAAAAAAAAATTGAGATGTGAAAATACAATGTTAATATTTTTTATAGAAAATTAAATTATCTAGTTGGGGTGTTTCGGCTTTTCTTGATATTTTTAAAAAATTTGGAAATATAGATAGTTAAACTCATAAATTTATCATAAAAACAATATTTTTATTAATAAAAAATGTTTGAGAAACTCTGGATTTTTTTAAAAAAAACTCATTTGAGATTTTGTATTTGTCTATGTTTATACCAAATTTCAGCGATCTAGCTTTTATGGTTTCTGAGATATATGGAAAAATAAACCAAAATTTCAATAGTTGATAACCCCTGACTGATACAAACATTCACATTTCTGAGTATAAAAGTTTTGTAGGCCTATAACTGTTTGTATATTCTGAAAATTTGGGCTATGTAAATTGAGCGGATCAAAAGTTATAAGGGACACACACACACACACACACAGACACACACACACACACACACACACACACACACACACACAGACACACACACACACACACACACACACACACACACACACAGACACACAGACACACGAAATGTTCTACTCCGAATTCTGAGTAAATCCGTGTATGGAACATATATGCTGCGAAGCCTCTAAGTTGGTATTTTTTGACTTCAAAGTTGGAAAAGCCGTGAAAAAAGTAGACCTCTGCATACAATTCTCGCGTATCCTGGCTTGAAACATTGTCGATATGTTAAGAGAACAAAGTTCTCCTGAACAAATCGACAGTTGGATTATAACTACGCGCACGGTGAGTTAATTGTTTGACATTTTATATGTACACAGCACGGGTAAGTATAGAGAATGAGAAGTATGGGCTAATCTCGCTCAGAAAAGGGGTGAGACTATTGTTGCCACGTTTAAGGTGTGGATGTAGGTAAAATTTGTGGTTAGGTAAGTCATAAATATGAGGATAGGTATGAATTGGAATTATCTGTCATCTGCGCTAACAATATTGGAAAGTAAAAACATTAACTGACAGAAAAACGTGTCAATGGAATGGATGTGTATGTGCACAAATTAATGATAAATGTATGTACATATATTTTATTTAGCTTTACAAAATGTACTTATCTGGATACAATACTATATGTAAACCGATGTACATACACATCGGTATAAGTACGTAAGCAAGCAAAAAATGAAATAATATTTCTGGCGCAGTTCAGGGATGACATAAATACGTCACCTAATTTATAAAGTCTGTTGCTTTCATTGTTTACAAATAAACCAATCTCTCAATATATGGCGTTACAAAAAGGTTTCTTCGTTACTTCATAGATGGCATTAGTAATAATGCCTTATTTTCAGGTGATAATTTACTCATTATTCAAACACATAGAATTTTCAAAAAAAATCCATTGTTAAGGGAACTCAATAAGAAGGCATAATTGGTGAACGTTGCGCAAGTGCATAAAGTGATCACGTGAAGCAGCCGTCGACAGGTTTATAGCCCTTTAATAATAATAATAATAATAGTAACTTTTATTTAGACGTAAAAAAATATAAAAATTAATACATCTAGTATAAACAAAAAACAAAAAGTATACATTTTTTTGATAAATTAATAAATTCTGGTACAGGTACAGGGTATGACACTAAATTATTTAAAACAATAGAAAGTATGGAGAAAATTAATAATTTTCAACTATGTGCTCAGCACCTAGCCTACGAAAGGTGGCAAGACTTGTGGTTTGTTTTATTTTTGGTGGCAAACTATTATATATTTTAAGACCTTTATGGTATAAACTATTTTGAGTGCATGTTAATCTCGTTTTTGGAAGTCTAAAATCCTGACATCCTCTCGTAGGGTAGGTGTGAACATTGGAATTGAATAATATATCCCTCTGCATATATTTTGGAAGCATATTATTTTTTAGTTTGAAAATCAAAGTTAATGTGTTGTATATAATGTATTGCTTTACTGTCATTAATTTTAGTTTATTTAACATTAGGTTTATTTTTGTATATCTGTTACATTTTAAAATTGTTCTCATTCCCATATTATGGATAATCTGTAATTTTCTATTTTAAGTTTCATTGCAGAGGAAAAGGACACTAGAACAATAATTTAAATGGGGAATTACAATTGAATTAAAAATTAATCTTGATGTGTGAAAATCTAAGTTATTTCTTATTCTTTTTAAGAAACCAATTTTTTTAGCCATTTTTTTTCATAATATATTCAAAGTGTTTATCAAATTTCAATTTATCGTCTATCAATATACCTAAATATTTCATACATTTAACTTTTTCAATGTTCTCATTATCAATATTTAATGTGAAGTTGTCATTTTGTCCTTGGTCACTTATAATTAGAAACTTGGTTTTGGCCACATTTAATTTTAATTTATTTTCATATAACCATAGTACCACACTATTCAAATCAATTTGAACTTCTTCTATGCCATCACCAAGATTTGATTTCGCTATATATATTAATGTGTCATCTGCGAAGAGTTTTATATCACTGAATTTTAACGTTTTCACTATGTCATTCATATATAAAATAAACAATAATGGGCCCAAAACCGAACCTTGAGGAACTCCTTTATCTATTTGCTGAGGCTCTGATGTTACATCTCCGTATTTGGTTTGCTGTTTCCTTTCTGTTAAATAATCTAAAAACCACTTATTTTCATTTCCACATATTCCAATTCTTTTTAATTTCTTGATAAGTTTATCTCTGTCAATTGTTTCAAAGGCGCGCTTTAAGTCCAAAAATACTGCAATTATGTGCTTTTTTTGATCTTTATATGTTTTCCATTGATCTATAATATAATTTATAGAAGTTTCACATGAAAATTCGTTTCTAAAGCCTGACTGTTGGTTTACTAATATTTGTTTTGCCTCTAGGTATTCCATGACTTGTTCCTTTACAACGTGTTCTAATATTTGTTCGTATTTAGGAAGACAGTTAATAGGTCTAAAGTCATCAAACTTTTTTGGTTGTTCAATTTTAGGAATAGGCGTTATTATTGATGTCTTCCATGTTTTTGGAAATATTCCACTGTTTAATGATTCATTTATTATAGCAACCAATGATTCACCCAACACATCAAGAGAATCTTTGATTATATTTATGGTTATACCATCTTGGGACTCTTTTGATTTCATATTGCTTAGCAACTTTTTTAGGTATGATAGATTAATATTTTTGAATTTGAAATTTACATCCTGGTAACAGGGTACATTTTGTTGATTTTCACTCGTAATTGGTATACTTGCAGCTATATCATCTATGCTCGAGATAAAGTATTTATTGAATTTTTTTGCTATCAGTTCCATCCGATCTTCGGTTCCATCTGGAAACACAACACTTGTTAAGACTTCTTAAGGTTTCCCTTTAATAATTTCTTTCAATGTTAACCACATTTTCTTTGGATCATTTTGTTGTGCTTTTAGTTTTTGTTTATAATATAAACATTTTTGTTGTTTAATTTCTTTGCCGTATGTATTACGCAGTATCTTGTAATTCTTCCATTTTTCTTCCGTTGGTTACATTTTTGCAGATTGGTATGCATTGTCTCTTTGTTTTCGAAGATTCTGTAGTTGTTTCGTATACCATTTATTAGTATTTTTAAACACAACCTTTCTTAATGGCATAAGATTTGCCACTGCTGACTCTAAGTTTTCAACAAAATTTTCTGCCCTTTCATTAAGTGTAGTTAGATTATTTTTTATTGGCACATTTTTCAACAATTCACAAAGTTTTTGTGAATTATATTGACTCTTGTCTCGAAGCATAAACTCCCTATTTTCGTTCTTTATAGGAACACTATCAAACTTTGTGATTAAAGTCTCATGATTTTGTGTGTTATAAGTGCACCAGTTTTCAAAGAAGTCCAGAAATTTAGAATGGCTTTGATTGGGTGAATGATACAATACTGCATATTTACCTTTGATAAAGTTATTTTTAATTTGAATTCCTAATATCCATGCATTATTTTTATCAAGTATTTCGTTTGATGTTATTTTGTAAGAAATGTTACTTTTAATTACCATTATAACACCTCCAGTATGTCTACTAAATGAATTACATCTCAATGTTATATATCCATTAAATGTTATTTCATGGTCATTTATATCCTCTGTTACACAAGTTTCACTAAGCATTATGATGTTTGGTTTGTTTTCTTGCAACAGTATTTCAATTTCTTGTAAATGTGCTAACAGACTTGATACATTCAAATAATATATGGTTTGATTTCTTTTGTTTAGCCTAAAAAATCTATTTTTCTTTTCTCTGATTCAATGATTCTTTTGTAGACTTGACATTCCTTACTCCATGCACTATGGTTAGTTATTTTACAGTTTATGCACTTAATATGGTCGTCATTTTCTTTACATTCCAATATATCGTGTGCATTAGCACATCTAGAACACGATTTTTTATTTCTGCAGTCTTGAGCTTTATGTCTATAACCATTACAATTAAAGCATCTTAATAGTGATAAGTGGTCATAAATTGCACATTTGTTCCAGCCAATATTAACTTTCGCTTCATTTAACATTCTTGTATGTGTTTTTCCATCAACTGCTAAAAATACGGTGTAATTTATTTGACCTCCGCTCCTCTTATTTTCTTTTATATAAGTCACTGATATTTTAGAATTCTCCTTTTCTATGTAATCATTTTGTGCTCTAATTTTATGTTCTATTTCTTCTGCTGTGTATTTCTCCGTAAGTCCAATAATTTTTACTGTTGGTATTTTTGGTTTAGGTAAGGTAACATTATACCTGTCACCAAGCTTAGAAAATACTTCTTCTTGTATCTTTTTGGTCCCTTCTGCATTTTTGCATTGTATTACGATTGCTCCTTGTTTTGACTGCCTCATTCCAGTGACACCAATATCGATAGGATCAAAGTTACTTTTAATTTCTTCCTGAGTTTCAATAGTCTTTTGATCCTTGTTTTTTGGTTTAATAATAATAATCGGTTCGTGTTTTTTTAATATTTTTTCAGCGAAATAAGATTTCACTTCAGGTACCATAGCGATCTTTTTTAGGTCTTTTTTAATCTCTTCATTTCTTAAATCTATAGAAGACATAAAATCCTCATTTTCTTTCAGAATAAACTGTTTTATTGCTTCTACTTGTTTTTCTACTGTAATCAATTTTATATTTAAAGCATCCTGTTGAGTCGAGATAACATTTATGGAGTCCAAAATAAGTTTATTTTGTTGCACAATTTCATTATGCATATTTTTGGTCTCCTTGAATTTATTATCAATCAACTTAAGCACTTCGTTTTTAAAATGGGTTACTTGATCACTTAAATTATCTATTGATTGTGTACCAACGGTAGCATTTCCTGTTTCCACATTAATATTGTTTTTGATAACTGGCAATTTATCCATACTGGCAAGCGCATGCACATTATCAACACTAGATCTGCTGTCTATAGACACAAGATTAGGGGAAGTGGTTGCAGTTACCACAGATGGTGACTGACTTCTCGGATCTCTAGATTGACAACTTTTGCACTTCCAGCTATCCCTATATATTTTACTCATCTTCTTGAAGTTTTCCACTGTTGTCCCCACACAGTTATAATGATAACACTTGTAGCATCTGCTGCATTTAATGTTTTTCTTTGGACTCACTGATATTTTACAGATGTGGCAATCCATTTTCAAAACTAATAGGTATAGATTTGTTTGATATCACAATTAATAGTTTCCTCCTCTCTTCCTTCTTCTCATAAAAAATATAAAATAAAAAAAAAAGAAAGGAGAAAAAAAAACAAACTCCGGCAGTGGGGCCCGAACTCGATCTTTCAGATCCAACTTATCGGCGGACCGCTATGTCCACTCGGCTACAACCTTGCCGAGTGGACATAGCGGTCTACAACATAGCGGTCTTTAGGTGCCTTGAGTTCCTGGTTCTTCTATAATATTCCAACTTCGTCTCTATTGAGATGTTAAAAAGTTTGTCAATAATATATATATATATATATATATATATATATATATATATATATATATATATATATATATATATATATATATATATATATATATATATATATATATATATATATATATATATATATATATATATATATATATATATATATATATATATATATATATATATATATATATATATATATATATATATATATATATATATATATATATATATATATATATATATATATATATATGTTATATTTGATGTTTTCACGGGTGAAATATGTTATAATATTTTTATCTCGGTTTTCCCGTGTCAGTAGGTCTTGACTAAGACCATTTGTCTTCCGACGTTTCGCCTGAATATCACCAGGCATTTTCAAGGACTTAACGAAAAGCACGCGCGCGACACACGTCTACTCACACTGAAAGCTCACCGTCAAGTGACTCGTTTGCCTAGTACCTGGAAGAACATTTTATATGACAAACAATACAATAATAATATTAATAATACCATAGCGAAAATAACCCCGGTGAGCTTTCAGTGTGAGTAGACGTGTGTCGCGCGCGTGCTTTTCGTTAAGTCCTTGAAAATGCCTGGTGATATTCAGGCGAAACGTCGGAAGACAAATGGTCTTAGTCAAGACCTACTGACACGGGAAAACCGAGATAAAAATATTATAACATATATATATATATATATATATATATATATATATATATATATATATATATATATATATATATATATATATATATATATATATATATATATATATATATATATATATATATATATATATATATATATATATATATATATATATATATATATATATATATATATATATATATATATATATATATATATATATATATATATATATATATATATATATATATATATATATATATATATATATATATATATATATATATATATATATATATATATATATATATATATATATATATATATATATATATATATATATATATATATATATATATATATATATATATATATATATATATATATATATATATATATATATATATATATATATATATATATATATATATATATATATATATATATATATATATATATATATATATATATATATATATATATATATATATATATATATATATATATATATATATATATATATATATATATATATATATATATATATATATATATATATATATATATATATATATATATATATATATATATATATATATATATATATATATATATATATATATATATATATATATATATATATATATATATTTATTGTGTCCCGTCGATTGTGAATGTGTACATACGTTTTCTTTTCATTGTCTATTGGAATCTCTGTTCCTTTTATTTTAAACAGTTATTTGTGCTGTCAAACCTCTTATTTTGTATAATTCATGCATGTTATAACTAAGTAAATAAATTCAGGATAGGTATTGTGAAGAGTTAGGTGTTGACTATAACCCACTAGTTTTTTTTTATATTTATTTTTATTTTATTTTTATTTTTATTTATTTCTATCCAAAAACATACAGTAAATATGAGATACAAAATATATTAAGTTAATATAAGCTTATTCATACATAGTTAACATACAAAGTAAATATAAGTTATTTCATTTCAATAAATATCAATTTACCACTTCACTGGTGCATACATAGTTTAAGCCATATCTTTTTGTTTGTATCTTTGTTACTAGTTTTATGTTATTGTCTATTACGTTGTTTATTTATAGATACATTTACATATAAGTACGTGTACATACATACGCTACGCATTCAAACGGATGCATCTTTCCTTCTAAATACAATATTTTATTTTGAGTCATGCACACACAACGAAAATTGTAGAAATAAATTATTTGTTTCACTTTTTTTTTTCAATTGTCTGTTCTGTTGTTTGTAATAGTACATTTACATTTTATTTGGAAGAATTATTTCCTTCAGGATTTTTTCATCTATTTCATAAACCTACTTACTACAAAACAAAATAGCAGCTTTGATTTATCAGTGCAAGTGTTTTGAAATCCGGGTTCTATAACACTCAATGTACGATTACACAAAAAAGTCGTGATTAACGGTTGCAATGGTAGCACTACCGTTTACTAGTTATTGTATTATTTACTTTATTTATACGCTCCCCTACTTATTTGCTGGGTTCCGGTTACAGTGTCTCTTCAAGAACTAAGGCCCTTAAAAACTCAGAACCCGCTGGAACTTAACTTTATCCTACAATTTCGAATACTATAATTCATTATGGGTATGTAACTCTGTCTTATCGTATAATTATTTTGTTGTGATGAAAAGCTGTGAATTTTTAAATTCATATTTTGAAGCTTATGATGATCATCGTCACCATCTTAATACATATCTACTGTTATTTTTTCAACCTTTTGACGAAACGAAAATACACTTTGTTATATATCTTATTATCTGATTGGTTGGAATAAATTGCTGAATGGCAATAAGCCCGCAAGTTCAAAATAGATTTACATCTTTAAAAAGGTACTAAGTTAATAAAAAAACGGGTTTCAGCTGAAAGAATTAGCTTATAGGTTAAAAAAAGAAAGTTATAGATCTACAAATATCTTCACAGTTATCGATGGAATAGGAGACGGTTTTCACATGATATATCAACCAAGCAAAAACCATTCAGCCCACCAGATCATTCGTGATGTTTGCGGATTATTCTGTTTTATTTTTCTTTAGGTCTTCACCCTACTTAATTTATTAATCGAGCCATCTTATTAATTATTTAGTGGTCGCGAGTTCGAATCCTGCCAAGACAGATTTCGCTCACCTATAGTACCTACCATCTATGCTTAGTTTGGGGAATGTATGAGGTTGTATGTATATGTACAATGTACAAGGACACATTCATTCTTTAAAAAAAAGACGAAAAAATTGGCTCGTTAATTGATTATTATTAATTTCAATTGGCTCAAATTAATTAACTGGCTCTTCACGCCTATTTCTAACGCTGAAAAAAATATTATGACAACCGAACTGGCTACCTGCGCTTTAGCCAAACCTTTGTTATCAGTAATAAAAGTTTATATATCTGTTTGACTATGTGCAAAAAAAAAAATAGTTGCGCAAAACCAAATGTTTTGTAGTCACTATAGTTCGGTTAATTTAAACATGAAATTTTGTTACTTTATACTATTAACAATTTTTTTTCCGTGTGTTGACTGATGTCTGATATCTTATGATTGGGATTAATTTGATGTCATTATTTTTCTACCATTAATGAATAAGTTTTCACCGGGTTGTAAATGCGTTAAAACAATTCATGCTGTAAATTTAATTTTATTGAGGATATATAACATCGCCCTGAGGCAAAAGGTAGAAGGTCATTTTTATTTATGTATACTACATACATTTTTGATCAATAAAATTGTAAAATTGTTTAAAAGGTTCTGGTTTATATTTAGTTTTATTTAGGTGATAAATATTCTTATTAACTGTAAAATAAGGTTCCTGTAATCGATACTGTAATTTAATGGTACAAAGGTTCATTAATGAAATTACTGCATTACCTATTTTTATGGAATTGTTTGAGGAAACCTTTTACACGTTAGTAGTAGAGCGAAACCAATAACACATTAATGTGTCCTATAAAAAATTGCACTCGCATTTTACAATATCAGGTTAGTACATTAATATAAAACTCATGCGTTGAAATATTAGATATGTAGGTAATTATCATGCGATTAAAGATTAATAATTCGTATCTAAAAGAAGTTTTAAAAACCCGAGCGTTGAAGTCTTTCTTAATCTGACTTCAAAGAACACTATATAGGTAAGCACGCGAGTTGTTTGATGCTCCTTGTCAAGTTCCAAAAACTAACGCGACGTCCTACGGGAGCGATCTGAACGCAAACGCGAAGCCTTCGCGTGGCATTCGCAAGTGGCCTACGTTACCAACCGCGAGTAGGGTACGGTGCGGCGCGGCGCGAAACGAAGCGAACGCGATCAGTTGGTTTGATATTTTGGCGCGAATTGGACACGGTGCCATCGTTTTTTTTAATTCGCGTGTAACCGCATCAGATCGCTTCGCAATCGCGTTCGATTTGAATCGCCTACGTAGGACGTCGCGTAACATTTCTTTCGGGAGAAATGCCTGGTTTTTGATGATTCCGTCTGGAATTCGATGTTTGCCGTATTGACAGAATCAGCGATCTAAAAAAAGTTGTACCTACTTACAATGTATTTAATTTATCCTAAGTAGGTTAATACTTTGTAATGCACACATGACATACATTTGATTTATCTTAATTTAGAACTCATTATTTCATTTTGTTTAATTTCAGGTTTGACACAACCAAATCAACCAAAGGTGCCAGTAAGATGAGGAGAGATCTAATCAACGCTGAGATTGCCAACCTTAGGGATCTGCTTCCACTACCTCCTTCTACGAGACAACGTCTCTCACAACTTCAGCTCATGGCTCTCATATGTGTATACGTCAGAAAAGCCAATTATTTTCAACAAGGTTTGTAGAAATATTAAATTCCTTTCAATTTACAAAATAGAAAATATTTTTCAAACGATTTCGTTTTGAAATAAATAAATAGAATGAGAGTGCAGTAGTCGGAAAATAATTTGAGAAATCATGTGGACTGCGCAGAGCGAGTATTATATTTTCACATTGGGAGAATGAATGAGGAGCGCCTGACGAAGAAAATATGCAGAGCGGAAAGGAATGGAATGAGAGGTCGGGGACGCCCAAGAAAGGGATGGCACGACCATGTGAACGAAATTTTGAAAGACGGAAATGTTAGAAGTGTGAGCAATAGACGAACATGTATGAGACGATGCATGAATGTGGACGAGGCGAGGATGCGTGACAGGATAGAAAAATGTGGCGTTCGGTTCTCTCTGCCTACCCCGCAAGGGACTTGGCGTGATGGTATGTATGTATGTATGTATGGTATACGTGCAAACTGCCTCCCTCCACAACGACATCCTCAAGTTATTTGCTGGAAACTATAGGACCAAAAATGAGATCGCTAAGAAGAATCTGTAATAGGACGATGTATGACAGGGTCAGAAATGAGGACATAAGGAAAGAATGTAAGATAAAGAAAGATATCATTAATAGAATGAAAGTGAACATATCGAGATGATTTGGCCACACGGTGAGAATGAATGAGGAACGCCCGACGAAGAAAATATACATTGAGGAAAGGAATGGAATGAGAGGTCGAGGCCGCCCAAGGAAGGGATGGCACGTCCATGTGAACGGTTTTTTTGAAAGACGGAAATGACAGAAGCGTGAACAACAGTCGAACATGTATAAGACGATGCATGAATGTCGACGAGGCGATGAATGTATGTCAAAATAGAAATAAGTGGCGTTCGGTTATCTCTGTCTACCCCGCGAGGGATATGGCGTGATGGTATGTATGTATGTATATAATTTAACATTGATACAAACATTAATGCATTGATATCACCAAAATGATTCAACCATTATTCAAAGTTTACACGATTACATGTTCATATTGAGTTCATCATACCAAAACCACTCTGACTTTTCCAGGAAATAAACAATCGCTTTTCTTTTTATGGTAATATATAATTTCACTTTTGATTAAGTCTGAGTATATTGCGCTCAATGATCCTCGCTAATGTTAGTATTTACGACTTCATACTGCAAATTAAAATCAAATGAATGGGAATGCATCGACAGCAATCCTTGGAATTTGGACTGCAATTCCATTTGCATAAAAAAGCCCTTATTTCATCAATTTCCCATGAGTTTTGTTTCAACCGTGTTATATAAATACCAGTTGAAATGAAGATTTTTTAAAATTCTCGATATTTTTAGAATATTTAGGCGTTTCATATAAAATAAACAAAAAGCCATTTTTAAATTAATATACACAATTTCACCAGAAATTAAAAAAATATGGGCGAACTCTTACTGTGAGGTTAATATTAATAAAGGTTAAGGGTTTGGTAAATTAACCAACAAAATGATTATTTCTTCATTTTTTAATCCTCAAAATTTACCTACATATCATATATATTGCTACAGTGGGATATTTTTTACAACGTCTTTTTGCGAAACCCCATCTCAAGGATTTTAACATGTTACTATCATACATTGATTATCAGTACATATATTATAACAAAATGTTATTACGTACATATATACATAGCTACTTATTCATAGGTACTCAAACAAGCACACCTTAATTTTAAGGAAAGCTTTATTATGTACCTATTGTTTGATTTTAATTTGGGAGGTAAAATTGTGTGTATTTTCGATATTGTCGTTCAACATACATCGTATGCATTGTTTTGGAATTTAGCGTATAGTTACATTTGAATTTTTGGTAAGATTTTTTCCATTTTTGATGTGGTATATTTGGAAGTAGGTTAGAATTATAGGGTTAAAATTGTTCAGTTTAACATAAATATTCTGATTTATTAGACTCCCATCGTCTGTAGGTAGATGTAGGTATATTTGAGCCATGACTTTTAGAGCCTGGGGCCCAGAATCGGCCCCCCTCATGCTTAACTGCTTATTTTGCCTTAACACCAGTAGCTGGTTCCCAGGGTGATCAGATCAAATATTTCAGGGGTATTACATCAAACTTCTTTGTACAGTTCATTAAACTTGTTTTGATTTCGCAAAATAGAGGTAAAAATATAGTATTCGTTAAATTTAAAGTGATGCTTTTTGTTCATAAAAACATTTCTATTGTAGATTCAAATTTTTTAATTAAACAAAAATTTGGTAATTTACTTTTTCAGAACGTGAGACAAATTGAAAGTTTTGACAAAATAAATCATATAAATACCTACCTATAAATATTTTACCTGTCTAATAATTCTTAACTGACACCCCATATCCATCCTCCCTCAACCTCTATTTCCTTCCTTCCATTGTTGCTGTGAATTTACTCTTAATAATGTTACGTGTTTCTTTCCGTTTATTATAAATTTAATGTACCTACCACTATATCTATGGCCTCACATTGCTTTGGTTGGTTGGAATAAATTGCTTTATGGTAATAAACCCGCAAATGTACACAGTATTGTACATGATGCTTAATAAATAAATATAAAACAAATTGACGGATGGATTCAGAAAACTTATCAGCTCCAAGTTAAAAACAAAAAGTTAATACATGATATCAATATGAAACCTGCTGTCGGTACTTATAATCTGGGCTGTACAGAAGACACAAAATTTCATAGTACGTCATGCACACAAAAACATCACAACAAAACTCATAGCCTGTACCTACTGTCTACTAGTGATGCAACGGAAATATCATGACGGAAATTGTCATAACGGAAAGAAACGGATTTCAAAAGTACCTAAATTTAATCGGAACCGGAACGGATGCGGAAGTGCAAATACCTTCTATAAAAAAAATTTGAAAGAGTCTAATTTTTTGCAAATGTATTTTTTTTATAAAATTAATATTCAAAATTAAAAATAGTATTATAAATAAACGCATTGCGACAAGTGCCAAATGCACGCGCCCGACTCGCTGGCTAGTACTCTCGCGCCCGTACGCTCACCACGCAGTCGTAAAGTTCCGATCATTTTTTCCATTATGATAATTGCGTCTGTTGTGAAATAGGTGTCAAAAACATGTTTAAAATTGTGAATACCAACACGATTATCAATAAGTTTTCACTATTTTATAGACGGGGAAAGTAAAAATGTGATAGTGCGATAACTTGAGAAAAAACCGATTGGAGAGACGGAAAAATTGAAGGGCATGGACTTACTGTGCCAGCTGTCTTCTATCTTCTCGCTCGCGTCATAATCTTCTTTCCTTTTCGTCACTGGTTCAATAAATATTCACTTTAACTATCTATAATAAACATGCGAATACTGCGAACCTTTTTTTCGATAATATGCGCACAGCACGCTACTCTTGCGCGAACAAGGGGCGAGAGTATTGTTACCACGTTCAAAGTACGGATGCTAGGTAAGACATAGGTTTTGGTGTGTCAGGAAGAAGAGGATAGGTATGAATTGGTATGTCATCTGCGCCAACAGTCATCTTCTAGATGTTTTAATATACCAATGGTCTGTTTACAGGAGGTCAAGGTCATGGATTAGATTATTCGACTTTCCCTTCATCTCTTTAGTGGCTGATGATTCTTTGCAATTCCACATGTTACAATTTTGAAAAGTCTTTAATTTTTTTAGAAAATTTTCATTTATATCAAATTTAAATATGCAGTTGAATACGTCTGAGTTGTTCAGCAGCGTTTTGACTCGTAGACCGAATAAAACTCCCGGTGATTTCTTCTCAGATATGATCGAGAGAATTGCTACCAGATTACCACACAAATTACCAGTAGCTTGGAGCTATCAAACGTTTAGAAGAGACCATCGATCGTGCCAGAACTAAATATTATTAACAGCACACGATACTTTTTAATACAAAAGAACCCTTTCAAAGCATACTTAAATTATGAGTGATGCAAATATGTGGATACACTTCAAAGAGTTAATCTACTTTTTTATCAAATGAGTGGGTTGTGGAGAGCAATAAGCGCTCCACATCATACTTACCTATGTCTGTCTAACTTTTGTTTAAATCTTCTTGATAAAATTTCGAGTAAATTTTGTGTTTTATTAGTTTAAATTGCTTATACAATTTCAAATATACCTACACACCTAAAAAATGAAACAATTTTGAGATTTATAATGTAGGTATATTATATTATAGGTTCTGACAAAACAAACACATTATAAAACTATGTCTTTACTGGGAATTGAACTTCTGGTTTAAGAGGCTTGTATCTGACTGTCATGAATTTCGGTATAGGTATAATTATCTCTATTTGGTTGAAATAAAATGCCGTTTGGCAATAAACCCGCCAGTGTATAAATTATGTGAAGAGGAAGTTGCAAATAAATAATTAAGTAAATAAATGAATAAATAAATAAATAAATAAATAAATAAATTAATAAATAAATAACTAAATAAATGAATAAATAAATAAATAAATAAATACAAATAAATAAATAAATAAATAAATAAATAAATAAATAAATAAATTAATATAAATAAATAAATAAATTAATTAATTAATAAATAAAGAAATATATAAATAAGTAATAAATAAATAAATAAATAAATAAATAAATAAATAAATAAATAAATAAATAAATAAATAAATAAATAAATTAATTAATTAATAAATAAATTAATTAATAAATTAATTAATTAATTAAAAAATTAATAAATAAATAATAAAACAAAATAAATAAATGTTTCAGTGCCTTCCCTGTACCTACCTGAAATAATAACTATATCAATAAACGGATAACTCCGTCATAGAATTGTCACATTAACAAGTTGATTATAGGTACTTGCCACTTGAATTGATTCTTTACATTCTAGATTAGTACCTTCATACAAATAATAAATATACCTCGATATTATGTACCTATACCTTATATTGTTGAAAGATTAAACTATTTATATGAATTTATCATAATAGGTACAGATAATTTATAACAAATAGGTATTATTGTTAGCACCGTTCGTGTCGCCTTGGCATTCCTTCATTCGTTGTTTTATTTGAGAACACTTTTGCAAATTACCTACCTCTAAAATTAATTATCCTTATCTGTCGATTGTCACAAATGATATTTCCATTTAAGGTTTTGAGAAATACACTCAGCTAAATTTATGGATGTTCTCGAAGTTACAGTGGCGAAACTGATTAAATTAAAACATTTGTATGTAAGTTGTTAAATTTATAAATAAATAATTATGGTAAATATGAGCACATATATATTTCACAACGAACAAGTTGATTATGGCCTTGTAAGCCGAAACGGTCGTCAGAAGTTAAATAAATTCGTTGTGGAATATATAGGTGTTCATATTTATCATAATTATTATGTAATTCTACAGTTTGGATGCCGTATCAATCGACAGATTGAAAACTGCTAAAAATTGATAAATAAATTTTTGCAGTTTTGTTTACGAATAGTCTATTTTCAGTTAAGTTATGGGGAAAAATGTTATGCAATTAAAAATTCCAATTTTTTATATCAAGTGTATTCAAATTGAAATTGAGCTAATGTTCTATTTTATTTCTATTTTTAACTAATTCCGTATCAATTTTTATTTGAATATTTAAAACTATCTTTTTTTCTTTATAATATTACATAATACCTATTTTTATTTTTATTGACAAAGATTTTTTCAACATCTCAATAGAGACGAAGTTGGGATATTGTAGAAGTACCAGGAACTCGAGGCACCTACAGGGCTTACGACCTATCATCGGCTGGTTTACGTGATCACTGTATCATAATTATGTTTATGCTCAATCAAACTTTTTTGTATATAGATATATTTTGCAAGTTAAATGTGGTTCAGTTTTAGTATTGTTTTTTTTTTATATTCGAATAGTTATTAAACGTAAATAAATGAAAAATAATAATTAATCTTAATTTAATTAGAAAAACTTCGGAAGTAACCTATTTATGACTGTGAATAATTAGGTTGATTGATAAATGACTTTTTCAACCTATGTATATTAGATTAGTATTCAATATTAAAACGGAATTCGTATTAATTAATTGTAATATCCAATAGGTATTATGTACAAAAGAGTCGGTACATAAATGGATATTAATTAAATAACAAGAGATATAAATCTTTATTGAATGGAGAATTTCTTTTGGTCGTGAAACGACAAAACAAAAATTCAGTATTGATGTAACTGTCATTGTGTACATTGAAATATTACAGCCAGTTGACATAAATCACACATTATATCAAAACTAGAGTCACATAATATAAAACGATATAAAAATGAGCGAGATGTGGCCAACACTAAACTCTTTACTAGATTCCTGAGTGTATACCTTTTTTAGTTATCACACATTTTAAGTTAAATTTGCACACATATATATTGAACATCTAAATTGTCTAACAAAATCCAGTAGGTATAAATAAATTTTCTTATTTATGTAATCCTAATAATATACCCTCAATATTTAACCATTGTCTAAATCAGGGGTCTCCAAACTACGGCCCGAGGGCCACATCCGGTCCGCGGACAGATTTTGTCCGGCCCGCGGAGAGCTAGCATACTTGAAAACTCCTTTTAGAGAACATATTTTTTATAGCAAATTAAATTTAGTTTACTGAAGTATTCTAATTTTATGTTGAATAATTATTAATATGACATCTACATTGATATGGTCATGGGCTAACTACTCATAACATTGTTGGCTTATTGTTATTGTTTTTGTGATAAGTTGGATAAAGAAACACAGAATTGTAATGAGTAAAGACATGTATAATATGCAGAAAATTTAACTTCAGTATATAATAACTAACAAATTATTGAAATGAATCCAACTAACATTTTATACATTTTAAATAAAAACATAACTTATAACAAGCATAATGACATATGAAATACTAATGAGATTTATGTAATTGAGATTTTCCACTGACAATAGTTTGTAGTTGTGGACTAATTTTACTTATACCAATTATTAAAGTGATTTAAGATGCTCATCAGTTAATTTAGATCTGTAAACATTTTTTGTGTACTTCATTTTGGAGAAGGTCTTGTGTAACTATTTCAATTTTTACCACCGGCAACAATGATAATATGGTTTTGGCCCTCGGAACTTACTGGAGTAATCAGTATGGCCCTAAGGCTGGAAAGTTTGGAGACCCCTGGTCTAAATGCTTTAAGATTACTACCTCAGAAAAGTCATTCAGCCTAATGAGTTAGTAAAATTTTAATATTTTTATAACGTATACTATTATGAAATGTAGTTAGGTAGGTAGGTACTGTAGGTACTGAAATATGTAAATGAAAAAAAATAAGATAAAAAATACCTACCAATTTTCTTTTTCAATAGTTGAAAAAAATGTTATAAGGCTATTTGGTCCAGAATGAGCGAATTGTGACATTTGGCATAAGAAAAAAATTGGATGGGTTACCATATATTTTTGTGACAAGTCAAACCACAATTCGCTGATCCTATGACAAGTATCACATATTTATATGGGGTACCACATATTTTTTGTGACAAGTCAAATCACAATTCGCAAATCCTATGACATATAAGGTAGGTATATAGTTATATAGGGTAACACATATTTTATGCGACAAGTAATATCACGATTAGCTCATACTAGACTGCTTTAATATGTGGTAATTAAATTGTATACATTAATTAAACAAGCAAAAAAAAACATTTTACAAAACGGAAAAACATTTACCAGATGAATCGGTGCGTGAAAGGCTAGGGCACTGGATTAGTAATTTTGTGGGTGCAGGTTTGAATACTGCCTCAAATGATTCCGTTCACCTACAGCACATGCATTTGCATCGTTTCGGGAATGTATGAGTATGTATATTATGTTATAATTATGTTAAAATGACAATCATTATTTTAAAAAAATGTGTCTAAATTTCGAAAGATTTATCGCGTATTCAATAACGACCTGCCAGATTTTGGATATATCTAACTAATAAAGCCTCGAAGGCCGATTTTCTTAGTATTTATGTAGTTTGTGTTGAGTGTGTAGGAGGTTGCAACAGGATAAATCTAAGAATTGTTTTAAATTTCTCAATGCTATTATGAAAAAAAATCGCTGTACGATATTTAAATACACTATAGTTTCACTTTGTCTGTCTCAAAAATATATATATTTTATTATATATTGAATAAGCTCTGTGTCAATGAAATAAATCATGACATTCTTAGATATTTTGACAATTAATAGAGGCGTATTGTAATGCCAGAAGCTCAAAGACTCCGATTCTTGTAACAATTTATCAAATATATTGAAATGATTTTTCATTCACGGTCCTAGATCTAGTTATACCTACATACGTATTATGATTTTTAAATCTGGTCTTTAAACATCCAAATGAATATTAGAGATCTATGAATTTATTATTTTGTATGTTTTATGTCGCCGATTTACTAGACACGTGTCTTGCGGATCTGCAAATGTCCAAAGATTTTTTTAGAATCTGATGATGGTATAAAACAAAAATGATTCATTCTTTGGTTAGAAAAATTTATACATACATACATACATACCATTACGCCATGTCCCTTGCGGGGTAGGCAGAGAGAACCGAACGCCACATTTTTCTATCCTGGCACGCATCCCTCGCCTCGTCCACATTCATGCATCGTCTCATACATGTTCGTCTATTGCTCACACTTCTAACATTTATTTTATAGTATATCTAACATTTATTTTATAATATATATTTTATTATATAACATGAAATAAGTATGTTTATCAAAAGATCCAATTAATCATAATATAATAAGACTCGATGGAACATATTTAAAGTCGGTTAATGAACAAAAAGATTTGGGCATCACTATCTGTTGCGATCTGAAATGGGAGAAGCATTTGATATCAGTTGTAAAAAAGGCCAATAGCTTAACATACTTAATTAGAAAAACCTTCAGCCACTTGCCACATGATTTTTTAATTACAATATATAAAACTTATGTGAGACCAGTTTTGAAATATGGTTACCATGTTTGGAATCCATACTTTGAGAAAGATATAAGCATGCTGGAAAGGGTGCAGAGAAGGTTTACCAAACTGGGAAATGGCCTCAGATGCTTAACATATGAAGAACGTCTGAATGTGTTGGGCCTCACTACTCTTGAGGAACGGAGAAAGAGAGGGGATCTCATAGAAACCTTCAAAATACTAAACCAATACTATGACTGTCCTGAATTGAAGCTGATGTTCTACCTCAACCAAAATACTAACTTAAGAGGTCATAGTTTGAAACTAGATAAACACAGTTTCAGGCAGAATCCCTGGAAGCATTTCTTGTCCAATAGAGTCGTGGATGCGTGGAACAGTTTGCCACCGGAACTTGTTGTTGCACAAAGTGTTAATGTGTTTAAAAATAGACTTGACAGACTGAACAAGTGAATACTGTTGTTAGATCAGACATATCAGCATAGCTGCCTATCTGATAACATTTAATAATAATAATAACATATATTAGGATCTATTTTTTTATAAACACTAAGGATTATTTATAAGACTGCTTTGCATTGATTAGTGAATGTTATATTATGCCTTAATCATCTTAAACAAATCAAATGTTTAACAATAAAAAATACGAAAAAAATCCTGTCAAAAGTTTTGAGTGTCTTTATAGTTAATAATAACAAACATTTTCTTACATTTTGAGTTAGTGGTGAAATTATAATTGTCAAACTTATGATTACTTTTTATAACTAACCGGTGTTTCTAGCCCATAGAAACAAGTTTAAAATTTCTTGTATTACATAATTACATCTTCCTTTCCTCCATATACTATAACATAATCGTCTTGTTAATTTATCGGTTTATATATTATTATAATGGAGATACTTAATTATAAATCCAGTTTTTGATTGCAAATAAAAAAATACCAGACCATTTGGTTTATAATTATAATAATCAGTGGCTAAACTATAGTGTGATTTAAATAAATATGATCTAATGTAATTCATAGAAAAACACATAAAAAAATAAGTAATAGTAGTATGCCAAATTTGCTAATCTTGAGGGCTTCGTGGGTTATTTTTCGTGTTTTATATATTGTTTTCACTTATTTGATAAAGTCAAATTCTTCAAATTCCTTCCAAAACAAAAAATGCAGGACTACATTACACAACATAATGATGAATTAGAGATGCTGGTTACGACCCTTATCCCTTACCCTTATTATGATGATGGTGATATATTTATGTACAAAATCTTACTGAACCTACAATAATTAATTGGTAATGGGTATTTTAAATCAAACAAATGATTTGGTCTACATATATATTTTTTCCTGAATCCAGGTCGACCGTTTCAGCTTATTAGGCCCTTATCAACTGGTAAACATAGGAACTCTGCTTTTTCTTATATACTAAAATTCGGTACATTTTTGCTATTATGAATTGTTCAAAATAGTATAAACAGAAAAATATATATGTAGACCAAATCATTTATTTGATTTAAAATACCCATTATTATGGAATTCTACATATTCAACACCGTCAGTATTGACAAAATTAAAAAACAAACAAAAAATGAATTGGACAATTTGTAGCATCCATTCCAAGATAAATTTAACAAGAAATATAAAAAAAATATTTTTTTTCAAATAACAATAAGTCTCAATTTTCAGTCAGTTAATTGATATCTAGAGACGTATGAAAGTATAAAGGTACCTAATATTATTTCATGTAGGTACATGTACATAAATTATTTGATTGGTTTTCAATCAATTATATTGAACGTATAATTAATAACCGGTCGGTCTGTTAAAAGAGATTTTGTGCGCAATTCTACAATTATCATCAATTATTTTTAGCTTTGACCTTTGGTATGTCTTATACCTACTTATAATATATTGAAAGACAGTGGTCTCGAATCAGAAAAAGATAAAACCAAAAAAAATAATAACTCTTAATAAAAAATAACTCATTGAAGTGTAAATGTAGGGGATGTTTTATTTATTGTTTTTGTTACACATATACATACCATCACGCCATGTAACTCACGGGGTAGGCAGAGAGAACCAAACGCCAATTACTTCTATCTTGACATACATTCATCGCCTCGTCAACATTCATACATCGTCTTATACATGTTCGTCTGTAGTTCACGCTTCTAACATTTCCGTCTTTCAAAATACCGTTCACATGGACGTGCCATCCGTTCCTTGGGCGGCCCCGACCTCTCATTCCATTCCTGTCCGCAATATATATTTTCTTCGTCAGGCGTTCCTCATTTATTCTTCCCATGTGGCCAAACCATCTCAATGTGTTCGCTTTCATTCTATTACGTAATTGAATACTTGTGTATAATTTAATGTTCTTTTTAACAAACCTTACGCTAATTGAACATTCTGATTTACCTTTTTGATTGAAGTAAAGACAAACCTTAACCTTATTATTTCAGTACCAATATTATTAAAATATTTTTTTATTTTGTATACGGCTATCATTTTTTTTTAATACAAATTTTCAAACATCTCAATAAAGATAAAGTTGGATTATTATAGGAGAACCAGGAACTCGATGCAACTAAAGGGATTTCGACCAGTCATCGGCTGGCTATTCGTGATCACTTTATACGCTTGCGTAACGTTCATTATTTATACTTTCTTATTGAGTTCTCTATCAATTATTATAAGTTCAAAAAACAGCTGTTATATTTCATAATTCCAGTTATTTTTCTCATGAAATATAAAACAAATAAATTTTGTGGTTTTAAAGGCAAATAATAAAACAAACATTATTAGATTTGCAAACCTTGTGTTTTATATCACTGACATTAAATATAAACAAATCTTTTAGATGTTCACTTGAAAACAAAAAATCATAGGTAATAAGACTAAAACGTCTCTAGTTCAAAGATATTTTTACTCCTCACTACCCCGAGGGGATAAAGTTGGGAATTATGAATTCGCAATTTTTAAGGTTATGTTGGCTATTGCAAATTATCAACTAGTGTCATGCTGAGATTGTATTCTGAAAGTTTCATCATTATGAATATGTGTGTGTTCTGTGTACTATGAGCTGATAATATGTATTTTGTGCTCTGAACGGTGTGTTTATTCCACTTTATCGATTATATAAGGCTCAAGTACTAATTCGTTTACTCGTATTTTCAAATTTTGTAAATTTGTATATCTAATACTCGCTTTGCCTCATTAGATTTTGAAGGATATCTGATCAATGCCTCTCAATTTTTTAACTGTCAATTATATCAAAGTGACCTCAATCTCAGGAAACTTAAAATTTTAATTCATATTGAAGAATTGTCAAGTTTTCATAATAAAATCAATAATAATTAAACAACTAATTTCATGGACATGCTGAAAATTTTCCATACAAAATATGAATAATTTTTGGAGTGACATGATAGTAAAGAGTATAACGTTGGCCACAATCCACTCGTTTTTTAAACCACTGGAGCAATATTCTTGATAAGTGCAGGATCCAAAATATATTTATATGCAATATATGATTATGATATTTGCTATGAGGTACCGGCTTAGAATAGTGCTTCCACTATTTTTTATTATCATCGTTTTCGGGTGTTTCGTAAGAGCCGGGTTATTAAAAGTAAAATAAAATCTCACAATGCTCAGCAATGAGGTTCATCACCCATTCTGAATATTGCCTTTTTAGGTGAGACGAGACTAGTGTGTGGGCATACACGCATGTGTCTTAATTCTTTTTTAATATAATGCACACCCTCACACAAGTCGCTGGTTAATATATTTACACATTATGGGATGATTTTATGTTACAGTACTCCTCGGGTTTTTAACAGATGCTTTGTCAAATATTAATTTAACACGCACCCAATAATTAGTTGCCACATTATGGAGACTTATGGTATCGTTTAAAAGATTCAAACTAAAAACACAATTGAAAGCTGTGTCTCGACCGGGTATCGAACCTGGGACCTTTGGATCAGCAGTCAGATACCTAACCAACTGAGCCACGAAGGCCGACTCGACATGATATACCGTGATGGTATGAATGTTTTTTGTTGGCCTTCGTAGTTAAATTATAAAAATATCTTAATTCTTAACCGATGGCCTCAGATTCGATTCCCGGTAGTCTGCTTTTCATTTTCATTCATTTCAGTCTGATATGTGAGAAAATTATCATAAACAGTATTCGAAATGTGACTAGTTGTTATTTAATTCGTGATAATTTCATATCTGACATAGGTGCCAGTAAGTTGCCCTAGAAGAAAGTTAAATTAAATGAATAAATAATTAAAATTTAATGTGATTTCGAAAATTTACTGCAAAACTAGAAATCGCTTTTTCGTTCGCTCTTATTTAGTCAAGTACTTAATTCATTCATCGATAGTCTATAGAAGGAATGGAATGAAATGGCTTCCGAGTTTCTCTTGAATTCAGTTGAAATAGTTGGATAATTTCCGCTATTGTTCATTTCCCTAAAAACAACAGCAAATATTTGTGAAATTTTGTACCTAGCATGTTCTAACTCAGAACAACATTCATTCCATTCATTGAGTTAAGTTCGAAATGCAGAAGGCTATTTATGGAAGGAACTTGGAATAACAGTGATGTTTATTTTTTTAATTCTAAAGTAATTGACTCGAGCATAATATTTCAATTTGTATAAGTGGTCTATATAGAGTAATTTATTAAAAAAAAATTGTCAAAATGAACCACAAAGTTAATAAATCAATATTCGAGATTATTATTTTAATTAATTTCTCACGCAAATATTGCATCTCTGGACTGGAAACACTGGTTATATACGTACCATCAGGGCATATCCCACAATGTGGGGTAACCAGCGACAAGTGTGCGGGTGTGCATTACCGTATAAAAATAACCACGACACGTGCGTTAATACCCACAAACCAGTCTCGTCTCACTTGAAAATAAACTACATTCAGAATCAGTGGTGTGCCTCATTGCTGGACTATACATATGAGATGTTACATTGCCTGTTGTATTTTCGACTACCCGGCTCTTATGGGACACTCGAAAACGATGATAATAGAAAAGAGTGGAAGCACTATTCTTAGCCGGTCCTCACAGCATCATCCTGGTTTGTTGCCATATGGCAATAAATATGTACCTTGCGCATATATTATTATTATTGATATTGTATCAAAAACATGTCATATTTAATGATAATAATAACTTTTGAATACTCACATACTCAGCTCACAGAGTATGGAATATATAGAGCTGACTTAAAAGCAACAACTGCAGGCCAGGGGATTGTTACTCAAAGTGAAGGAAACGGGGGTATCTCAGACGCATTCGTTGTTTATATATAAATCGGATATTTATGACACATTCATTTAGTAGTAAAAGTATTTACTTTTCGAAATTCAAATCCCTTTGTTAATAACATGTCACAATTGCTCGGTAGAAAAACCAAAACAACCTTTTATAAAAACGCTACTCCGTCCAGTCATTGCATATGGTGCCGAATGCTGGGTAGTGACCAAAAAGAGATAAAAATATACTTCTGGTATTTGAAAGGAAACTCCTCAGAAAGATATTTGGTCCTGTCAACGAAAATGGAGTGTCGAGGAGACGATTCAACAAACAATTAGAGGCACTGTATGGCGAACCTAACATTGTACAGTTCATTAAAATAAGAAGACTGCAATGGTTGGACCGTGTCCACAGGATGAGTGATGATCGTACCCCCAACAAGGTTTTAAACACCACACCAGACGGAAGAAGAGGCAGAGGCTGACCAAAAATGAGATAGCTGGACGATGTGGAGGCTGATATACGAGCGCTGGTAGAGAGCCGCAAAGTGCAGGGAGGAATGGCGACGGATTCTGAAGGAGGCCAAGTCCCACAACGAACTGTAGGGCCAATCATGATGATGATGTTAATAACATGTACCTCCTTTTGTAATTAGGTATTAGAGTTTTTGATATTTCATTCCGAACCGTTCGGTAAATATGTATGTAATGTTTTCCAAGAATCTTTGCTTTTGTCGTGTTTGTTTTGCTTTTGTCAATGTTTGAAATATGACGTTTCCTGCTTATGCTTACGTATGGTCTGTAAACCATCACGCTAACTGCGTTCAAAGATATATGGAAAGCTAGGCGTAAGTCTTCGAGACAGAATAAGGAATGAGGAAATCAGACGCCAGACAAAAGTAATCGATACCATGGATCGAGTAGCAAAACAAAAATGGCAATTGGCGGGTCATGTTGTCAGACAAGGGAATGGACAGATGGACACCCAGGATTCGGCAATGGAGACTGATGGTATTGTCTTCGTTGCTGGAAGGAAATGGGAAAAGGAAAAGCCCAAAAAAGATGAATGGAAGTATTTAGAAGAGACCTACATTTAGCAGTGGAGAGAGAATATAGATTGTTGGTATGTGTCTCAGTTTTATATTTTAACACGTCTAGCTATAACATATTATGATAAGTGGGCAACTCTGCAAATTAATTTAAAATGGTCTTCGTGGCCCGGTTAATTTAGTGAATCACTACCAATACATAATATATGAAAGTAGAAAGATAATGCGATCAAAACAAAACATGGATATAAATCAAATTTATTTCGCAATGGAGCCCAATTTATCATGCAATATAATTTAACGACTCATATTTTTAATCATATTTAGTTACCGTTTCATTTTCATTTTAATTATTTATATCTTTTTCTCACGATAATATTTCTCTCTTTTTTTATGTGGCTACAAGGGGACAGTTGCATTTATGTATTAGGTATGTACATTTGTTTATCATTATATCCCTTCTCTTATATAGAAATATATAAGAGAAGGGATATAATGAACAATCGGGACGACGGAGTTCGTTTGCCTAGTACCTGGAAGAACATTTTATATGACAAACAATACAATAATAATATTAATAATACCATAGCGAAAAAAACCCCAAAACACAACAATAATAATATTAATGTCACAACTAAAATTAACAATAAATCACAACACAAAAATAATGATAAAATATTATTACCAACGAACACGACAGCAGGTGGGCGTGTCACAAGGAGCCAATCACGTCGCGCTAACAATATTTGACATAAGCGGCCATCTTGTACGCTACGAGTCACTTGACGGTGAGCTTTCAGTGTGAGTAGACGTGTGTCGCGCGCGTGCTTTTCGTTAAGTCCTTGAAAATGCCTGGTGATATTCAGGCGAAACGTCGGAAAACAAATGGTCTAAGTCAAGACCTACTGACACGGGAAAACCGAGATAAAAATATTATAACATATTTCACCCGTGAAAACATCAAATATAACATATATATATATATATATATATATATATATATATATATATATATATATATATATATATATATATATATATATATATATATATATATATATATATATATATATATATATATATATATATATATATATATATATATATATATATATATATATATATATATATATATATATATATATATATATATATATATATATATATATATATATATATATATATATATATATATATATATATATATATATATATATATATATATATATATATATATATATATATATATATATATATATATATATATATATATATATATATATATATATATATATATATATATATATATATATATATATATATATATATATATATATATATATATATATATATATATATATATATATATATATATATATATATATATATATATATATATATATATATATATATATATATATATATATATATATATATATATATATATATATATATATATATATATATATATATATATATATATATATATATATATATATATATATATATATATATATATATATATATATATATATATATATATATATATATATATATATATATATATATATATATATATATATATATATATATATATATATATATATATATATATATATATATATATATATATATATATATATATATATAATATAATATAATAAGGACAATTTATAAAGCGCCGTTTAGTGACAACCGTGGTCATCTCTAATTATAAACGTTTTTTTTTTATTTTTAATGTTTATAAAAATTTTAAGAATAAAATTTTCTTTACCATGATTTAAATATGTTCCAATTTATTATTTGTCACAATATTTATTATTTTTATTTTTTAACATTGTTTCAGTTTTCAAGAGATTCGAAATAAATCACAGTACTCCAACACCAAATATAGGATTTTCGAAAGTAAGTTCATATATTACATATTTATTCATTAATCTATTCATTTTTTTATACTTCATTTGGAATATTTGAAAATCGCACAGATGATGTTGAGCTTTGCCACCATTTTCTCATATATTTTTTTGTGTGTTATAAAGTATCTTCTTTAAATTTACTTGCATCATATGTTACTTGTGTTTTTCATCGTCCTCATTCTCCTGTCATTGCGATTAAGTTACTCTGGCTTCTAAACAACATTTTTCGTTTCTCTTAACACAAAGAATATTATTGCTATCGAAAAAAGGCTTCATCTTTTTAACAGTAATATTTTATTGCCATTAGGTAATTTCTTCCAACCAACCAGATTACAGAGTGACAGAATTATATACGTATCAACAAAAAATGAAACCAAAAAAGAACAAATAAACACCTAGATAAATAATAAAAACAAAAAAAAACACATCATAGCAATAGAAAGGATTGGGAAAGAACAAGAAGAGGAAATCGAGATTACGTGTTTAGGGATAAATATTCCTTCTTTAGTAAATATTACGTCGCAAAGGGAAGGAAGGAAAAGGAGAGGGATCTGGTGTTTTCGGAGAGATATCCCTGCGTTAGTCTTTTCTTGAAAATGGAAAGCGAGTTTGACGAAGTTATATCAGGACTCAAAATATTCCAGTCTTGCTGAACGTACTTCAAAGGAAGGAATAGTTAATGTAGTGCGTTCAGCATATCGAAGATCGAAGCGATAGGCCGTGATTAAATAAAGAGGTGAATTTGAAAGAAGAAATGATATAAGCGTGAACAACAGACGAACATGTATAAGACGATGTATGAATGTCGACGAGGCGATGAATGTGTCAAGAAAGAAATAAGTGGCGTTCTGTTCTCTCTACCTACCCCGTGAGGGAGATGGCGGGATGGTATGTTTACATTATAATTTTCAATTAATAATGATTTTTGTAGCCGCAATAAAAACGGTGAGGTAAGCATAAGCATCATCTTGTGAGATTATATTTACTTATATTATTCAAAGCAATTGCTTTCCAGATTCGCGAGTTAATTGAATTAAAACGTATTTATGTTCGCCTTTTATATTGAGGTTCGAAGACTTCAATGTTTCAAAGTAGATAGTAGAAATAACTGGCTGTCGTACTACGTACAGAGAGTTAGTTAAACGGCACAAAACCAATATTTCACAATTGAGGAATAAAGATGGCACCTTTCCTTTTCCCACGAATGGATAACATGGATGCCTTCAAACGACACTTGACTGTGTAAAATTGTTTTAACATACAATCCAATTAAAATATATATAGAGTACATACACATACACTCTCCTTATTATTGAAGTTGAGAGAGTACCTACCTTCATATACCCGAGACTATATCCAACATGTGCCTACCTGAGAGAGTGTATCATAAATCACCGTGAGGACATTGTAAGGAACCAGATACTGTAACATAACGTCAATTCTCTCGCCCTTTTATCCGACATGTTGTTCTAAATCAGAATAAAAATTGCGGAACTGGCAGTCTTTTTTTATACCTTTATTACTATTGACGCTTCATCTATTGATCACCAAATTTACTTGACGATGTTCAATGCATTGAATAACCTAGTATCATAATAATTCTAGAAATCTGTCGAAGAAAAAAGCTGTCTGGGAGGCAAATCAGGTCGTCTGAAAAGAGTACATAGTCCTGTTAAAACTCCTCATCAATTTTGTCTGACATACACAATTGGATTTCATTGTTAATCATGATATTGTATTCAAAATTAAATTTTAAATTACTATAAAAATAAAATGTGTAAATAGTTGAAGTAATAATATTATCTCACCTCATATTCAATGTTTTGTTGGAATTTAAAAATTTGACATCATTTTTACAAAGGTTTCAATATATTATTACCATATTTATTACTAAAAATATGTGTAAAATTGCGAGCCCTTTGTTTGTACGAATGGATGAAATTAATTGCGACAATTTCAAATTGTTTTGATAAAAACTTCCTATCAATTACTGTCTTACAATTTCCTTGTTTATCTTACAAAGTCGAAGGTGAGTATATTATAGGCGTTAAATATATGTGCTTCCAATTACGAGACTTTCAAGTTTTTTAACACTTCCACGGGCAATGGGCATTGCCTATACTTGGCAAATTCAATGTGAGTGTTCAGACAGTGTCGGTATTACGGTTTCGGCAGTACTCAGGTGTCTTTCTCTTGAACTAACAAGCCAACACTTAACTTTGCTCCAAAGGCAATTAAAGTTTACACCATAATCATCGGCAAAGCCATTAAAATCAAAGCTTCACAGCTGTAGCGTACAGCGAATGCAAGCTTCTAAAACCTTCGAACTATCAGCTTTACTTTCAAAGGAATATTACAAAAAAAAAAACTAACAGATAGTCAAAGATTTATTTGATTGAGGGCTTACTTTTATTAGATTGTCGAATGCGTATATCAAAAAATAAACATAAAAAATAAATCATATTGAAATATAAGAAGAGTAGTGTTGTTCCGTTTCGTTATTTTAAATAACAAATACATTAAGAGATGACCATCCCTATTGCTAAATCTGAGCCACTTATAAAATAGTAAATTAAAAAATCTTACAGGGAGTAAAAACAAAAATATGTAAGTAGGTACCTACCTATAAGGACAGAAGTAACAAGAGATAGATATATAAAATAAATGTTCTAGTAAAGAACTTAAAAATTCAAAATAATTTGACATTAGTGCAAAATTTCACAAATCGTATCGACAATAAAAAAATAATGTAAATATATAACAATAAACAACTAGGTACTTACTTATTAATTTTATTTTTCACAACCACCCTCAGCAATTTATTTTCATTTTCTTCTCAACTTATGAATCTGTCAATATATGTTTGTCTATCATACACACACACACATACATACACACCCTCCCACCCACACACTCACACTCTTTCTATATCTCTCTTTCACACACATACATATTGTTAGTCTCTCTCATGCGCGCACCCACACTAATTCACACTTTTTTTATTATGCTCTTTTGATATTATGTATAGTACGTAAGCGGTTCATGTCTTATTTGTATTTATGATTTCTTCTTTCCCCTTAGCGCTTTTGTCCCGTTTTTATCGGGGTACGCTTTGACCATGATCCTGGAATTGGCGAGTCTGGTTATTACATTGAAGCGAATGCCATCTGACCTTCGTAACCCTTAGAAAGGAGAACCAGACAAATTGGATCATGGCTATACATAGCTAGTGATATAAATCCGCACATAGATTCAGAGGAGCGTGCACCGCCCGGATTCGAACCGTTGACCTCACGCATGTGAGGCGACGACCTTACCGCTGGGCTATCACCGCTCAATTATTTGTATTTTCATGCTTATTTCCTTTTAATAATTGTATGCATGTAGGTACTGTGTGCTGTCCTTAGTTAAATAAAAAAAAAAATAAACAACATAAGGAGATACAAAAAATTCTATTCATACATATGTATATTCATACATTTGTTATACCATTATTATAAAATTGTCAATACCGTATTCCATTATTGTAAAATTGTCATAACCTTTGGTATTAAATTATTGTAAAATGTTCATTACCTTTGTTATTCTATTATTGTAAAATTGTCATTACCTTTGTTATTCTATTATTGTAAAATTGTCATTACCTTTGGTATTCTATTATTGTAAAATTGTCATTACCTTTGTTATTCTATTATTGTAAAATTGTCATTACCTTTGTTATTCTATTATTGTAAAATTGTCATTACCTTTGTTATTCTATTATTGTAAAATTGTCATTACCTTTGTTATTCTATTATTGTAAAATTGTCATTACCTTTGTTATTCTATTATTGTAAAATTGTCATTACCTTTGTTATTCTATTATTGTAAAATTGTCATTACCTTTGTTATTCTATTATTGTAAAATTGTCATTACCTTTGTTATTCTATTATTGTAAAATTGTCATTACCTTTGTTATTCTATTATTGTAAAATTGTCATTACCTTTGTTATTCTATTATTGTAAAATTGTCATTACCTTTGTTATTCTATTATTGTAAAATTGTCATTACCTTTGTTATTCTATTATTGTAAAATTGTCATTACCTTTGTTATTCTATTATTGTAAAATTGTCATTACCTTTGGTATTCACTTATTGTTAAATTGACATAACCTTTGGTATTCTATTTTATTAAAAAAATTCATTCTATTCTACATATATATTTTGATAATTTTATTGCTTATATAATGAGCGTACTTTATCATATCATGAACTCCGTCCTCATAATAAATATTTTATAACAATATATTATTAAACAAAGAAACTATGCGAAGAACCATAAAGAAAAGTCGTTCATTTTTACGACACCTGAAAATGTGGTGTGAAGTATAACAAAACTTGTAATTTAACCGCTCGCTTGAGACCGATATTTCGTTTAAAAAAATCAATTAATAATACGTGTGTACAGTACACACACACACAAACACACACCTTATCTGAAATTGTCGGTTGAGCGCAAAGCCAAACAAAAAAATATGTACCTACCTACTGCCAAAATAAATACTCTCAACTCGGGCTAATTATGGGTCTGAATGACCTTATAGATAAAAAAAAACAGCTAATCTCAAGTAAATTTCATCGGAGAATAATGTGAGCTAGGAACTCATATTTTCATCGCGTATTTTTATGAATTCAGCGATCCTCAAAACAATGTTGACAATAGTCATTTTCCTTTGACCGATTTATATTTTGCGTTATAATATTATGAAAATGAATGATTAGCAGTAGAATTAGTAAAATTTATTTAGATGTTAAAAACATTCATAAAATTAATACATCTATTTTATACAAAAAAATAAAATAAAAATAAAACTTTGTATGACATTAAATTATATAAACATCATGTAAAAATATGGAGAACATTAATATTTTTTAATTACGTATTCAGAACCTAGCCTACGAAGGTGACAAGACTTGTGGTTTCTTTTATGTTTGGTGGTATACAATAATTGTACATTTTTAAACCTTTATGGTATAAACTATTTTGTGTACATGTACCTAAGTCTAAAATCCTGACATCCACTCGTAGGGTACGTGTGAACATTGACATCAAATAAGATTTTTTTTTTGTATATATTTTGGAAATACATATTTTTAAATACATCACAATAAATACAAATTTTCACATTTAAACTGAACATTTCACCTAAAATTTTTTTCCCTTCCAAGTGAAACAAGGGGAAAAATCTCAGTTGCAACGTACTTATATAAAAAATCCCAGTTGCAACATATTTAACAAAAAAAAAATCTAGTTGAAACATTCTTATATAAAACATCCCAGTTACAACATACTTATATAAAAAAATACTCTAAATAACCCAAATGCTTTGATGGCTCAATGTGGCTGATAAAATGGGTGCCAAAAATCTTAAAAAAAAACTTCAACTGTATCATAACACAAGTCAAATAAATTAGTAGGAAAATAATCACCAAAGTTTTAGAAGTGTCTCACGACTTACTCCACATTAAAGCGTATTAGAGATTAATATCGTTCGTCGGGGAAACCAAATAGTGTTATTTTTTTTTTGTTAAAAAGGCGCCGCGTGGTAAGAAATACCAACATTCTCTATCGGATCATCCCGCTTTATGGATGTAAAACAACCGCATATACATACAAACTTACCATCTATAGCTACATATTAAGGTTATAGCATAGAATCAAGAATTATCTGATTATATCATTGTTTAGTAAAAAAATCATATTCAATGTTAATTTATAGCAAAGCGAGTGGATTGTGGCCAACACCAAACTCTTACGAGGGCATTTATCGCTAAATCTTGTGACTGAAAACATGATATAGATATTATAACAGCCTAGTACACTATGAAGTGTGAGCAAGGGTATAGCCATCGCGAGTCACGAGCGTTAAAAATGGTTTATACTATGACTATGTTTGAAAATATTTTAAAAGAGACACGCACAGAGAATAAACAATATATTATGAACAGAATACATATATAAAAACAAATGGATCTTTTTAACCCTCCAATTAAGCGCGTCCACAACTTCCAGTGGCCATAAAACAAATTTTCAAATTCACACACTAAAATAATATTTACATTTGTAACCCTGTAAAACATCGTATCTTCATACGGATAAATTTTTAATTTCATAGTATGGTTGTAATAAAAAAAATAAATAAATATTAGTTCTTGAATTTCTTAACTTATTCTTGTCTAATATTCATAGGTAAGCCAGGATTTTCGGCTTCTGTAAGCAATTCCGCTACTGATAAATATCTCATTCGTTGTAGTAAATAAAATTGTCAGAAAAATAAATTTACATTCCTTGAAAATAAATACAATTAGTTTTGATGAATTTAATTATAACATTGAACATAAGCATTAGTTTATTTGTATATTCTAACATAGGCACATAATTCACTTGAACGCTAGTTAAAATTAGATTACAAGTTGGCAAGATTGTAATTTGCTGTATATATGATCTCGTTCTTAATCCAAGATTATGTACATTGGGAGGTACATAGTCTATGTATATTGTATACATTTACAAACATCTCCCACTGAATCTCTACTCTTGATAATTATAAATGTAATATATACTTAATATCATGAGTTGTAAAACCGGGTACAACTTCAATATTGTCTTGGAATGTATGGACAATTTGTTCAAATAAATTTATCGCCAAAAATGCACCGCGTGAAAAATTCATCGCCTTTATATATTTTTATTGCGTACAAATGGGATTTCGTGGCTATGTTTGTAAAACACCTGACTCCAGATCCAAAGGTTCTGTATTTGATTTCCGGTGGAGAAACGATTATTTTTTTACACTTCCTTACGTCCCGTGTAAGAGACAAGTTTATGCAGTCCCGAAAAACAAATGAATTCAAATGAATCGAATCGATTGAAATGGGAATCGAATCTAAAACATCGCCAAAGAAGCCAGACGGCTTTACACTTTTAGCACAGCATAAGTGTTTTATTGTGTATTTAGTCTCTTTCTGTGAGACGATAATGATAAAAAGTCTCCAGAATGTGGCAGCTCGTTATTATTGGGTGAATGTAAAATACCTGTAAGTTGTCCGAGAAGTAACACAAATATTTCAAGGATATTTCCATACTGAAAAAATACACCGCGTTAAAATTTGAAGGGAAAGAAAGGAAATTGAACCAGGCGGATACGAATACATGTACGCTTTATAATAATATAAAATATTTTGAATTATTTTAGGTGGAATAATTTATATTATCTTTCGGCGAAGAATAAATTTAGGGATAACTTATTCGGCGATAAGTCTTAATTCAGTGTACACCAAGGGGTCAGTCCTAAATTGTCCATATAAATATATAAACTTCAATTAAATGTGTTATATTGTTAATTAGATATAAATAGTGCATCTCTCAATTATATGATATGTACGGAATATTACTTGCTGTTATTTCGTTATATAAAAATATCATTATAGGAAGAAGACATAAATTTAATCTAATTAAATTTAATCTAAAGTGGTGTTATTTTGTATCTTTTTAATTGATTAAAAAACATCATGCTTTAAAATAAAGAAATAAACTATTAAAACACACAATTATCAGAAAAACTTCTATTTTTAAATTGATGACTTTTCATTCTAAAATAGTCTTCTCAGCCATACAATTTTTCTACTGTGATTGCGCAAATTTCCACTGTAGGTTATCATTGAAAAACCATT
This sequence comes from Molanna angustata, assembly GCA_963576475.1. Lineage (NCBI taxonomy): Eukaryota > Metazoa > Arthropoda > Insecta > Trichoptera > Molannidae > Molanna > Molanna angustata. The sequence continues at coordinate 24,758,603 of OY754981.1, read as the reverse complement.
TATTGATTTAATCGAATATTACTTTAATATGTGTACTTTAATGTGTGACTTAGTTACCTCACACTGATTTTTCTTTGTTAACAACTTCTTTTATTAATTAAAGAAAATAGTGTTGTTTAATAAATGGTTCTATATGTTTGTTTATAAAATAGGCGTCCTGGGTTCGATAATTGGCAGGGGAGAAATTTATTTCACACATAATAATTGGTTATGCCAGAGCTGCTATTTGGCAATAAACTCGCTACTTACAAAGGGTAAGAGGAAGTGTCTCGTTAATTTTAAGTAACTAAATTAAAATTAATGTTTGTAAGAGTAAGGGCAGTCACCTATTCTGTCTTATTGTGGTTCCAGAGAAAATTTTCCCAATATAGCTCAATATGGCTGTATGTATGAACAGAAAAGTGTGACGCACATTCTGGTTGGTTGGAAGAAGTTGCCTAATTACTGTAATAAGCCCAAAGGTGTACGATATAACTATTTTAAGATGGGTCGATGGCAGAGCGGTTAGCGCATTGGGTTAGTAATCCAGTGGTCGCGAGTTCGAATTCTGCCTCGACCGATTTCATTCAACTATAGCAGAAACATTTATTTTAGGGTATGTAAGAAGATTAATATGGACTTGTTTAATAAGGACATATTCATTTTTGTAAAAAAAATATAATTTATTTAATTGATAAGTAGGTACTTATATAGAACCAACAGTTTTTAATAGTATCAACAAAGGCAGGATATTAAATTACAAATTATTTTTTTAACTCTTTATTTATTAAGGTTATTTTTAGTAGGTAGGTACAACTTCTTCTTCTTCTTTTTCTTTCCCCTCTATCCCGGTTGATCCAGGGTCGGGCCTCCTTGTACGTATGCGCCAGGATCTTCTGTCCTGTATTGTCACAACGGGAACACTCTGAGCTGCCAGCTCCTTCTCAATAATGGACCACCATGTTGCTGTGGGTCTGCCTCTACCCCTAGGTCTTGCTGGGATGTTGAGCGTATTTTTTACAGAATAATTATCATCTCTACGCATCACGTGACCATATCATCTCATCCTGCTTTCCTTCAGCTTTTCAGTTATCAGTGTCACTTTGAATGACCCTCTGACATACTCATTGCGGAGTAGGTACAACGAATTATTTAAAATATTAAGCAGTTGCTAGAGAAAAAAGGTTGTTATAACGAAAAAGAGAAAAAAAGTTCATTACTTAGCCATTATTTGTTCATTGTGTACAAAAAGACGAAAAAATACCCATCCTGACGAAAATCTGGATGATTTTGAACAATATTCAAATATTAAGTAAAAGATCACGCTCAAAACCGTTTTGAGGTTAATTTGATCTGAAACCATTTTGTTTTCACAACATATTTATATGGTCGTAAAACAACAACATTGTGTGTTCTTCAGTTGTTGTAAGGATAAACTTATTTATTTCCAGCGATTAAGGTGAATCAGCTTGTCTGTATAATTTAAAAGTCTGCGTTTAAGCAATTACAATACTTAGGACACTTGCCAAACAAGATCAACAAAGTGATTCACGGAGATGCTGTATGTGTGTGTGAAATTGAGATAATTTGGATGTGAGAGAAAAAAAATTCGCCATAATATTATCTCAAGCAAGTTTTCGTATCGGAATATGGGAATAATTTCTCTAACAGGGTGATTCGAAAATTGGACATTATTAAAAAATATTAATGAATTTTTGCGGTATATATATTTGTTTTCGAAGCGACAGCCTCTTCTTCAGGACGGTTGACAGTTTTTTAATGTGACAAGTTGTCATCCGCCTAAAAGAAGATCAGATGCTTTGACACCGGTCGTACCAAATAACTCTTTCAAACAAAGTTTATTGTACCTAATAAAAAAAATCTCAAAAATTTGTTTCTAACTAATATTTAGTGTTTATGATTTGTCACTAACTTATGTTTAGTGTTTATGATTTGTCACTAACTAATATTTAGTGTTTATGATTTGTCACTAACTAATGTTTTGTGTTTATGATTTGTCACTAACTAATGTTTAGTGTTTATGATTTGTCACTAACTAATGTTTAGTGTTTATGATTTGTCACTAACTAATGTTTAGTGTTTATGATTTGTCACTAACTAATGTTTTGTGTTTATGATTTGTCACTAACTAATGTTTAGTGTTTATGATTTGTCACTAACTAATGTTTTGTGTTTATGATTTGTCACTAACTAATGTTTAGTGTTTATGATTTGTCACTAACTAATGTTTTGTGTTTATGATTTGTCACTAACTAATGTTTAGTGTTTATGATTTGTCACTAACTAATGTTTAGTGTTTATGATTTGTCACTAACTAATGTTTAGTGTTTATGATTTGTCACTAACTAATGTTTAGTGTTTATGATTTGTCTAACTAATGTTTAGTGTTTATGATCTATCACTAACTATACATAGATATTGTTTGAGAACACGCCGATAAGTCTAGAAATTGGACTTGGCGTGACTCAGAAACATTTTTTTATGCGGCGCTGGCCGATTTACTAATGATATTAATAACAATTAAGCACTACAAAGAATAACACTCAATTATTATTATTACCATTATACACTTCCTCAAAAGAATTAGCAGATCAATACGTAAATTGTAATTTATTTAAAAGAGCAAAATAAAATGCATCAAACGCATCATCAAGCTTTCAATTGGGAATAGTTCACCCATCCAGATACTTAACATATCAAAGGATTAGGTTCTGAGGAGGTCTCTATACTACCTAACAACCCTACTGATTCCCGAATATAAACGTTTAAAAAATCTTTAACGATTCTACATGTATTCATAATTACCGTTTTTTGCATTTTTATTATTAAATTTTTCGATAAATCTATAAAAATCTAAATTACGGATTAACGATTTTGGAATAATGCCAGTGGCTGAAATAATGAACGGTGTTTAGTGTTTTTTTTATTATTATTATTTTTCAATAAGTATATATGATTTGTCACTTACTAATAACTTGTATGTTTTTATTTAATTTATTTCCATAACACACACAAATCATGTAATTCTTTAAAAAAAAATACAATGGCATTTAAAACCTCACCAGGCGAAAGCCTGTTCTGTGGCAATACTAACAATTATTTAACAATATGTATTAGCTAAATTAGTTAATGCGAATAAAACAAATTTCAAAGTTAACGAAGTAACAGAAGTATTAAAACCTTTATTTATAATATGTAATTATGAAGGTTTCAAAAATACGATGTCTCAATCGTTTAAATAAAAACCACAAAGTTATGAGTTATTCGATTCGACGGCCCTCAAAATATCAAATAAATTGTGATTACAAAGTGTGAAAAAAAGTTATTTGTAATAAATAAAACAACAATAAATGTAACACGAAAATTAACAATTGACATAAAAATATCAATAATATTTTAATTATCGTTTGTAACCACCATGTAGATTTATGAAGGTTACATCATAATATGGAGGCATCAGATTTTTTGGGCAGTTGATTTTGATATAGTATTAATAGGCACCCAAAACCCATATAAACATTAGTTGGATGCCCATTGTGGTCGGACGATGATTATATACGGGGTGATTTTTTATTAAGAGGCCTGTTTGGTATAGTTTTTTTTTATTTCGTTCCAAAACAGGTGTTTGGTCGTCAATAACGGCCCGGGTCGTGAGAAACGGCCGCTGAAGGGGTCGACCTTAACCTCTTCTACCTTTTCGAACATTTTTTTTTCATCTCTTTTATTATTATTGTTATTGATATTACCGATAAATTGTTTTACACACACCACAACAACAATATAAATAAATAAAATTTAAATGTCTCGATGCATTTTATGCAGATGGGAGTTCCGATATAAAAAATGAACATCTGAAAAAGGTTATGATGTAATGTTTTTTTACTGTAATCGATTTTATATTTCCTCATCGTTTCGTGGTCACCCATGTTTAGGATATGACGAAATGTGAACTTTGAAGTAAAATTATTTACAAAAATATGTGAACTTTAGCGATTTATAATTTTCATTTTTTTTTTTGTATTTTTGATGAACAAGAATTGAGCATACCTAAGTACCTACATGTATATGATATAAAAAATCTTGTATTAAATTATTCGTTTCGATCTTCTGTGAATGTCTAACCAAATTATTGATCATCGAATATACGGATCTTGACAAGAAGAGTACGAATGGTGATTATGAATACGATAGAGCGAGACAGGTATGAAAAGAAATTTCCAATAAGTATTATTGAATTATTATTGAATGAATTTTTTTAAAGAATGAATATGTCCTTTAAACAAGTAATGCTTGTGCTATAGGTGAACGAAATCGGTCGTGGCAGGATTCGAACTCGCGATGACTGGATTACTAATCCAGCGCGCTATCCGCTCTGCCACCATCCTTCTAATTTCAACCTATAGGTATTTTATTTTAATTTTATATTACCTACCTCTCTGGCAACTAACAGGTAGGTATGTTACTATGTCAAATATTAATTTTAAACGCACCCAATATCAAGTTGCCACATTCTGGAGACTTACGGTAATCGTTTTACAGATCCAGACTAAAAAACACAATTTAAACTATACACGTCTTCAACGGGAATCGAACCCGGAACCTTTGGATCAGCAGTCAGATACGCAATATCCAACCAACTGAGCCACGAATATATGTGCAGAATATTTTTTCAGTTGCTAATTTACATGAAAAAAATTTTTCTTTGTATGACGAAAAATGTCATCAAAAACTTTTACCTCTGTGAATTTGTCACAGATTGCAACTAGTAATATGCGATTGTTCTTGAGAATTATTTTTAATATGAATCATGATTTATTTTTGGAATAAATTTTAAGCCAAAAACTTATATTATGTGTTTGCTTGTTACGGAAAATCTTGTTCCGAGTTTTGTTTGGTTCATAAAACTACAAGCGAGAAAGAAGAAGACATGAATCTGATTGATATTATTTGAATCATAACGACAACAATTCATATGTAATTATAGATATTTATTATAATACGCACTTAAATAGTATTAATGAGAACATATAATTATGATAATAATCTATTAAAATAAAAAAACTTAGTTTTTAATTAAGATCCCAAAACAACCCTTTAATGCAGTATACTTAATATGATTAAAAAGGTTTAAAATTATATGAGATACAGCCCCTTTATGGAGGTCGAATGGGAGGGGCTAAATAACAATTGGTCCGTGAGAACTGAAAGCCGCAGCATCCTTAAATATTTTGACTACCCACATAGGCGTAATAATAACAAACGCAAACCCTAGGATTTTCAATCAGGGTTGTATCTAACGATAAATATATATTTTCTTACACAATTCGTCAAAGTAATTGAGTGGATCTATTTATATGAATTTTCCTTATGCTTTCCTGCTTATAACAGACATATGTTTGATTGTCTTATTTCTCAATTCACAACTTCTCAAGACTAATCTGCCAATGGTAATGACTCTAATTTATTGTTTTTGTATCGGCGTGTAAATAGCCGATTTTAGTTGTAGCGGATAGCGCGTAGAAAATATTGAATTAGGTTATTGGATGGACAGAAAAGTAGACAGATTAAGATGCGGAATAAATTGTTTTGGTGAACAACGCCCACATAACAAATCAAAGCCACAATTGTATCTAGAACCCGAATGCACAGTCCTAGGTAACTAAATACTAACTCCTAACCTCACTGGAGTATATAGTATTCTTGGCGTTGTAGAGACATTACTAACTTAATGCTAAATACTAGGCCAAACTTAAGGTCGATGGCGTAGAATTTCACATTATTATATACGAAGAAAAGAGATAGTTTTCTATGAGCTTATACTGACGTTTTTTGTCATAACACAAACACATGTAAAGCTCGATGTCACGATTCTTCTGAAATTCCAGCGAATTTTCGGCATCTTGTATAGATCTCGTATAGTAGGTGCCTTGAGTTCCTGGTTCTTCTATAATATCCTAACTTCGTCTCTATTGAGATGTTAAAAAGTTTGTCAATAATAATTCTATGATATTGTTGTGCCAGAATATAAATGTTCGATTTTGGATAAACTCGGGTATCATAATAATAACCTATATTTTTTATACGTTTTCTTAACCCTAACAACTTGATTTGGCCTTTCACATCCCCATTCCTTGTGTTAGTACAGAACAAATTAATACGCATTTTCTTATAGTTATTGATAACAGTAATCAGTGCACACATATATGACCGTGTGTCGGCCATCCTCGGTGTAATATGATATTATCCTATCCAGCACAATCTTGTGTGGAGATAATTGCCTCCAAATAGTAATTCATTAAATTGATACCTTCCATACCAAAGAGGTTTATGGCCTTCCTTCAATATATTCACATGGTTCAATACTGTAATAGGTAGGTACATCTATAACACAGGTAGATGTTATCTAGTAGAATTATACAAGTTTCACACTACTTAAAAATATTTTATTTTACCTCATTATTATTTCATCCTCGTAATCTATCCCAGTTTCTTAATCAAATCATAATCCCTATTCCTTGAAACATTATAACAGGTTTTTTTCTTATTCCAACTGTTCAACAAAATGATATGTAGGTATTACATAAACAATGAAACGAAAAGAAATGAAGACACTCTTCTAAAAGTTTACTTCACATATTAAATTTGTAATCGATTTTTCACTAGCATACATTAAATTACTCAATATTCTTCTTCTTCTTCGTCAGCTAGGACTATGTCCTGTAGTTCTCGGCACCCGCTCCTAGGAGGAGGACGTCCAGCTGTCCCTCCATCATTTGGGCGGTCTTCCTGGAGGTATGCTACCTGTAGGATGTTCATCAGCTGATATCCTCATTACTCGGTCTGGGCTTGCTCTCTCCACGTGATCTCTCCAGAAACGTCTTCTTGTTCTACCCCATCGCACCACGTCCTCAACATAACAAATTTTCCTTATTTCGGAGCTCCTCATTTGATCTCGGAAGGTTACTCCTGCGATGGGCCGTAGAGTCTTCATCTTCGGGGTTCTAAGGAGACTTTTTGTGCGGGTGGTGTCAGCTCTTGTCTCTATGGCGTATGTCATGATTGGTCTTATGCAAGTTTTGTGGATCCTGACTTTACTCTCCCTCGGCATATCCCTATTTCTCCACACAGCACTTCTCAGGCATCCAGCCACTACAGCAGCCTTGGTTGCTTGTTCATGTACCTCGTTATAAAGATCATTGCTGCTGGATATTTCTATGCCCAAGTACTTAAATCTCATCGCTTGCTCTATAGTTTTATTGTCTATTGCAAGTTTGCAACGTACTGGATATCTTGAGGTATATATATTCCTTATTCAAAATTAAAATTAAGGAATATCTCAATATTCCTGAATTTTTATTTTGTTCACAGTTAAATACATTTTAGAAATAAATTTTTATGATTTTAACTGTTTTTACATTGAAAACATCTCTCTTATTTCTATTAATGTTACGTGTTTTTCTTCCTGTTTTTGTAATGAATTTAATAAACTTATCACTACACTACTTTATTTTCTTGATGTAGGTACATGCACAATTTTGTCATACTTTGTCACCTGATTGGTTGAAAGAAATTGGTCAATGGCAATTAGCCCGCCAGTGAGCAATATATTTGTTTATATTTTGTACAAAAAGATAAATAAACAAATATAAATAAATACCTACTGCTTATTTAATAAATACCATTCACTTATCATTTATTTACGCGCCGTAATTACATATTGTCATTGTAATTACACATCTTTAGGCTTCTTCATTTTGTCAAATGGTCAGTAGAAGACTAATAATGTGACAAACTGTTGTCCCTCCACTAATAGTCAAAGTCATAATATTAATAATGACTCATATTTAATCATGTTTTTTTCTTCGTTTTTTTTCAGGCCTTGAGTGGATTTCTAATGATGATGACACAAAATGGTAAACTACTTTATATATCGGACAATGCCGCCGAATATCTTGGACATTCTATGGTAAGTTATTTTGATGATTATAATGAAATTTACCTATTGTCATATTGATATAATCATATAATGTATCGATCTATTAAAGAGGGCGCTACCTATTTTTTCAATTTGATATTCCATCATTACTACTAATTGAATCATTTTAAATAATAATTTTGATAGTTTGGATATTAATGCAGAAAAATATTCCTTATATTTTAAATTATTTATATTTTTGTAGAAAAAAATAAGCATACTCAAATTTTTAACATTTATTATATTTCTAAAAAAAACTACAAGGCGTGGAGCAATGTGTAATTGATTATTAAGGAATACAAAAATATCAGGACAATTTGCCTTGACAATTGCATTATTGCTTCAGGTTTAGTAAAGAAACCCAAAAAAAATTATTTCGAAATGGCGCTAAATGGCGCCAGTCGATTTTTATATTCTCTTTCGATCGAAGTAAAAATCTACTTTATAAGCCTTGTAGTATTTTAGTTACAACAAAAAAGGGTACATTAAAAAGTATTAAAAAACTCATGCAATAGAATATAAAGATGTTAAATAAACTGTTCTTTATTTCAAAGACATGTCTTTTAAGGGTACTGGGGAAAAGATTTTCAAAATGTACTATTTAGCCTACTATAGCCACTTATTATCTGAACTATCTAAGTTATTTTTTTTTAAATAATTTGATTAGTATCTAATAATGATTGAATATCAAATTTATAATTAGTTACTTTTTTCTTTCCCCCTTAGCGCTTTTGTCCCGTTTCTATCGGGGTACGCTTTGACCATGATCCTGGAATTGGCGAGTCTGGTTATTACATTGAAGCGACTGCCATCTGACCTTCGTAACCCTTAGAAAGGGGAACCAGACAAATTGGATCATGGTTACACGTAGCTAGTGATATAAATCCGCACATAGATTTTTTTAAAAATCCAGAGGTGCGTGCCCCGCCCAGATTTGAACCGTCGACCTCACGCATGTGAGGCGACGACATTACCGCTGGGCTATCACTGCCACTTATTTATAATTACTTACGATGGCAGCAAATGCCCTCTTAACTAATATTAAAATAAAAACAAGAAGTGTAAATATATGAAGTTACTAAAAGTGTGGCCGGCAAAAAAAATATGTGACGTGAAAAATGGGTATATGGGTAAAATGATTGTCCAGAATAAAAGGAAAGTATCATGTAAGTCATACTTGGATGTGTTATATATTTTAAGACTAGGGAATTACATATGTGATACGTTCAGTTATGGTAATAATTTAACTTTGTAAAAATGGCGATATGGTTGATTATGATGGAAATAGCATATCATGGCATTTAATAATCAAAAATGTGAAATAATTAAAAAAAACCTGAACCAAATATGGTTTTGGAATAATTTCGTTTATACAAACAGTGATCTAGTTTTTGGTTTGCAACTTACTGAATTAATTATGATGGCAATGGTATTAAATAATAAAAAGTGAGAAAAAATTAAAAAAAAACTTCTTTACAAAAATATGTTTTTGGAACGGTGATATGGTTGTCGGCTTGTATGTTACTGTATTAATTACAAAATAAAACTTCTTAACAAATATGGTATTTGGAATAATTTCGCTTTATACCTACAGTGATTTGGTTTGAATTTAACTGTATTAATTACGATGGCCATACAATATCCATAACAATATCATGGTATTCAATAATTAAATGTATGAAATAATTACAAAAAAAAACTTCTCAACCGATTATTATTTTGGTATAATTTATCTGAAATATAATTATAAATATAATTTTTCTGAAAGATGGAAATTTAAGAAGCGTGAACAACAGACGAACGTGTATAAGACGATGTATGAATGTTGATGAGGCGATGAATGTGTGTCAAGATAGAAAAATGTGGCGTTCGGTCTCTGCCTACCCCGTGAGGGAAATGGCGTGATGGTATGTATGTATGTATAATTTATCAATAATGATACTGTTGATTATGATGGCAATAACATATTATGGTATTCAATACTTAAAATTGTGAAATAATTACAAATAAAACTTCTTAACCAAATATGCATAGAATTCTAATGTACAGAAGCTGCGTGTAGTACAAATTTCGAATTCAAATGTATGCCTAGTTTTTTTACATGTGTGTGTGAGGCGGTAGATCGGTTGGTCTACGTTTTATGTAGGTGTGCGTATCGGTAGGTGTACGTATACTAGAAATTCGTCTGTTTCCTCGTAGTTTTAGTTGGCATACATTCATTGCGCTGACTAGGTATCTGTATCATATATAATCGAAGCAAATATGGTTTTGGAATAATTTCTCTTTACACCAACAGTTATCTGGTTTTCGGTTTGTAAGTCACTGCATTACTTATGATGGCAATAACATATCAAGGTATTCAATAATTAAAAGTGTGAAATTATTACACCTATATTTGAATTAGTAATGGATGATAAATAAATTTTTATTGATCAGATACATATGTTGCCAGGCAGGTGGTCGAATAAATGAATATTTAATCGAACTGTTTATATTAAAGATATTTAGACGTGAACTGGACACGCTATCATTTCGATATTGAGTATATATTTAATATGATTATAATATATGGGCGTAACATATTTATTATAATCTTAATATAATTTTTATTCAAAACTGATGCGGAAAAAATGTTTTACACATAATAAATATACAAGGGTTTTATTTATGAAATGGATTTGTTTCACATTAACAAAATAGGTATTTATAAATCAACAATTTTGATATTCGACTTATAAAATATAGACAATCTATATAATGTTAGTTGCTTCTCGGGCAACTAACAGGTACTATGTCAAATATAAATTTAGCACGCACCCAAGTTACCACAAGTGGCCACATTTTGAAAAATTACGATATTAATCGTCTCAAAGATCCATATAAAAACACAATTAAAACTGTGTCTTCACCGGGAATCGAACCCGGGACCTTTGGATCAGCAGTCTATACCAGACTATAAAATATAGACAGATGGAAGGACAACTGGATCTCCTCCTTCCAGGTCAGTCCACCTCCACAAACAGGTCTTGTGACATTATACGCGATGGAGAAGAAGAAGATCGCCGACCACATTTGGTAAGCCGTTTGACTTCTGTGCGGGTATCCTGGGTTCGATCCCCAGCAGAGGAGAAATGTATTTAAATTCATTTCTCATGCAAATATCACTTTTTTGGGCTGGAAACAATGGTTAGTTGGAAGAAACTGCCATACAGCAATAAACTCGCCACTTGCGCAGGGTGCAAGAAAGTGTTTCTTATTGTTATTATTAAGATGACTTTAAACGATGATATGTTGATAAAAATTTTATGATCCTCGTGGCATTGTGGAAAGTCGTTTGACTTCTGTGCCAGCGTCCTGAGTGGCAAGAAATCTGTTAAATATCTCTCCTCCTTTGCTTTTATCCCACGCATTCTTGTCCATTAAAAAATGTTTCATTTATTGTGTCAGCCACAGGCATTATTCCAAAGCTATATAGTTGTAATTATAAAACATACATTTATGGTGCCAGCCTCTGGCATTATTCCAAAACCTTAAAGTCGTAATTATAAATCTTAGATTTACTGTGTCAGCCACTGGCATTATTCCAAAACCGTTAAGTCGTAATTATAAATCTTAGATTTACTGTGTCAGCCACTGGCATTATTCCAAAACCGTAAAGTCGTAATTATAAATCTTAGATTTACTGTGTCAGCCATTGGCATTATTCCAAAATCGTATAGTTGTAATTATAAATCTTAGATGTACTGTGTCAGCCACCGGCATTATTCCAAAACCGTAAAGTAGTAATTTTTAATCTTAGATTTGCTGTGTCAGCCATTGAGTCACTAAAGATTTTTAAACATTTATATTCAGCAATCTATATGATTGATAGGTAGTATAAGAACCCTTTCACAACCTTATCCTTTAAGATGCTAATTATCTGGATGGATGGGTAAATAATTCCTAATTGAACCTTGATCATTACTTTTTTTTTTTGATCTTATAATTACTTTACAATGAAGTTAATTTATTTTAATTTTTGTACTTATCCATGTCTATATTACAACAAAATAAAAAAAATCTATAAGTCTGCAAATACCTGTTATAGAAAAAAAACTATTCTGCCAATCGATTTAATTTCAACTGCATGAACAATAAACACGGTCTTTAAAATGTACAATGATATAAAATTAAATTGCAAATAAAAAAATATATTGTTTTGACAGCAATTATCTAAACACCTGTTTGTATACTTTGTATAGTAATCCTATTAATTTATCAACACGAAACTTACTACGGATATTAAAATGATTTAATTTATTTTGTCTAGCATAACTTGTATGATAATATATAATTTAAATAATAGTAATATACCCAACTACATGTTGTCTGAGAGTTGTACGATAACAACATGATAATATTTTCTTATATAACAACATTTTTAAATTATATATTATTTCATATATATTGTATTTTCTCGGAACCAATCGATCTATCGGCATATTTATATTTTATTATTATGTTTAGTATATGACGCCGTTTATATTGTAAATTATGACTTAAGTCGGTCGTTTAGGCAATTTGATCGCCGTGGATCCGGTTCCTAGTCGTTTTTTTTACATCTAATGTTTTGTTCAGCAGTCGGCTTCAGCGGTTCCCAATTTAAATTGAAGGGTAATTAATTTTTTGTCAATGTTGAATGTATGAGTCGCAATTTATTTTTTTGACTTATTTGAAACGAAATTGATTATATCTCTATTATCCTTTTCCTCGTGACTGAGGATGGTGGGTGTAGTCAATCGCTCTTTGTATAGCCCGTTTGGGGCAGAACGTAAAGCGCCAGTAACTTAAAACCCCAATGCAATGTGTGCGAAGAATTGAAGTATACGTTTGTAGTCAATGTCATTTTTTTATATAGACACGTTATATGTGAACAAAACGCTCTACAAAAATGGTACAGATTAACGAATTCTTACAATGTCACCAAGAAAGAGCACACACGACAGAATACATTAAGTGAGAAATAGACCAAACATTAATAAATACACACTGCAGACATTTTTTCTCTTTTATTCCAGTTCAATCACATTATAATTACCTATTGCACCAAGTAATGACTGTGAAGAAGACGAGCTTATATTAAGATAAAGCTGTATCAAGCTGACTGAAAAAACTAATACAACAACAGAATAGGTACCTCTGTTTACCTACAAGCGAATATTTTATTTTTATTTTACAATTCTTTAGGAGACCAACAGCTATCCATTACAGTTTTTCAATTAGGATAACTACCAAACAGCCAATTATAGGTCTCCGTTGATATATAACTATAATTTGACTACTTAACTATAACTTGACTACTCTCTCGTTTGTCTAAATTTTCTTTAATACTCTCTCAGTTAGTTTAAATAATTCATTCGTGCATAGCATCACGGCATTTCCTACAAAGTGGGGTAACCAGCGACAGGCGTGCAGGTGTGTACTACCATATAAAAGAGAGTGCATGACTCATGCACGTATCCCTTACACACCGATCTCGCCTCTCCTAAAAAGGCACTACATTCAGAATAGGTGGTGAACCTCATTGCCGAATGTAAGATGTTGTTTTACCTCTTGTATTTTCGATTACCCGGCTCTTACGGGTCACCTGAGAAACGATGATAATAGAAAAGAATGGAAGCACTATTCTAAGCCGGTGCCTCACAGCTACAGTTAACATAATCATTTATTGAAGCACGGTTAAATGATACGCGATACTCCAAAAGCGCTAAAAAATTGCACTAATCTCACTGCCACTTATTTATATAGGTACCTACTCATTTTTTTTAACCAGAATTTGACATACATAAGTTTTATTTTATTACACATTTATTAAGTATTCTTATATTTTATTTACAGCCTGGTTTGGTCGGTATAAGAACGAGTAGTGCGATGAATTAGCAATACGCAAAAGTATTATTCGGGATTGAAGCCTGCCTGGACCAAATTCGTCAACTATGCATCTTAAAGCTTCATTCATTTATTAATCATTTAAAGGTTCATTTACTGTAAACAACATATCACAATGTTAACAAGGAAGAGAAAGGTTCAATTCGAATTAATAATAATCATATTTTTTATTCTAGACTCCCCGTCCCAATATTTGAGGACGACTGGTGTAAACTGAATGATTGAATATAAAAGATAATATGCAAATAGACCTGAGGCGACAATTTAATATCGATTAAGATTTTGAAGATAACATTATGACCATTATGGTCCAAATAGTGGGAACTTAACGTACCATACTTAACATTTCATGATTTTAGATTCGATTTCGAATAAAAGTGTCTCATGTTTTTTTGGTCAAAAACATATTTTCACAAAAAAAATTGTAACTTAAATTTTTTATTAACATATTTTGTTTAAGTATGTTTTTTTACTGTTTTTATATATATTTTTTAATGTTTTCTTCTGTTCATTGTTATTTTATATTATATGTCTACCTACATATATTTTTAATTACATCATCTAAAAATGAATAAAAAAAATTTTGAATGGTGAGACAAGACTAATGTGTGAGGATCAACCCATGTGTCGTGCTTCTTTTTATAAGATAATATATACACGCAAACCTGTCGTTGGTTATCCCACATGGTTATGCCGTATTTTATTTATTTTTATTTTATTAAAAAAGGTACATCGACAGACATCCAGCTTACAATTTTCATGAAAAGAAAACAATTTTGGTTATTATTATGAGTGCTGGACGTCCAATTATGGATCCACACAAAATTACATGAGCTCAAATAAAGAATGAAGATTTGCATTTGTTTGTTTTACGATGATTCTTTAAAAGATATTTTAGTCGAAAATAAGTAGAAAATAGGGATAATAAAAATTCTTAATATGAATTAAAATAATTAGATAGAAATGTTTTTAATGAACAAAGTTATTGAATACCTATATCATCGTTATATACTATGTATGTATTATTTACCTATACCTAACATACGACATAGCTTTTGTTGTTCTATAAAACACTTTATCTTTTATTGAAACGTAAGCTTTTTAAATCGATTATTACTGAACGATATTATTCTTCCAACATCCTTAAATTATTTCCAAGTTCCTTTCCTCGTTGCTATGATTGTCGGTATATTAATATTTTTTTTTTCATTTGTCTCGCTTGTGTTAAAAAAACGTATTTTATTGTAGGGAATTTCCTTGAGGTTTCACGTTGCTTGGATTTTTGGAAGAGGTTTCCATATAGCAATAACCTGCCTTTGTTCGCTTAATTGTGATATTACATAAATTAAATAATCAACTTGATTCACTAACACACTGCTAATAAATATTAATTTAACACGCACCAACAAACTGCCTCAATTTATATTATAATGAGGCGATCAATGGTGTTTATAGTCTCACAGATCCAGGATGCACTGATAAACAACTGTGTGTCCACTGGAACCGAACCTGAGAGATTTGACTAAGGAGTCCAATATCAAACTATTTGAGCCATGAAAACCGAAACCAAATACTCGCCAAACAGACTTCATAGCTCCAAATATCTTTTAGTAAATTGCTACCTGTGTGTGACTCATGTTTGTTTATTCATTATTCAAAAGTCCGACCATAGAAATTGTAATGAGAATTCAATGAATTAACGTAGGTATCCATTGACCAATTCAAGCCCATTTTCTTGTTGTCTGCTACTGTTGTTGAAACGACTCAATGGGATATTCCGAATCTATGGATATAGCATGACTCGTTCTTTCATTCTTTTAACATCGTCTTTTGGGGGCATTAATCATAATTTGACTGTTAACATTGACCACATCAGTAGCCCGAGACGGCGGCTTCTGCCTTTGGTCTAAGTGATTTTTTTTTCTAATGTCCAAATGGACGCACAATGCACCAGCGGTGACCTGTTACTTTCAATTATTTCAGAATTAGACACGGTAGTTAGGTACTTACTAATATTCCTGGAGGCCACCTAACGTCAAATTGTTCGAGACACAGAGTATATCCAAAGACTATTCAAATTGAATTACTATATTAGGTTGAGTTATAAATTAGTTGCAGGGCCGGATAAACGTGTTGTTGCGCCCGTAGCAATATACATGAATCCGCCCCCCCCCCCATTTTTTGGAATTTTAAATATAGAAGAATTAAAAATGATCTAAAATAACATCGGGTCTAAAACGACGAATTGATTTGTTAATATTACCTAAACCTACCTATATAGTTTTTTATAAAAAAATAGCCACAAAAATTGGAGATTCATAATCTCCAACTGTATGTAGATGGGTCGATGGCAGAGCGGTTATCGCGCTGGGCTAGTAATCAAGTGGTCGCGAGTTCGAATCCTGCCTCGACCGATTTCGTTCACCTATAGCACAAGCATTTATATGCTTATTTTAGGGAACGTATGAAGATATATATACTTGTTTAACAAGGACATATTCATTTTATTTAAAAAAAAATAATAATAAGAATAATATTACATATTTACACCACCATGCCGAGCCTCTATCCGGGTACGCAAAGAGAACCGAGCGCCATACCTGTGGATTTTTGATTTATATAACATTTTTTTTTATTTATTTGAAAAAATGGGCAACGTGCCTACAATAAAATTTTTTAAACAAATTTTATATAATAAATAAGAATAGGAACATAAGTAATTGTAACTTAATCAGCCCACCTTTGATTTCATGTTTCATTGTACTCACTGCTGGTAACAAAAAAAAAATTATTCCTGTCTAACGTAGCTCCCGAAAAGAGTCCTGGACATACAGAATATGTCCACGGACCTGATCTTTTCCAAATTATTTTAGAATTTTTTAGCGCCCTTTTTAAGACTACCGCCCTGAATTCTTGTTCCTGATTGTTCTATGATTTATCCGGCCATGATTAGTTGCATGTTACACATGAGATCCAACTGTCGGTGGCGATAATATGTATAGTTGAAGAATACATACCAAACTATATCAAAACCCTTAAATCCAAATTAATCAATATTTTAAGATTTTTTTATTTCTATACAAAACTTGTATGTCAGGATAGAATAGTGTGGATGTCAGTCCGTGGTATGTACGGAGATTTAGTATCAAACTATTAAGAGTCCCTGTAGATATTGTGTACACAGCCATAACAATTGTATGAAACGATGTCGTCACTAAATTCAATTTTTACAAAAAATGTTAAATAAAAGTTCAAGTTGTACTACTATAATGTAAATACTTTTTATAGAAAATTAAATTATCTAGTTGGGGTGATTCTGTATTTTTCGATATTGAGATATTTAAAAAAAAATGTCCATAAAAATATTTAAAAATAAATCTAACATATAGGTATGCTGCCTCCTTTTTCACTTCAAAGTTTAAAACCCACGAAAATTGTAGATTTGGCCATTTAAAATCTCGCTGATCTCGACCAGAAAATATGTCGATCTGTTAAGGGGGGGACTGCTGCCAACGTACCTATTTTTCAATTTGATATACCATCATTATTTCTTATCAAATCGTTTTGAAAAAAATCATTTAGATAGTTTGGGTATTCATAAAGAAAAATGTTTAGAAAAATCTTTACTTTTTGATAATGTTCTGTATAAATTCTTGTAGAAAAATAATGGCATACCCCGATTTTCAACGTTTATCTTATATTTTTAATAAAATATAAGGCGTAGTTCAACATATTTTTTTTTAAATTAAAGAAGACAAAAATATCTAGAAAAATACGATGTGACGTTGCATTAATGCTTCAGGTTTAGAAAATAAACCTAAAAAACATTTATTTTCCATTCAGCGCCATTGTGAAACATAAGTTTTTTTGGTTTATTAACTTAACCTGATGCATTAATGTATCGTTACATCGTATTTTTCCAGATATTTTGATCTTCCTTAATTTATAAAAAAATATAATGCTCTATACCTTATAGTTTTTTAGAAATTTAAGATAAATGTCAAAAATTTGGGTATGCTTATTATTTTCCTACAAGAATATATACAGAACATAATTTAAAAATTAAGGTATATTTTTATTTATTAATATCCAAACTAACTGGGTTATTTTTTTCAAAATGATTCGTTTTGTGGTAATGACGCAAATTCAAATTGAAAAAATAGGTACGATGGCAGCAGTCCCCCCCTTAAGAGATATATTATAAATTGTCTTAAACGAATCGACAGTTGGACA
The DNA here is from genome assembly GCA_963576475.1 of Molanna angustata. Lineage (NCBI taxonomy): Eukaryota > Metazoa > Arthropoda > Insecta > Trichoptera > Molannidae > Molanna > Molanna angustata. The sequence goes on along the minus strand of OY754981.1, from coordinate 24,740,467 downwards.
AATTAATATAGAAATTTTAAGAATATACAGGCAACCACTGTTATTTAAGTTTTATTGCATTTATATATATTTTTATTACATGACAATTTTATTACATTAAAACTGGATGTATCTGTGTACACAATTAAAAGTTTTTGGTTTCAGGATAATCACTAAATCAAGCATATAAATATTGTCCAGCATCTTATATTGCTACTTGTAGTGAGTTTCAAAAGGTCTTTATTTATTTATTGAACCGAACCTTTTTTTCTAAAAAAAGGTTTTCTTGCATTGTACAAAAATTAAGTTTTTGTATATTATCAAGATTCTTCAAATATGAGATTTATTTTCAATAAAAGCAAACTAAAACATACCTAGTATTATTTGAATTTAAATAGTAGCTTTTCTTTTATTTTAGATGTTACATCTAAGATGTATAATAATTAACCTGTGAATTAATTATCCATGGATAATAATAATATTTCAATAAATAAAGGAAGAATATTTAAAGCCATTGGAGGAATAAATAATTTAGTACTGTGAATTCTTATGAAACAACTAGATTCAATTTCATTGTAATAAAATCGTTGTATCTATGTATGTGAAATGTTTATAAGGCAAGTCATGTATACTCGTACCTATGTAAGTTCTACATACATAAGCACTATCAAGCTATCTCGCATCTTGGGTCGGCATAAAAATACAGAATAAATAATAAATTATGATCATATGCAATGTTTAAATCGTTTAATTACTACTTAAAATCAATTTTGACGGCTTATTTAAATTAATTCTCAGTCTCTTCGAAAGCAACTCTCTCTATCTGTCGGTGACGTATGCGATCTTCTTTACAAATTTAATGTTGAGGTATCAGGAGAATATGAACATCAAGAGATATATTATTATGTCTTGATATGAACATGGGAGGGTCTCGGTGTGTCGACCGAGAGGCGGAGTGCACAATACACGGGGGTGGACAGATTAAAGATTAGCCCCGGGCGCTCATGATGCCTTGATACATTGCACAATTATTTTATGTAAGGGTAGTTGAGTGAAATACCGTCATAACCTGAATTCCTATGACTTGAAAACTACACTTCACAGAGTATTAGCTTTAACTCAGTTGTAGAAGTAGCGGGTTGAGCAATGCAGTTACAGGATAGAGAAATTTTGAAGACTAGCTTACGGTACGGTATTAATGTAACTGCAAAAATAATTTATATCAAAACACAAAACATGCGACATAGTAAAACAAAATATCAAATAGAAGCAAATAGACATAACAAAATCACATAAAAAATAAACTTTTAAAGCAGTGTACAATGAAGGTACATAATAAACGATAAGTTATAAAGTAAAACATTTCCTCAAATATTTTTTTCGTAAATGCCTGTTGATTAAAAAAAATTGGTTTTTAAAAATATGCTCGTATGAAAGCACGAACCAATATGCCCGCAGTAAATGTTGTTTTATTGAATAAGACTGCACACAAAGCGTTAATTATATATACAGAATAAATAATAATATCTGCAAGAGTCTGATAGACGCAACTTTCATGAGAAATTATGACGTAAATCCACATAGTGATTGACACTGAATGTACCAAGGGAGGCATCGAGCGCCGCCCGTAAATCTTAAACCAAATGTTACGGACATAATTGCTTCTGAAGATGGCCGCACAGCCATCGCAACCACCGACGAAGCACAATGCCGATTTAAATAGCATTATTCATATATTATGAAGATATACATAATGAACTCCCAGATATCGTCAGAAATGGACCCAACTTGTTCAGAATCCGAAGTTATCTAAAGTTATATTTTTTTCTCTTAACGTTCTATCAATGATAGGTGTTATTATTTATTAGTCAACTGATAATAATTTATCTTTATAATAATGTATACCATCAAGGCACATCCCAAAATGTGGGGTTACCAGCGACAGGTGTGAGGGTGTCCAATATCTAAAGGAAACACGAAACGTGCGTGTATGCCCACACACTATTCACGTCTCACCTAAAAAGGTGCTACATTCAAAACATGGGTGAGCCTCATTGATGAACTATGTGAGATGTTATTTTGCCTGTTGTCTTTTCGATTAGGCCGGTTGAGTAGTCTTAGTGAAGATGTTGAATATTCATAATTGATATATTTAGAAGTCTTTAGTGAAAATTTTGAGTATGTCTAGTTAGTGAATGTATTGAGTAATAGATCCAAAGTTATATGGAAATTGAATATAAATTTTATTTCATTAATAAAAAAACAAAATTAAATTTTATTAAAGTATTCATTTTTAGTAATCATTTAATAAAGTAATACTAGGTACCTACCTAGAACTTTTTTGTGTGATAGTTTTTTTTGTGTGTAGTGTTTCTGGAAATGAATACCTAATATGATAATCCATAAACAAATTATTATTTAATGAATTGATAAATTAAATTATTTAGACAGACCTTTAGTTTATATGAAAATATCTACATTGAACATCGCTGTTACAATATAACCTTCACCTCAAGTCAAGATAGACACGTATTAAGATATACATATAATAATTTCATCATTCAAGTATTTTTTACTCCAGGATATAGATGAATCTTTAGTAGTTCATATTCGTTTTCTTCCTCTTCTTCTTCTTGTACCGCTCCAATAGGAGGTTTGCGAACATCGCACCAAAATCATAACGATTCTTGCGTCAATCTTATTAGTGACACCGCATCTGAAATTCCGTGACACTGTCTGAAATTTTGAAGCCACGATATTCTTTTACGGCCCATACTCCATCTTCCTTCTATCTTTACCTCTACAACAAGTTGTAGAAGGACACATTTTATCAACACGGAATATGTGGCCAAAATATGCGACTTTGAAAATATAACAATATATTTTCGTTAAACCTATAACATTATTTTGTTTTTGAAATATTCTCAATAATCAAAAAATTGAGGACATATTTTCATGAAATAATAATAATAATAATTTGTATAGCGCCGTTTAATGATTCAAGATCATTCCAAGGGCGCTGTTATTTAGATAGATATTATATTGCTCTACGAAACAAAGCTGTTTTCAGTCCTTTAGAGAAAGTGCTCTTACTATTTGCACTGCTGACATCTAGAGGCAATTTATTCCACTTTATAGGACCACTCACACCAAAGCATCGATCATAATAAGCCGCTTTATTGGCTCTGTCCAACTCCTTTAGGGAGTTGGTACTCTGTGATCCAGAAGACCTAAGTGTGAGATGCCTCCCAGAGAGAGCTTTTCTCTGACACAGCTCTTGTATGTATTGTGGCGCTAGGTTATTTAAAGCATTAAACACAGTTAAGCAGATTTTGTAGTCAACTCTCTCTGGACACTTCAACCAGTGCAATTCGTTAAGTAGTGGAGTTATGTGACATCGTTTTTCCGCTCCATAAATGAGCCTTGCCGCTGCATTAAACACCATCTGTAATCTATCGAGCTGATACTTTGGCAATCCATCATAGATGCCATTACAGTAATCTAGCCGAGACACAACGAATGCATTTATAAGTGTTTTTGTCTCATTTTTGGGCAAGCTTCGACGAATGTTTTTCGGTTGTCTTAGTTGGAAAAAGCATGAACTGACTGTTTTAGAGATTTGCAGGTCAAGAGACAACTTATTGTCTAAGTGTAGGTACACCCAAAAACTTGACACTTGCAGACGGCAAGAGTTATTCTCCATTGATGTTAATAGGAGTACTTTCAATGAGGTGCTGTCGCCGTGGTGAAGCTACCCACACAAACTCTGTTTTTGTTGGGTTTAATTTTAGCTTGTTATGAGACATCCACGTAGCGACTTTTTCGATGCACTCAGCAGTATCCACTTCCAGACGGTTTTTGTACATGGGATTACAAAATTTGAATAACAAGCGGTCGTCAGCGTAAGCAAAAGAGTCAAATCCTTCATTTTGAATTATGTTATCAAGTTGTTTTATGTATAAAATAAATAAAATTGGTCCGAGCACCGATCCTTGAGGCACTCCAAACTTTACAATTTCCGGTAAAGACGTATTATTATTTATCTTCACAGACACAGATGAAAATCGAATGACAACTAGTTGCATGAAACGCATACGATCCAACTGTCAATGGCGATAGGATGTGCACATATAGTGTAAGAATACGTAAAATTCAATGAATGTTTTATATAATATATATAAAAATAAATAAGCAAACCCAAATATAAAACCTTAAAAACAAATTATTTAAAATATTTTCAATAAAAAAATAAAATATAATGTTTTGAATTCTACGTAGATCGATAGGTATTTCGCCTTGATAGGGCATCTTCAACACAAAATAGTCTTAAAAATAAATCATATACTTATGTAGAATCCAAAAAATGGTGTTTTTTTAACTGATTTTAAAATGCAATTCTACCAAAATAATATAGGTACAACTTATTATTTTTTTTTTAATACAAAACATGTATATCAGGATAGGATAGTGTGGAGTTTTTACACTAACACAGCTTGATATTATGCAAGTCTGTATGTATTAAGATTCAACATCAAACTATTTATATGAGAATTACATTGAAATATCTTGAATTTATAATTATGTAGGTAAATACCATTTTTTTCTTACTCTATAATATATAAACATTAATATCAATATGTGAATTTTGCCGTCTGTTCTGTGACTTCCTGACCAGTATCCTATGTTCGATTATAAGGAAAAGAATACAGTTGTTGTTAGTTGCACGAAAAAACTAGATAAAAAATATTTTTATTTGATGTTAACATATTATTTTGTTCTTCCTCAGGAAGATCTGCTGATCCATGGTGACAGTGTATACGACATTATAGATAAACAGGACCATCAAGGAGTCCAGGCCGAACTTTGCAGAGCGCCAGCCGATGCTGAAGACAGAATCTTCCTTTGCAGGATGAACGTATCGAGAAATGCCAGGAGACAGATGAGATTTGGTGATCAAAAGGTATTTTTTTTAATCATATTTTAGTAAGGAATGTGGAAAGATATGAATGTATAAAGGAAAAGTTCTTTTAGGATATTGTGTACTTCCTTTGTTTTTTGTGCCTTTGATGCATATATCGGAATAATTAATTATTATTGTTTTTTTATATGTATAACTAAGTAAGTATGTTAATTTGTTTATTTTTTCAACTTATTTATATTATTTTTGTTTATACAAGATGTAAGGCATTTTATGCATTTTTAACATCTAAATAAAATAAATATCGCACGAAAGTAGAATAAATGCAGGTGAAATGAGATCGCTAAGAAGAATCTGTAATAGAACGATGTATGACAGGGTCAGAAATGAAGACATAAGGAAAGAATGTAAGATAAAGAAATATGTCATTAATAGAATGAAATTGAACACATTGAGATGGTTTGGCCACATGGGGAGAATGAACGAGGAACGCCGAAATATACATTCTGGACAGGAATGGCAAGAGAGGTCGGGGCCGCCCAAGGAAGGGATGGCACGTCCATGTGAACGGTATTTTGAAAGACGGAAATGTCAGAAGCGTGAACAATAGACGAACATATTGTATAAAACGATGTATAAATTTCGACGAGGCAAAGAAATAAGTGGCGCTCGGTTCTCTCTGCCTACCCCGTGAGGGACATGGCGTGATGGTATGTATTTATGTAAAATATACATAAAATTTCAAAGTATAATATTTTTACATAGTTTTTACATGTACTAAGAGTTTCGTCATGATATAACTTACTTATGCCGTGGAGAGTTCACTGTTGGTCACATCCTTATCGTTTCATTCGAGGTTTCCTGTTATTTTGTTTTGTCTCATTATATGTACACGGGTTATAATTAAGTATACATAGATTTTCTTAATATCGTATGAATATGAGTAGGTATAAATATGAATATTCATAATTTTAAATATTATGTTGGTTCAAGTACTTATAACAAATTCCTGCTTTTATTAAAAATGTATATTGCAGAATATATTAATATTCTCTCATTAGTAACAAAAATAATTATAATTTTGTGTGTGTTTTAAAAATATGTCATGTTCATAGAATTTTCTAGATTTTTTGATTACAAAGTTCGAATTTGTTACCCATTTGCGGAATTTCATCTTCGGTTAATTTCAAATTTGGAACTTATGTGAAGTTTGACTACAGTTAAAAAAATGAACGTTTGAACGTTGAACGTTTCGGTTAAAAATTTATATTTGTTATTGGTAAGCAAGATGTGACAACATTTATATCACTCTAAGTTTGATAAATTAGTTCGTATGAATGATAAAAGTTGTTTTTTGACATACCCAAAAACAATCAAATGAGTTTTAAATTAATTTAGTAGATAAAGCAGTCTTTGAAAATTTACAGTGTAGCGAGATATGCAATTCTGTAGAACTATATTCGCCAGATAGTCAGCTATGCAAGCTTACCAACACAAAAACACGAAATGAGTTATTATTTGATATATTGGAATATACTTTATAATCATTAATTTTGTAGAAGTAGGCCAAATTAGGTCAAATACCATTTGAAATTCGATCCGTACCTAAATTTCGTTTATCTTCAAACCACTTCTTATTTCAAATTTAGAATAGACGTGTCACGTGAACTGGGTCTAAGTTACCGATGAAAGTAAGTACCAACTTTGGTGAATTAAAATGTATAATATTCATCCAGATGCGATAGGAGAATATTAATTTAAATTTGGAACCGACATGAAGTTTGCATCGAATAAAATTAATAATAACGCTGTGTGTTCCAGTCACACCCTCTCTTGACCAAGATATTAAATTAGTGTTGTTGGCGAAGTTCAATGCAGTAGGTTTCCCCGGCATAGATTGTATCGTGGGGCGGACGGACTTCATGAATATGTTGCAAGTAGTATTTCTGCGAATGTTATTCAGCACCATAATACTCTTACGGCGCGATGGATCGAAGAAATATATATAAAGCTCTTAATTAACTACTGCGAATCCCTTACATCTTACATTGAATCACATAATAAAGTCGTATTGAACCTTATTTACATAACCATTAAGTGTCTATTTGGTTTGTCTTTTATCAATTTGAATGTTGCTCACTTAATTAAATGATAATTATGTTGTATTAGTCTATTATTTATCAAATAGTTCATTATTCATTATAGTGTATTAATTTTCAAACACAGCATTATTCGACAAAAGTCACACGAAAGCTGAACCAATGCTAAATCGAAAATTTTTATAGTTACATAATATACGCAAACATTGGATTGTTTCCCTGTCCAGAGTCAATGATACTTTATGAGAAATTTTTAACACCTCATAACTATAACTAAAAGAGACTATAACTATAACGAGAACTATAAATATAATCGATTTTCATATACATTGGTACAAGTAAGTAAACAAACAAAAAATGAACTTTTAAATCTGGCGCGGTTCTGGGGTGACATCTGTGCGAAAGCATTGTCACTTCATGTATAATAACTTTGATTTTATTGTTTACAAACCAATCACTCAATAGATGGCGTTATAAAAAGTTTGCTTCATCACTTCATAGATTCTCATGATTAAAATATATAGAATTTTTGAAAAGTGGATCGATAAGAGAACTCAATAAGAAGGCATGATTGTAAAAATGAGGATATGGCCATAAAGAGCGATATGAGAATTAACGAAGCATGCATTAACAACATATGGCGTGGAGGCACGAGCAGACACTCAGAAGTAAACAAATGCTGAGGACTTCAGAAATGAGGACACCGAGAATGAAAGCAGGCAATACCAGAATAAGGGAAATATGTGAGGTTGATGATATCATCAGATGGAGTAAGAGAGGGAGGAGGGATTTGTATGGTAACGTCCAAAGGATGAACAGAACAATACTTCCTCATACCACGGAACCCGCCCTCGCGGTATACTACCTAAAGGATGGAGGGATAACTGGGAGTCCACTTCGCCGGAGTAGCAGACCTCTTAAAACAGACGCAAAGGTTTACAGAAAAAAATAAATTATGGACAGCCTAGAGAAACCAATACGTAACAGACTGTAGTAGGCCTCGCAGTGCAATTACCTTAACGAGGATGCCAAGCGATCGACCAAATCAACAGAATCAGCTTTTTGAGGAAAGCGTATTGGAGCGTAATTAAACAAAGTTACTTTTTGGACTCAAATGTACACAGAGTAATAAGATGATCTCTGGTACAGCAATGTCCCATGCGGATACGACACATAACGCAAATGGAATATTTGTCAAAATCTATATCATGAAACCATGGTTTATTGATAATTGTTTGTTATGTTATAAGTATTGTAAGTTCTACCATTTTTTTGTGCGCTTGTGTCCCAATATGACTATCATTTATCCAGCAGTAAGTTTTTCGCAATTTTTTATGAGCTCGTTTTTTGTAATGTTTGGATGTATCCGTGTGGTACCATATATTGCTCCTTATCCTTATAACTAATTACTCCGTCTTCTCGTTTCCCGGTATACCACAATGACTTGGCATCCATGCCTGACTAAGTTTACAGTTTTGGTTGTATATTTCTTTGATTGTTTTCCATATTTCTGTAAAATAGTGGCCATCTCTACACAAAACAGGGGATTTAGAAAGTTATTCATGTGCACTTAAAGAATCAATCAAAATTGAAACTAAATCTGTAATGATCCGCAATTCAAGATAATACATATAAAAATATTTTAAGTTAAAACGAATCGTTTCTCGATTGACACATCAAACAAAAAAATCAACGAATTGCAAATACACTTTTCCCACGATGATTTCGTTTCCGAATGATCTCATTAATCATCAATTAACTTGAAAACCATAAAATTGACGTAGATGACCGAACTTTAATCGATACAATCCGATTCCCTGAATCTACGAGTCTTCGTTCAATTGAGACATCCATACTTGGAGATTCTTTTCGAGAAATATGCATAGTAAAGAATTCTCGTATTAAAAATTAATTAAAAATTTACAACTCCTCCTTCTCCAATGGCGCTAAGTCCAAATTGAGCCTTGATCTCCTTCAACTTTTACCTCCAAATTCTTCTTTTCTCAGATGCTTCTCTACAGTAAGCGACTTACAGGAGTTGTGCTCCATCCGTATGACGAAGTTCTTGATTTAAAACTTGTCTTATTTGTACTGTTTAACAAACATACTACATTGTTTATTTATTTACTTAGCACTTTCTTATACCATGTGCAAGTAGCGAGTTTATTGCCAACTAACCAGTGTTTCAAGTCCAGCGAAGCAAGATTTGCATGAGAAATGAATTTTAAATCAATATTTTGTCTGCTTGCAATCGAACCCAGGACGCCGGCTTCAAAGTCAGAAAAATGGCTTACCACTTATTTATTTACTTATTTTATTTACATATTTCAATACAGTACATTTCATAAAAGTATACATAGTAAAAATATTTAAATTTTACTATCTCACTAGGCTGAATGCCTGTTCTGAGGTAGTACTCTTAAAGCATTTAGACAAGGGTTAAATATTGATGGTATATTATTAAGATTACATTACTAAGAAAATGTATTTATACTGGATTTGTAAGATAATTTAGATGTTTAACTTAAAATGTAAATTTAACTTAAAATGTATTTTAGTGCTGTTTCCGATCCCTGTCTGCCCTTATTCATAAGCCAAAGTGTTACCAAACGCTTGAAATTGTTGTGCGTGGAGGAGGGTGGTGTATCGTTATTAATAATATTAAATATTTTTGGAGCAAGATATGTCACAGAAATCTAGACTTATCAAAATTTCTCGAAAAAGATGAGAAATGATCATTTTTCGAGAAATCAGAACGGCTAGTTATTCCGATGCGACTCTGTGGATCTACAGGCATTCGTTCAATTAAGACGTTATACAAGAACGGTGACAAAAATGTTTAAATGGTTAGCACGAATGCATTTCAACATGGAGTCGTCACCCGGTCTTATCAATGACCCAGAGGTTTCCATGGAGCTGTGCTGTGATTTATGCCGATACTACCCCTGTGTCATTGTTACTTCGCTGCTGCGGGAATGAAGTCTTCAATTATGCAAATCGCGAGACTCCGGGTGGACTAAACAGAACACAGCGATGTTTCTGCATCGAATATATGGCGAAACTAGAACGACATTCAGAGAATGACACACAATTATTATTTGAGTATACATACTTGCATAAGAACGTGGAAGTGATGAGATTATTTTTGAAATGTATAGCAAATGCTCGATAATTTATTTATTCACAGACTTTAGGTATAAGTGCACAAAGCCGGTTTTATTTCTTCCAATTAACCCGAGTTACGTTAGACTAAAAGTTAAATTGTTATAATTGGTTAAATTGTTATAATATTTAGTGGTATTTAGTGAGGAATAAGGAAAAAAAAAGAAATACAAAGTGAGAAAAAAAAGAAAAGAGAAAAAAGTAGAATAATAATATTAACACCTCACATATCAATGAAGAAAAGAAGGAAGGTTCAGAATGATATAGAAAGTATATTCAGGAACTATTTGACAGATTTTGTTTTTTTAGTTTATCTTTAAATATCAGTATGGATTAAGATGACGTAACTTCATCACTTAGGCCATCTGTAATTAAGTAATGTTTTGAATAAAAGAGAAAATGGTACTGTGTAAAGAATATTTTTTTTGTAAATATTATCAGAGTTAATTTTATGCCACATTTAGGACAATTTTATTAATCACAAAACACATTCGTGGATTCAACAAAATGAAACACTTATTTAAATATTTTTTTTTAGATTTTCATTGTTGTTCGTTAAAATTGGTGAAGTAAAAATAATTAAAGAAGGTGACAGGAAGATTTCAATTTTAGTATATTGTAATTAATCGAATATATTTATATTATTGCATATGCGCAAACATTGGATTTTTTTCCCTGTCGGGAGTCAAAGATATTTTTTAACAGATTTTTAATTATCTCAATAGAGACGAAGTTGGAATATTTATTGTAGGAGAACCGGGAAATCAAGGCACCTAAAGGGCTTACGACCTGTCATCGGGTGGTTTACGTGATCACTTTATGCGTTTGCGCAACGTTCACCAATTATGCCTTTTTAATGAGATCCCTATCAATTCAATTTTGAAAGCTCTATATATTGTAATACTGAAATTCTTTTTGCTTGAAAATAAGCTTCGCTTGAAATATTTACAAAAAACCAATTCTCTCAATAGATGGCGTTACAAAAAAATAAATAAAAAATAATAATAAGATTGTTGTTGATAATTTCACCCATAGATGGCTGTAGTAAAAATTCCTTATTTTCAAGCGAAAAGAATTTCAGTATTACAATATATAGAACTTTCAAAATTGAATTGATAGGATCTTATTAAAAAGGCATAATTGGTGAACGTTGCGCAAGCGTATAAAGTGATCACGTAAACCAGCCGATGACAGGTCGTAAGCCCTGTAGGTGCCTTGATTTCCCGGTTCTCCTACAATAAATATTCCAACTTCGTCTCTATTGAGATAATTAAAAATCTGTTAAAAAATATATTGTAATTGGCACCATATTTTTTTTATTAATTTGACATAAAATGTATATTTTAATGCTCTTGTAGATATTCTCGATATAAAATATAATATAATAAACTACCGTATTTTTTCAAGTGAGTTATTTGATACGACCGATCTCGAAGAGCTCTGTTGAAGGATTGAGTTGATTGCGAACTTGGCCGATACAATTCAGCAAATATTCAAACAAAAATTACTAGTCGAATAAATTTTCACTTATCTAATCTGATATACCTAGGTACATATAACAACAAAGAACAAACTTAAACCTAAATAAAACTAAAAGCTGGAACCAGACGCTACTTTGATAGAGATGCCTTCTCAGCAGTGATCGCCAACGTCGGGGGGATCTGATATGGCATTTTGTAAGAAATTTTATTCGTAAAAAATATAAAAATTATATTTTCAACGATTAAAACGTATTGGGTGAAATTTCATATACATATTTTTCAGTGCACATCAATTAAAGAAAAATAATAACTGAATAATGTACAAAGCAAAGAGTATATAATACCTACGGATGTACAAAGATCAATAAAATTGGTGCATTTCACACCATGGTAGGTACGAAAGATTTTGAAAAAAGAATTCACTGATAAATTGTTAGTAAATAATATAACGATTTAATTACATATATAGGTACCTATCCAGTGTTAAATATTTCTTTCAAAATGGTTTAATAATGATGCCATAGATATTCATGACTCTAAACGAACAGACATAGCAAATTATGTTAATTTATTTGAATATAGAGTATAAATTACACAGCTACCTATGAGATTGACGTTTAGACGTTAGTATTGCTCGTTTGAAATGTTAACAGTTTGACCATAAAACTATGGCATTTACATATAAATGAGAAAAGACGACTTAAAATTAACGTAGAATACATTAAATAAATAAACACGATGTTTAATGATTACTTTATATGACGCGTGATCTGTAAAATTAAACATTAAATAATATTGTTAACAAAACATTCCCTTATTAAGGAATGGTTTTAAATTCTTGTTGAAAGTTTATAGAGATGAATTCCGGTGTTGAAAATTGTCTAGAACGGTAACTGCATGTACATATATGATTGGGGAGTCTATAAATCAAACGAAACTGTTTTTACTCCTCATTAACCCAAGGGGATATAGTGGGGAGTTATGATTTCGCAATTTTTAAGGGGATTTTTTTATTGCAGATTATCAACCAATATCATGCTGAGATTGTATTCTGAAAGTTTCATCACAATGTACCTAGCTATGTGTGTGTTCTATGTGCAGTGTGCTTTGTGCTGTGTGCTTTGTACGGCGTGTTTATTTTACTTTATCGATTATAGACTAAAGTACCTACTCATTCGATTCTTTTCATATTTTCCAAATATGTATTATGAGTAAATAAATAAATAAATATAATACTCGCTTAGACCCCAATAGATTTTGAAGGATATCTGAATAGTGCTTCTCAATTTTTTAACTGTCAAATATTTGAAAGTGACCCCAAGCTCAGGAAACTTAAAATTTGAAATTTTTATTTTCAAATTGGTAAAAAGGCACACCACTTCCATAAAATGGCATTGAAAAGTTATCAAGTTTTCATAATAAAATATTTAATTAAAAAATAATTTAACAAACTCATTTCATGAAAATGCTGAATATTTTCCATACAAAATTTGAATGATTTATAGACTCACTGCACTCGTTTTAAACTACTTTTGCTATTCCGTTGGGTCTTTTTGATCGAAAATTTTATGAATGCGCAAGCGCTTAAAGTGATCACGTAAACCAGCCGATGACAAGTCGTAAGCCCTATCAACACTGACTAGGGGTGAATGATTTCCCAGTTCTCCCACAAATATTTAAACTAGCCGATATTCCAACATAATCTCTATTAAGATGTTAAGTTAAACGAGGGTTGTGGCCAACGCCTCACTATACTCACTAAGAAGTCATTCCACAAAGTATTCAAAGTATTTAAATAAATAAATAAATAAATGGTTCAAACCTATGGAAAAAATTTAGCATTTTCATGAAATGGGTTTGTAAACTTATTTTTGATTTAAATATTTTATTATGGAAACTTCATAATTCTTGAATTCCATTTTATGAAAGTGATGTGCCTTTTTGACAATTTGAAAATAAAAATACCAAATTTTAAATTTCCTGACCTTGGAATCACTTTGAAATATTTGATAATAAAATATTGAGTAGCACTGATCAGATATCCTTCAAAATCTAATGGGGTCTAAGTGAGTATTATATATACAAATTTGTAAAATTTTAAAATAATCGAATGAGTACTTTAGTCTATAAATGATGAAGTAGAATAAACACGTCGTACATAGCACATTATTATTATTATTTTATTATTATTTACCTTTTATCACACCATATTTATAATGACAACAATAAGTACATTACTGCTGCCTAACTAGGAAACCTGTTCTAGGGCTAGCAGTTTACAATTTTTATTGACAATTATATGCAATTATGAACCAGGTGATTGTTCCCGTTCCACACTAAATATGTAAACAATCTCAACTTTCTGCAATCACAATTATTACCTCAACAAACATATGGGCTCACACAAAACAGATCAACCAGATCCCAATGTCCGCCATAATACCTGTCATAAATCCAATCTCTGACGCGATTTTTATTTCAGAGCCATAGAAAGAGACTAGTTAACTATGTTGGTGTTATTAATATGAATCACATGGTTTTCAAATCAAATTAAATATTTTTATGTGTTACTCAAAGAGCATCGCAAACACAATACGGCATAGTTACAAATGTGATGAAACTTTCAGAATACAATGTCAGCATGATACTAATTGATAATCTGCAATAAAAAAACCTTACATATTGCGAATTCACAATATTTAAGGTTTCCCCTTACACTATTTCCCCTTAGGGTAGTGAGGAGTAAAAGTAGCAATGCACTATTTTGATCTTGATAGACGTTTATCACCTCATTGACAAGTAAAAATTGTTTGTCATTCAAATTATTATCAGATTTTCATGAATCAGTTTTCAATTCTCACGTACCGCAAGTTATTTGAATTGTCAAGTGCTCCACATTAACAAACACCTCAAACAGACATCAGTGTTACGTACAAACAAGTTAGTTGGTTGCATGCAACTATTTGTTTACTAACACCTACATTTGTCGAACTGTTAAAATATTAGCACAAGACATTTTCACCTTGCTCCTTGACAAACAGGTTCGGATAATTTAGTTATCACATTCATTTCAATCAGCACATGACATTGTGACGACACCATGTACATATCTTGGCGACATGCAATGTACTGCCTACTGTCGTAAAACCTCACTCTCGTCAATAAAGTGTACCTAATGTATTTTTAGGATTATATCTTTGGGAAGATAGAAACTTATTCTAGGTTTCCAATCCTTGAAAAAAAATCACAAACCAATCTAGTGTTTTTTTATGTCCATTTGTTTTCACACTTTGTACTTATCTTCTTACAATAATTAAAAAAACAACTTTCATCAATATTATAATGAATACTCTATGTAGCAAATTGCATAATTTTTGGTATGTCCAATACTATATTAATATGACAACTCACCCTTTCCTCCTCTCCTACCTTTCTTCATGTTCCACCCTCGCTTCATAAAATACACACACAACACAATTGTACACTTACACCACACTTTTGTCTTTGACTTTATACTGAATTGTCTTTATTATATTAATCTGTGGAACAATGTAATTGGCTTACTTTCCTGATTATTATTTTTTTTATTAATGTAAAATATGTAACAGCTGTTTTGTTTCCCAAAATAAAATAAATAAATAAATCTACTTACTTAGTCAGCGTCTTCTTGGGTCCATAATTGGACAAAGGCCTCCCGCTTGAACTTCCACTGGTCTCTATCCTGTGCCATTTTTCGCCATTCAGGACCTGCCACTTTTTTGATGTCATCGGACCATCTGGTCTGAGGCCTTCCCATGCTTCTGCTTCCTGTTCAATGCTTCCTGCAAAAATTCCCTTAGTCAAAATATTGTAAATATACAGGATGTCCCATAAAATACAGCCAAGCGGAAATCTATAGGTAGAGTGTCTTTGGGGATACCCGAATGCCCTTATGTATTCTTCGCGATTATTTGTAATGCGACGTCCTACGTAGGCGATTCAAAGCGAATGCGAAGCGGCGCGGCGCGGCACGAAAATAACAAACAGTCGGAAACTATGGATGTGTCCTACGTTACCGACCACGAGTTGGTTTCGATGCGGCGCGGCGCGATGCGAAGCGAACGCGATCAGTTGGTTTGATATTTTCGCGCGAATTGATAGCGGCGCCATTGTTTTTTGACATGTCAGAAACAGAAATTTCAATTTCTGTCCATGAACGTCCCATATTATGGGACAAAAGAATTATTATTATCGAACCGTGAATTTTAGGATTTGGAAAAAATAAATGGGACTACAAGTAAACACATTTATTTATTATTGCTATTTTACACTAGGATGTTGTTCAAAACACACAAAGTTTTCTCTCGCTTGCACGAATGTCAAATTTTGATATGTTTCCCGGAAAGATGTAAATTCAGTCTCATTTATTAATTCAAGATCACGTAATTCTTCATACAAATTGTGATATCCCCCATAAATATGCCTCTCTAAGTACACAATATTAGTTTCACTTCTCTGCCGTACATACTTCTTGAGTATTTTATATACGTACACCCATGACAGTAGCTGGCGGCAGAGGAAACGATTCGCGCACACGTAGGACAGAGCCGCCGCGTCGCACCGCATCATATTGAATTCGCTTGTATCCGCACCGCATCGCTTCGCAATCGCGTTCGCTTTGAATCGCCTACGTAGGACGTAGCGTTAGACTTCCGCTTGTAGTTTTGGGATACTCTGTATAATAACTTCAACCTTTTTTCGCTCTTAGATAAGATACGGCATTGTTTATTGATTAATTTTCGTTTTGATGATTTCCGATATTAATTTTATAAAATTATACATTATAATATCTACTACATAATTACTACCAATATAAAACAAGCCCTTAGGCGAAACTAATATGGCACTATATAAATCATCAATAATGTTATATACAAGATATCTTTACTATGTCAAAGTTGACATAATATAATTTAAGTCATATTTGTTTTATTATGAATGTTAGTCTATAATTTAGAAACAATATATCAATTAATGTCGCAATATTTTTATCGTTCATGATACAAATGTTGCTATGTGAAATCACATCTGTGAAGTTAAGTTTATAAATATGCCAAAACGTATTTCAATAAAATTATCAAATTGTATTGTAATCTTTATGCCGGTATATTACGCACAACTGCCCCCGGAGATAATTTTTATTTTGCCATACAAATGTATGAAACAATGTCGTCACTAAATTCAAATTTACAAAAATTGTTGTAAAAATTTAATTTAATGTCGACAAAAATTTTGATGTACTGCTACAATGTAGCTGTGAGGCACCGGCTTAGAATAGTGCTTCCACTCTTTTCTATTATTGTTTTCGAGTGTCCCGTAAGAGCCGGGTAATCGAAAATACAACAGGCAACTATAACACCTCACATAGTTCAGCAATGAGGTTCACCACCCATTCTGAATATAGTGCCTTTTTAGGTGAGACGAGACTGGTGTGTGGGTATACACAGATATGTTGTGCTCCCTTTTATAAGGCAATGCACACCCGCACACCTTTCGCTGGTTACCCCACATTGTGGGATATGCCGTGATGGTATGAATGAATGTTTGTGATTTTGTAGAAAATTAAATTAAATTATTATGGCGTTTCAGCGTTTTATGGTATGTACATTAAAAAATAAAAATAAAGGCATTTAAACAGAATTTATTAAAAATAAATGTTTTTACTGAGATTAAAGCACGTGAAATAATGGAAATTTTTCTGTTTGATTTTGGGAGTTAAATATTTATATCTATGTATTTATATTATATTTTTTATGTAACATTTATGTTATGTTTATATCATATATTATGTTATGCTTATATTATATCTATATTGTATTTATTACATTTACGTTATATCTACATATATTACATTTATGATTTTATGATACATTTTATAAAAAATATTCAATATATGAAATAGCCGGCATGACACAGGCCTTGCCTAGTTTGACGGTGATTAAAACAATACCAACACTACTAACTACACTCATCACTATATTATGTACAGGACTTGCCTAGTTTGACGGTGATTAAAACAATACCAACACTGCTAACTACACACATCACTATATTATGTACAGGCCTTGCCTAGTTTGACGGTGATTAAAACAATACCAACACTGCTTACTACACTCATCACTATATTATCTACAGGCCTTGCCTAGTTTGACGGTGATTAAAACAATACCAACACTGCTTACTACACTCATCACTATATTATCTACAGGCCTTGCCTAGTTTGACGGTGATTAAAACAATACCAACACTGCTAACTACACTCATCACTATATTATGTACAGGCCTTGCCTAGTTTGACGGTGATTAAAACAATACCAACACTGCTAACTACACTCATCACTATATTATGTACAGGCCTTGCCTAGTTTGACGGTGATTAAAACAATACCAACACTGCTAACTACACTCATCACTATATTATGTACAGGCCTTGCCTAGTTTGACGGTGATTAAAACAATACCAACACTGCTAACTACACTCATCACTATATTATGTACAGGCCTTGCCTAGTTTGACGGTGATTAAAACAATACCAACACTGCTTACTACACTCATCACTATATTATGTACAGGCCTTGCCTAGTTTGACGGTGATTAAAACAATTCCAACACTGCTAACTACACTCATCACTATATTATGTACAGGCCTTGCCTAGTTTGACGGTGATTAAAACAATTCCAACACTGCTAACTACACTCATCACTATATTATGTACAGGCCTTGCCTAGTTTGACGGTGATTAAAACAATACCAACACTGCTAACTACACTCATCACTATATTATGTACAGGCCTTGCCTAGTTTGACGGTGATTAAAACAATACCAACACTGCTAACTACACTCATCACTATATTATGTACAGGCCTTGCCTAGTTTGACGGTGATTAAAACAATACCAACACTGCTAACTACACTCATCACTATATTATGTACAGGCCTTGCCTTGTTTGACGGTGATTAAAACAATACCAACACTGCTAACTACACTCATCACTATATTATGTACAGGCCTTGCCTAGTTTGACGGTGATTAAAACAATACCAACACTGCTAACTACACTCATCACTATATTATCTACAGGCCTTGCCTAGTTTGACGGTGATTAAAACAATTCCAACACTGCTAACTACACTCATCACTATATTATGTACAGG